>OW152816.1:5322851-5933685 GCA_933534255.1 Iphiclides podalirius
TCAATTGACCATTGTCCATTGTTATGAACTCACAGCACCGACGTAGGTTTCTCAGACAAAGTCCGGAATCGCATCCATCCTTGGCTCGTAATTGACACTTATAAATAGAATTACATTCCAACGTGTACTAAAGTAAACATCCAAACGTGCCGTTATCTTTTTACATCAACAATCGAGAATGGAGTGACTGAAAATATATTTCGATCTAATTTTTATAAGAAAAATAAAATTATTTTTTTAATTATTTTAATCTATTCACTAAAAAATCGCGGTACGGTATATTAAAAATATTTATGTATAAAATAATAATAAATTACGTGAGTTTAAGGATAAAATGATAGGATAGACATTTATGAAAAAACTTTGCAAACTTTAATTAACAGGTACATGTTTTGATTTTAAACCTATCTTTTGTAATAGTAAGTTTGTAACTTGAGTATAAGGTCCAGGTTATAAATTTTACACCTTATAAAATCAAAAAGTAACTATCAATCTTCGGTACCATTTTTAGGTCGTCGATTATTATACTAGGAATTAGTGTATGTAAGTACCCAAAATATGTTTAGGAAAGAATTTGACATATGATATGAGCAAAATCTGTTTGAAAAGTATGTTAGAGTAAATAGTGTGGACAACTTAAATAGTACAGTAATTACATTAAGTACATAATCATCTACTAATTACAATAAGTATAATGCATGTTTAAGGTTTATTACAGATATAAATGAAAACAAATGTCCGACACTAATTGCTAATGTTTGTATTCCGAATTGACCCACAACGAGCAAAGTCCGTACGACCGAACGAGTCAGCGAACGACCTCTAATAAGTATCGCTGATCGCACACTTTCAACGCATATTTTACACTAGACAACACTGTCACTGAGATAGTTGTAAAATAGACAGACCTATTTGTTCTCGCAATGAGAAAAGTAATCACTACTACTGTAACGAGATTTTATTTCATTTACTTACGTACTTCTTTTCATATCTCCAATAGCACTGATTTGCGTATATCTTGATCAACTTTCGAATTTCTAAATTCTAATGTGAAGGACGAATGTAGCGAACAGACGCTTTTCCGTTACAATAATGTATTATTAGATCTCTTGTAACTAGCAATAACCGATATTGTATTTTAGAACAAGGAAATGAATATCTTAATGCCAATAACTGATTTATGCACCAAAAGTTCCATTCCAAAGTCTAGTCTCCAATAAATAAAACAACAGAGCATCCGCAATCTTATTATTTCAGAAAACAAAACTATAATCCCAATCGTCGAGACGTCAAAAGTAATCACAATGCAATTTTTTATTTTCAATAACTCCATATAAAACATAGCTGGCATAACGAACAATAAACCGATTAATTTGATTGAACTACATACGTTTAAAATTCATTAAGTTTTCCAGAAGCAGTAACAAACTAAACACCAATTGTTTAAGAATATGCCCTGAGATATCAATAGCACACGTATTGATTTTTTTTATTTTCAATAACTGCATATAAAGCATAGCTCACATCACGAACAATAAACCGATTAATTAATGACTGAATTACATACGTATAAAATTCATTGCGTTTATCAGAAGCAGAAACAAACTAAACACCAATTGTTTAAGAATCGATTAAATCTTGGAATCGATAAACACACATAGGACTACTGCCAACAATCAACAAAACATAAAAGTTTAGGCCAAGAGCGTTAATCCAATAAATGTAAATGCAATTGTAATGCCCAAGAAATAAGGACGAATTTAAGTAATACTACATGGTATGACGCAGGCTCGTTCAACTCAATACGACTGCAAATGTTATGTCATATTTTTCTCATTGTTCAGATTACAGGAAAATTTATGGTGATGACAAAACAGTCGAAGGCCGTAACAGACAGAAACCTTATAAAGTATGTATGTAAAGAGCAGAAAAGAATAAAGACACTCCACATATTCCTATAATTTTATAAATGTATATTAATAAACCAAAGAGAGCTCATAATTATGGAATTCAGACTTACCTCGTCCAATAAAAACAAAATGGATGCCACAGCACGTACGTGTCGATTGAACCGTAATTCCAAATACTGTAAAATAAAAAGATAAACTTTTAAACTTAAGGAAATTACCTAATATTTACAATAAAATATGGTTTATATACAAATTTAATAAAAAAATAGAGTGTGTATTACTGAGCTCTATAGGAAATTAATTTCATTTATAACATCATGGGACTTAACAAATCGTGAAAATTCTCTATGGCGTAATAAAGTCTTCTGGCACGTTATAAAATACGTGTATAAATTATTTTATTGTTTTCTCAAATAAAAGTTAATTATAATCTAACTCATTTTATGGTAGAATTCACACTACAGAGGAGCTTTCAAAAATACACGTGTTGCTTACCATTGTACAGATTACGATTCTTAAACAGAAAATTTTGATATACATTTCCATCCCCTGTTTTAACCCCGTTGTTATGTTATTCATAATGGCATCTACTATTTTTTAAATATTTGAAGAATAAAAACTTTATTCATTATAAACATTTCAAGATATAAATATATATAGCAACATATTTAATAAAACCATGTTTCATCGTAATAATAAAATATGAACATATATATTTAAAGACCGTATAACTTTTAAAAACATGGGAGCAACGCACACTTATACACCAACGTTCTCGAAATATACTTAATGCAAAATATTATTCTAGAAACCGGATCTAGCATTTTTCTGCGTTATCATTACCAGTCATAAAAGTGATAAATTTAATATTTCATAATTCAATTAAATAAAATTCATAAAAAATCCGTAGTCTCGCAGTCCACGGCAAAAGACCACGTGGCAAATTTGTTCAAGCATTGCGTAACGTCGAAATTCTCCATGCTGCAAGGTCACGTACCTACTCGATAGATTAAGACATTTGAATCCTACCGGAGCAAGTGGGACCACGATATAAGATTCCTTGCGATATACTTGTTATATTTTACAGCATAGGTGATCCATGTTCGTTTTTTATTTATGCCCACATCTATTTCCCGTGATGCAGCGATGATGCATCGGTTTATGAAGGTTTTTGTGATTCATTATATATGGCCTACGACGCTGATAAGATCTACGCGCGGATTTTATAACTTGAGAATGTTTCGATATACCGATTGCAACTGGGGACATATATTGGGACACAGAGGGCAAATTCCATCCGATACACTGACTGCCTACACTTATGAACGGAAGCGGATTTTCGTCAAGAACACAAAAAACAAAAAACCAAAAAAGTGCTGCTGCTATTTTTAAAACATGAAATGGCGAATTCTAGAGTAGCTTTCCGCTGACATAATAATATGATGGAGTGACGGATAGGACATTATGTTTTAATGTAAACATATAGTCCGTCAGCGTAATCTTAATCGATAACATCGAATGACAGTTTGTATGCTCTGTAGGTAACGTTAAAAACTCACACATAATATTTACTTAATACAGGTTTAGGTATAATATATAGCACAAGTACATGAAAGACGGAATGAAGTTAATTTGATTGCCGCTACAATAAACTATTTCATGCAATTTTCCGTATGAATAATAATAATTATTCAAGTACGTCTTGACAAATGTAATGTTATGAATATTTTAATATAACGAAATCTACTTCACAATGTATTTCGTTGGAGAAAAAACTTAAGTCTCGACTGAGTTAGAATAAAACCCTGATCTTATCTAATCTTTAACCCTAGAGTAACAAACAATTACTCTAGGGGTAAAGATTATAAAAACCATTGTTTATTATTCTTGTATTAAAAATTATAAAAACATATAAATTAATGTGATAAACTATATAATTCACAAAAATGGGACAATAGCAACAGACAATGGCAACGTCTCGTCGAGGCAAAATCTCAGGGAATATTAGAGCATAGTCCATCACGCGATTGGTAGGCTTCACATAACTTTGAAATATTTTTTTTATTATCATTTCGAAAGTAGCCGTGTTCCCTTCACCACTGAACGCCTTCAATTCAAGACTTTCAAAAATTACAGAGATTACATCACTCGCAATAGTTTAAAACTTTCACTTCACGCTGATCTCCTGTGAGGCAGGCGTACTCCCTGCGAAGTAAAAATATAGCAACCACGAGGCTAATCCATCTCTTGTATTACTACAAAGACATTCGATGAGATTTACTTTACATGTCAAATGAAATTACACGGTATTGATTGTGAAGGTAGGATAAAATTAATAGAAAAACCGCCACGAACTAATATCAGTACATAGCTCTTTATTGTGAAATGATATTCACTGAGAAACAGATAATAGGAAACATGGATATTGATATAAAAGTTGCTTACCTCGTATGACGACGATAGCCTTAACGTGCAGAACACTGGGAGATAAATGGACGCCACGACGATACAGCTCAGGGTAACACCAACAATAACCAGCCAGTATTGGCTGCCGTAGTTGTAGATCTCGGCGGGAGTCCCCAGTATCGTTACGCCGGACACGTAACTGGCGACATTTTTCAATATAGTTCCTGTTGCACTACGTTATCATCTCAAAAAAGGTCCGAATAAAAAGGTTCGAGTTCGCTTAAGAGAAAATAACTGGTGAGACTCAAAACCAGAGAGTCTATATGGATGGTAGTGATCACTAACTATCAGGTGAGCGTAGCCTCGTCGGGATCTTGCCCACTTTCCTCCTTTTACATTAAAACAAGGAACATTTCGTCGCTTTCGAACAATTTGACAGCTGAAGACCACCGGCACCGATGTATCAACACACTTCATCAAAGCACATAGCCAACCCTAACGGTAGGAACATACATTTACCTACTATGGTTAGTATTGTTACACGATTTTGTTGCATTGGACATATTTAGAGCGCTTTAAGCACAAAATTAAAATTTTAGGTTGTCCGCGGTATCATTTCCATTTTCCGGCAAGCTGTGACTGATAATGATAAAAGCATAGTCATAAATATTAAAAACATTTTGACTTTATAAAATTGTGACATACGAGATTTAAATTACTATAAAACCTATCGGTGAAAAACCTTTGAAGAACAGAAATTATTTTAAAGAGATCCAAAACAGAACAAAATCCCAGTATCTAGTAATTATATTGTTTTCTAAAACATCCTGAAGTTTATCAAAATCTAAAGCTAAGAGGATAACAAGAAAATAACCAGTTTTCGCACATAATTAAACTCAAGTAATGGGCTTAATGTAACGGTCTCAGACGTGTATTTAAAAAAAAAATGTAAAGACAAAATGAATGGAACTAAGTTATTAATGTGTTTCATATGATAACTATTACTTACCTAGCTATAAGAGACATAGCCACTGGGAATGTGGACATTGCCTTTCCGCCTAGTAAGTAATCTCTTATATCGACCACAGCCTTTGACCTGGAGCCGATCGCGCTGTACCAGACACCACCAGCGCAAGAAGCCGTGCAGAGGAGGCCGAAAGCCACATAGTCCCCCACACCGAACCCCCCTTCCGTCATCGTGAACGGCATTTTGATTTTAGTCTTCTGCGAAGAAATAGAATTGATTCATCAAATAAATAAACAGAATATGCAATCACTCGTTCTTTTCATTTGTTCTGCCTGATACATTCATCTGTTAAAGTAGGATTGATTGACTGAAGCAACAGTTGTTAATTCCCCACAATAATTTACAAAATTTTTATACATATTTAGGTTATATTATTTACGTACTTCGACTTTTCACTAGATGACAGACAATTGATCGTTTAAGATTGACAGTACATACCTGTCGGATAATTTTTAAGAGAGGTATGAACGCGCGACCTACGAGACACTACAAATAATTTCCAAGATACCTAATTTTTGAGTGGTTATAACTAATTGTTACCAATGAGCACAATATAGCTTAATCTTCGCACGCTAGCTTTAAATCATATCAGTACACTCTCGCAACCCGAATTTAACTTCTGATGTCGGCAACAATGAAAATTTTAATTGTAATTTGACCTTTGCGTAAATCTGGTTTCGGGTAAACGAAAAAAATGCGAAAAAGTAGCATATCGAAAGAATTAATTATAAAAAATATTTTCTAAAACGTTTGAAGTTTACCAATGCGCAGCAGAGACCAGAGAGGTCTGCCTTTTTTGCCCTAATATCCTCTATCTGGTACAAATGTATCTGCATTTTCACCCCGCAGAGAGTAGCGATAAGCAAACTGTTGTAACATGGACAATGTCATACTTTTTTTAGCTTTAAAATTATTTGACCTATATTATTTGACAGTCAATGCGCCCTGTATCAACTCTAACCTGAAGTTAACTGAATATCACTCGCGCTGTATTAGTGCTGAGAAAGGTAATTTATTGTATTTATTTGTCAGAAAGTGCGATTTTTTTTCTTTACTTATTGTAAGTTTATTTATCATGACATATATTTATGAAATATAAATTTTTTGACCAAAAATAGACCGGACTTATCTCAAAAGCTCTATCAGCACTTAAAAGTTAATATTACTATTATAATACTAAATCTAATATAATCAAATCTTGAAAATCTAACCTATATAATCTAACTCACCTAACTTATAACATAATTTTACAATACACACATTTTACAGATAATTTTTTTCTCAATTAGACTGACTACATCTGCTTAACCTTTTCGAGTGTACAGACTTGACATTGTTGTGTATTTGTATAAAACAATGCATATTTATGCGATAGCAGAAATCGTTAATTAGCAGTCGTTTTGTGAAGAGTGCTGTTGTCTATCTCTAAAACTCATCATCAGATCTAAATGAAATTTAAATGGGATAAATTCGGAACAAAACCCTTTCGGACAATAAAAAGAAATTTTGCAAATACGTCTATATATGACGGAGTTATGACCGAACACACAAAAAAAATATACAAACTCACAAGTCGGTTAAAGTACAATATTAGATTGTCAATAATAAGCCCCAGCAAATTTAAGCTTACCTAAATTTTAAGTGTGCTTATAAAAGTTGTTGAAAGTCACTTCTGGTGTGTTGTACTCTCTCTCCCATCTTATTACGTACCGTAATGCTGGTCGAGAATTAATTTCACCTTTATTTCCAAGACCTCATTTTAAAAGACGTTATGATTCATGGATCACCTGAAGGCGCTTTAACTGTTACAACTGTATCAGAATGTTCTACAAAACGAGGCCAAATTCATAAAGTTCACGAATGAATTCGTTAGAGTATGTGTATGTGAATTATGTATAGTATGAGAATTAATAAGACCTACTAGCTAAAAGCGCCCTGCCATTTAAGCTACAATCTTGTATCTTGTATTAACTGATGTTTTTGCTTTCAGTCCCGAGACTATTAAAGCTTTATCGGACGCAGAACCGGTGGGCTAGCCAGAACCCACGGGTTTGGACCCTCCGCTATGGGTAGGGTCGCGCATGTGCTCATGCGTGCGTTTAACTACTATGGTGTGTCATCTAAGGGCCGTCGAGGTCGCCGGTTCGGACCGAGACCCCGACGGCCGTCGACTGTGCATTTAGCTAATCGGTGGCTGGGAGCGGTGAGAACCGCCCCGGAACGCGGGGTGTACCTTGTGTACGCGTTGTGTGGGTCTCGCCGTGCTCGGAGGCGAGGGCGAACTGGTGGGATTGTTGTTACACTAACTGTGGGTGTGGTGTTATCCGGCGGGACCCCCGGCGGTGGGTCCATCGTATCTAAGTCCTCTTCGTCGACCGGGTCGATGAGGACGTTTCGCGGGCGACGCTTGTTTACGTTCGCGTTTGTGTCCGGTTGGTAGTTTGCTGCGCTTACCACCAGAGGGTTGGGATGATGCTGGGCTCTATCGAAGAACCGTTTTGTCAAATCTTTAAAATGAGCGCGAATCGTCGGGAGTCTGCAATTGCTGTGCAGGTCGACGTTGCGCTGATACCATTGCGCACCGGTTGCGCGGCGGATAAACTTACTTTGAACTTCTTGCAATTTGTTAATGCGCGTAGGATTTATATGTGCGAAGATCATGCAAGCGTAGGACATGATTGGCCTTACGCAAGCTTTATATAACAGTTGTTTGTGCCTTAAGGGCATTTTACTATGCTTATTCGTTAAATTGTGTAGCCGGCCGGAGACGAACGCGGCTTTATTTCGGACTTGATTGATGTGCGTAGTGAAAGTCATAAGCGAGTCGAAAGTGACTCCTAAATATTTGACCGTTTTCTCCCAGGGGAGAGTTTGGCCGTATAGTGACATTTGCCCCAACTTTCTGTACTGGCGAGGACCTTTGTAACGGTGTGGCAGATGGGGGTTGGGGGTGCTACGAATAAAGTGAATCGCCACACTTTTTTCTGGATTAATATCGATTCTCCATTTGCGGAACCAATCGCCGAGGCGGTCGGCGGCGCTTTGGAGTCGAGTTGTTAATTGACTGAGGTTGCGATCTGAGTAAAAGAGCGCCGTGTCATCCGGAAAAAGCGCGAGATTGACGTGGGGGTCTCTAGGTATGTCGCTCGTGTAGAGCGTAAATAGCAAGGGAGAGAGGCAGGAGCCTTGTGGTACGCCGGCTGTGAGGCGGCGGCTTGTGGAGAGGGTGCCCTCGACTCGATATCGAAAAGAGCGGTTCAACAAAAAGGCCCGGATGGTGTGTACGAGCCTATCTGGCACTTTGAGTGTGTCCAGCTTGTAAAGCAATCCGTTGTGCCAGACTTTGTCGAATGCTTTTGCGACATCGAAGAAGAGAGCCCCTGTACTAATGTGTTTGGGGTGGTTAAGACCTTTTAGGATGTGCTCCGTTAGGCGGTATAGCTGATCGGGACAAGAGTGTCTAGCTCGAAAGCCGAATTGTTCCGTCGGCAGAAGGCCGTTGGAAAATACGTGCTCTTTGAGCCTGTTTAACAATAGCCGCTCGTAGAGCTTCCCCAGACAACTGAGGAGGCTGATAGGACGATAGCTGGAGGGCTTATTGGCTGGTTTATTCGGCTTGCGAATGCCGATAACCGTGGCTTCCTTCCAGTCGTCCGGAAAGGAGCAACTGGAGAGAAGGGTATTGAAAATTGTCGCCAGTAAACAGATAAGCGGCCCAGGGAGAGCTTTGAGAATCTTATTACTTATATTATCTGGGCCCGGGGCGGATTTTGGTTTTAAATTTTTAATAATATCTTGGACCTCTTCGGGGGTCACTGAATTTAAAGGTTCGCCTTCCGGTGGAAGCGCAGCCCTAGTCTCGATTACGCGGTCCACCTCCGTTAGGTGGGCCGAATCGGTGTGTTCGCGCGATGGCGTACATTGCTGCTCTAGGTTGTCCGCAAGGCATTCGGCTTTTTCGGAGTCATCTAGGGCTACTGAAGCGCTATTAGGTCTAACTAACGGCGGTAGAGATTCGCGGGGGTCTGCTTTCAGACTGCGGGCCAACCGCCAGTAGGCGGTGTGCGAGAGTGTCCCACGTTGTGTGTTGGTGTTTCGATACACGATCTTTGACTTCTAGCTGAAGGCGTCGAAGTAGGGTTCGGTTCGATTCCGATTGGTATCGGTCGAAGGCGCGTTTGGCTGCATTTTTCTGTCTAATTAGCAGTCGCAGGTCGGGCGGAAAGTTAAACCGTCGGTCGCCCGACACCGTCCGTTCCGAGTCTGCGACTGCGGAAGTAATAGTTTCGCGGAGACTCGCTATCGCTCGATTTGCGTCATCGAACGTAGCTATCGTCTCGGATAAGTCTACTAAGTCCTGGGGGTCCAAAGCCTTGAGTTTGACCTCAAGACGATGCCAGTCCACTACGGATTTGGTCGGAGGGACCGCGCCGGCGTTCTGGCCCAGTTTATACAGGACGGGCCTGTGGTCTGAGTCTAGTTCATGGATTGTCTCTATCGACTCGATGTCGAGCTAGACCTCCCTGAATAACATTATGTCTAGGACACTCGGTGACGCCTGCTGGTAGTTGTCCACCGTAGGATAGTGGGAGTCGCGGGAGCGACTATACTGAAATTTAGGTTATCGGATAAGCTAAAGAGATGCTTTCCGTTGTTGTTTGGGATGCTGTTGATGTCCCATGAGCCGTGTTTGCAGTTTAGATCTCCTGCAATTATCACGGAAGGGCCTAAGTTAAGAAGCGTATCTAGGTCGCTTTGAAGGAGAGTTCTATTCCCCGAGAGGTAGGCTGAGACTAGTACAAGCAGCCTGTGGCCGGTGAGCGCTAACCTACACGCGGATGCCTCTATTTGACTTAGCTCTGGAATGTCGAGCGGGCAACAGTGCAAGGACCGTTTATAATAAATTAGTGTGCCTCCCAGACGGTTTGCTAACCGGTCGTGGCGGACAATATTGTAATTTGCGATTCTGGGATCGCGTACGCTAGGTTTCAAGAATGTCTCTTGCACTAGGAAAATATCTACGTTATAATCGCGAAGGAATTCCGCGATTTCATCCCTTTGACCCTTTATGCCGTTTGCGTTGAAATACGAAACAACCAGAGCCCGAGGTTTTGTTCTACCTGCGGTTGTACTTCCCATTAAGGTGTTTTTATGGGTCTAATTAACGACGCGGCGGAGCGCGGTTTTATTGCGCGGACTATTGTTCTTTACGGTTGGCTCGTAAAAGCCCAAAGGGCTTCCACAAGCGTTTTGTGTTGGCTAATTGCCCTAAGACGCTCGTGGCCAGATGTGGCGGCCGCTATTTTAGGACAATACGGCGAGTTCCTGCCTATTAATTCTATCTAATAAGCTGCAGATGTTAGCTATTTGCGCGAAGGGGTCGTCCTTGTTTTCCGCGAAACTGACGGAATTGGCTGCACCTGCGGCCGCGGCGCCGTTTGAGAGGCGGGCAGCTGTTGCGCGATCGGTCGTGAGGCGACCGGGATTACCGGCGCGGTTACCTGCGCGGCCACCTGAGGTTTCGCCCAGGCGTTAATGACGGGTACGGGCGCGGGAATATATTTAACGGGTGCGGGTTTGGGCAACGTAGACTTCGCGGGAGATTTTCTCGCGGGAGTTTTCGTGGCCTTAGCGCAGCCTATATAACTAGCCGGATGGCCGGTAGTGTGGCAATTTACGCAGTCCGGTGGATCTGCGCAATCTTTCGGCCTCGTGCACTCAGTTGTGCCGTGGTCACCGGTGCATTTGACGCACCTTGGGTGAGCGAAGCAGTTATTGGCCGTGTGGCCAAAATGTTGACAGTTGTGGCACTGTGCCACAACACCTGATTTACGTGGGGGCTCGATGACTAAGTCACTGAGCCCACAGACCCTCTTAAGGTTGAAAATGGCCTTACCTTCCGGGGTAGGGTCAAGTTCCACCATGATCATGTCCATAGGGACACGGGTGCGAGGGTGCCTGAGACGACGCACGGCGTGAACAGGGTATCCCTGAGTGCGGATGTCGACCTTAGCCATATCGACATCCGACTCTTTTGGGACGCCCTTAATTACGACCCGAAGTTTACGCTCTTCGGGTAGTGAGTAGGTGTGGAAACCTACCTTAGCTTCGCGCAAGTACTTTGTTACGCGGCGGAAATCGTCTGACGAATCGAGGTATACGCGGATACCCATATTAGTATTTTTTGACCGGGGGTCTCGGATGTTGTGGCGTTCAAATCACGAACAAACCTGGTGCCACTTTGCCTTATCTTGTATAATTATTGGCGGCGAGGCGGCAGCCGGTGAAGCCGGACTGTCGCTAGAGAATTCGACGACAAGGCGCCGTTCCCTCGCGAAGCTTAAATATTTTGCCCATACTTCGGGGCATTCCTGCCGAAGGAACTCCTCTAAGAGGGAACCCATGACGACGTTTGTGCCTTTGAGGCTTGCGCCACGCCGGCGTGTGGTTTCTAAATAGGCCTCCCCACCTTGCGGCAGGGAGGTTTGTGCCTAAAAATTAACGTTTAATCGCCTGCGCTTTAGGTGCGCTAGGGTGAGTACCTAGCTGTCGCCTAATGCAACAAGCACACAGATAAAAATTACAATGCCGCCTCTGAGACGAGAAATGTGTGTAGATTCTATTTACGGACAGGAACCTGCCTACGAGCACAACACTACACTAACACTATCCGCTCGGAAGTCGGGCAAAGTTTCTTCTTTCTTCTATAATGTTTTTTCTTTCTTCTATAATGTTTCTTCTTTCTTCTTGCTTGAGACTTCCCTAACCGTAGACCGCGAAACACGACAACGATGAGGCGAACAGTGCACACCAAGAGATAAAAGAAATAGAATTAGCAACAACGGTTGCAAGATGGCTTCCGGGTCGGTTGGCATGGGCCCTCCGGCTCAGAGTATCGTCCGTTCCGTGTGGAAGCACGAAGCGGAAATGACACGAAGCGGAAATGATTAAGCTACAAAAAAAAGTCATTGGCGCAATTGCCACGAAGGTGCTGCAAGTTGTGCAAGATACAACTGATATATTCATAAAATGTGTCGTTCGGACTATTTTCACTCTCATCCAGAGTTTTAAAATCACAAATATTACATACTTCATTACACTAATATTCTAACATTACATTAAATTTTAAGTTCTAATAATTCCACCCAAAAATCTAATACGTCCATTGATATTTATATTAACGATAGAAGTGATAACTTAAATCGTTTTCAAAATGAAAATTATACGATATGATGATATGATATTTATTTATTTCTATAATAATATCAGTACAGAGTATTTATATATAATTAATGTGAGTTACAATAAGAAAAAGACAATGAATACACTGTGGTTCCCAAACTAGGCAGTGCCTGTATCTTGGGAGCCGGAGTGCGCTTCATATAAAACATAAAAAATGAAATTATATGGACGGTACTTTACATAAGTTATATTAATATTTTACAAATGAATGGTTGTAATAATAATTTTTAAAAAAACGCGGGTAAGAGAGCACGAAGTATTGTGCGTGCGTGTGTAGTTGTTAGTTATATATACGACCATAACTATATTGATGTTATAGCAACTGCGCTTTATTGAAATCGCCTATGCTGGAAGATTCATTATGTATATAATGAGCCGTGATAGCTCAGTGTGATAGTGTCCGGACGCTTGCCTTTAATTCAATATACTCGAGTAACCTGAGTTCGGTGCCGGCACCAATGAAGTTTTCTACTTTAAGTGCTAACTTATCACGTGCTCCACGGTGCACAAGATAGGTGAAGTCCGCCAATCCGCAGTGGGGCCGCGTTGTGGACTATGCCCTGATACTCTCTGTATAGAGGAGGCCTTTGCCCAGCATTGGGACATGTATAGGCTGTTACTTTACATTTATATATACATAGTATATTACATATACAAATTCTACTGACATGAATTTTGAATGGGCACAAACGAAGAAATAATGCTTTTTAGGGTTCCATACCCAAAGGGTAAAACGGGACCCTATTACTAAGGCTCCGCTGTCTGTCTGTCTGTCAGTCCGTCTGCCACCAGGCTCTATCACATGAACCGTGACAGTTAGACAGTTAAAATTTTCACTGATTATGTATTTCTGTTGCTGCTATAACAACAAAATAAAAACAGAATAAAAATATTTAAGCGGGATTCCCATTCAACAGACATGATTGTTTTGCCGTTTTTATAGATAACGATACGGAACAACTGCTAATTAAGACTGCACATAGGATATGAACTTGATAATTAAGAAAATGATGTTAAAAGATTAACAAAAACTGAGCAATATGTTTGGTAACAAATTGTTCCAGACAGTAAAAAATCAAATACTTAACAAAAACACAAAATAAATAGTACCTAATAACTGTTATAATATAGTCTCACATTACCAGATCAAATGCTAATCATTAAATATTTGCTTGTTTCAAAAATATAACGCTTTTCGCCTTGTTATTTTTTCTTTCCTTCCAGACCTTGCATCCGATGACATATATATAAGTATAAGTAACGAGTAAGTACAAAAGATTAGATCTACTATTAACCAAAACCGAATAAGCATCTCCTTAAAACAAGTCATTCGTATTAAGATGATAAAGCAAATATATGCAAACGCAAGATGTCCTTCATTTACTTATCACGGCAGTACTTATACGGTTGTTGCACTTTGGAAGAGGTTTTACGCGGTTTTATAACGCACAATTCTCCACCAATTTTGCGTTCGTTTCCACCAATACTTTCAGAGTATCACTTTTAATAACGTTTTGGGCGTGGCTGAATCATTTTTAACTTTTTACTCAATCAGTAAGAATATTACACGAATATCGATGCAAAATTCAAAATAAATAACAAAAGGGAACACTTTTGAGAATGTGACTCTAGCAAGGAACAGAATATAATAATCATTACATTATCAGGTTATAACAACACGGGCTATGCCAAAAACATTACGAAGAGAGAGAGACAAACACAACAACACATTTATTGATAATCCGATACTTCACATGCACCAAATATCTTACATATGCTCTAAGTCTTATCAAATTTCATGGTTGTAGGAAATATCCAATCGTTTTAAATAAGTGATTTCTAAAACAGAAATGGGTGGTAAATTTATTCCACACGGGGTAAGAATCATATATTTTCAAAGAAATATAATTAAAGATGTATTAAACAAATAAACCTTCTGGATAATTACATTTGGGAGTAGCAAAAAATATTTTAGGTAACTTCAGAAAATATATATAGATAACTTTTAATTCTTTCAAGTTATTCAACATCATCATCATTTCAGTTTTAACAGGCTGAAATTATGAGGATGTTACACTGTTAAGTATGGGCCTCCCTAACAGACTGCCACGAAGTACGATCCTGAGCCACTTGCATCCATCGACTTCCCACACACTTACACTGGTCATCAGTCCATCTAGTGGGGGGTCATCCTACACTACGATGGCCAGTACGAGGCCACTCGAGAACCTTTATTTTCCAACGTTTAACGGTTCTACGAGCTATATCGCGGGCCCATCTCCACAGCAGCTTAGTAACCTTCCGAATTTCTTCCTTGCGAACTCTATCTCGGAGAGAAAAGAGGAACAGGTCACGGTTCCGTATAAGTTTATTTATTTTATTCCATTGTTATTTGCAACACCCGTAGAGTTGTAGATGCATTGCCACTAGACTTCTGTGCCACAGTGAAGACTGATGTGTGGCTCTACCACCATGGAAAACATAGTGATCGCGGAATGGTTATGTTTATACAGGAGATAGAAAGTGACGTATCGGTCGTGAGGTAACGGTATCATAATAATGCTTTCCTATATTACCTATACATTGCTTACACATACTAAGATTATTTAGCATATTCCTGTTCCCTCAAAAAACATTATCCCGTGTCAGGTATACCCGCAACAGTTTCTACTGGTTCACATATGGGCACATTAGGTGCTGTAGATGTCCGTGGACGGCTGTGTTCACTGAATGTCAGGTGCTCGCTTGACATTAAAAATCATAAAATATACGTTGTAATATGTGTCAAATATACGTTGATACGATGATATTCAGCTAATTAAATCGATATAGCTTCTCGGTGTCACCTGTTATCATCAGTTATAAACCGATTGCTGTAACAGAATTTTTTATATAAAATTCCATCAAACTTATGAGCCTTTTTATGAGAAATAATTTTTTTTTTTTAATTTCTAAATTGATTCCAATTAATATATTTTTATAACATAAAAATAGTTGTGCTGTATATATCAAAGATGCATTTAAATTCTCGAAAAAATGCACATAACATTAGATATATGTTATCTAGGTAATTGTTTTCTGGCTGAATTAAACCAAAAACACTAACGGCCGGTTTCTGAAACAATGATCATCGTAGATGTCAACTAATCAGCTGTCAAATGATTTTCAAATTTCATTTTAGTTGCCAAAAGGATGAAATTTGAAAAGCCATTTGACGGCTGATTAGTTGACATCTACGAAGATTAGTGTTTCAGAAACCGGGCGTGAGAGTACTACATACATTTTAATATAGCACTCGACTTTAACAAAATAATAATGAATCGAAAAATCACATATCAAATGAAAATTATTATAACTTATCCCAATCAATCAATAAAAACAAGCAACCGGTACTACCTCTTATATCTTCCACTTGCAAATAGATACTGATCACGGAAATGAAGCTGAGATGTCGCATATATGGTATTTTGCCAATCACACTAAGGTCAAAATCGTGTACCTAGAGGTTGAAATATCAGTACTCGTTTCACACGACTTTACTTTCACTCGGTCAAACAACAATCACATTAACGAAAAATATAAATAAATCCGCGCGCGGGAATGTGCACTCTCTACTAAAGTTCAAATTTCCCGCACATTTACAACACTATAAATGTCAATGTCACATTATAGAACACAAGAAATAGTCGCCACATGTGGTTGAGAAATGTACGCAATTATCTTGAATATAAACACGTCTGCGTAGGAAAAAAACTAACACCACATTGTAGACATGTAAGAGCTTAGCGAACATAGCAAGTGAATGAAATATGTGACGTTCATACAGCAAAATAAGTCCGGCCGTATAATATAAGTAACGCACACATAGGCAACGATCGTCAATCGCGATCGCGAAATCCGACCAAACCACACGTTACGGTACGGTATAAACAGAAACACAAACACTATAGCGACTTCTAGTGATCATGTTATAAAACTACTGCACGACTGCTTTATCGACAATGCACTAAAAATTAAATTACCAAATTATGAAGAAAAAAAGAAAGATATCAATAAAATAATTGCTTTATTTAAAAGTATTCAATGTATAATATATAAACAGCGAGTTTATGTATTAATTTAAAATACAGTTGTGTAATGTATATTACTTAAATATAAAACTAGAGTATTTTATTAAATGTTGGCTACTGCTTTTAAAATCGTAACTATTGACGTTTGTCAATATTATCCCGTGTAAACAAACTGTAGTATGCCGCCGAAGGTTAAAGAATCATCAAAAAAAATCTTACCACCTATAACTCGACCAGAAATTAGCAACACTAGTTTAAATTACGTCCCAAATGATGCCATAGAAGGTTCGTATTTAATCTATTATGTATTTAAATCATAGTCAATATTAAAGTCTTTACATTTAAAATAATTTTATATTATTTTGTCAAGGCTATCAAGAGAGATTAGAAACGGGTGTTGATTGGACTATTGAAGAACAAGCAGTCCGTCATAGAAAGAAATGTTTCTACCATCACCTACCTGAAGTTACTTTTTCTGAAGCATTGAATGCTAAAATTAGTAAGAGTGTCCTTAGCGGATTTCTGAACAATAATTCTAAAATTAGTCTTTCAGACCAGTGGGAATTAATCCTACCAACCACACTCTGGGATATTGAGAAATTTGCGAATGAGGAAAGCAAAATATGCTTCCACAATGCCAACTGCATCACTGATGACGTGATAAACTTAATCAATAAATCAGTACGAAAGAACGATCGAAATATGTTGTTAAGAGACTTTAAAGATGTCACCGTGTTGAGAGTAAATGACTCACAAGTACGTTGAACAATTATAATGTTACCGGATACCCTGGATATATTTACGGAAAGAGTTTATGTTTTAGATGACTACGTTAGATAAAGGCATAACCGGATTTCGGAAACTGGTCCGCGTTAATTTATGTGGAAACTTCCTCAATGAAATAGATAGTACCTTTATTCCACGCGGGCTAAGAGTTCTAGAGTTGCAAAATAATATGATTGAAAATGTAGAGACTATTGCAACAAATTTACCTTCTGGATTATTGTATTTGGGGCTAGCAAAAAACATTTTAGGTATCATGAATTCTTATATAACTTCTAATTCATTAAATAATTTCTCTAGTTTTTATTGTATGAGACTAGTAGTTCTACATAACTGTACGTTTAATTATCTATACGTAATTCATGCTGTTATTAAAATTAATATTTTTACAATAGGTGGTATCAACGGATTGAATACATTACCCGATAGTATTACGGTTTTGGATTTGTCAGATAATGACATCTGTGATTTAGAATCTGCACTAAATGGTCTTGCACAATTACCAAGCCTCGTATCGCTTCAGCTTGCCGGAAACCCATGTTCAGTAAGTAGTGAAGTAATATTACATTTATTTAATAGATGGCGCTTTTATAAAATTTTGTCATAAATATTTTTGTTGTTTTATATGTGATTAAATCTAAGAGGCTATAATCACTTAAAATGACTTCTTAAAATATCTTATTATTTGGGAGACAACCCGTCAAACCTCTGCCATTTTAAATCTCTTCTTTCAAAGTAGCTAGTATTTTATATTATTTATTTTCCATTACATAAATTTTATTTACTTTCACTTTAATCAAAATGTACATTTTTATTTACTTTTCTTCTACTGAAAGTAAGTATTCATGCAAAACTTTAAAATGTTTTTAATTTTAACAATTAAATCTAAGATTTCACTCATGAAACAGTTTTACTTTTACAAACATATTCAAGTTCTAAAAAAAATGTGAATGTATTTTCTTTAAATGTGCAAGCATTTCCTTAGTCGTAAACAACACTATCAACTTCCTGTATGTAGCGTTGGCACGACATGTAAATCATCTGTTAGTGGTATTGGCTAGATTTTTTACGACCGGCCGCCTGCCTAACGAAAACACACCTTTTTTTATTAAGAACCAAGATATGAAACGATTATCTTTGGGTCACGCAATCTTGTCTCATGTGGAAATCGAACCCTCGTCGCTGAAGACAACAGCAACTGCGCCATCGAGTCATCTCTTCATTTACACAACAATAATTATTTTCATGAACGTGCTTTGAATAGATAGAAGCAATTGAAAATATTGAAATACTAGCTGATATGCCAAAAATTGTTTTCCCAGTAAACGCAACACCACTTGTTGGTGGAATTTCGTGAAATCCGTGTTCTTAGCTGACCTCTACCCGGCGAAAGGAATATTCCTACCAAATTTCAAGCCTATATAGCTTGAAAATTGGTAGGAATCAATCAATGAAACTAATTAGAGACAACAAAAAAGTTTTCCTTCACTTAACTAATTAACTAAGCAACGTGAATACATTATGATTGTTCTAGGTGTGTGCGGCTTATGCTCGGACTACAATATCGAAACTATCTAATTTACAATGGCTAGATCTACGAGAAATTCTTCATACCGATCGGTCCGAAGAAAACTCTGAGACGCATCCCGACGATTTACGTTCCACGTATTTTAATTTTACCGTTTTTCGAATTATTTCTGCCCCACAACCACCAAAAGTGGATAAAGTAAGTGCATTAGTAATGTATACAAGGCGAGTTCAGTCAACAGTCGTAACGTAGACGTTTACGAACATAAATAGAGTCGCTAAAAGCTCGATTTTAACCCTTTTGCGATTAAATTCAATCAATAAAAAACACAAAATAAAGCTTAAGAAATAACATAAAATGCTTTGCGAACAGGGAGCTATTACATCGTTTCATGTAGAGCTGGAGCTTCCTTTATTGGATTCCGATAGAAGAAGGTTTCTAATGTTTCGAAACAACGATTCGCTTATTGAAATGTTACCGCCACCTGAAGATGATATATACCTAGAACCTAGCAAGATCTCATCAACGATAAAGAGCAAAACTGCCATCGGTAAGTCAACATCGTTTACTTTTTTAAAAAAGACTAAAGTCAAATATTATGGTTACAAGAGGAAATGTATCCTGGGTGGATATAAGAGTATCTAGGGATAACGACTACCGAATGTATGGTTCTACACTTTTTTAACTATATTGGAAACCTGTTTACTTAATTCATTTCACAATAACTCTTAACTGTATAGTTTACGAATTTTGGTTGAAAAATTTAAATCTTCTGCGCATAAAATATGTGAAATCTAGACCAAATTAGAACCATTACCCTACCACATTGTGTTGACAAAGTTATTATAGAGAGAAGAAACTATAAGGCGCGAAGAGATAATCTGGATTATAGGAAGCTAGTTTTCATAAACGTGCAATTAATCAACTAATGTCAGCTATGTAAACATTAGAAATCGCATTATGTCAAACACCGTTCCCGAAGGCTGCCTCGTATACCACTTATTAAACACCGCAACCTCTGGGCTCGTTGACAATAGTCCCGTATTGAAGAAATGTGTTTTTCTGGCAATTCTTACTTTAGCATGAGATATTAGACGTAATACATCTAGACGTGGTGTTTCTGACGCACAATTTATTTCTTCGGAGATTCTATCAGGGACGATGTTATTGCACAGATTTGGTCGGAAACTACTGCGTCAGATGCTGTCATTCTCTTCCATTTTCCAAAGGCCATACTCAATCGTTAGATGATTCAAAGACGAGCCCTGACAAGTATGTTTTCATATAGCATTCGCTGAATCAGGCCGATTGCGTTATTTGCTTTACGGTAGAGACTGTCAAGACTTATGACTAAGCAAAAAAAAAATATAAAAGGAGGTGTCATTTTTATATGGCACTCTGGCCATAATTATTACTCTGATGGAAACATTGGATATGAACGCATAAATAGATTCGACTAACAATAATATAAACTTATTAAGAATATTTTTTTAAATAACTTTTGTTGAAGGATTATTTCAATTAAAACTTGTAGAAAAAGTACGAAAAGATTGTCGCCGCTGTGGGAATCGAACCGAGAGACGACGAAACGATTATACCAATTCAAATTCAAATATCTTTATTCAACATAGTAGCATTACACTCACTTATCGATGGTCAAAAAACTACCATCGGTTCGGAAAATAAAGCCAATGAACTGAGAAGAAGCGGGGAAACGAAAGAAACTCAGGGGACTACATTTTTCCCTTTTTTTGACATACATTATGTGAATATATTAAATACAATATAAAAATTCCCATTGAAAGAGCCGGGAACGATCAATTCAAATTATAATTATAATATAATAGTTAATTAATATTATAATAGACCGTAACACACAAACTTTCTTTTACAACTTCTTTAAATTTAGCTATTGATGCAATTTGAATGATTTCTGGGTTTTTGTTGGTGACATTGATCACTTATGGGTAAAATTAATTTATGTTTGTTCCCAGTATTTATATCATGAACATTATTATGTCTATGTTACAAAATCGACGATAAGAGAAAGTAATCGTTTCATTGTAGTTCAATTTGTAGTTATTAGCAATTGCATTAATAATTTTACATGTAGATTACTTCTCTCTCGGAATGAATATTCCGTACGAGCAAACATCTGTTTTCTGATATAACTTAAACGAAATAGTTTATTTAACCTTTAAAAAATATCTATGGTTTTTATAAATTCCCAAATAATTTAACACGCCTGATATTTTCCCAAAAGGTGAAACTTCTTCGAACGGTTCAGACCTGTATCGTCTGTCTGCGGTAAACTCGCGTGAGATCCGTCATTTCACCACTTTCCAGAGCAATAAAGTGCAATGGAACAAAATCATGAGTTTTCAGGAGCCAGCTGTAAGAATATTCTGCCCAAACCTAGTTGCACTGAGAGACACTTTTCGGACGGTCGTAACTATAAGACTCATTTATACGATGGTAATCTCTAATGTTAATTAATTTAAATAAATTGCGTTTTATTTACAAGTCCTTGTAATTTTACAATGAAATACCTTATTACTTTATCATTATACATTTATATGTATAAATAATAACTGTGATAGGGCGGCCCTATTAGGGCCACATAATAGTCTTCTCTGTTGCATGAACGAGCAGGTCCGTCCAGGTAAGTACCAGGACCTTACAGAACACCGGCGTGAAGTGGAAGTGTAATACTTTTGTGTTTCGTCTGAGTGATGTAGCCGGGGCCCAGGTTATGAAAAGATGGCAAAGAATCTGCAACCCTACTACTAAACAACGTCGAGTACTAAACAATATCTCACTGATTACATTTCGGCGGTAATCAATCCGCTCAACAAAAGCAATTTCATTCGTACATTTTCATGTAATGACATGGATTAAATTAACCCACATCTCAAAAGCCACTAGTCAGACATACTTTAAGATAACCCACCTTCCAATAATCTTATTTATACGGGCGCGAATGTGATTTTGCAGTCGGTACTGAGATAAGAATCTGCGAACTAAAAATCGTAATTGTGCCATTCAGACCCATCTTTTAATAACACTGCTCTTAATTACTCTACAGTAAAAAGAAATTAGTTTCTACTATAAGAATCGAACTTTACTGAGTATTTATCAATACAACGTGAGTACAGTAAATAGCTTGTTATTCTCACGTTTCAGAGCATTCCTTCGAAACAAAGTAAAGTCGATAAGAAAAGCGCGCATTTGATACGGCCCCTTCCTAATGAACAACGGGCCACGATTGCTACAATCAAGTGCACTCTAAAAAGGCCAGACTGGAGCCAGCCTGCACAGCACTTCCACTGGGACGACTCGCTTGGTACAGTTGATGCGATTCACTGGGGTGACGGTGACCTCTCGGTAAGATGCCGCAGAATTTTTTATTTCCCTTATAAAATAATTTCTTCCTATAAATTTTAATCCTTACTTCCTTACTTATATTATAAAGGCGAAAGTTTGTATGTATGTTTGTTACTCTTTCACGCAAATGAACGACTGAATAGATTTTAATGAAACTTTACAATAATATAGCTTACACATCAGAATAAAACACAGGCTATAAATACATATTTTTATGTATACCTATATGTCTTTCTGTCTGAATGTTACGCTTTCAGCCTATTCTACGCAGATGTAGTCGCGAACAGCAGCTAGTAGTAAATAATTTGAAACATAAAATAAAGAACAATGGCCTTATCCGGTAGACAAAACACCTTTCTTAGTTCTGTTAACTCGAGATTTACATGAATCCGCGTAGCCAAATATTGTAAATTAAAAAAAAGCACTGACTAAAAAAGTGGAATCGCAACAAATACGACACTGATGTTTGTTTGACTTGCATATTATTATTTCAACTAAAGAACAAACCTTTGTAGAATGATGTAAGAATATATACCGGCCAGTGGGCTCACTTAGCACACTAGATGTATGCGAGGTGGGTGCGTGGTGCAAGTTGAGGGTTGAAAAGTTGATTAATACGGTCAAAGATCACGGTCCATACCGAATCTCGATTGACGGTAGGTGACATTCTTCCGTTTAAAATAACACACGCATGAGCTGCCACACTCGAACGCGAAGAGCCTTATCGCACTCATGGATTCTGGCTTACCCCTAAACCATAGTCATCGCCGTGTGGGACGACCCCCACTAGATGCAATGACGACCTGGGCAATGTGCGAGAAATCAATGGAAACAAGTGGCTCTGGATCGTGCTTCTTGGCAATCTGTGGGGGACGCTAACGTTCAGCAGTGGACTCTTAACAAGCTGAAATGATGATGATGAAATACAAAACAGCTTAAAAAAATCAATAATACAGTAACGTAAGCAAATACTTCGTTAATTTTAGACGGTGCAATACACTCAAGCGCCCGCGAAAGTAACGAAGGGCAAGACGGACGCCGACCAAGGATCGTCCAGGCAGCAACCACCCGAAAATTTAACCTGTCATTTTGGCTTTGGAATTGACACTTTGAGCGTTTAAACATCACGGTATTCTTAAACAATTACTAATGAAAGAGGTTTTAAATTTATGTTCTGAAACATTACTTTATTATTAAAGGAAATATTTTTTTAAAACGATCAATCATTTTATTTACGGACTAGCATAGTCAACTTCCTCAAGAGCGACAGCGCTTGACACTTCAGAGAGAGTTATAACACTAACAAGCGAAAACCGTGGCCTTCCTTTTAAGATTTATTTATGTCACGACATTCTTTCTTCCAATGGATAGCTATTATTATTAAAGATGTCTTGAACTACTTTCTTTCAAATCTGAAGCTATGTAACATTTTAATAATTGTGCTTTTTTATGTAGGTATATTTCTATTGTTAAGAGTTTAGATTTAGACGATACAGCATTCAACTTCGCACTGATCATGGAAACCTTTAAAAAATATAGAACAAAAAACATTATGGATAATTTCTTTTTGAATAAATCTACAGCAATGAATCTACAGCAATTAATACACAGAACTTACTAACAATAAGTGGGACCGAGCGCTATTCGTGTAAGTCGAATTCGCGTAAGTCGTGGTACAATTTTGCATGTAAAGACATAAAAAGTATGTTTAATTGAGACCGGAGACTAAATAGTACAATAATTTAGAAAATAAATGTTTAACTAATTTTAGATACTCGTAATGAATAAATATATTATTATAAACTGTTTAAACACAATCCGAAGTTTTTTTTTATGTGCGTTTGGTTTTATAAAATCTAACGAAGTCTTCTCCCACAATAATTATCTCCTCGTAGCATGCTAGTAATTTTTTTATGTTTTATTACAGAAATGCGCTCTTCGTTGGAGTCTATGCTTTCCAAAATTGTTTACCTTTTTCCAATTGAACTGAGGGCTACCTTGACATTCACACAAAAACGGCTACGTTCACACAAAAAACGAATAGACGAGGAAATTAAGAAATCGTTTAACTACGAATTCGCGTATGTCGAGGTAGCTTAGGTCGTGGTATTACTGTATATAAAATATTGTATTCAGTATAACTAATTCAAAATCATAAAATTGTCTAAATTATCCTTCATTTTAGTAATTAACTTAAAATTAAAAAATAAACAGTATGAGAGGTCCTCTCATACTGTTTATTTTTTATTGTACATATTATAAGGAAAAAATTATGAATGTACTGAAACAAAAACCAGTGTCAGGATTGCTCCAAACCAATTCTTAGTAAATATTGACGACGACTAGTTAGTTACATTTGCTGGAAGACTAATCTTTCACCCAAAATATTTTTATCTGCTTATGTTACGACATAAGCAGTACTTGACCCTAATTTAAATTAATTCTTCTGTTGAAAGATGTTATCATCGTCTAATTTATCATGTTATCTTAAAATACTAAATCATAGGTCTACTATTTTTTAATCATAGGTGTACCATTTTTTATATTTACTTATACATGCTACGATTGTTTTACGACCCTATTGGCCTAGTGGATAGTAAACCTGTCTCGTACAATACAACGTGATTCGATCCCAAATTCTGGGAATAATATTGTGCGATGAACATATTGTTAGTATAATTTGAAACTTATGTTTAATTATTACGTTTATCAGTCACCCAGAGTATATTCTTTAATTTGAGACTAGATAACGTCGTGTAAAAAATTGACCAAATGGGAGTCGGACTCGCGGAGGGTTCCGTACCATTATCTATAAAAACGGCTGTTGTATGGGAGTCCCGGCGTTTAGTTTTTTGTTATAGAGTTTATTTGTTGTTATAGCGGCAACTGAAATACATCATCTGTGAAAATTTCAACTGTCTAACTATGACGGTGTATGAGATACAGCCTGGTGACAGACGCACAGATAGAAAGACAGACAGACAGACGGCGGCCAAAGTGTAATACGAATGATATATATTAGCCAAAAACCAAACTTTTTTTACACTTGGATCTCAAATCAGTATTAGTGCTTCAATGTGATTTTCATAAAACATTTCTTTCATAGCGAATATCTTCATGTAGGTAATAAATAAATATACAAGAAATTTGTCACTTTAATACGTGTTAAATTTAAAAACAAACAATAATATCAATTGGTGCCCTCCGTGACGGAGTGAAGGAAAGGACAATAGTCGGATAAGCATCCATTTCCTCAATTAGATGAATGATATGATAAGAGGGAATTACGCCTGCTAGGGAGGATCGCGACCAGCATTCGATTCAGTTGTACGTGAATGGCTGAAGGGTCGCACGAGCGTTGGGGTAGCCAGACCGAGTATCTACTGTCATGTCTTGGATACGCCGTAGGCATCGGAAACATCTGGAGATTCCCATACCTGTGCTATAGAAATGGCGGAGGTACGTTTTGTGCTCTGAACAAAGTTGGCGTGAAAAGCCCATTTTAAAACAACTTCACAGCTATTAGTTTTAACGTACCTAAATATGATGCGTAAATTTGCCTTTAATATTTTTTTTATTAACTGTGGTATTAGGGCCACGCAACAGTCTTCGCTGTCGCACGAATGCACAGGTCCGTCCGGGTAAGTACCACGACCTCACAGAAAACCAGCGTGTAGTGCAAGTGTTATACTTCTAAGTTTCGTCTGGCGAGTGAGGAAGCCGGGGTCAACGTTTTTAAAGGTTGTTAACGCATCATCAAGCCATCGGGTGAGGTAGATGTCAATGAGCAGCGGTATTCACTTAGCGTCAGGTGAACCGCCTGCTCGCTTGACAACTTTAAACAGGGACAAAATTATTACCGTACGCAATCAAGAAAGAAACAATGCCTGTGATAGGACCACGAAAACTTCAGCTGTTGCACGAATAGGCAGGCTGGTACGAGGAACTATCACGGCCTCTCAAGAGGCCGGCGTGAAGTCGAGGTGTCCTGCTTATACTTTCGCGTTTCGTCTAGTGAGTAAGGTAAATAGCCCTGGGGGGTAAAGTGCTCAGCCAGCCTAAAGAAGTTTTCACTTTCACGAACAAGAATATGTTGAAAACTTTGCCAGTTTGTCCTATATGCAATGATTTTTATTAATATTCCTCGAATTTGTATATGATATCATTGCCTTTAATGTTATTTAATCTTCAGACAGAAATTATTGCTAGAATGTTATTACTTTTCAGGTGCATTCCTTATACCTTACTTTTTAACACTTGTAATATGCGGTATTCCACTTGTGTATTTGGAAACGACATTGGGACAGTTCGCGAGCGCAGGATGTATCTCAGTTTTCAATATCAATCCACTATTCAAAGGTACGCAATCTCATTTATCGTATCCATATTCTTAAAGAAATTATTATACATACTTTTAATATGTAATGTGGTATAAAACTGTTGTTGGCAGGAGCGGGGTATGCCGTAGTCGTCTTGAACATAATAGCAATTATTTATTTTGCTGCGATTATGTCTTATCCTTTGCTGTATATCTTTCATTCATTTACCACGCCATTACCTTGGCAAAGTTGCGGCAACTCATGGAATACTAATAGATGTACTGAGGTGCTGTTCTTATTTTTTTTGCATATTGAAATAATAGTATTTCATCAATAACAATGATCATAAATTTTGCTAATTTCAGATAAATAGTAACTCCACGGTCAATGCAACAATAGGCTTAATGAGGACTCCTGAAGACGAATTCTTCCAGTAAGTTGAGAACTTAAGACCGCTTTGTTTAGAATTTGTATAGTGCATTTTATGTTGTTTTTAGCATACGACTGTTACAAGCGTCACCGAGTATTCATGAAATTGGGGGTATCGTGTGGCCCGTATTGTGGTGCAACCTGATATGTTGGTTGCTCGTTTACCTCTGTATATGCAACGGTGTCAAGAGCGTCGGTAAGGTGAGTTTGGGAATGTGACGCCGAAATAGCGTCTGTTGGCAGACTGCCGCTTACAGTCACATTTTCCACGTACCGGACTCGAAATAGCATTTTTATTTTTCAGATTGTTTACTTCACGGTTTTGTTCCCGTACGTGGTGCTATTTGCTTTATTCGTACGAGGTGTGACGTTGCCTGGCGCCATTCAGGGCATTTTATATTTCATATTGCCGGATTGGACACAGTTGAAAAAACCCAAGGTTTACTTTATAGATATCACACTATGAATTTATGATGAATGTCGTTCCTACACCAAAAGTTGTATGTTATAGGTGTGGGCTGATGCTGCTACTCAGATTTTTTACTCACTTGGCCCAGGGTGGGGAGGTCTAGTCAGCATGGCCAGTTTCAACAAATTCCACTATAATAATTTAAGGTCTGTCCATTTTAAACTAAAAATTATATAACTTTTAAATTTCAGCAGAATTTAACTTAATATAATGGATATGTCATGTCCATTCGCACCCGATAAATCCATTTACGACTAATACGTTAATTTATTTACATAACGTTTTCGTACCGCACTTCGCTTTAATCGACCTGTGAACTCAGTTGCGCTGTAATTGAAGATTGCACAAACTTATTTGTGCATCGTGTTATCCGGCGTTTGATTTCAGGTCGTCAATAATAATACCAATAGTAAACAGCGGGACGAGCGTTTGGGCTGGGTTCGTAGTCTTTTCGGTGCTCGGGTTTGCTGCTGATCGTGCGGGGGTGCCGGTAGACCAAGTAGCCACCGCTGGTCCAGGACTGGCCTTCGTCACATACCCCGCCGCTGTGTCATTGATGCCCGCTCCGAATTTTTGGGCTGTGACCTTTTTTGTCATGCTCTTCTTTCTTGGCATCGACACAATGGTAAGTTTAAATCAAGACACGGATTTGAATGTTATATTTTCATAGCGCGGGAATGAAGCGAAGCTGTTGTATATATGAAACATTCGATACATGCGAATGAAAATATTAATTTTTATGATACAAATAAGAATATTTAGTAAGTGTATGGAATTTAGGCTTAAAACTTTTTCCAATGGAAATAACGTCTGATTGGGACATAATGACTGTGGCATGTTTTGAAGGGTTACCTCGTTTTAAACTTCAGTTAGTCTTCAACTGAAGTTTAAAACGAGGGTAGAGTTCATGATCGGATAAAGATAATGTTTTTTTTTTTAGTTTGTCACCATTGAAGCTGTAATAGCAGGCCTTCTAGACGAGTACCCTAAGCTGCGGCATCGTAGAAAACTGATCACTCTTCTGACTTGTGTTGCTCTATTCGGTATTTCAATAATATGCAATACGAAGGTCAGTGGCAAAATTAAATATAAATGTATCCATTATATAATCATTACATTAAATTAACTGTATTTATAGTCTATTTTAATAGTCTATTTTATTTATATGTTTGCATAAACTACTATTTAAATTAATTTTTCAAATCAAATACCTTTGTTCAATATAGAAGCATTACACTTTCTTATTGATCGTCAAGACGCTACCACTTTATGCTGGTTATATTTTAGTTACATTAGTAGCACAAAGCTAGTTTCATAAACAGCGCACTTCAAGAAAAGGCTTCACAAACCAACAGATTGATAATTATGTTATGTTCTTTTAAATGAGAACACACACAAGATAGTATAGAACATAGTCTAGTAAAACTTTCATTTTTATTAGTATAGTCAGGCTACATTATAAAATAAATTATAAGAATAAATATAGATATACAGGCAAATGCATCTGTTTCTATGACACGTATGGATATATACAAGCAAATGTGAATGTTTCCATTAAGTTTTGATTTTCTGTTAAGGGAGGACTCCATGTGATTGGTCTTCTGGACGCCCACGTGGCCATTGCCTGCGTTCCGACAGTCTGCGCGATGGAAATCATCGCCGCCGTGTACACTTACGGACAAGACAAGATGAGCGTGGACGTGCTGTTCATGACTGGCAGACCGCTGCGACGGTTCTGGCTTTTCTTATGGAGATATATCCTACCAGTGATACTATCGGTATACCCGCTTTTTTAAATAGGCCTCTTTTTCAAGTTGAAGGTTGCGAACGGTGGTCTGCCAGATGTTAAGTGATAACCACCACCCACGAATACGCACGGCACAACAAGTACCACGAAGTCACAGAAGACCGGCGTGTAGTTGTTGCCACCTTTTATTAAGGTAGCCGGGGCCCACTTTAATAAAAGGTGGCAACGCATCTACCAACTTACGGGTGTTGCAGTTGTCTGTGGACGGCGGTTATCACTTAACATCAGATGAACCGCCTGCCGCTGGACAACTTTACACATGAAGAAAATATTATCGTACGCAATCAAGAAAGAAGTAAAGCATGTGGTAGGGCCACGCAGCAACTTCAGCTGTTGCAAGAATACGTGGGCTCGTCCATCGTCTCACAGAAGACCGACGTCAAGTGGAAGTATTAAACTATCGTGTTTCATCTGGCGAGTGAGGTAGCCGGGGCTGATATTTTTTAAGGTCGCACAATAAACGCATCAGCAAACGATGGATGTTGTAAATGTGCATGTGTGGCGGTATTCATTTAACATCAGGTGAACCGCCTGCTAGCTTGACAACTTTTCACATAAAGAAAAATACATAGATTTATTGCGTTTCTGTACTATTTTTCAATAGTCACATTTTTTTCCATATTTATTCTAGACTCTTATAGAATAGACATTAAATAGGATGGATCTGTAATGCCACCTTACTATTTCTTTAATTACTCAAGGTGATTACTGTGTACTCATTACGCGAAGCTTCCGGGATCGCTGGCTGGTCTGTGGCACTCGCTTCAGTGATATGCATTCCTATGTACGCAGTCAGGACTATTTATATGTCCCGGGGACCTATAATACAGGTAATTAAGAAAGAGACCCTGTTCATTATAGCTTCAAGACAATTTGTTAATAAAAACAGTTTATTTTAATATTACTTTAATAATACTTTAATAACATATAGGAAAAGGAACAGGAAGAACATTATTTCCAAGTGTAAGTGTATAATATACTGTATTAACTATCGCGTATGAAAAATTAAAACGTTCTGAAAGCGTGAATAGCACTTATGATTATAAATAGTATCAAATCAGTCACTTAAAAAAATATCTGTTTTGTTTTTGGAGAATCAGAGCAGCTTAGCATCTTTTTATTCAATAAATCAATATTTCGAGTACTGACGCCCAGTTTCTGAAACACTGATCATCGGAGAACTCAACTAATCAGCTGTCAAAGGACTTTTCAAATGTTATTTGAGTTGCCCAAAGGATTGTTAAACTCTTTGCATTGATCAGAATGATCTTCTTAATAATCAGTGTTTCAGAAACTGGACGTTAGAGTCCGCCAATTTGCTCGCTTGGTGGGCTTTTACCATTACTACCTTTCGTTCAAAAATATTTGCATATAAATGGAAAGTGCTTGGGAAGTTATTGTGATTTACGTTACTTACAGAGAGTCAGAGAGAATTGTAGAGCGAACTCCAAATGGGGACCGGCGGAAAATGAGGTCCGCCTGCGATGGGAGACCTTCCGAAACAAAACGAGCCGCGATTTGCCCTTACTGCCTACCAATTATGGACCTTGAAAGTTTAATAAATAAGGAAAAATACCTACATTGATTATGAATATACTAAATAGATTGTGTATGCAGCGGTTTCTTGTCATGTTTTCTGAACTATTCAATTATGATATAAGTGAAAACGAATCTAATTTATTCATAATATGTTTTATTCACAAATTTAAAAAAACCTTTCTAAGATTCCATAATTCATAATTAAAAAATACTTACATAATGACTATATTTTTAAGATAGCAGGTAGAAACTGTATATAATAGAAAACCGAACGTTGTTGCATCAATTTATTTTTATCTATAAATTTATTTATTCAAACTATTACCTCAATTATTGTCTGAATTGGCGTGAATGTTTATAATGTGATATCGTATGGCAACTCATGTGGTTGTACAACAACCAGTAAATATGAAGCTCTTATTTTGGTGATTGTGGTTATTTTGGATGCTTATTTTGGATATGATTTATTGAACATAATATTTACAAAAATAAATACTCACTTATCTAAAAAACAAAGCCCAAACAGCATGATGCCAAAAACGCTAGCTGCATATCCACGCTGAAGAGTTAATTAATATTTAAGAAAAGAACTAGCCTCATATTTACACAGTTATTTTGAAAAATTTGATGTGCCAGAACACGGATCTAAATTTTCTGTTTTTTGTTGTTCTAACAATAGAGAATCTACTTAAAGAATGATATCAAAGTTTCTTTAGTTTCTTTCAAAGTTTAGCTGAACAGCTGGGAATTTGCTTTAAGTTCGGAGACTATATACCTGTATACTAATCCTAAGTTAAGCGTCAGTAAGTTGAATCAATATCAAAAGAACGGACTATCTTTTTTGTAAGCACATAATCTAGCCCCGTACCGGCTGAATCACCGGTGGTTACAAGGTCTATGAGATGGTATGGCGTTATACAATCAATACCCCCGTCAAAGCGTCACATTCAACAAAGCCTCTTAAATGTGACATGATTGCCTCAAAAGAAAACGTCTTCTGCGGACTTTTCGTCAGCGACAAATCCGAATGGGCTTGTGAGCGGTATCCAAAATTTATTTAATTTACGGGAAAGCATTATTACGAGTAGAGAAGTTGTAAAAAAAGTATTGAATTTTAATTGTCAAGTAATTGAATTTAATACAGATTTACTAAAGTGGCTAGACTACACACAGTAGCTGGACTATAATAAGTTATGAAAAATATAATTATGTATATGTATATATTTTTTATTATATTGTTAAAAGACTTCCTTCACTATGTTTAAATCTTACATGAAATCGGGTAGGGTGTGAAGCTAAAACAGAGTGAGTATAACAACATTTTTGATTTCAAATTCTGTTCAAAGGTGCAACCGTACTTGGTTATTCTAACCCACAATGTCCCTTATCATAACTTTAATTGTCTTTATGACGCAACCCAGAGTGGGTTGCAGTATGCAGTTGAATATACTTAATCTGATTAGACTCCGACATATATAGGTACTGGCCAGTTTTGAGTTGAATTTATAAAAAGATGCGTAATCCCTTGACACAGAGGTTTGACGGTATGTCAAACACTGGACCCTAAAATCTTTCGAGTGTAATCATTTTTCGTATCAAAATTCTAGTAATGTTTTAAATAAGTGATATTTACCATCCAAATAAGTAAAATTTAAAGTGATAAGAAATTATAAACAATGGAAAACAATAATGACAAGGACAAAAGAGTTAAGATTCAGGTACGTCTCGGTACACTCAGTATAGCCGCCTACTTCGAAGTCAGAAATTGGAATAGTTACATCTGAATTGCATATTTATTATGTATTTGCATAAAGCCAAATTAATAATATTACGAGCTTTTTTTTATGTGGAGAGTTGTCAAAGCGGTTGCAGGTGGTTCACGTGATTTTAAGTGATTACCGTCGCCCATGGACATTATCACCTTTTTCTCTCGGGGGCAAGAGTTGGTTATGTCGGACTCGCACCGACTAAACCCCCACGATGTTCCACCTAGGCGCATATCAGGCGCAGCAGGGCCACGGGGACGCTTTCGCACTCTTCCGCGACTCTGCCAGCGGTGGCCGCATAAGCAGCCCCATCCTCGGGACATCAACAACACCTAAGGAGTGGTGGATGCGACACCTTTTAAAAAGTAGGCTCGTTACCTTCATCAGCAGACGAAACGCAAAAGTATAATGTTTCCACTTCACGCCGGTCTTCTGTGAGGTGGTACTTCCCCGGACGAGCCTGCCTATTCAGGCAATAGTAGAAGCTGCTGCATATTACTATAAACAATTTCACTATCAACAATTACTGTATATACATGAATATATAGTACATATAACTGTCGTCAATATTATAATTAAAGAATAAATCGCGCTCAGAATATAAATATAATCTTTTTAGAGTCACAAAGATTATTTACCATAGTCATATTTAACATGTTTAAGCCGTACAAATATAATTTAATATAATTTAACAATGGTAATGTGAAGTTTTGTTTGATAAAGGTGGAAGGTGAAGATGAGATGGGAGAAGGAGAAACCGGAAGAAAAAAAATGAAAAGATTTCAACTACCGAATCTACCACGTTGGTGGCAAGCCAAAATCATAGAATATGCGTAAGTTCGTTTTCCTGTTCACAGACGATTGTAAACAATAGTCTAATCTGCTATTTGGAGCTGGCTACATAGTTGGTCACGCCCTAATTTTAAGTAATTTTTACACAATTTTTTCTATATACAAATGATATATCATATGTTTAGTAGCTGTTATAGGCGGCTATATTAAGATGGATTACGACTCAACCCGACTCCTAACAGGTCTATAAAGTCTACCGCTATCTAACCACTATTTATTTTAATAAAATCAATGATTCCATATTAGAATCGTACTTCGCCCCTTACCATCAAATGGAATTGCGGTCGAGCACTTGAGAGTAACGGCTCAGACAAATCACTTAATAACCAAGCGATTCCTTGAGAGAAGAAGTTAAAATACTTAAGTATCACTTTGGACGCCACTATCACATTCAACATATTAAATATTAGAAACGTGTCTGTGTTCGTATAGAGCCAACTCTGCAAAGCCAAAAAATGTATGTCTTAAGGGTTAAAATAAAGCATAATTATAAAACACCCATAGCATGTAACTTTTTATTATGTAATTGCTTTCTTACTCATAACGCTTGAATATCTATTGCCCAACCCGATATAAACGCGATTGCTAACAAATGTCGCCCGCGTAATGTCCGCATCGCCCGATTCGAGAAAGGGTATACAGGTGCTGCGTTTCATCCAAAAATACTACACAGATATAAAGTTTCACAGCGAACAAAACCATGTTGATTCGAAACCAGTTCATCCTTGCCTAAAAGCAATATGTAACCAACCCAACGCGTATACAAAACATACCTTCGTTCAAGGTGTTTCTCAGTGCTCCCGCCAAAGATTAATCCGGTCAAAGGCATACGGGGTATCAGTAGTGGGTATTGTACCCAATGGGCCCGTAGCGGCGGATATAAGGTAACATAGAAATGAGCACATGCGCAGCCCAACCCAATAAAGAGGGCCATATCAAGCTTCTGGCTTTAGCAGGTCTGTGTTCAATGAAACTTTAACAGTATAAAGACTGAAAACAAAAAGTTCAGCCACATGAAGATTAAGATACAGCCTTTTTTTAAATAAGAAGTATTCACTAAAACATTTATAAATGACGTTCAAATAAAAGCGGATAAAATTATTTCACAAATACATTTTTTAACTTTTTGTTGAAATTTCAAATGAAAGCCTGAATTGCATCACAGAGTTGTTTTAAATTTTGTAAGGTGCGATCCATTTACATTATTACACAGTCTTTAAGTAAATATTCCAGGTTGTTACACTTCTTGTGGAGTAATAACATTTGTACTCGGTCACCTCAGAACAGAGGTCACAGCACAGACACATTTCAGTTCCAATTGATAACTGTTCTTAAGCAAATATTTTTAAACAAAATCTTAAACTTATTTATTTGTTACTGCGATAAACAATTTTGATAAGAATTTTTATTAATTAAAAGTTAACAAAAAAAGTTATTGTCAATATTGACATACTAGCCATAATAACTTTACCCCTGACTTCGTTAGCTAATAGACATTTCAAAATGTTATTTTATATTATATACATCGACTAACAACTATCATTAAAGGAGATACCCATTGGGATAGTGAAAGGTAAATATAATCAAAGAAAATATCATTGTCCGGACTCTCGCTTTAATTCAATTTATTTTGAGCAACTTTTGAGTTCGATCCCCGGTGAATCAGCACCAAAGAATATGTCAATTTTAAGTGATGATTTATTACATGTTTACCGGTGAAGGAAAACATATTGAGGAAGCCTGCACAGTTTCGAAATAATAACAAAAAAACATTTCAACGATATCTGAAGTCCGCCCATCCGCAGTGGGGTTGCGTGGTGGACTGTGCCCTAACAACCTCTGTACAGAATAGGCGTTTGCCCACTAGGGCGTCATATATAGGCTGTTACTGTTCTTTTAAACCGATAACAATAACTATAACTAAAACTAAACATGAAATATAGCCATCTCTCTCATTGAGCAAATGAGTATTTAATGAAGAAAGTGCGCGTGTTTGTGTAGAGCAATACGTAATAAATTAGTCCGTGACCTAGGTACACGCCTCCTTCATAAAAACCTCGTACGCGTAGCCTCATCTGCTGCAGTATACTCGGATGATTTATTATACCACACAATACTCTATAAAGGTACGCGGCTAGGAATACTTCCCTCCTAACGTCAAGCGTACTATATCCTACCATACCAAGAACAAATACGAGAAGGATATAGTACAGGACAGCCCAGATACACTCCAAATATTTTTAAATATAATAATTTAACTCAATTTTTATGAATATGTTCGCTCATAATCCTTACTAATATTATAAAGGGGAAAGTTTGCATGATGTTTGTTACACTGTCACGAAAATACTACTGAATGGATTTTAATGAAACTTTACAATAAAATAGCTTATATATCAGAATAAGATATAGGCTGTAATTTATATACATATTTTATGTATATCTTTCTGTCTTAATGTTACGCCTTAAGCGTATTCTACGCAGTGTTACGCCTTAAGCCTGTTCTACTATGCTAGTCGCGGGCAGCAGCTAGTATTATATATTTTATCTTCACGTGGAGCCCTTATAATAGTTTTATATTCCAAATGACTACTTACCGAGGCTTCATATAAGGCCTTTATGTTGTCAAATTTACTTAATTATCTTTAGAGGAACCCCAGATGTCGCCTTTTTTATTATACAGATTTTAACAATAAATGATCAAAGCGAACTCCCAAGTTTTTTAGCTCGGAAACACGTCTCCTCCCAAGCAGTAATTTTGGTGACATGGTAACAGGCAGACAGACAGACAGTCATCATGTACCAGATTTTCGTCTGCGGCTCTACCCGCGCTGAAGCACCCAAATATCTTTTAAAATATTTGTTATAATAAAAAGAATTCTATGACCTTTTTAATAGAATTTATATACAAAGTTTCATGATAATCGGTTGAGTAGTTTTGGCGTGAAAGCGTAACATACAAACTTACATTCTCATTTATGATTTTACTAACGACCCGCCCCGGCTTCACACGGATGCAATGTATTATACTAAGTAACAAGTATGTAATAAACCAAACCGTCACGGGATAATTTACATAAATTAATATGTATCATGTAAGTATTCTTCTTTCTACGTACTTATATCCGTATATACTTATCCTATTAATATTGCCGATAGTGAAATATTTTTAATTTTTTCCTAAGTGCGACCACCTCATTCAACAGATATATACATCGACTGGATTATCGCCTAGTCCATCACCAAACCACTTTTCCATCCATTTCATATAAATTTTTTTTATTCCATTTCTTCCGTCTGTCTACTTCCTTGTACTTCTTTGTCATCTGTCATTTACGCGTAAGAAAACTATCGAAGCATTCCTTTTAACTTTACTTCTAACTACTTTACTGTTTTTTATCCACATCGCATATTATTGTTTTACTTTAATGACGTTATATACAATGACGTATATTTAAATATCCACTTTGTTGTATTAATATTTTATCAAGTGCCCCTATTGACCCGGCTCTTCTATCTTACTACCTTGGGGTTATGATTCTTCATAATTACTTTTTTTGTATTATATCACGTCCCAGTTAGGATACAACCTCACGTGATCTAATGATAAATAGACCACAAAATCACATGCTACACGAGTGAATAGAACAGAGGATTATAAACAATTGTTTCGAGGGTGCGTGCGTGCAAAAGTTTCGCAAGGCTTACGTTCATACGTCATAATTGCGTACGCTCATTTAAAAAATATTCATGTCTTTAATCAAACCAAGATCAACCAATGGCACGTGTTTGTCCTTTAGGTTGTATCGCAATGTGTTAAGTACTTAATTATATCTTCTTTTATATTGTACGAATACTGCACATTTTTAAATTATAATTCTTTCACGTCACTGAACATTCCATAAAGTGTGCCATAAGTGGATATGGCGAGTTTAATTAAAAAAAGGGGGAAAAACTTAGATTTACGTTGATTTAATAATGTTAATCATATATGAATTTAATAATACATAAACTTTTACTTAAAACTTAACTGTCCTAGAATTATTCAGAGCATTCAATTCACTGTGCCATAGTGACCATGTGATACAGCTACTTAGTAAGTCCATAAAACAATATCATAATGATAGATTCCTTCAAAACTGTTTTTTTTTTCTTCTTTAACACTGGTTATATAAACGGCGAGATTATTTTTATGAAGTTTTTTTTATCATAACAGAGCGCTATCTGTGTGGGTGTGTCGCGGAAGAGACAAACCTAAAACTAAGCACATTTTCTACATCTTTAGACTCATGTATTAACTAGTATTTTTGTCCTCGTGTCAAAAATTGATATGATATGTATTTTTATTTTCACCTATTTTTACCAACTACGTGTCAAACAAATCCTCAGTATAACCGTATTGTCTTAGTAAAATTTAAACTTTAACATCACACATATTGTAGATACTCGTAACAACACCTATTAATTGCATGGTTATATGCATAGTTCTCGTTTAGTGAAAACAAGGTTCTGCGATAACTTTTCTCCCCAGACTTTATCACTAAACTTTATATTGAGTAACAGGTCGCAATTACTTGTTGCGCTCGTTTCTTTTTTTAATTTTTTGGCGATAATCCCTACGAATTATAAATTCTCTGTCCCATTTCTTTAAAGAAGTGACCAATTTGTGTGTTCCAGTCTTCAAGCTTCAGTCGCTTTCAAAGCTATAAATGTATGTAATTCCCCAAAAGTTGGTCTCGTAACAAATCCATAAGAAACGTGGAAGGTGGGGAAACGCGCCCGCAGTAAACTAATTCCAACGAACTGGATGACAGTGTAATTATTTTATTGGGACTGCGAAGGCCGTGGAACCGGGCTGACCCGGTCGCGCTTTCGGCGACGTTGGCGCCATCCGGGTCAACATGGCCGGGTTGAGGGGGCGAAAGCGGGACGTTTCAGTGAGTGGGTCAGCAACAAACAAAGCGTTTGTAACGGCTCCAACATTTTTTTTATTAAAAAAATTGCCCTTACTTTAGGATAACATTACCCTGTGTTGTAAGGACGTTTTACAAACATAAATATCACGTGGACAAACACCCAGATGCGAAACAACTATCTGTGGGTCACATAAATAAGTGTCCCATGTGGGATTCGAACCCACGACCTCCGACGCCGAAGCCGATATCTTGACAACTGCGCCACGGAGTCATCAATATTACTCACATTTTTCAATGGACTTGAATCTAAATAAATTAATTATAGTACTTCTTTTATTAACTTGACGTCTTCTCATGGTACGAATATGAACGGTAATTATACATTAATCTTCTTTTAATTAATAGATTTAGCTGCAGACCAAAAGTTAAAGTCGCTGCGAAAATGTGTTTTGAAAAATTAAATGATTACTATAATATAAATGAATAGATTAATGGCAATAAACCTTGGCTATAATTTGATCGTTCCTAAGCTGTATCTAAAAGAGAAAACAGTTGTATAATATTTTAATGTTATTTTTTTTATTTAAGGAAAAACAAGTGCGAGTCGGACTCGAAAGTTTCTGTACCATTATCTATAAAAACGGAAAAGAAAGTCGTCTTTTGTATGAGAGCACCTCTTAAATATTTTTTAGTATTTTTTGTTATAGTGACAACAGAAATACATCATCTGTGAAAATTTCAACTATCAAACTATCGCGTTTCAGACGGACAGACCGACAGACAGCGGAGTCTTAGTAATAGGGTCACGTTTTACCTTTTGAGTTCCATACTCAAACATGACAAACCATAAAAAATGACGAAACAAGGGATACCTACGGAGTTTCTTTCGCCTGTCTTCTCCATTAAGAAATGGTGTTAGATTCAAAAAATAAAATAAAAAACAATGACTAGGTATCGATAAATGTTTATATATCATAATAAAAATAATTATATATCATATCTAGATTTTGATTGATTTTTGCCTGCCATAACTTCCTCTGTACATATACATAATCCCTATTTGTTAATAATAAACACTCTCTAAGTTTTACAACTACTCTTTTGGTCTTAAGTTTCTATTATCCTGCATAGGTAGGTATTGTCACCTATAGAATTAATATAATTAATGTTCTAATGTTCGTACACGCATGAAATATAAGATGGTTAAAAAACCAATTACAGTGACGCCCTTGTATATTAATCAGATTCTCCAACAGCAAGCTCTATTCATAGTTTATTGGGTGTCGATGAGCTTCAGACGGTGAGCGCATAATTAACGGTTGAAACGTGTCGAAGCGTATTAAAAGTTCGCGTGTGGGACACGTGGGGTGCGGCGCCGCGTCGAGGGGGATGGGGGAGCGGGATGCCACTTGGTGACTATAATGGCGGCAGCAGTCATTGCACCTTGAGCCGTTTGTGGGGCAACATGCAACGGTCGTCGTGAGCATGCAGCGTGCGAACTCCGGCGCTTCCGAAGGCTCGTTCTGGACGACGATCGAGCTTTTGGCGGATCGCGGCCGGAGGAGATCTACCGGCGACTACGATGACGGTGCAACGGCGTTAGAACTACCGCCGAGGACCGCATCCGCCTCAAGGTCATTCCTCTCGCAACGCCGCACCCGCACAGCTTGCTTGAAACCCCCTCACGCATCGCCCGAACGCTTTGTAATGAACCGTGTCCACCTATAAACTTCGCCCGGTCGTAACAGAATTTTTAACGTAATAAATTACACACTTCACACAGCTCTTTGTATAATTTCACACGTCGGTACATATGTTTTATGTGGCAATCGGCGGAACGAGTAGTAAGTTTGCTGCAAAGGTATTTGCTACGGTCATCTCCTACGAGCATATCTAAAAGGCTCGTAAATCAGTGATGAAATTTCGGCCAGATATCTGACAAGTTTACGCTATCGAGAGGAGCTTTGTTATGGTTCAAAGTGCTTTGAAGGTTTTAATGCGTAGGTACGCGTAACCAATCTGCGTCATTGGCAATCTCAGTGTAGCCGTCTTGAGATAAATATTTTGTTTATCACGCTTTTTATAATCATTACCGTTGAATGCTGTAAAAATTTCAAGCAAAGTACGCTTTTTACATATTTTATTAAATTTTCGGTCGGATTAAGCCATCTATCACTCGCGTACAAAACATATATCTTCCTCATTTTTTGGTAATGAATAGCGGCGGCGATCGACAAGATAACATAAAAATTTCATCTTGATGCTATATTGATCTCAGAAATCCCATTTAATTTTATTATTCTCGGAAAGTAATGGCGTCACGAAAACAGATCTACGTATTTTTATTGCTGTTCTATGGGATGATCGTCAAGCCTCGCAGAGATTTCTTTGTAAGTTTCGTCTACGTAATGTTTATTTCGATTATAGATTTAGTGAATTATTATGAAATTTATTTTTATTAACCTGTATATGTGTATAGTTTGGGATAGCGGATTTAAAAAAAATACTAAATATAATTTGGCTAACCTAAATTTATGCGTCATAAAAAATAAATAGAACTTTTAACATAAACTTTTAATAATCTTCAATAAAGAATAATTCAAAAGAAAATAAAGAGTAGTTAACACGATGGTATCCTCGTGATACAAATAAAATAAGCGCGCTCTAAAATTAAAAATAGCTGTGCAAGAATTAGTCATGCGCCAATAACTCATAGGTTATTTTTATCATCACTTGTTTATTACATTCAAGATACAGATAAACTATATATAATCGCTAGACGAATATGATCTAATACATGAAAGTAGAGCACACAATCTAAGAGTGCAAGTATTCACGAGCCGTTAACCCGTGACGCGATCTTTATGACTTTAAAAATATCACAGTTTCTCGTTTTACGGCCGACAATTTGACGGTTTTCTAATAGAACGACCTAAGCGTGTCCCTTCGTTTCGATAGTTTAAATCACATTTAGAACTGGACCACAATACAATAAATACATCTCAATGCCTAAATTTCTTAGTGCCGAGAAATGTTGTTAATGGCAATTGTACGGAGAAGTTCGTATACAATTGTTTACTACGCCCCGACGTATGTTACGTTCCAAAGGTAAACGAAGGAACAAACATCTTTTTACGATTCGCCTCACGAAGTAGCCATCAATTGTTATATTTAACAAATCTTTGGGAACCAGATATGTATGCCTCGTATTTTCTCTCATCAACATTAGGATTACTTCTTCCGTGTAACGTCCCACAAAAAATATATATAAACGTTCTATTTATTGCTCAATGATTCCGACGTATATTCATCGCTGCGTTTTCTCGGGAGCATTCTTCCAGTCTCGAGAATTTGGAGCGTATTTAAATTACAAGACCGCAAGCTTTAGCGTCAAACGAGTGACGTACTCACGGCGATGTGTCGTCACCTACAATCTGGGCTGTGTGCGAACATTCCTGGTAACTAATGCAATAAATGATGTTGGCATAAACACGGGCAAATACAACACCAAAGATCTTTATACAAATGGGTATTTTTTAGTTCTTATACTGTTATTGAAAAAAATAAAAATTATTATGTAGACGTAATTTACCATGAATAAATTTAATCTACCAATAGATAGAATAAATTTAATCTACAAATTTAATACGAGAAAAAGGAGTGATGGACTTATTATAAGCTATGATATTGTCTCGTAGTTGGCATAGGTGCGAATAGCCCCAGCCAGTGACTTTCATGTTTTAGATCTTTTCCTCTTAACCCTACCACAGAAGCTACAATATCCCTATTCTTATATAATTAACATAATATTATAGTCCCCTATTTGTTAATACAATAAGGCAGCCAGTTTTATGCGTTGACTAAGACCAACGCAGGATAGGAGGCTTTGGACTGTGAGGCAGTGAACTTATGAATACGAAATCACGGACTTTGTGATCGTGCTGCCAGGTGTTTTCAACTTATTTAAAGTCGATGCAAAGATGTTTTTTGAAGTTAAAAGAACGTGTTGAAAGTTAGTCCGACACTTGCCAGAGTGGGTGTGATAAAATATAATATCAAACCAGAAAAATACTTTGCATTCTGTAAATAAATCTTGGTAAAAACACTTAACTATAGATTCTTAAAACTTAATTAATTTGGTGTTTAATAATTTACATCCGTTACATTTATTTCGATAATATCAAAAATTTAGACCAACTAGGAAATCCATTATAATAAGAAAATTTTCGCGTCCAGAGCTGCAATAATAACCGATAATTTGTGTGAACATTTATAGTTATGCATATAGTTTCAAGTATTTATTTATAGTTAGGAGAATATTCTTTATACCAGTGACATTAAGCGCAAAGACAACCTTAACGGTTCTATAGATATAATGCTAAGAAACTTTTTTAATCTCATAATAAAAAAAAATATTTTTTATTTGTTTCGGGTAGTTACTGAGTATTCCGTGATAATTCAATCATCTCCCTGCGAAAGTATTATCACAACAGCCACCATTTATCAGAATCCGTAGCTAGAGTGATAACCTCGTCTTAAAAAATGCCACATGTATATTTTATTTCGTAAGCCAAATATTAGCGCAATAAAAACAGGCGATTCGATAAAAATGTTTACCCAGCTGATGTATTGTTTCGCGGAAGTGAGCGGGGCCATCCCACTTTGCTAAAGCATTCGTTATTACTGTGTACGTATTTTCAACCAATATTACTGACTTACTCCTGGCTTGCATTATAGCATAATGTTGTCCGTTCAAATGCAAAATAGCATTTGAACGGACTTTTAGAGTGCTCATTCTGTGATTTTGCAGTAATGACGAGAAGACACCGCTTCACATAATTTGTGGATGCCCTGGTCTATATAAGGATTAGTTAAGATCTCAATGAGTCTAGACTTTTATTCATATATGAAATAAACGTTACTACTTTGTTGACTATAAGCCAACCATGGCATAGGTTAAGAGCAATAATGTTTAATAAAGATGACACATGTCCATATTGCGCGGCGTTTAAAATTGTTCCACATTAAATTATCCTTACTAATATTATGAAGGCGAAAGTTTGTATGTGTGGATGGATGTTTGTTACTCTTTCACGCAAATAGTACTGAATGGATTTTAATGAAACTTTACAATGATATACCTAATACATCAGAATAAGACATAGGCTAAAATTTATGTACATACTTTTAAGTATATCTGTCTTTCTGTCTGAATGTTACGCCTGCCTATTCTACGCAGACATTGTTGCAAGCAGCAGCTAGTATGACATATATAAGTGAACTTGAAAGATGATATAGAACGTATGATACGGTAAGAGATAGCAATCTATAGAATAGCATTCTGATAATGCCAATTGGCGTAATTTGAGTGTCTCGGTTTCGGTGCGCTAGTCTCATGGCTACCTCGTATTTGTGTACTCGTATTTGGGTCGTACTCGATGGGTCTTTGCAGGTTTGCGTGGTTTTCAGCACCACATACATTTTCACAAAAATCGGACAACCAATATATTTTCGCACTAGTGTTACTAACATACCAATACCACATATGCAATACATACTACGTACGTGTTATTTATACCATCCAAATAATGTTTTTTCTTCAGATAACAGATTAATGTTCGATTTCAATTAGTAATTAATTTAAATAAAATATTTTGAACATAAGATTATTATTTATAAAGAATGTGATCAAAACCGCCATTAGTTTGTTGTAAACATAATTCTGTTAATTATGTACTGCCTACCCATTATTTGAACAGCCGTAAATTTTCTTGCATTACGATCAGTAGTCAAACGAGGAGCTTTAAAAATTTCAATAGCTACTCAACTCAAATACTTTACAGTACTATTCGGTAATCAACGAAAGAGGTTTTCGTCTATCACTCGCTCAATTTATTGACTATTGCTCGCCTACAGTCTATTTTTATTGTACCTTCAGTTGCGGACGTCTGTTCTTCATCTCTTTGTCAGGTTAATTTCTAAGAATGTATTGATTGTAGTGAAATGGCAATAATATATTAATTTTTAGATTTGTCGTTTTAATATTTTACAGAATATGATATCATCATTGCTCTCCCCGTCTTTGCACGGGTAGACAAATCCCAGTTATTTGAATTTTTAGGTTCCTAATTTAGTGAATACAAAAATTAATTCCTAGAGTAACGCATTCTTATGAACCCAAATCTTATCGTATGAGCACAGTCCTTAATGATTACATGGCCTCCGTCTTGACTTAATCTTCTTGATCTTATTGATCAAGTGGGAAAATTCAAATTAGGTTATTTACTCTTAAGTTTACAATCCAAGAATCTTTTATTAGGAACAAACACGTGTTACTCATGAAAAATATGATGTTTAAACGATGTAGCATGTTGAGGTCTTAAAACTATCTCTTCTTATACATGTAACCATGAACGCTGTAAAGTTATAAAAACGCTATAAAATCCGCTAAGTTGTTTTATTTTAACACAGTTTACTCATTATTAAGGTATAAAATCAAATTATCAAATGTTATATGCCGCTGACATGATTTATATATATTTCATGGTTTTTTTTTGTTAGAAATCAAATTCTTAGTTAATTTTAAATTTGGAAAAACTTAAAATATCACAGAGAAAGCATTGCGTGCCCAGTTATTAAACGCTAATCTTAAAGCATAATTAAAGTAGCACATTCACGTTTAATCACGCATTTCTGCTTATTGATGCGTGACAGATTACAATAGCGTGGAACCAAATAAAATTTTATTAACTAAATGTCTTTGTAACCCTTGAATGAGTAAAAAGTAGTTCGTAGTTAGGAGATTTATGAATTCATAAAGATGACGAAAATAAGTTTATGAACCCAGTGGTTTGATACTTAAACATAATAGTTATATGCGATCCAAATTAACTTTTATAAAATTTGTGTCGTTTCAAACCAATGCAGGTAATTTGTGCACGTCATCCCTTAATTATGGAAAGACATACATTTCAATTTGTTATTGGGTAGAGAAAGAATAAATTTGACGCTAAGATAAAATGTTTTAGTTTGTAAGTCACCGATCAACGATTCACTTTGTGTCTTTTTATGTGAAAAGAAGTTGTCAAGCGAAGAGGCGGTTCGCCTGATGCTAAGTGCATATCGTCGTCCATGGACATCTGCAACACCTTTAAACAAAAATTGGCGCAGGTTACCACGGGCACCACACGAAATACATACGTATTAACAAGATTTACGCTTCACGCTGGCCTTGTGTGAGACCGTGGTACTTCTCGGACGAGCCTGCCCATTCGTGGTCTAGCAGAAGCAATTGTGTAGCCCTACCACAGTAAAGTAAACTTCACCTATTACAGCAAAAAAAAACAATGTTCGGCATCATTTTCCACTTCGATCAAATATCGAACTGTTATATGGCTTACGGGTATATACAAGGAGGCTTTTCTTAATGTATCCATTTTTTTATTGAATTCTAGACATAAATAATGTTATATAAAAAATGATAAATATTATTTAAAATCACTCGTAATTTTAAATAATAATATTAATAATTATTAATATTTTTAATATTAATAATTTAATATATTTTAATAATAAATTAAATACATTCTTTGGAACCTATCTCAAAAAGTTTTAAGGGAATGGAATGGCAATTTATTTGAAAAAAAATGTTTGTTTTTATTTCAATAAACGATTATGCTGCCGAGTCTGTACCTCCTGTGTGAATATAGGCACCTTTAAAAAAGCCACCCTGTATTATTACCGAACAGAAATTTACACAAATTAAAATTATTTTTTGCACAATTTATTTATTTCAGTCCTGTTTTGTGTTAAATGTTTAATTTATTTCAGTCCTGATGTGTGTCCTACACATAACAATTAAACAAGACACGACTTATTCGAGTTACGTATGCACAGGCGGGTATCGATAGTATTATATATGTATAGTACTAGCGACCCGCTCCACTTTCGCACGGGTGCAATGTGGATATTGAATTTCTCGACTTTTCTGTGTTATAATATGCATGTGTACTACTTATAAATCTTCCGCTTGAATCACAATCTATTGCTGAAAACCGCATTAAAATTAGTTGCGTTGTTTAAAAGATCTAAGCGTACAAACATCGGGAGCGACTTTGTTTTATACCATATACTCGCCCTATTTGCCTGGTTCCATGACACAACTGTGGTAAGCTCTGCTTGCCGTAAGAGGTGTCCAAAAGGGTTCAAAAGTAATAATGATGTGGGCCTTGATCCCCTCTTTCAGTGGACGAAGTGATCGCGTTCCGGCTTCCGTAGGACTACCCTAGGATCACTGCCCTATCTATCACTCTTAAAAGGAGATAAAAATATCTATATTTTGAAGATTTGAGAAATCTAATGGTCTGGTTGTGAAATTTGTTTTCTTAATTTTTTTCTCAAGGATTATTTCAAGCAAATTATTAGAAAGCCCTCTTTTGATGTGAGTGTCGGGCGACGGCTTTTTAGGAAATATCTCCCGAATAAAAAAACGATGTGATTACAATCACATCATGTCTTTCACATTTTTACCAGAGTCAAGAAGATTTGATTATTTAGTATTATAACCAATCAATTAAAATTTTTCAACATTATCATTATTCTACGCGTTTCAGCGGGGAACGCTGTTCACAATTACAATATTCGCATTAAAAATATTTATTCATAAGAATCTTTAGACATCGTGTTCTCGTATGATTGTTTGACAGCCTTAAGTCACGGAATATAAAGGGGGCTATACATTAGACTTACAATTTTCTTTTTATTTCTCTGATATGGACCGTCAGCCGAATGTTTGTATTCGTTATATTTTTTAGTAATCGGCCGAATATTCATCGCTTGTGCCAGATAATGTTTACGGAATGTTTTAATAGATTATGTTAACAGTTACTTACGTTAAAAATGCTTCATTCTGAAAACCATACATAATATTGGGAACTAACAAAAATGAATGTGGTGGGGACACGCAGCAGCCTTTTGCACGCATTAGCCGTTGCATGAATGAAGAGGCTCGTCCGGGGAAGTACCACGTTCCACCAAGTTTCATCTGGTGAGTGACGTAGCCAGAGCCCACTTTACTAGAAGATGACAGCGCATCTGCAGCCCTACGGATGTTACAAATGTTCATGGAATATTAAAAACACCATTCAAGCTAAATAGTATTTACGAGAAGCTAAAATAAACTAGTTTATAAAAGGAAGAAATATTTTAAATTTATATAATACTTAGACAAATCAGTAGTTTTCATATTTCCTTCATACTACACATTTAAATGCTGTAAAAGTATCGCTACCTACCTACCTTTATTTTGATCGTTGGAAAAAAAAACGATTCCAATTTTCTTTTCGATACTAAATAGAAAAGAGCTGAAATAATAACGGTTTGGGGCTAAAACTGTATGATACAGGTTATGATAAATTTTCATCAGGCAATTCTTCATTCGATGTAAAAAAAGGCTTTCGATAAAGTGTGATAACGCATTGTTTTTTTAGCTTTTCAAAATCAAGTGGCGAATAGAGTCATTCACACCATCCTAGCTCCCTTGGCCAACCGTTCTTTCCGCTATACTTTAGACGGCACTCTCTACGAGCCTCCCCCTTATAGCAAGCGTTCCTCAAGGTTTATGCCTCTCGCCTTTACACAAGCGATATCCCTCAGAGTTATTTGTTGTACTTGCACTGTCGCGAACGACACAACACTATTCTACACGGACAAATATACAACCCGTATCATTATCCGATTCCAAAGCGCTACCGATTGTCTCAGTGACTAACCCGATGGGGAATAAAGTTACTCGGACCCACCGGGAGTCCCACAAGAAAACACTACACATACACACGTTTTATTCACGGAAAACTGTATGTAGTTTAGCCTTGCCTACGAGCACTGCGAAACCGACTAACCCAGCAATCTCCCACGTTCCTGAATGGTTCTTACCGACGCCAGCCAGTGATTTATAAGACAGTCTACAGTCGTTTAGGTCCAGTCAACATACTTCAACGATCACCAGCTCATGCACACATGCATGCATGCATATGCATGACCATTAGCTTAGGAAGTAGCCAATTTTTTTTCTACGGCATCGGTGTTAGATGAAGGTTTAGTCTCTAGACTTAAACCTTCATTTAAATATCAAGTAGCTTGTGCGTATATGCTTATATCTGATCATCCCTACTACATACCACCTTACCTCCCTCTATGTAGGTACCAAATTATTTGGCGGCGTATCGGCTTGGAACGTTTTGGACCAACCGTTTAACAAATTTTTAAATAGAGTTTAGAAAAAAAATCATGACTTCCTGCATTATTCAATGGGTATTATTATTATTGGTAAATGTATTCTGACTTTTAAAAGAAAAAATGTATCCCTTTTATTATGAAAATAGTCATAATTGTCCAAAAGCTTGCGATAGTAAAATGACATGCACCATAATTATACACATCTATTTATTTATAAATACGATAACTCTTGAAGGTATAATAAATATAATATTTAATAAGTTAATAAAAATTAAATAATTTCTCGTACTGAGTTATTAATTTAGAATCGAGCAGGTAAGTATGTAGGTTTCATTAAACGTACCCTACATGGTGGTGTTATCGGGGGCGTACCATACTGTACCAGGCCCAATATACCTCGATAGAGGTCTCAACTATGACACGAGGCGGCTAGCGTCAAAACTACTAAAACTTTACGGCGGAGTCGGCTAGACGGTGAGTCTGCTTTTTGCTCGAAGTCCATCAAAATACTAATCAAAACGAAGCGGCAAGCGTTGCATCACCCACCAACGAGGGGAATGTAAGTAGCAGATAACGATAATGCAGTAATTGATGTTCTTAATATACTTTCATTTAGCCTGTAAATTATTTGGATTTTAAGATAGCCCGTCTACATTCTATTAGCAATTGTATAATATTTAGATCATACGGGTATTTCAGAGCAATGAAAAATTGTGATTTTGATTAGCTATATTTCTTTTACTCTTTATTTTTGAATCGCTATAATTTTTTCTCTGTCTAGATTTTGTAAAGAATGTAAAATAATTCACCACGCAATAGGTTATATAAATATTAATAATTGCCTCTGTATTAATATTTATTACTGTGAAACCCCGGCGGACTTATAAAATTTGAATAAGCCCACTTTAGTCCTCTGTATTCGCATCGACCACCTCCAGATTGTCAATATTATTGTTTTACATTTATGTCTTGTTAATGATCCGTTTCTTAAGCTTGTGCGTACATAAATTATAGAATTTTCATTCTTATCAAATAAAGTTGCCATTTATAATAAAATAAATTGGCAGTGGGCAGCAGTACAGTTCACACCACCTACGATCGTTCGCAGTGGACTCTCCCACACAATGATATGTGGTCACTATCCTCAGAATTGAGAGACCGAGCAAGAAGAAAAAGTTCCGAGATGAGCACGTTCAAACATTAAAACTCCAGCTTTCTCATTTTAATATACATACAAAAGTTTGTGTCATAATGCTGCAAAATTGTGTATCGTTTGTATATAGTTTTATACATGCTAAATATACAATTTGGTCTCAATAGCTTCACCCACCCGCATGTCCGTGCGCGGCTCGAGAAGCATATGGGCTCAAATCTCGTGCGGCTCACGGACAAGACCTACATGACAGATTTAGAGGAGAGGATTCGCACTGTTAATGAGGAAAACCTCAACAAGAGGATATCAATGAGAGTTGTGAGTACAACGCTTATTTATGTTCCTAGGAATATTAATCTAAAGCTGTTTGGGCGAAATCTTACAAATCTAAAGAATTGGCAATAAAAGACAATCTTCATAATAATATATTTAAAAAACGCTATGGTCCTAAACGATAAAACAAATATTAACTTTTATTAATTATTAAACAAAGTTCATATTTAATTTCAACATTCGACATATTCAACTGTGGTAGGGCCACACAACAGTCTTCTCTGTATCACGAATGGGCAGGTCCATCCAAGTAAGTACCACGACCGCACAGAAGACCGGCGTAAAGTGGAAGTGTTATACTTCTGCGTTTCGTCTGGTGAATGAGATAGCCGGTGCTAACTTTATTAAAAGGTGACATGAGTAATCGGGGTGTTACAAATAATGGGCGGCGGTTATCACTTAACATCAGATAAAATGCCAGCTCGCTTGCTACCTACTCACATTAAAAAAAATATTTAGAATGATGTGTAAAGTAAAGTAACAGCCTAGACATGTCCCACTGCTGGGCAAAGGCCTCCTCTATACAGAGGGTATCAGGGCATAGTCCACCACGCGGCCCACTGCGGATTGGCGAACTTCAGATTTCTATATATTGTTAGTATTTCGAAAATATGCAGGTTTCCTTACGATGTTTTCTTTCACCGCGGAGCACGTGATAAATCAGTAGTTAAAGTTAAAAACTTCATTGGTGCCGTCACCGGGGATCGAACTCAGGTTGCTTGAGTATATGGAATTAGCCAGGACACTGAGCTATCGCGGAATGATGGGTATAAATTAATAATTATACAGCTTATATTCTACTTCATCTACTTCATCAAATGATCAATAACATTAATGTACAAATTCATTTTATTCGCAGCTCGATGAGATGGAAAGACTGAAACGACTGATTCTCGTAGGTAAAACTCCTCTCAAGGAGTGCCCACCTGAGTTACTACAACACCCCGTGTTCGTGTTTTGGCGAATGGTGAATAGGGAAGTTGCTAGAGCGTCAAAGAAGAGAGCGGACGCCTATTACAGAAAATTGAAAGCATCACAAAAACTTGAACAAGTACTTCACCTACTTTCAAACCTTTTCACCACCAATAATATTTATTTTTATAATAACGTATGATCCAATTGAATTGATTGTGACCCTCTCTTTTGCGCCAGAGGGTGTGGGTTCGATTCCCACTACTGGGAATTCTTTTTTTTTTTTGTGGTGATCATAGTGTTTTTATAGTTTGTGGGTGTTTATATATCTATTATAATATGTATTCACTAGCTGGTTGTTAACGCCTCCGCAACACCACTTGTGGGTGTAATTTCGTAAAATCCGTCTTAGCTGACCTCTACTCAGCGAAACGAATATTCCTACCAAATTTCAAGCCTTATGTTTCAGAGAAATAGTCCATTATCGGTGGAATGATATAGATTTACAAAAGAAAAGTACTTTTAAGTATGATCATCAGTTTTCTAGTACCCATAAAACAAGCTTTACTTAATTTTACTGTGGTAGGGCTACGCAACAGTGTTCGCTGTTGTCCAATGGGCAGGTCCGTCCGGGGTAGTACCACGACCTTACAGAAGATCGGCGTAAAGTAGAAGTGTTGCACTTCTGCGTTTCGTCTGGTATGTGAGGTAGCCGGGGCCCACATTATTAAGAGGTGGCAACGCATCTGCAACCCTACGGATGTTGCAAATGTCCTTGGGAAGGCGGTTATCAGTTAACATCAGGTGAACCGCCAGCTCGTTTACCACTTTCTCACATAAAAAAATATAACGTTGTATAAAATAATGTCCCGAAATTTATTATTATTTTTTATTATTATTCTTGGGTCTTCTAATTAAATAAGGTTGTTAAATAAAATAAATTTACGGAATTGGTTGTGCTTAAGTTTGTTATTTATTCCTTAATATGTTACAAAACTGCTGCATTATTATAGGTTATTGGCGAAGAGGCGGAACCAGAAGAAGGTGACGAGGAAAACTTTAAGCTAACACCCGAACAACTCCTTAAAAAATGTCACGAAGAGTTAGAAGAATTGAAAACAGCTGATATAGAGAAAGGCGTTCGTTTCACCGATGAACAATTTGCTCAACTGAAATACGAGACCAGTGATATTAAGACATTGAAAAACCTAACAGTAAGTTATATCATTTGTATTTCTTTGACATTTTCACACCTCATTGCCCTGTTAAGAGTAGAGCTGTCCCTTTTTTTTAGCTCGATCCGAATTTGTGGATCATAATGGATCGTAACGTAGCGATCTGCGGATCAGATTGCATCCAATGAATGCAGATGGCTCCAAAAAAATGGCATGAAAATACAACATTTAAATATTAATATATGAATCTATTTAAAACAAAAACGGCGACCGAATTGCGGCCCGTTTGGTGTAGTGGGTAGTGTGCCTGCCTATTGTGTCAGAGGATGTGGGTTTGATTTCGACTACTGGAAAAATATTGTGTGATGAACATAGTGTTTTTCCTGTGTTTTTAAGCATCAATCCGATCCGATCAAAATCGATTGGATCAAAATTTTTCAAAATCAAAATACTCAAAATTCATCTCTTAACGGATTAAATAGGTCTCAAGCTATTTGTTTTAGTGGTATAGCTGTAAGGGAAATTTTCTAGTATAGCTCTACTAACGTACCTTTCTTGCTTCTGTACATAGCGTATATGACCTCTGTTATCCATAGGACTTTTGTTTCTATCAATTTTCATGCCATTCTAAAAATCTTCGGACCCACAGTCGGGGGTCCCGCCGGATAACACTACACACACAGTTAGTGTAGCAACAAACACTAGTAGCACTTAGTTCGCCATCGCCTCGGCCCACCGGTTCTGCGTCAGATGAAGCTTTAATAGTTTTGGGACTGAAACACATACATCAGTTAATACAAGATACACCATTCTAGACTCCTTTTGGCATTTTCCGTCACGATGGCAAGACACGCGACGGCTTGACTTCAATCCCTTGGGAAAGAAGCAAAGTCCTAGTTTGGGATGCTACTGGCATAGACACTTTGGCAGTATCTCATGTACGTGGTAATTAGGTAAATCGAACTAAAATGGGTCTCGTTGTGTAATTTATGCATTTGTGCCATTTGCTATAAATTTTAGGTCCGTGGAGTCCCCGCATAATACAATTTTGAATAGATTTATGTCCTCAACCCATTAACGTGACTGGTTGTAAGAGGTCCGGTTCTTTTTTTGCTTGAAGCAATATGTATAACTATTCAGCGAGAAAATGCAGTTAGCGACCTTGGCACCTTGCTGCGTGAGCTAGATTTATTAGATTTAATATTGTAAACATTTTTGTTAATTTTATCGTTAACTTAATTATAAACATTATATCAATAAAATGTAACCAAAACCTCACTTGACTACCATATAGGTATAGTAGAATGTTAAAGACGTTTTAAATATTGATAAACTACTACTTTTCTAAGATTTTGTATACAAAAAAACATCTAAATTGCTTAAAATTTAATTCAAGTTGACTAGATCAAATTATACCAGAGTATCATAAAGGTTGTTTATCAGATAGATGCTACTTTCCCTGACCCTCTAACATTTATGACAATTGTGACGGAACACGACCTTGGTAACTTTTTTACTATTTCTAGTATTTTTTGTCACTATTTTATATCCGAGCAAAATATTACAATAAATAACGACAGTGAGTATATTAATCTCTTTAAAAAGGTCTCTGAGTGTATTCGTGCTAAGTATAGAATTTTATATCAGATGCACTACCCACAACAAAATGCCGTAAGACGAGATGACCTGCTGTGGAAATGATACTGAAATAAACAAATCGATGTCTGATAGCTGCCTAACCGCTTCCTCCAGAATCCACTGTAATTCCCAAGAATAATTAATAAGCTATAAAAAACGCTGGGAAGGGTAAAAAGAAGGCATTTAGTTTTTTTAAGCATTTAACACCATATTATTAACGGTAAACCAGTGGAGGTATGATCCGACACCGATAAGCATAAAAGGGGAGAATAGAATTACTGTAGGGATGTGTCTCGTATTGATGATATATATCATTTTTCGTTTAATCTCAAGGTATACTCCACTTACTATTAATGACTGATTAATACAATCTTATCTAATCTATGAATAAATCAATAGCATCCATTCTTTAAAGCAACACTGAATTGTTTTTATTCTATTGTAGGTTCAGTATAAATTTTTTCCTTATTATCAACTGAACTTGATTTATGCCCATACAGCTTTATTTCAACGGATATATTTATTTACTATTTTAATAATTGGAATGATTGATATTTTTTCATAATTATGTGCATTTAAAATTAATAGATTTTTTTTTTCATTACAGTAGTTTATTATACACCATTCGAAATAAGCATTTGGAGAGAATCTCCCTCGTTTTAGTTAAATGTAAGCATTGAATGAAGATCCGATTGTTATGTAAAGTTTTCTTCAAAGCGTTTAATTTATTTTTCATTCGTAATATGGCTATCAAAAACTTATTTTGAAATAATTTACACCAACTTTGAGTCAATACATTACTTGCGTTCCATTATTTCGCTATTACGTTTATATTTTGTCCAATTAATAGTTTAAAAAAATATACCAGGTATATTCAATTTCTTTTATTTTTATTATCAATCCTACAAATTCGTTTCGCAACTTATTAGTTAATTATTAATACTAACTCTTACTTTTTTTTGTATCGGGGGGAAATCTTTAAAAGATACCCTGTCATGATATCACAGGGTTATGTGGGGTTCGTACCGAGTAAAACCCCCTCTGTGGCCACCTTCTGTACCTTTGGAGGGATTCCGGGATCTCTCACGGAACGCACCGGTGTCCCTCAGTAATGCGTTTGAACACGCCTCGGAGAAAGGTAAACCTTCCCCGACCAATCCATGTCCTCTTTTAGTCGCCTTTTACGACAGGCAGGGGATACCTTAGCTCTATTCTACGAGCCCGAGACTACAGGGCTGACGGGGCGGCTCGTCCATTTCTACCGACCCGGTGTCTTCCTCTACAAGTGGGGTCGGCCCTCGCCCTTTCCCGCTCAGCTGACTCCTTCTGGAGCATAACAGCTTCGCAGAAGGAGACCAGTGCCATCCAAGCGGATTTCTCCACCAGCGCAGCCGCCTCTGTCACTGCTGGAAATAGGTCCTGCCCGATCTTTTGGACCAGGATCCGACGCTCTGACTCCCACGCTGGGCACTCAGCAAGAGTGTGCTGCGTGGAGTCACGGTCCTCACCACAGTGGTGGCATTGTGTTGTCGGTTCGCGTCCAAACCTATTTAAGTACTCACCAAAGCACCCGTGACCGGTGAGTACCTGCGTCAGGCAAGGTGACGTGCTCAAATCCCCTCGCACTAAGCCAACGCAGTGACAAGCCGTTGGCGCAAGTTCAGAGGTTCTACCAAGCTCTCGGGCCAAATCCCAAACACCCTTGTACGCTCCTGCTCCCGCAGTTCTCCCGCATCCAGGGGCTCGGATTCATCCTGGGGTAGCCGAAGGCGAGTATCAACTCGGTCATCTATCTCCGCCAGGATGTCCAGTGGTGGAAACCGAATAGTAACTCTTAGAAGCTATCACTGAAAACTTAATCAAGTTAATATAATGATATGTGACATATTCGCTTATATGACCCATGTCTTGTCTATAATAATCACGCGCCTTACCATCTGTATGTGGTATATGTATAGACGTCCAAATATTCGAGGCCTGATCACGGTTATAATAAATGTCACTCGACTTTTCTTAAGACGATGTCATATGTCTAATTAATCTTGTCAAGATTACTTACACTTAAAATTACACAAACTTAAATACAAAGTGTCGTTCCGAATGGAAGAAAATTGGAGAGGCGTATGCCCAACGGTGGGCGAACACATGCTGAAGAAGAAGAATAAAGAAAAGAATAAATAAAAGCATATAAATACAAATTAAATAAACTTACACAATTTTAGAATATTCAATGTGCAACTTGAATTTCGCACTCTGACTGTAATTAAATTATTATTGATGACTTAAGCAACATTAATCGCTATCGTAAACCTTTTATTGCTTTTGTCTCTAGCACCCTTTACGACCAAATTAGGTATTTTACATCGTCGTAAAACTGTAATAGTTACATATCAAATAGACCTCGAAAGTCTGTAGACATATGGTTAAGTTAAAACCATCCAAACTTTTTTTTCTTTCTTTTTTTTTTAAACATTGCCCTCACTTTAGGATAATTTATTATCCTGTGTTGTAAGGAAGTTTTACAAACCTAAATTGCACGAGGACAAACACCCAGATGCGAAACAACTATCTGTGGGTCGCACAAATAGTTGTCCCGTGTGGAAATCGAACTCACGACCCCCGACGCCGAAGCCAATACCTTGACAACTGCGCCACGGAGTCATCAATTTTTTTTTTTTCAGGAATTTAAGAAAATTAGCACGAAAATAACTTACATAAAATCCTAAATCTAAAAAAAGTATGTGTGTACTTATGTACGCACGTTTGAAGTTAAACTTATTTAGCGTAAAGACATTAAATCCAATTGATAACGGTTTATTTAATTACCTTGGAATTATTGGTATTCACAACTAACTTCATCGTGTCGCTTTTTGAGAATCGGCATCGTAATTTTTTTTCCATATGCAAAAAATAAGTATAACTTCAAAAAACTAAAAAGATTTTTCTGTCTTAAAGTTATCGAGTTTCTTTTATTCTTTTAGTACTTCATAAACAACCATAAAATTTTTAAGCAGTTTGCACTCATAGTTAGCAACAAGAACTACTGAGGAAGGATGAGTCATCAAATATGATTAAACACTTCACTATCTGCCCACAATTGCGCATATCATAAAAAAAATCACGTCCGGGCAGATGGCAACCGAACAGAGTCCACGCCACAGATACAAGAGTGCGGACGGGTGTCATTGACACGATACTAACATATGTAGAATGCTTTCAATGTTATTAAAGTTTAATGTTTGTCTAATATGATATTAAGTTGACACTGCCAAAGTATGCCACTAAAACCCCAATACAATAGAGTGTAATGCTCTACTTGATACCGTGACATGTTCGATAAATGATAAATTTGAAAACGCTATCGACGCCTAAGCACTTACAACTTTTAATTGATCTATAGCCTAAATAATTTGTTTCAGACGGTGGAAGAGCTGTACGCATTGGCTGATAAAATCATAGGCCAAAAACGTCTGTGAACGTTCGATTTTAGTGTGAGCAATGCAAGTGATACCTATCTGTTTCCATGTAATTTGAAACCACTTCGTTTGTTAAACTTTTTTAAAGACATATTATTGCGTTTAATTAAGAAAGGTCCAAACGAAATTGTAAGTCATATCAGAACAGCATTAAATAAGAAAATGTTTTATTCTTAACAATCGTTTCAGTTTTTAACAACCCTTTTCCATATTAAGGTAATTTGGAACAATATTAAAAACCGTGTAATACTTATTTTCTTTATTTTTATGTATATACAAAAACTATAGAATAGAATAAAACTACGAACTTATACCTGATCAGTTACTTTAATATATTTATTGCGCCCACACTCTTTTAAGTTGACTAGATTTTTGTTACTTTTCAGAGTCTACTTGTGCGCTTTCATTTATAAATTATTCTTCAGCAGTTATGACATCATCTACACTTTGAATTTTTCATAAATGATCATAAGACATAATTTAGAAATAAATATTTTTTATATGAAAATGCCGACGTTTAATTTACAAACGAGTATTTAATTAAATTTGAATAACGTACGGCGAAGAATTTGTTAACTTGCTAAAACGAAAGTAAGGAAAGTAGAAATACATAACTTGGTTATATTTTTAAATATAAAAAAAATACGTTAATATGTTCCTAACTCATATTTCCTAGTAAACATTTTCTTGATCTTTAGTTCTTAATATTAAGTCGATGCATACTATATCACAGGTGACTTTTGGGTCTACGGCGTAGCTGTGCGTAAATGAGTCCAGCTGGTTTGTCGATAGGTTGGTAAATGTGATGTCTGGGGTCACCTTTCGTCACGTTGGCGGGAAATTTCGACATATCTATATTCAGGTAATGTTTGTTTGGCATTGTCATTTTGATCCAGGAAATCTGTTAACAATAATATCAATTTGAATAATGTTGATGAAATCATTCTCAATGTTTACTACATTTCGCGACGAAAAATCCGTCACAAAACAACCCATGAATTTCAGTTAAACTACATATTTATAGTCAATAATTATAACGTATAACCTTGGTATATCATGTCAGATCGATGAATGCGTGACCTACGCACGACTACAGGGGTTAATCACGTGGCAATGATTATTATTATCCTTCTCTACAAAAGACTGACCTCGAAGTACACTCCTATATTTACAAGCAACTTGTAAATACAGAGTACCGTCTCTTGTACCTTCAGTTTAATGAAGTAAGTAATATAATACTTTCATTGTTGTACGAATGTTATTGTAAATTATGAACACATTTTGTTTCGGGGCCTAGTTATATTAAAAATGTAACGACTAAGCCTCCATACTTTTTATCTACACAAAATATTCATCAAACAACAGGTCCCCTTTAAAGGCTTATCATCGCACGCGATTGTCCTATTTTGTTTATGTACTCTATTAATGTACACACAACAATAATTCATTGAGATAGCTCCGGCACATGACCAATAGATTAGTGAACAAATAGAGCTGATTAAGGGCAATTAAAATCCGAAAATATGACTATTATTATATAAGCAATTGTATTAAATTACAATAACAATAGATGTGCTACAACAGAATTTTTTGAATTTAAAGCAAAATTATTTTACTACATTGTGTAATATTCAATTACAGTAATCTTATTTACCCGAAAAATTATACATAACAATTATACATAACTCACCTCTGAAACCTTTTCTAGAACCGTTTTCTCAGCTTGGTACAATGTATGCTGAACTGATGGCGAGTAGACGCCGGTGTCTGGGGGTCCCGCGAATTTGTCCAGAATCGCGTCTTTGACCGTCAGCCAAGCGTTGTCAAAGTCCGCGGTTCGCATGCTTTCATACGTCCACTCGGCTTCTACCACGGTGCTGAAAAGAAACGGCACATTATCATATCCATTTCTGTATGAATACATTAGTTATTTCACAAAATTATAGTCATAAAAACCTAATTATAACCTGAAAATCCGTTCAGCAGCGTCCGCAAGCGTAGTATATTCGTCTTGAACGAAGTCGACGAAAGCTGACTGGGTCGTCTTCAGAACTCGTAAACCACTCAACCCGGATTTCACTATAACTGCATCTGTAGACAAAATAATCATTTTTGTAAAAAAAAGCAATATTCATCAAAGATTGAATGCTGATTTGCTAAAAATTATTGGTGTGTCTACAACTTACCATGTCTAACTTGAGATACTTCGCACCATCTTGTAGCTGTTGGCGAGAAAACAAATGCGTGGTTGTGGGGGGCTCCGGCTTGCAGCCTTTCCCAAGGATATTCCACCACACGGCACTTGGCCTCGCTGACCTGCTTATAAGTGTATAGGAAATGGTTCACTACGACAGCGCCGAATTCTTCAGGGGTTTTGATGCCGTGCTTTTTGGCTAGCAAGTAAACGGTATTCTTCTGAGAGTCGGTGGCGACCACGTCTTTATTGTCCCCAACGACATACGGTGATTCGCTGGTGAGCTTCAAGTCCGTGGACACGTCGTATTCGCGGATGGCGTGATAGTCCCCATCGCGGTAAACGTGTAGTAGCTTTACGCAGCTTTTGCCGTAGCCGTGGTCGCTGAGCTCGAAACGGCCGCCGGTGTCCGCCGTGGCTGTGGATGCTGAGCGAACGCCGACGGCAGCTGCACTCGATGCAACGTCAGCCCCGCTTGTGTTGGATGGTTTCGCGTAAATTCTAGAACGAAACGTTAGAATGTTAGGTCAGTTATCTCTCAGTTATGTAAAGAGTAGGAGCTTTCAAAATGTTCAAACGTTCTATACCTGTTCATGCTAGTCCACGGCATTTTATCGATTTTAAACTTTTACTTTATTTTAAAAAAGCAGCGTCGCCTCATCAAGCTCAGGCTGCGGAGAGTGTGATAAAACTCGGCCAGCCCCTGCTATATAACTATCACCCGTGACCTCTGTTATCACTGACGAGCACGCGCCTAATGGGAACTGAATAATATCACGTCTATATTTTCTATTTATAGTGACGTAGCTTATATACTATATTTAAAGAAGGTAAACTCGCAAACATTACCAGAAATATATTAATTATATATAATTTCGCGGGTGAAAGGCGGTAAACGTTTTAAACCAAATAGGCGATGAATATTCGTTTCACGGGTGTTACTCGTAGTAATATCCCTGGTAGTTTTGCAAAAAGTGCTTTTCGTGACGTGGAAATGGGCAGTAACTGGATCATAATAACTCGTACAACAGATTACCACCTACATTATTAAAAATCTGAGGCGTTACTTAGATGCTTTATCAGCCTTCAAAAATGTGACTCCCGTGTACTCCACTTCCTACAACTCTTCGGTGAGTCTGTTGTTTTTTCCCTGATAAGCCTGCTCATTTGTGTCATCAGAAGCTGCCGCGCTCTCTAACACAGTCATAGTAACACGTAGTGGCTTACAAAAATTCTAATTTATAAGTTGACAATGTTTGTTTTTAAAATAAATTTATTGACTCGGTTACATTATATTACATTTTAACCTATTATATGTATGTGGTAGAGCCACTCAAAAGTATTCGCTGTTGCACGAATGGGCAGGTCCATCCGGAGGAGTACCACAACCTCACGGAAAACCGGCGTGAAGTGGTGGCAAATGTCCATGGGCGGTTATCATTTAACATCAGAGGAACCGCCATCCCGCCAATTCGTTTGCCACCTTCTCAAATTAAAAAAAAACAGTACTTTATTTTTAAGGTAATATATTATTATATCTTCACTGAAAATGCACTAGGTATAGACAGCTACGGTCCTTTTTTTAAATTTAAATTCTGATATAAGAAGGAGCGAAACGTTATTGGTCCTATGCCTTAATGCCAATCATATTTCATTTAAAAAAAATCATATTCTGATACATTAATTATTGATATTCCCTTGATAATATCCCTTGATACTCTTGAAATAATATGCACAACCTCGATTAAATAAATAAAAATATTTATAACAAATTCATTTACATAGAACTATTTTGTAGACTACAAAACTTGCTCCTTGTTTATGCAATTTCTAAGTATAACAACAATGGCAAAAGATTCATTTTAACTATATTAAATGAGTAAAATCAGAAACACAAACGCTTCTGACAGTCGTTTCCAATTACCTAGTAGTCCTTGTTAATAAGGCATGTTAAAGCAAATGCACCGATCCAAATCGGGACCGGCTAGTAGTTAACTTTATGTATATTAACTAAATGATTACTTATTGTTTTCTTGATTTTACGCGAATATTATACATATTAAATGAAACTAGTATACCGATTTTATCGCGTTTTTATTTTAATTTGAACTCCCGACGTTTCGAACCCTTTCCAGCGTTCATGGTCACGGGACAGACTCAGACAGAATATGTCCATAGTTCACCCCGGCTAATAAAAACGCGAGCCCAATTTTCAAAAGTTTGTCAACGCATCTGTAACCCTCGAATTTGGCAGATGTCCATGGGCGGCGGTATTCACTTAACATCAGGTGAACCGTCTGCTCGTTTGACAACTTTTCGCATAAAAAGAAAAATCCTTTCATTTCATATAAATAGTTTCATTTAATATAAATGTTTACTTAATCCCCTTTTTAATTAATCACCAAGGGAAAACTGAGCGGATAAAAGGAACAATTATGTCGCACATTCGGTACGGCGAGACCAACACAACGCGTACACAAGGTACACCCGCGTTCTGGAGCGGTTCTCACCGCTCCCAGCCACCGATTAGCTAATTCCACAGTCGACGGCCATCGGGGTTCCGGTTCGAACCGCGACCTCGATGGCCCTTAGATGACACACCGTACTTAAACGCACGCATGAGCACATGCGTGGCCCTACCCACAGCGGAGGGCCCAAACCCGTGGGTTCTGGCTAGCCCACCGGTTCTCCGTCAGATGAAGCTTTAATAGTCTCGGGACTGAAAGCACAAACATCAGTTAATACAAGATACAAGATATTCCGTACTTATATGCTTAGACGCCATGTTACCTCATAACAGAAGTTTTTATGTCACTGTTTTGGTATTGATTGCAGACTTCCAACGCTACGCGAACACTTTAAGAAGTTAACCAAACGATTCAATAAAAGAGGCGAAAACTATTCCAACCTTATGATAGTAAACGCAATTAATTACCAACCCGATATAAGTACGACCGATTACAAACATCGGTCGAGTAACGTCCTCATGGACCTGGACATTGGGGAGGAAGAAGTAAGTACGTCGGACGCACCAAGGGTCCCGCGTGACAAATTTACACTGACACGTATTGAAACCTAAACACGCAACACCAATTAGTTCACGAGCTCGGCGAAACCGACACAACGCGTACACGACGTACACCCGCGTGCTCGTCCCAGTGTTGGTTGAACCGCCAGGTCCGTTCTTATCGCTGGAGGAGTGTCCAGCGTGGACGGAGCAAGAGCTGTATGCTATCGTGTGGCACGACCTCTCGCTGCCTGCCGTGGTTTGCGCTATGGTTGACAACGAGAGTACTCCTGAAACTTTAATAGTCTACCGATTAAAAGCAAAAATGTTAGTTAAAGTACATTTATTTTACCTTATATCCTACGTTGACGTGACGGACTAGAGTCCTAGACGTAGGTCTAGGTAGACTAAAATAAATTTAGTCTGATGGAAAACATGATTATTTAGACGTCATGATGTGTAAGTACTTATTAATATTTTCTATAAATCATGAAATTTTCTACAAAAAATAGAAACAATTTTTTCTAAAATGACATTTATAAAATCGATTTATTTATTTATTTATTTACTGCACATCCATTAAGTAACAAAAGGTGTAAGGATAATTAGTAAAACAGTTCTTTATGGACCTGTTTAATGCCTTTGCATGGAATAAAGACACTTTAGTTCGTTGAGCAACCAAAATCGCGAAATAGCGTCGTGTATTGATGTAACTCATGTCGTACTTGATATCTATTGTAATTGCTTGTCAGTTGAGGAACACGTCACTACTGCCACTTAATTAACATTGTCATACATCATTGTTACTCGTTCAATGTGCAAACAATTTAGAACTCTGCGTCAGATGAAGTCTGCGTCAGATGAAGCTTTAATAGTCTCGGGACTGAAAGCAAAAACATTAGTTAATACACAATTTAGAACAATTAATTTTCTTCAATTTAGACATATCTCAAATGCCTATTCGAGGTGGTACTGCATCGTATAGTTTTTAAACGAGGCAAAAGTCAAAAAGAATAATTGCCTCAAAATCTTTAATGAAACTTTTTTATTTTGGTTTTGAGTCTTGATTAAAATTTATTTATAAACGTGATATCCGTTATAAGTTGATACTACCCATTTTGATACTGCATATAAAGTCGTTGTTTTTGAAATATTTGCGTTAGCAGGCTTATCCAAGCAAAAGCCCAATCATATTGTATCCAAACTGTTAGTGTGATAAATTATAATCAACGCAATATTCTAAAGTGTAGTAGTAATGCAATTAAGATAATTGAGGGATGTTTGTGCTGATTGCAAAAACAAGAACAATTACAAACTGATGAAAGCGCTACTGTAGGTTAAGGCTGTGGCACTACTGATTTTAATCAAGGTTTTGTTGGAATTAGAGTTCAAAACAGAAACACGGAATTAAATATTATATGTGTATCTAATGATCTGAGAGCATAATGCGACATAATTACTGTATAATGTGCTGTTAATGTTTTACAATTATAGATACAGATTAGTTATTGATGTATAAGTAATTTATTGAACTTTTAGTCTCAGTAAATTTCTATGCAATTTTAACCTAATGAATATGAATACTATGAATAAATTAATAAATAATGAAATAATGCACATTTAATGACAACTGAAAATTGAATTTTCTGTCTGCTATTTTTGCTATAAGTTTGTAATTTGAAAAATTGCAAATATTTTTTCAGCTCGTACTATCTACTACTTAACCGTGACGTGTGTCACCTCTGACCTGATTGATCAAAACGAGGAGACAAACAAGGTCGCAGTTTATCACTATGGACATGAAATATCGACAGATGTACCTTTGCCAAATTTGTTTGTACTTAATTTTTTATCGTAGTAGTCTAATTCTTCGCAGCTCCCTTGTGAATGTTTATTTTATCGTCTTAGAATTTAATTTAACACTACTCAGATTCGCCTTTGGATTTATTTCATATAGTTCAGTAAGATCCAATACTTTAAGACCAGCAGTAACGTTCTAAATATAGACCATATATTATATAGGCCAAGAATAAGATGTTTAAAGTGGGCACATAGAATAGGAAGCCACGGGAATTTTATGACCAATAACTGTGTCATGGTTATAGTTTGCTCTCGCAGACCAGCTACTTTCTTGTTTTAAAATATTATTTACGACCGCGAGATTAAGTTCTTCAAATAACGTAGTGCACGCTAGTTAAAATATATGCGGTTAATGGTAAACCGTTAAACAACAAACTACTACAAAGAACATAATTAATTTGCTTTATGTACCTACTCCAAAAAATTTTTATTTCTTTAAATCATTCACCTACTATCCGTTCCCATTTAAAAATGGTTACCTAGTGACATAATTTAGATTTGAGAGATAATAAATTTTATTTTTCCTAAAATCGTCTAATGTAATTGCGTGTCCACTACTGAATATTTGCTTTATTCTATCTGCTTTATTCTCTAGAAACCATGTTCAGTACGGGTTAACAATGTACTTTAAACCCAGATGTGTCGTAAGGAAATCGATTTTCGGACTCTTTCGTCACACTGACACCCGCACCATTCGCACAAATGTAGATAAAGCAAATGAGAAGACAAAAGATCCAACGGGCTTTGGTGCAAAATAACGTAACAGCATCGGGCGGTGCGGCACGGCGGCGTCGAGGCGGGCGGCAATGCGGGGAGATTGCAATTTGAGTGTATCGATATCGACCATTGATTTTTAAAACATACGACCTATACTCGGTATAACACAATCGATGATTTAATTTTTGTAGTGATATACTTTTGTATTGTGTGTTTAACTTTTGATAAACAATGTTAATTGTGTGCAATAAATCATGCGCGTCTCGAGCTACGAGGAACAACTCACGAAGGATTACGATATAATTTATATCAATCCACCACACTATTTTTGAAACCACTCTATGCGACTGCTTTATCGCTATGGTTACATGTCCTTATTCCATGCATACGTTTTTTAAATCATTTTTATAAATTTCATTTCATTAGAATAAATATTTTTATTTTACTTTTTATATGTTATAGAAACTGAATAATGTTGCTTTACATTCCAATTAAATTTGGTTGAAGTGGTTTAAAGCCATACACAATATGATTTTAAAACGGTGTTAATTTGACAATTATGATATTAAATAATACACCGCATGTGGCATAGTACGAGTATACATATACCTGTTATTTTCAGAGAAGCCATTTATTAAAGAAAGAAAGAAAGACATATAACTGTTACCTTTCAAGCTAATTTGGTGGTGATGTTTTCGTTTTTCTGTTCTATTTTTTCTCAGTGGTCAGCAGAAAAAATGAATTACTTCCGACAATCCGATTTGTCGTAACGCTTGCCGTGTTGAAAATGAATAAGACTAAATAAACAGCAAAAACGTGAAGATTTACGATTTAACTTAATATTATAACCAATATAATTCAGTAAAATATTTAGTGTCTAGTACGCTTATCCAGACATCCAAAAACCAACATGATGAAATTGATTTCATAGCGATCATAGTTGACATGGTTATTTTCCTATTGTACGCTAAAGAAGTAAATCTTACGTGCGTACATAAGTACACTTCTACTTTTTAATAAAATGTTTCAAGAGTTGCTAAGATCAACAAATTAACGATCACACGAAAAACTTCTACACGTTGGAAACTTCTACGTAAATACAGAATTAATTCCATACCTACACGACGTTCCATGAACGGACGTACTCAACTAATAATTGTTCTTGTATTTTATCTTAATTATAATATCTCAAACAAGGAGCAGTTGAAAATGTTAACCGAGAGCATTATCGTCAAAATCAATTCCACGTAAATGAATATACTAAGGAATATACTTCTATATCGCGAATACATAAGAACAAAATTTTTTTGTTCAATTCAATGATTTAAATATACCTAAGTTATAATATTTTTACAGTTTTCACTTCTGCTATTCTTTAAAACGAGCTAAGCTCATGAAGACTGCACATTAGTTCACTAAGAACCGGCCTAAATACTAACAAATTGTTAAGTTCGAATAGTGGCATGGGTTTCGTAAGATAAAAATTATCAAAGAGCACATGAAAATAATAACTTCATACTTTTAATTAAAATCTAATAGAACCCAAACTAGATGTGAAACACATGGAACTATCAACATCAAGTAAACCATCAACACCATTAATTGTAGATTAGTTACTGGCCTTTCAGAAATCATTATCATTTTCCACATGCCTTACGTTTTACATGCGGGAAAGCATTATTTATGAGAGCTACGGTATTGATATTAAAGGTTTCTCGAAACGTGCAGCGTGCCCATCACTAAATCTGACGCTCAATGTGAATCGGCGGAGCGTTGTGCGCAAGCGCGGTGGGCGGGCGGCGGCGGCATGACGCGACGCGCGCTCAGCTGACGGCGCGCCGCGTGACGCGTCGCCACGCAGCCATAGTTCACCACACGATTCGCGTTCCGCCCGTGATGCCACGCGATAACCAACGGCTGTAAGACCATCACAGGCTCAGTGTTGTGTTAAAAGTCCACGCCAATGATGGTCCGAAGGAACGGCCGCTACACGGTCAGCTTCCGCGGTTTCCGCGACTTTTCTTTCGGGAACAAACCACCCGACGACGGTAAGTGCATCGCTGATATCGAGTCGCATTGATTATAACCTCAAATCGCCCAAACACCGGTAAACATTACAATGTTCGCCTTTCAACGTGTTTGACCCAATATTCAATTTTCGTTATGTCGCAGTAGCGTAATGTTTATTAGTGCAGGATATTGCGTGAGTGAAAACTTCAGATCTTTACATGAATCCATAATTTTGCAGTTTAGTTATGACTTCAGAAGATATGAGTTTTTCTTTATATACTTACACTTACTTATAATTTAAAATAAGAAAGCTAATCGATCATTCTAAATCAAAGATATATTTTTCTGTTATTAAGTATCTATTACTAAGTTATCTATTGATTTACTTATTTTAGAATCAGTTAAGAATTATTCGACACACACATTATTTAACAAATATAGACATCGTCTTCACTAGATATATTTTCTGTATTTAAACTTCACGTAAGGCAATCGTCTATTAAATGTTACATTTTACAAGCGGCAGACGAGCCAAGTATTCCATGAAGGTTCATAGAATACTTGGTCGTTATGGATCCGTACCCTTTCATTGTAGTTACGCAATCTGTTGAATCTGAAAAATTGAATCAATTAATTCATGTGTATGTCAAATCTATTAACAGCTATTTATACTAAAAGAGCAAATAATTAATAAAAAAGGGCAATGTATTGTTACATCTGCTAAACTTATTTTGAGAATAACTTATTTATTTTAAAAAAACCCTCCGTAATTTTGGTTGGAAACATTTAATGGTACAAATTATGCTACTTATTTGTACTATTAATATATTTAATGACAATATTTCAAACTACATATTTTTGTAACTAACGTAAAAAGTATTACTAACCCTAATGTACTCGTATCTATTCGTAACAAATAAGTATAATAGGGTATAAGATTTTGTTTCCTGTCCCCTATTGATACGTAAGAAGCGTAAACGTACTAGTTATTTTACATATTCGTGTAACCTTATCGTGTAATATTGTATATTAATACACTGTCTAGCAATATATAAATTCAAATATAAATCGCATAATTATAAATATCACTATCTCGAGCAATACTAGTTACTTTAACTATCGATACAAAAATTAAACGAATATAATTTTCTATTACACAGAAACCATATTTTCATTCTTATTTTCTCTTAAAATCGTGGTCGCTTGGAAAATTTTATCTATTTAATAAGATTTAGTGTGTAGTATAACTATTTCTCGCGTTGTGCTGCTCAATAAAATACTCGAACATACTAAACCAATCTTATGATTTAAAAACATTTTAGCTATTTTCAGAATGTGCACCTAACACGTATTTCAAAATGTTATAATCATTTTAACTCATTATTCAACAAAATTATTCTGTTTAGCTTATTATGAAAGTGAAATTTAAAACATGATTTTTCAACTAAAGGCTATTTTAAAGTTAATGAAGTTCACTTAAAACGTTACAGAACTGTAATAGATAAGACATCTATTACACTTCTGTAACGTCACTCACTCAATCTGAACAGCTGTACTTCAAGAGAAGTACAGCTGTTTAGATTGAGGGCGAATTTAAAATACTTTAACATATTCAGCACCAACAAACAGCTATTGGCATTGAATGGTTATAAAATAAAACGGATATCCGCCAATTCATATCAGACATTCCGGTTGAATACCGGAGACAAAATTCTGTTTAGGCTATTTTAGACTTGACTTTTCCTCCTCCGACCCTCAACCCCGCTTCCTCAGACTCGAACGTACCCCTTTTACAAAGTAATAAAATTTAATTTGAATATAATTGCAAAAAGATTCGAATCTTTTTGCAATTATATTTAGTTAATTAATAAGTTTTACTCTAATACTTTATTTTAACCAACATTACATAATTAATACACTATTTAAATTACAGAGGAATAGAGTGTCCGCTGTATAATGTCCCTCAAGCAATTTGCTACGGAATCCATAGCAAATCTGAAACCCAAGAATATAAGAAAGAACAAACAAACATACTATTTAGTGCAAGACGTCTTGAGTTCCATTTGTTTGGTGTAGGTATGATTTACTGATCAAATAAATACTGTAATTAGTATTCCGTATCGTAAAAGGTAAAAAAGGATCCCTTATAAGATGACTCACCTATCGTGATCGTGGATTAAAAAGTTGATATTTATGCCAGATACTGCGGTCTATATTAGGTGTATAAAAATTCAAGTTTCTGAGTCAACACGATAAAAAGATATGAGCTTATTTAGGTTTTCGCGAAAACTTGTAAGTACCAAAATTTACCTTAATTTTCTTCAACTGTTTTTATTTTTCGGAATTTTCCCTTTACTTATGCTTGCTTTTTTTTGCACGAAGTTTGACAAAATCCAAGGTCTTACAGGACAAATAAAGGAAAAATCCGAAACATAAACAAAGTTGATAATTAAGGTAAATTTTGGTACTTACAAGTTTTCGCGTAAATCTAAATTTTATTTATTATGGCGGTATAATGAGTAGGTATGGAACATATAAATTATACAACGTGTTACAAAATACCCCGTAAAAAAATATAATTAATTGTCAAAGGCAAAAATTTTGTCAAATATAGAAAGCTGTCATGTTAGGGAACCACATTATTTAACCTAATTATTGTGCTTTTCTTCTTTTCATTCATAAATGTTTGCTATACAAGGATATCATTATACTCAAGTACTGGCTTCAAAAAATGTCATGTTGGAAAAAAAGTATGTTGTCAATTTCAAATCTTTACAAAAAAACGAATTCAAATATGGAACGATTAGATGACTTTCCAGAAGACCGATTGCTAGATATTTAAATTTAAACAATCTATGGTTTCTCGACTATATAGAAGGTTTGAAGACAGGTTTTTAATTCCAATTAATTTCTCCAATACAAACAGCTTCTGTTTTAATCGGAATTCTGTCTGCACGCCTTTCCCAGAAATCACATGTCCCAAATAATTAATTAATTATGTCCGGCTATTAAAATTTTAAAATAAATAAGACAAATTTGTCCTACGAAAACTATTATTGCCTTTTCCATTAATCTCTAAAAGTTATCGCGCATTACTTAAACCAAAAGAAATGCATAAAGGGCAGCTTTATTTGCAATCTTAAGACCTGTCTTTCCTTTATCGTTTTTATCCGTTTCCATATTGCATATTGCATAAGTCGAAATTGTTCTTAACTTAAACCACAAGAGTACACCACGAGCTCGTAGGGAGTTCAATAATGTTGTTTCCCTTATATCTGATAATATTTCCATTTTCCTCAGCTTCTCTCGCGCGTACAAATGAAATCCGTCAAACGTGTTGTAAAATCGGTTCGTTTCTGTCAGTATTAATTTTATGTTTAAGTAAATGATTTTGCCATTATTTTTCCATCTTTAGTTTCGTAATATATCAGCGTAACGCAATAATTAATTTCTACCTTTCTTTACCATCCTCCAAGACTTTCAGAACACTTACTTTTAACTCTAGTCAATGGACCGTCCATAGTTTACTGAACCATAGTAGATTGGCGTTGATCCTTTCTACCTAAGCACATAACGCTCCTTCGGTTAACTTGCAAAGTTACGGGTAGTAAGGATTGCAACCTATAAAGTAGCTGGATTGATTCCTGACAAAGAATTCCCCATGGTATTATATTTTCTCAGGATTTCTTTACTACCACATCATGCCACTCCATCTAACAAATTTATTGCAAAGTGATATGTAACAAGAAAATCCAATCCGTTAATACAAATGACAACGATGTCAGCTACTACTACTTGAGGCCAGTAAAATATCTAGTTCATCCATCTTTCTATTTATGATTTGTGTATGTTATCTCTGATTTATGCCCCTTTCTACAACTTATACCAGTATGCGCTGGCCGGAAGTAGCAAATATTTGAAAATGGCAACAGAAAAATTGCAACTTGGATATAAACAAATAAAAACGTTGATAACCAAGTTGTAATAGTTTACTGCTACTACTCTCTGTAGCCCTCCAGTATTCAAGGCAGTTGGCAAGGCGATCGATAGATTTTACGAACTTAGGAGGATCTTGGCGAAATACTTCCACCACTAAACCATGAGCGAGGTATCACAGGTATCTCGGAATCTCAAAATCCGTCCACAAAATGTAGTATTCAAATTTGAGATTGGTGAGATTTACATAACATTTTGTCAAATTGCAGAGTTTCAGAGTTAAAATGAGCATGGTGTTTAAATTAAGCACTGAACACATTTTGCAGTGGACTGTCCGTTTGAATAGGTAACATCTTTTCCAAAAGCTTTTATTACTTTAAGGGCCCGATTAAAATTGCGCATCTCACAGATTCCACATTTAGTTCAACAGTTGAAATCGTACTTGCTTCTAATTGCTGCTGTAAAACCACAGCCTGGTGATATCTTCTTTTTGTTCCCTCGGCATGACTGGTAATCTTCAATGCCATTTGTGACGTTATAACTTTCATTTTATTTACATACTAAATGTGAACGACGGCCTTCTTGTTGCTGCACAAGTCCTCCACTTATTTTTCTAAAAGTGCGATGGTCCTCTTCTTGTTGGATGAAACCTCTACTAACACTTTTACAGGTGCGACGGCTTAAAGTTACACTTCTTCACCTCTTCTCATTTTCACTAAGACTTTTCACTTCAATTCCTTCTTCTTCCTTCCACTTTGAGTTAAACTGAACTGCTGTCAAATGCGCTCCTTTTGCAGACCATTATAGCCAGAATTTTCTTTTAGTCTAGAGTAACCATTCAAAAGGAAATTAAGTAAGTCTTTCAAATCTGCCACATTCTTGACTCTGATCGACCATACTCTATACTACATCATATTATATACAGGACATTACACAGGCTATTCTTTTTTTTTTTTTTTTCATTTTTATTTTTTTTTACTTGTCGAACATGCTTACATATATTCCCTTGTTTGTGACTTTTATCCTCCCGTGTGCATTTTGAATTGTGCATTCGAATGACTCCATTCGAAGTATCCACTTGCATGGATTCCTCTTTGCTTCAACATGTGGAGACCAAGTAACGGCTAAAAAAAAAGTTTTTTTTAAGTGTTAAGTGATGACCGCAACTCGTTGACATCTTTATGGATGTCACACTGAAATTGCAGATGAGTATTCATCTTTTAAAAAGTGAACCCAGGCCAGGGTCACAGCTACGTTCACTTGACAATGAACAAACTTGACCTAATTTTCAAGTATGAATATGAAACCGTAATTATTATTATATGATTGCTACGGGGTGTAGAGATAAGGAGTAGTGTTACAATGCATAGAAAGTGTACATAAATTAGAATACTTAAAGTATGATGGCGTTAATATACACATATTCAAAGAAAGCTGGAAGTTATTTAGATTGGCATTTTTACGATGCATTTTTATTTTAACATTGACAGTTACGTAGCGGTTATTTTCTGATTCTAATAAAAAGTGTTTATTCATATACTACTAATGTCTTAAGGTATATTTAATTTTTAACTTTTAGTACAAATCTTTGCACGATTAATAAACACAAGATTAATAAAATTGTATACCCTAACTGCAACGAAAAATTTTGCAACAGTATTATTTACAAATTTTTGAATTACATCTTGGGTATAATTTGAATGTACTACCGTGAACTTCAGGTTTTTCTCCACCATTCTGGATCTGATAGCACCATTCTAGAGATTTAATGATCCCTCAGTGTTTACATTTTTGAGGATAATTTAACACTTAAAACACGTGTGCGCAGAGATAAGGACAAACCTTATCTCTACATTTCATAATTAGAACTTTTAAAACTTAAGGCTAATATTTTCAGTATACAGTGTGTCGTTACCATCGCGACAATAAAGGAACACACGTCTAACGCTACTTGCCAATAATCATAAAAAAATTTTAACGTTAAAAAATCCATTATATAAAATAAATGTTTTCAAACAAACTAATTAAGTAAAAAAAAACAAAATTTCTAACATCCTATACAACTACGACTGATTCAAACATTCAGACTTTCAGAGACTTTTTCATTCGTTGCCAACAGTATGTTTTGTCTCTTTTAAATTCATTCAACCCGTTCATATGCTTTGTGACCTTTACAAAGAAACTTTACGTAACAGTTTTATACGTGTTCTAAAATTCTTTGTTTTGGAAAATTTAATAACTGTTAATATTGATATTTATAGAATGTAAATGTTTAGTACAATTTTAAAAAGTTATCCTCTATATGTGTGTTCATTTATTGTCGCGATTGTAAAGACACGCTGTATAATAATTTACCTTTTTTTTTAGTTATTCTAGCACTAACAACATACTTTATTTTTAATTGCAGAAAAACAAGAAGGAAAACCCGAAGAAGATCTATCGAACCACGATGTCATATTTCTAAAAAGCATTATGGAAAGCCCAGATTTTGGAAGAAAATATGTAAGTACGTTTGTACATTATAAATTTCAATTCTGGATACGGTATTCTAATTACATTTAAAAAAAAGAATAGGAAAAAGAATAGGTATATTCTTAGACTAACATTATATTAAATGTATGCATTCCTAAAAGCAGATATGCTTTATTTTAAGAAAATATTCTCCGTGTTTATAAATAAAATTGAAGTCCTTTGACTCGAACGGCTATGATTGAGATCATCAACACGAAAGTATTTTTGCCGAGTACCAATCCAGGACGTAACAAAGGAAACTATTTTAAAAATTATTTTCTAGCATGTTTGTATATACAATAGGACTGTATCTTTTAATAAAAAAACGCAGTAATTTATTTTAATAGCTATTTTTCTAAAAGCTCTAACCTGCGTTTATTATCTATGGTGTACTATTGGTTTGTTAGATCTGTACTTTGTTTGGAAATTGGAAGGGAAGTTGACTGACAGATATTGACATTTTTGTCCATCTTTGTTCCGTTGTGCGAACAGCTTACTAAATTTATATTAAATACAATTACGTCCTTATGCCGTTGTAGTAACATTTAAAATTTATTAACACAATTAGCGTACATATTACCTTATGACTAATACAGAAACCGTTAACGTGAAATTGAGAAGCTATGATAGTATGGGTGTGTTCATTCATTTTTAACATATCAACATATTTTAGACAAAAAACATATTCAAAATCATATTTGTAACACCTTTTTTGTAAGTGTGATTTTTTTTTTTCAAAAATACATCCGTTTATATGCTATAATTTAATGACATTCATTCATTTTTAACTCAAAAACTCATAATAACAAGTGCCACGCCTAAAACGGGTTTTTGTTATTTGTGAATCCTTAAGTTTTAACTTTAGATAAAATGCCACGCTATGATCACAAATATTGAAATTGCAGTCCGTGGATTCAGAGGAGGATTTGGTCATAAAACCCGTCTCCTTGGATAACGTAAACATAATACGGTCGTTGAGCGAGTATCGAGGCAATAATATTCGAACTATTGAACAAGCAGAACTTGCTATATTACTATCCCGAGTTCACTTTAAGGTATGTGTTTAACATTTATATATATTCATAGTTTGGGGTCGGATATGTCGATAAAACACCCATGGCCCCTTCATCTTGTCTATTAAATAGGTGACTGTTGGTCAATAAAATAACTTGCAGTATATAAGTGGTATATTCACAAATTGTTCGACTTATTATACCAGATGTTAAGGCTATCTGATGGCACATCTGATGGCACAGTATTCAATTTTTACCAGAGACGTCTGACAAGACCCAAGTAAAGTGTCAAAGACTGAAAAAGAAAACGCGTCGACCTACAGATTATCAATTTAAGACGTCAAACCAGTATCCATTACAATTATATTCAACTTATCAAAATGATCTTATAGCAACTTAATCTTATAACATCCATGGCACAGGATAAAGAAAAGCAAATAAAAATATTGTCCTTAGGCCCTTATAGATGCCCATGATCAAATTGGAGCAATTTGGCTGGAGAGAGGCTCTGGTGTAGATGTAAAAGCTGATCCAAAGGAAGGCAGTGAGGACTTAGCAAAGAGTTCTGGAAAAACTCTCGATCTCGATCTAAACGGAGACATGCCTGTAGAGACCATTAAAGTAGTTGGACTCAGAAAAATACCAGGGCAACCTTTGGGATTAACTGTAAGTAGTAGTAATAATAAAAATATTTGTGTAAATAATAAAATTTCCAGAAAATTTAAAATTACATATTTTGTTATAGAAACAAAATCTCCATTTTATTTGCATTGCAATTTTCTTTGGATTACTAAAAAAAATGAATACAATTTTCAAGTTATAAAAATAGCTATTTAATTTAGCTCAAGCTAAATTTAATTTGATCATATTCTTAAAAACAAAGATGACAATGACCTAAATTTAAATTACAGTACTAGTTTATTGTAGAAACCTATTCTCACTTTTCAATTGTCTCAATTGAATGAGACAATTAAGCAATTGATGAGTAATTTGTAAGACAGTAGTAATTGTTTCATCATCATTCCAGAATAGTAAATCATATAAAACATGCTGGGCCTTTTACAATTCATGTTTAATCAAATATTTATGTGTGTAGAAATACAAAAATAGCATTTTTTATGCTAAATAGATTAAATATACTTATTTCACCATTTATTGATTTAATGATAAAAATGTCACTCAATGTTATTTAATTCTTACATTTACTGATCCTGTTAAAATTCAATATCTGCAAATCAAAATAAATGTTTTGTTATCTACAGATTACTACAGATGAGCATGGGCAGCTTATTGTTGCTCGGATATTAGCTGGAAGTGCAGCAGCAAAGCAAGCTCTGGTATCAGTTGGTGATGTTCTCTTAGAGGTTGATGGAGTGCAGATTGATTCTGAAGATCAACTTAAGGCGGCTGTCTCAAAACCCAATGACAGAGTTACCCTGAAAGTTGGACCAAATTTAAAAGAAAAAAGTACACAGCTTACCAACAAACTTAGTGTATGTTATTTTTAATTACAAACATAAATGGGAAAACAACACGGACACAAATTCTTTAATCCATAAATATAACATGATTTTATTAGGATTTTTTTGGAGTAAATCAATACAAACAAACAAATAAACTGCTAAAACAAATTCTTTACTCTGTACATAGATTAATTTAATTGAGATTTCTTTGTGTAGCAACAATAAAGTAACAGCCTGTATATATCCCACTGCTGGGCCAAGGCCTCCTCTGTACACTTATGGATTGGCAGAATTCACAAATGTTTAAAATATACTTGTTTTTCTTATTTATAAAAATTTGCTAGGTTCCTCACAATGTTTTCCTTCCTCTGAGCATGTGATAATTCAGCACTTAAAATTACCATAAAAAAATTAATTGATGCCACTTACCGCTGCTATTAACTACAGTAATAATGTTTTTTGTTAAATTATTAACAACAGTAATTGTAGGTCCGTAATAAAATTATGTGTACATCACTAAAAAAGTATTTCCTATGACTAACAATATATCTGTCTATTCTTATTTCAGTGCTATATGAGAGCTCTCTTTGATTATGATCCAAAAGAAGATACCCTTCTTCCTTGTAAGGAAATTGGATTGCCATTCAAGAAGGGAGATATTTTACAGGTAATCTTTTAGTGATTTTAGTTTTATTTTTAAACATAGGATTATCAATAGCTACCAAGCATTTAGAGTAATAAAAAATACACATTAAATATTACATAAATATCTTAATTCATATATAAAATCAAAATTATAATTTTTATTTTATTATCATATATTACTTAGTTTATGAATGAAATCTAAAATATAATAAATTCCGAAACTATTCATATGTTCCATTAACCATTTTGTCTCTATTCAGGTTTCAGATAGAAAAGATCCTAATTGGTGGCAAGCAAGTCATGTTGAAAATACAGATGTTGTAGGTCTCATACCTTCACCTGAGCTAGAAGAGAGAAGAAAGGCTTATGTACCTCCTGAAGCTGATTTTGTACACAAAATAAGCATCTGTGGTGCGAGGGTAATTCACTTTACTTGTACATAAAAATGCTCTGTCTGTTGTAGAGTTATAAATAGTATAAGTTATTGAGACTTAGCTTAGACTTTGACAAAATTCTCCATTGCCAATGCAAAGAAGCAGGCAAAGGTATGATGAATGATTTGTGTGAAAGGGGTTGGGACTTTGACAAAATTCTCCATTGCCAATGCAAAGAAGCAGGCAAAGGTATGATGAATGATTTGTGTGAAAGGGGTTGGGTAGTAAGTCACAACAACCACTGCAGCCTAAAGCAACCTTTAAAACAATACAAAAAACAATCCGTACATTGTGTCAAACGTCATACGTGTTGATCTTCCTTCATTGCTTACAATCATATTTAAGAACGTTCCTTGCGAATTTGAGTTTGTTGTACCTAATTGCAGCTTACCAATTGGAGTCACAGTGCAATTTTATTTGGATATTAGATATCTATTATAATATTAAGTCAAATTTCGTCCAGTGCATGACATAAAGTTTATATTTCGAATATGTCATGGCAATAATTATAAATCCGCTAAAAACAAATAAAGTAACTAAATTATTCAGGATCAATTTTTACATTATGATAAAGTGGTAACACACAAAATGTCATTTTAGTCCATATAATTAAAAATTGTAACATAGCAGATCTATTATAGTCTTCTTTTCTAAAACATTAGCGAAAATCTCGTGGGGTAAACGCGCCCCGACACCCGGCATCGCAGGCAAAACGCTGGCAACTGTGCCACGGAGTCACCGGGCAAAGTTATAAATATTTTCGGGTATTTCAGATATCGAAGAAGAAAAAGAAGTTTGTATACGAGTCCCGGTCAAGCGTGCAGCTGGAGGGCGCGGAGCTGGCGCTTTACGAGGAGGTGGCGCGCACGCCGCCCTTCCTGCGCCGCATCCTGGCGTTGGTGGGCACCAAGGGCGTCGGTCGGCGCAGCCTCAAGAACCGCATGATACAGGAGCACCCGGATAGATTCGGCGTGGTGGTGCCACGTATGTTCCTTCCATGCAGTGCAAATGACTGCATAAGCGCAGTTTCTTTACTCTAAGGAATGGGATTCTAGTATTTAGTTCTACTGTTATCCTTGTATGAACTACAAATCAATAATTGGGGCCAAGTTACCAAGATATGAGCTTCGGCGCCAAGGCTCGGGTGTCGAATCCCACACAGAACAAGTATTTGTGTGGCTGTTAGTTTCATTGAGGAAAAATTGGCTAGGGACGCTTGTTGCGCGGTTAAGCCTCAACAGGCTGAAGAGATACTACTCTTATGGTCTTAATCCAACAGAAATTCAGCTTTCCGAATGAAGCACTCCTGTCCAGGTCAAATATTTCGCCCAGTGAATCACATCCTAAAAAGCCTCTATCGACCCGAACCGTTACGTACGGGGAAGGACCCCTCTTTGATCTTAGCTTTACACAGTACACTCTCAATTTCCTCGACTACTTCACAACATTCGAACCTTCTTGTTGGACTGCTTTTTCGCTATCTATTTTAGGACAAGCTCTCTAAGAGCAGCCCCTTTATACTGTGCTCTACTATTTTTCTTAGACAAACTGTACTTACCCAAGCAAGCCAGAAAAAATAGTAACTAAGGACAAATCACTCTTTTCGTCTTAACAATCCCTTGTGAGAAATAGATGAAATAACTTAGATGCTAAAATATGGTTCCGCACCAACATTTAAAATATTGGAAATTGAGCTGTGGTCATTGCTGGTCACCGCATACAACCTATAATATTATAGGATTGCATGTCTTATGCATATGTCTCCAAAATATCTACATCTGAAAAAACTTTGGATGCATACTCGGTTGGCTGGCTGAAAATCACCTTTCAACGACACAATGACTTGAATTTTATGTGTTTATTGCGTGTAAAATCACAAGGGTCGCCATTACATCCTTGCACACAGATATAGTACTATTTATTCGTAATTTTTGACATACTTCGTATGGCGGCACCACTTGTGGTTTTTTTTTTTAAATCGTCAATTTATGCTTAAATGCTTCAAATGTGGCTATACTAAGTCGTTTACATTTTTTTTTATTCCGTAGGCAAAAATAATGGTAAAGGTATGGTAAAAGTTTGTGTTTATACCTATGTGGAAGTTTAGTTGGTTGCACCGTCAAATCCTTTATATCCGTAATTGAGCATATGTTCAATAACAGATGCAATATCGCCACGACCCTCTTGTTTCAAAATCGCTTTATATCTTAGAAAGGCGATTTTCAGTCCACTGTGCGCCTCCATCATAAACCTTGATGTGGCCAAAGTGATATTAGAGATTGTACCATGAGAAATCACGTATTGATGTGCTTTAAATTGTATTTACTGATGATACATATTATATGCCTAAAATTTGTCTTAATAAAAATATAGAGTTAAGCAGGATTTTATTCCGATGGGCTAATGGCTGAGATTAAGCCATGGGAGGCTATTAAGGACAAATATTCAGAATATTTGGTGATTACTAAATCACAAATATTGATGTTAATTTCCTTCTTTTAGCCATAAAAATAATTCACAACTTAAAACGTATTTAAGTAAAGCAACTTTCCTGTTCACCATATTGCTGTTTTTTCATTGGCAGATTTTTTCTAAGTATCCGCATAACTATATAGCTTATAAGTGCGTAATGACAAAATTGACACATTAATAAACTAAAGCATCTCGCACATTTGAACTGTAAACTGTAAATGTTAAGGACTAGTATCATGGATTGATTAACGACCCAAATGGCGTAGTTGGTAGTGTACCTGCCTCCGACGCCAGAGGGTGTGGGTTCAATCCCCACTACTGGAAAAATATTGTGTGATGAACATGGTGTTTTTCTAGTGTCTGGGTGTTTCTATATGTATAATATGTATTTATTTACAAAAGAAAAGTATGTTTAAGTATTTTTATTTATTTTCTAGTACCCATAGTACAAGCTTTGCTTAGTTTGGGACTAGAAAATGTTGTGTACAAATGTGTCCTAAAATAATAAAAACAAAAAATTTTGTATATGTACTAATGATACTTAAATACGTAAAATGATTGAGTATATGTACTAATATTTCCTTTTCGTAATACGCTTTCAGTCTACCTCTCGATGAATAAATTCATTAGTTACACGATATTTTTTTCAGACACATCACGGCCCCCAAGACCTTTGGAGGAGAATGGTCTCTCTTATTGGTTCGTATCCCGTGAAGAAATGGAGAGGGACGCTCATGCCGGCCGCTTCCTAGAATATGGAGAGCACAATGGACATTTATATGGAACTCATCTTGATTCCATAAGAGCAGTTATCAAAGAGGGTAAGCTTTTTTTTTCAGTTATGGATTAGTTTTTTTGAACCTCAATTCACTGAAGATAGAATACTTTTATTGGCACCAATTAGGCAAATTAAATTCTTCGTAACTTTGTTTAAGTAGGTACTTGTAGTACAGCAGTGTATTTACGGTGTGGTAAAGACCTCACCGTAAATACACTGATAATCTCTAAAATAAACCTTACTAATATTATAAACGAAAGTTTGTATGTAAGGATGGATGTTTGTCACTCTTTCACGCAAACACTGCTGAATGGATTTTAATGAAACTTTACAATAATATAGCTTATACATCAGATTAAGACATAGGCTATAATTTATATACATATTTTATCTATATCTATGTCTTTCTGTCTGAATGTGACGCCTTCAGCCTATTCTACGCAAAAGTAGTCGCGCGCAGCAGCTAGTAAATACTATTTCTGGTATAGATTAAAATTTCAACTATTGTTTAACCATTAGTTACGGGTGCACTTTACTTTTTTGTTTTAAAATTTATTTTTGAGAAGTATTAAAATGCCTCAATGAGTGCAGTTTCGCTTTAATTTAATTTTGCAGTTAATAAACTGTATTCTCAGTTTGTCGAACTTAATGTTTTTTTGAAACAATTGTATTTACTCTGTTAATAAATAAATAAAAAAATGAAAAAAGTTACCTTTAATATGGATAGTGCCGCATCTCATTCCTCAAATAAAAAAGTTATAATAATTTCCAGGTAAAATGTGCATCCTGGACTGCGCGCCCCAATCCCTAAAACTTCTGCACAACAGCAGCGAATTCCTGCCGTATGTCGTGATGATCGGTGCGCCGGGCATCGAACAACTGCGGAACCTAACTTACGCCTCGAACAGGAACCTAACAGTGAGAACTTAAAGAATAAATTATGTTAAAAATTGAAATATAAGTAGATATAGTTTATATCGAATCAAATATTATAGTAATTGTAATGCTTATAGATACCACCTCGGCAAAATAATTTTTTATCCTCATTACATAATTATGTATACGCATGACGTCGTCTAAGTGTTATGCATGCCTTGTGTAGTTCGACCGGCAGAGCTCCATCCGGTATAGTTCAAGGCGCGCGCGTACTCTGGAATCGCTCGCATCGCTTTACGAGGTAAGTGTATATATTCACGATTGCATACTTTTTTACATTTACATGTTTTACGTAATATTTATGTGTTCTAAGTAATCAGTCCGAAAGGATAAATGCAAAGTTTATTGTAATTTTTCAATTTTCGATGAACCGATTCGATTTTCGCATTGTATAATGTTTATTACCTAGATGTGGGTTTCTCCCGACTGAGTTTTGGAACAATATTTCATTAGAATTATTCCCGAAGCCGTTCAATATAGTGCGATAGCACTGTAAATTGCTTGAGTTACTAATGAGAAAGAAATCTTCTCAAGTGGCTAGGTGGACTGATGACATTCTAAGTCTTGGGCAACCGGTAGAAAAAAATGGCAAAGTTCTTTGTGACAGCATAAGTAATTGGTCTAACGTCAATAAAAGGCCGTCTAGAACGGTCTCAGGATGTATGGAAGTTCTTTATTCAACAGTGGTAATGATGATAATGGTAAATCAGAATTTGCTATCAAATTATCTAAACAAAATAAAATTCCATAGCTGCCAGCCCTTGCACTAGAATGGTTAATCTTTGTATGTATTATTTCCCTTATTGGTTTAATAAATTATTGACTATGAAATCAAAATACTCTTGGTGAAGTTCATTGGTATTTAGAGTCAAGAATGCATCTGTATAAACTTTCCAAAATTACTTTGAAAAGTATCAGCAGTATGTGCTATTGTGACGTACGAAATATGGCGCCAAAGTAAGTTACATTATGCCTGTTTGGCTAGCTAAAACTACTGTCACATTATTTAACTCACTGGCCATGTTTGATCTCCAAATGGGACCAAGGTACCACATCAATTAAATTATATGACTTTGTGTTCTTAAATGCATGTTTGGGAAATCCTCACAGAGCAGATATTCTCTAGTTCCTTTAAAAACTAGAGTTCGATCCCTGGTACCTGCACCAAAGAAATGTTTGATTCAAAGTGCTAACTTATACATAGAGATTCTAAGTGCTGACTTATACATACAGAGCATGTGGCTCTGCGGTGAAGGAAAATATCGTGAGGAAACCTGCATATTTTCGAAATAATTAAAAAAAAATATTTAGAAGATCTGTGAAGTGCGCCAATCTGCAGTGGGGCCGCGTGGTGGACTATGACCTGATACCCTCTGCATAGAGGAGGCCTTTGCCCAGCCGTGAGATATGTATAGGCTGTTACATTTTACTTGACTTTATAAAGCACCCTTAAGTTCAACACAGACGGTTGACTTTGTCCTGACTTTACCCTTTCAGTAAAGACCTTACTAAGCCTAGAAGAACAAGTTAGTCCTGCCAATATAAACGAGTTTTCATCTGAATCGCTTAAAAAAATTAATATTATTAATGGGTCATTTGATAAAGTATATATATAACTTGCCAACATTTCGTATTTTAATCAGGGCTACTTGTAGAATTTTTCAGAACTGAACGTTTGGCGTGTAAGGACAACAAGCATTAATATTTCATACCAGCTGAACAAAAGAGCAACATAAAAACATGTAGCAAGCAAGTATCACATATAATATACATGAAAATTTATATTTATTCCTACAGGAAGAAGACATGAAGCAAACTTTAGAAGAAAGCGCCCGCATGCAGCGAACCTACGAGAAGTACATCGACCTAGTAATAATCAACAATAATTTAGACACGACATATTCAAAAATAATGGACGCCCTACATTCGCTGTCAACTGACCACCAATGGGTGCCAGTCAGTTGGATTTATTAGTACTTTTACTATTAGTACTTTTTCCAAGTGCAAAATAAGGAAACAAACCCAACTATTGTCTTCCCCATTAAATTTGTATGAACTTAAAAAAGCAGCCTTGTAGCTTTTGCTATATAGATTAGTCAAATATATTTTAATTAAATAATTAAGTCCACAAGCATTTAGACATATGAGTGTTACAGCAATTTTTTTTTAATTATTAATGCTATTAAAGAAGTTATGAGCAATGGGTAATAGCAATAATGAACACTGTTACCTTTAACTACAGATAAATATTATTGTACAAATATACCATTATAATTTTGATCCTACGGATATAAATCTGTTGGTGTAATAAATTAAAAATATTATCTTTTGAACTATTATATAATTCTAAAAAAAAACGACTCGCATTTATTGTATTAGGCCTTTTATAATTATATCGTATCAATTTTTTAGAATAACACATACTTAACAAAAATGCATAAGATAACATTGATATTGACACTCATATTTTTCTTTTTAGTAATAATGTTATTTAAGACAACATTATTAGGAGCGTGTTTTAGTAATAAGCGCAAGTACACAAAAATACACCATGGTTATAAAATAATGAAAGTAGCACTGTTTAGCCAGAACTTTTTTATATTGCCATATAAAGCATGTTAGATGATAATAAGCATTGAGGCACAATCTAACTGCTACAATATTTTAATCCATTCCATTGATATTATTTATTTCAACTCAAAGATAACGGTTACCACTGCATACATAAATACAAAGTATGCTCTGTTTATTGAAATGTGACCCAACTAGAATAATGTTCTGCATGACATCTCTAAGCTTTTCTCAAAGTATTATGCAATTATCTACAAGTAAAATCAATGAAAAGCAAAAACTAATTGAAGAATATTTAGGAAAGTAAAGTGTTAAAATTTTACATCCCACCAAGAGATGAATTCTTAGATGTAAGGAACTTTTATCATTATAATTACAAAATGTAATTTGAAGGCTACTTTGGCCTACTAGTATATAGATCGTTTCGTGGTTACTTCTAGCTTAGATGATTATTCATTTAATTGGCAAGCTAAGCAGGTACTGCAAGGTCACATTAAAGGCTTTTATAAGTAAAGAAATAAATATATTCTTATCTATTGCTACATCACAAGCAACGCAGTCACATTGTATTTTTATTTATCTTAATTACAATGGAAATTTATATCACATTTAATATTACTCAAAGGAATCGAGCTGAAATTAATGTATTTACATTATAAAGAAAATAAATTGTGTGTATGTTATATTTGTATTTTAAATATGGGATGATGTGTGAACACACAGAATATTATGTAATTTTTCTTAATTATTTTTTTCTATAATAAGTCACAAAACATGCATGGAAGTAAATGTATTTTAAACATTTTTATGATTTACATTACACAGACAGAGTAGCTTAGATATAACATGTGTGTTTTCAATATAGTTTTTATTTGCTTAATTTTTAGCTTGTATTTAGTAAAGAATCTCACATTCCGTCCATTTGTTTCGTTGTATAAAGTTTATTGTATGAATTATATTTCAATATATGTTTGGACAGCATTGTTTTCTTTTTTTTTATATTTTCCGTTTTAAATTTTTCTTTTCAAATTAAAATCGTTTATTGTCCGCTCACAAAAATTTTATTTAAGCAAATTAGGCAATTTTGGCTTGGTCTTAACAAAACTATTTAGGATGAAATATGTTGATTTGTTTGGCGACTATTTTTATGATGACGTGCAGACATTTTGAAAATGTTGGGATCTATGTGGTTCAACCCGGTTTCATTACACACTGCAATCGAGCTTGTTTCCGATTCTGTTCTCTCCAATAAATGTGGAGCTAGCAGCAGGAATAATTGCTGAAATAAACGAAAATTTATAGTTAAACAGTTAATTTGACAATAAAAACAGCATCACAATATTTATTTTGCATACAACCTCTGCCCAAGGTATCAATGGTAAATTAGAGAATGCAGCCTGCCACCCTGGCAGCCCGAGGTGCACTAAGGCCATCCTGAAATATTGAGTGAAGGATTCCGCCAACCATCCCCAAGCACCCTCGCGAGTCGTCAACCAGACAGACCAAGAACCACCCGTATATATAAGACAGACCTGCGGATTTTGATAAATTATATAATATTTCGAAGGTAAAAACATGGCCTAGCAAACTTAAAATAGCTTTACGAATAAGCCTGCTTGACCATGACAGTACTGATGCATGGTCCAGCCCAGTCCAGCCAAATGGTGCCGTGTTGGGGAAACAAATCAAGCCCTCCAGGGGGCAACAGTTAGTCCCACATCTGCCGCCCCGGGCTTACTATCAGGGGGAAGATTGCGCCCGTAGTCTAGTCTCCTGCGCTCTGGTCTCCGACGGCGGATTTCCAAGGTGACAGTTCCGTTCCCTTCTATCTCCGCGGCCTCCTTCCGGGTAATAATGCCCTCGCAGGATGTAAGGACGGCACCCCACGACCTCTGGCTGTCCACCATAGCGAGAAATCTTGCCCAACGATAGCCCTCAGCTCTCGGCGCTGCTCCCGCCACGCTTACGTCGCAATGGTGGCAAACCGCTGTTGGCTTCCCTCCCCGCCAAGCGGCACAGATACCTCCCAAAATAGCAATGTCCCGAGAGAACCTATGTCGCCCGGTAGTTGAGGGTGCCGTGACGCCTTTCCAGCCACCGACTGAATACCGGACGTATGGCCTCTATGGTTCTTAGGTCGACACTGGGGTGCTCCAGCCTCTGCTCCCACTCAATGATAGCGAGTGAGCGCAATCTTATTCCGGACCCCCTCAACTCCGCCATGGCCGTTAGGTGGCCCCGGGCTATTGCCTCCTCGGAAGGCCTGCGCATACCCACCCTCGCGAGGGCAAGAACGGGCTATGTCGGACTCGCACCGACTAAAACCCCCACGATGTTCCCCCTAGGCGCATATCGGCAGGGCTACGACGGGAGTTCGGTGACCAGAAGCCGTGGGAGCCAAGAGAGCTAGTGCCAAAAAACATCAGCGATATTTTTTGATTTGGCTCATCGCAACCCGCTATTATGGTGTTGCTTAGCCAACTAAGTACGAAACCCTCTTCTTACAGAGGATTTTTGGAACAGTGAAGAAAATATGCTGTTCGAAAAACGTCATTAAATATGTGAAGTGTGGATTATTCCATAGATTTTTATTTTTGTTACTTCGCTTTTTTACTGTTGCAGAACTACGACAGAACCTTTTGCTGTTGCATTTATAAACAGACAATAATAATAGTGATGTAATGATTATTACCTTCCCAATGTTCCTGCACGTATCCAATTCGAAAACCTTGCTCTTCGTATTGAGAATTGGCCGGGAGCCCCCGTTCGGTCTTGTTAAAGCGAAGTCTAAAAGATCTTTCAAACTTGGTGATAAGTATAGTTCGCTCAGTGAATTGATTCTAATTGACCCAACTGGCAAAACTTCATCAGCTGTTGTATAAATAAATATATATATAATATTATTATAAAAAAATAATATTGCGAGCCTATATCTACAACGTAGTGCTACTAACGCGGCCTTAAATAAACACACATATAGAGAGAGGATAACTTTTTAAAATTGTATTAAACATTTATTTTATTTAAACATCAATATTTACCGAGTTATTAAATTTTCTAAAACAAACATATAGTTCATTTGTAGAGGTCACAAAGCATATGAAATGAATGGATTTAATGATTTTAGAAGAGATATAACATGCTGTTAGAAGGAGAAACTTGTAATGCAACGTGCGGCAAATGAAGTCTCTGAATGTATGAATCAGATGTCAGTTGTATAGGATGTTACAAATTTTGTTTCTTTTTTAGTTAATTAGTTTGTTGAAAATTTTTTGTTTTAATTATGGATTTTTTTAAAGTTTATATTTTTCTATGATTATTGGCAAGTAACGTTAGAAGTGTATTCATTTATGTTCGCGGTTGTAACACCATGCTGTATAGAGAAGTTTTTAAATATCAGCTTTATTTATACATTATTTAAAATCGAATAAAACATTAAAATACTTTCCAGAATATTTATAATTCCAAGTAAGTTGAAATCCATCACTAGACGCATAAAAGTTACGTAGATCTTCAGGCAAGACAGTTGAATGTCTTTGCTCCCAGTTTGCTATAGCTATACGATCACACGGCAACCTGCGTTCTACTGCAACATTGGATATTCGTGGATCTGATTCTGAAATTTTAGCAAAAAATACTTTCACTTTTGTAAAAATCAATGAGATCAAAATGGAAACGGCAAACGAGCATGATCCGATAGACGAGAAATGGAACATCGCTGTGAGTCTGAGGGGGGCACGAATCGATTCAAGAGACCTGATTTAGGAAAGTTCGAGCTCTCAAGCGCCCAGAGCAGAACACGTGCCCTTAATATGTTTGGTGCGATAGAGTACACAATTCGGGCATATCGATTCTGTTAGTGGTCAAAGATATTTTTTCAAAGATGATATTAGTTTGCACCGCTGTTCACGCGACGGACATGACGCGAGTGGTGAGGGGCACGACGAAGAGGATGCCACGGTGGGAGTTGCAGTTGGAGTTAAACCACGTCTGCAGCGGTTTCGCGTTGGTATTGGAACCTCTAAGGGAGGGGTGAAATGGAAGACGCCCGTGCGGAGGAAATCTTCTATGACCCTCTGAAGCTATTGGGATTCTGGCTAACCGGTGCTTTGGGGTATCCCGAACACTACACAGCTGTGCAGATTGGGGTCTTCGTAAGTGCGTTTGCATTCGGAGGTCTTTGTCCCGTTGCGTGATATTCCTTGCTGATCATATATCCCCGCTCGGAACTGGTGCGGTATTTACATGCCTAATAGCTATGTAGTTAAAAACGGTTCTTCGAAAATTATGTGGGAAAAATGGTACAGATCCGAAAATTTAAACTTTTTTTCCAGGGGGCTCACTGCACAAGCAGGTTGCTCAGAAGCATCTGAGCAACCTCCCGTAAAATATTATCACTACATAGTATAAAACAAAGTCGTCCCGCCCTTATACTGCGTGTCATTACAACCGCGACAATAAATGAACACACATATAGAGAATAACTTTTTAAAATTGTATTAAGCATTTACATTCTTTAAACATCAATATTTACCGAGTTACTAAATTTTACAAAACAAAAAATTTTAGAACATTCTTACGTATAAAACAGTAAAGCTTAAGAATGGGTTGAATGAATTTAAAAGAGATAAATCATACTGTTAGAAGAAGAGACTTGTAATGCGACGTTGTGGCAACGAATGAAAAAGTCTCTCAATATATGAATCAGTCAGTTGTAATTGTATAGGTGTTATAAATTTTGTTTCTTTTTTATTTAATTAGTTAGTTTGAAAAATATATTTTTTTATTTATGTATTTTTCTAACGTTTTATATTTTTTATGATTATTGGCTAGTAGCGTTAGACGTGTGTACATTTATTATCGCGGTTGTAACGACACGCGGTATGTGCTTAGATCGTTAAAAATGTTGGTGTGGTTTTCTTTATTAGTCTATCTATTAGTGATTCAAGAGGAAGGTTTATATGTATAATTCATGCATAATATAGTAGACAAACACTGATAATTTTAGAGGTTTCTAGTGCCATGTCGAAAACAAACATTCAGCATTGCACACGTGCGAAGTCGGGGCGGGTCGCTAGTCAATAATAAAACCTGATAATATTAACTCTTTTAATGTTTTAGTTTCAGACGGGTTCGCGGCTTCTGATTCTTTATTTTGAGAATATTAACGTGTCACTGTCACTGAGTTTGAGTACATTTATGTATTTAGATTATAGTAGCAACAGCATAGATAATACATAAACATACTGGTCAACCAACACTCAACATGTCAAATTGTCAATATAACCTATAAGTCCATTATTGTGTTAAATGTGTTACTGCACTGTGTATTAAAATATAAATTAAAATGAAGCCCATTTTGCATTAGAAATATAAAATATAGCAAAACATCTGATATGACCAATTCAAGCGCAGGTGTGTGTGCTATTAAGGAAGAATTTGTGGTTCAAAGAACTGATAATTCAGATTCCTCTTTAAAAAGAAAATTAGGTGATAACGACACCGTTACACTTGATACCAAAAAAATTAAACATGAAGACGATAGTGACATACCAAATCACACAAAAAATAAGAAGAGAGGACAAAATAAGGCAAGACCTAAAACATTTCAAGATGAAAAGCAAAATAAGCCCTGCCCAAGTATAATAGACTTAAAACCTAATGACGAGCAACCTAAGTGCCAATTTTCTAATTGCAAATATATACACAGCCCCTTAGAGTATTTGCAAACCAAACCAAAGGATATTGGCGAAGTTTGTCGTATATTTGATATACGAGGTAGATGTCCCAGAGGTATTGCTTGCCGTTTTGGTTCAAATCATATTACGGCTGAAGGACGAAACATAATTAATGAAAATAAAATCATAGAATGGAAAGAAGACACTAAAAACACACTTCAGAATTCACTCCAAATACAATTACAAAAGAGAAAATATGACTTCAGTTCAGCTGAAACTATTGTTAAAAGTATGGATAGTAGAAGACAATCACCAAAATTAGAACAAAATATTAATAGTGGAGCAATAACTGATGAGGATTTAATACAATTAAAACCTAGAGAAAAAAAAAAGATAGATTGGTATGACAAATTATACCTAAGTCCTCTAACAACTGTAGGAAACCTTCCCTTTAGAAGGGTTTGTAAAGGTTTTGGTGCTGACATTACATGTGGTGAAATGGCTCTCTGTGAATCATTACTTAAAGGCTTGAAACAAGAATGGGCCTTAGTAAAAAGGCATGAATCGGAAAACATATTTGGTGCACAAATTTGTGGAAATAATGCATATGCTATAACTAAAGTAGCACAATTATTACAAGAAAATACAGAACTAGACTTTATTGATTTAAATTTAGGATGTCCAATAGACCTCATATATAAAAAAGGTGGTGGCTGTGGAATGATGCATAGGTTACCTGCTTTAGAGACATCTATTAAGTCTGCTTCAAATCTATTAAATATACCGTTCACTGCAAAAATCCGGACAGGTGTCTATCAGGATAAAAAAATCGCCCACACTATTATTCCAAAAATGTTTGAATGGGGAGTATCTTTAATAACATTGCATGGTAGGTCAAAGGAAGCCAGATATACAAAATCAGCTGACTGGGAATATATAGAAACCTGTGCTACAGCAGTAGCACCACATCCCATTTTTGGTAATGGCGACATATTAAGTTATGAAGACTATGCACAAAAAAGAGATTTAGCTCCATCTATCCAGGGAGTAATGATTGGACGTGGTGCTCTTATTAAACCTTGGATATTCACAGAAATTAAAGAACAAAAGTTATGGGATATAAGTAGCAAAGAAAGATTTGAGATAATAAAAAAATTTATAAATTATGGGCTTGAGCACTGGGGCTCTGACACACAGGGTGTAGAAAATACGCGAAGATTCTTACTAGAATGGTTGTCATTCTTATATCGATATGTCCCAGTGGGACTTTTGGAAAGACCACCACAAAAAATTAATGAAAGACCACCAACATACTTTGGTAGGGATGATTTAGAGACCATTATGGCATCAGGTAATTGTGCTGATTGGATTAAAATCAGTGAAATGTTTTTAGGTCCAGTCCCTGATGGCTTTGTTTTTTTACCTAAACATAAAGCAAACTCCTATTAATAAAGTACTAACCCAAAACTCTAGTGAGACCTAAAGTTAAATTCTCATAAAAAGAGTCTTCTGACACAAGATCCACTGAAAAACTCATATTAATTTTTTTTTACATTAAAATTGTTTTAACTGTAAAACCTTTTGCTTATGCAATTATGGTAACTATTTATGTTGTCATAGCAACTAGAAAAAATGTCATTTAATTTAGTAAAATTTGATTAAAGATGATTTGTGTACTCTTTTATAATGTCATTTGATTTAAATCTATAAATTACAAAATAAATTTGAAAAAGGCTATAAAATAATCATAAAAACTTATTATATTTTATAATAGTATGCAATTAATTATTAAGAATGAAAATACATTTTGAAAGAAATTATGAAAATAATAACTTTCATGGTCTGAAAATTGAAACAAGAATTCATATAGAATTTCTTTAGCAAAATGTTTAGTCAACTTGTGTTGAATGGTGGAAGTGATTGCATATAATTATGTCCAAAATAATAACTACTAACTTATGTAATAAATTATCCAATAACTTGTTCTATACTTGTTGATTATGTATTGTTGTGGGTAGTACCCAATGGTATTAAATACAAATACGAGGTAGATACGTCTAGGCACCGAATCTGAGACACTCACAAGTACGCTAGAGGCTAGGTGTAATAGCCTGTACGCATGTAGGTACTCAGTATCTCATCTGTCTCATTCACTTATATATGTCTCTCAGTATGGACATGATCATTTTTATTTAAACATCATTGGTGAACTACAGCTGCAGCAAAGGTAAATATGACGGTAACAGTTCAAAATTTCTCTAGATGAACTGTTGACAAGTTTTACGTTCTACTGTTCTCTACTATTGGTCTGAGGTGCAAATATAGTTTATGATCGATCTTATAACTGCTACTTTTTCTGTATACACGGGGATAGGCGATGGCATATTTAAGAGGCCGAGATTTTTCAGTCGGGACGTAAAACCGACAAACATCAATAACTACTCGAACCGTAACTTTTGAGCGGTTAAACGACTTTCACCAAACTAGCTGATACAACAATTCTGGACTCGGTGGAGACGTGGCTCCTCATTCGCGATGCTGATCTAATTAGAACTACTCGCGGATCTAATCCTGCTGTATTGTAGTTGTTGTCAACATTTTCCAAACTAATTTCGACCTGTCGAGCATATTAAAGAGTTTACACATTACTTCCATGCTGCAGCAAAATATCTAAAAAAAATAAAAAAGTACCTATATCTTTTTTGTCGGATAACTTCAGATATATAAAAGTACTCTTTGGATAATTTTGAGTGTATTTCTCTAATACAACCTTTACGCCCGGTTTCTGAAACACTGATCATCGTAGAAGTTATCTAATCAGCTGTGGCAAGTCTTTGAATTGTTCATCTGATCAATTCAGAGTTTATAAATCCTTTTGGCAACTTAAATAATATTTGAAAAGCCATTTCACAGCTGATTAGTTACGACAATCGTTAAGTGTTTTGGAAACCGGGCGTAAAGCTCTCTTTCGGAGTGGAAATGAGCCGAGCAGTACTGAGAAAAGAAATGGGTGCTTATTATTTGCGCGTCACGTTCAAATAATAGTAAAATCTAATGATCTCTGTATCAAACTAAATTTAAAAGCTTTTAATAACGACCCCCCTAGTCGATTTAAGCAATAATTCTAATTTGGCCATGTAGGTCAAAATTAACATTACGCCATTTTTTTTATTCATTATATTAACAGCTGATTATTGCTCTGGCTTCACTTTATATCTGACTCTGACGTTAAATACTATTATTTGTAAAAAAAAACTAGTATTTAAACAAAAGATCTACTGAAGCGTGGACTCTCGCGTAAAAGTAGATAGTGTACAACACAACTCACAATGTAATTACGGGGGTACCGCGCGAGCCTCTACCCTCGACTCCAGCGAACACCTAAATTTCGCTACTGCGCAGTCGTCGAAAGTTTGGCTAAAAACTGCGTTTACCATTATTATAGTTCTCATGTAACTATAAACTTTCCAATAATTAAACCTTGGTCTGTTGGGTAGCGCACTATGAAAAATGCGCTGTCTGTCGGTGAAAAACAGTCGCGCAATTTTGCAACTGCGTCTTTCTTCGGAACAATATTTGTAGTGAAAACCATAATCTATATAATTCAGGTTTATTTTAAAGCTATATGGATGGCTTAACTTTACACTTATTATCTTTTTGCCTTTGGAGAATGTTTGTTTTGTTTACTAGAAGCAATTCTTACTATAAGCTATCAATAAATACAACATCCTAAAGAAAAATATTAATAAGTAATTCATGATAAACGTTTTAGTTTTTTTTATTTCCATGTTATGAAAACAGAATACATGTTGTTTTGAATAAATATAAATAAAATGTGTTTTTCTTTAATAAAACTTAAGAAATTTTAGTATAAATATCATAATTTCTTGGTGCGTTAGTAGCGCAGATCTACGTTCCGACACAACAGTCTGAACACAGATCTACTTTCTGACACTGACTACACAGGATGTTTCAATTTTCAAGTAAGTTCCTTTCCTACTTCCAATAAAAAACATTCTAAGTAATTTTTTATTGTGCTATTCTCGGCGCCTAAGACGAAACAATAAAATTTGTTGCAAAAAAGATTTTATTAATGACTCCGTGCCAAGATATTGGCTTCGGCGTCGGGGGTCATGGGTTCGATTCCCACATGGGACAACTATTTGTGTGACCCACAGATAGTTGTTTCGCATCTGGGTGTTTGTCCGCGTGAAATTTATGTTTGTAAAACGTCCTTACAACACAGGATCAACTAAAAAAAATCTACATTGTTTTTTCGCATTCCAAGCATAGCTTGGTGCATTTATTCTTATATCCTTTACAGCATACAAACAATTTAAATATCACACTGCAACGGTCTATAAAAGGCACAGCTTCTTGTATCTTGTATTAACTGATGTTTTTGCTTTCAGTCCCGAGACTATTAAAGCTTCATCTGACGCAGAACCGATGGGCTAGCCAGAACCCACAGGTTTGGGCCCTCCGCTGTGGGTAGGGCCACGCATGTGCTCATGCGTGCGTTTAACTATGGTGTGTCATCTAAGGGCCATCGAGGTTGTGGTTCGGACCGAAACCCCGATGGCCGTCGACTGTGCAATTAGCTAATCGGTGGCTGGGGGCGGTGAGAACCGCCCCGGAACGCGGGTGTACCTTGTGTACGCGTTGTGTTGGTCTCGCCGTGCTCGGAGGCGAGGGCGAACTAGTGTGTTTGTTGTTGCACTAACTGTGGGTGTAGTGTTGTCCGGCGGGACCCCCGGCAGTGGGTCCGGAAAAAGGCACAGCGCTAGCCGTGTTCGAGGCCAATCCGTCGTAAGTGGCGTCATCTACAGACCCTTACCGCTAGGTACGTCCCGTCGCAAACGGCGCAGACCACGACACGTCCTCGATTTCCATGAAGATGAGACGACTATTGCCATCGACAGGATAGAGCAATAACGCAAACACACCAGATCACACCGCACTCGCCGGCGAGTAGAAGCGTCGTTGGAGTTTCTTCCGCCACTTCTCCCAGCGCCAACGCTTTCCGGAATGGTAGTCATGTTAGACTTAGAAATTCTTCCAGTCAGATAATAGCTACCGATTGAGCCGAAGTCTAGCCTTCTTCGGCACCCTCGAATCGGAATGCTAAACGGGTATTGAGTGACAGCCCAAGTTGAGATCCCCTCTCGAGGGCCCTTGAGCCTAGTCACTCCATGGAGCGTCCACCAAAGCGCCCTAAGAGTTTGGTGGCTTGGCGCCTGAGTCGGATGATGGCAAGGTTACTTGTCACGCTTGCGGTCGTTTGGGTTGAATTCTGTCGAATTGAGAACCGCCTTATTTTTTGAAGTCGGTTGAAAAGAACTAAGCGGATAGTAAGCCAAACTACGTAGAGTTTAATTGCAGTTCTAAGTAACCGACACGATCGTTATAAATTCGTGTAGAGCTTCCGCACGCTGTAGGGGCCATTACAGATCCTTGAGACTTTACAGATCCTTTACAGAGACTTGAGGTGGCAGGGCGCTCGAGGTGCCTTTTTTTATGTATCCCCTGCCACTTGATCGGGGGAGTGGGAGGGGTATGTGAGAGTCCCAATAAGAACGGGTAACCATTAGCACACGTCACGAGCCCCATATTGAGCGACAGACACCCCCATGCCTGCCGCTTAGGGTCTCACTATCAGGGGGGGAAGGTTGCGCGCTTAGGCCAGCTTCGTGTGCGCCCTAGTCAACGGCGGTGGATATCCAGGGTGGGTGTTGCGTCCCTTTCTCTCTCCGCGGCCTCCTTTCGGGTGATAATGTGCTCGCAGTATGCGAGGAAAGAACCCCGTTCCTCTCGCTATCAACCATAACGCGAAACACGAATGGCAGCGAGAGGTCTTGCCCCACACAGCACACAGCTCTCGGCGCTGCTCCGTCCAGGCTGGGCACTCTTTCAGCGCGTTTTGGGCGGTCCTCGGCACATACGTCACAATGGTTGCATTTCGCGGTGGGCCATCCCTCCTTGCCATGAAAAAGAGATACCTCCCAAAACACCCATATCCCGTGAGGACCTGAGTCGCACGCTCAGGGCGCCTAACCTGAACGTCGGTTATGCGTTTTGGTGAATAAGCTCGCGAGCTTCCGAGGGAGCCTCGCTGGCTCAGGCCATCACGCTATTATTATCATTAACGGTTTGGGAGGCCACCAAGTTCTTAGCGCGCTTTGGTGGACGCTCCATGGAGTGACTAGGCTCTAGGGCCGCCGAGAGGGGATCTCAGCTTAGGCTGTTACTCAATACCCGTTTAGCATTCCGATCTCAATCGGTAGCTATTATCTGACTGGAAGAATTTCTAGGTCCAACATTACTACGACTTCGGAAAGCGTTGGCGTTGGGAGAAGAATTGGCGGAAGAAACTCCAGCGACGCTTCTACCATTAATGGGGGAAAACCATGGTGTGATCTGGTGTATTTGCGTAATTGCTTTATCCTGTCGATATATAGTGTCGGTATATGGCAATAGTCGTCTCATCGTCAGGGAAATCGATGATGTGTCGTGGTCTGCGCCATTTGCGACGGAACGTACCTAGCGGTAAGGGTCTGTAGGTGACGGCACCTATAACTAACGGATTGGCCCCGAAAATGGCTAGCGCTGTTCCTTTTATAGACCGTTGCAGTGTGCTACTACCCCTCTATCGTCCAATAATATATTTTTGTTCATTTTCATTAAAATAGGTAAATTAACACTAAGTGGATAAAATGGACTCTACCTTATCTTTAAATTTTATAGCGATGAAGTAATTTCAAATCAATTAAAAAAAATTTAATGTTCAACCAGAGAACAAAAATAATACTTTTATGAACATCCTATATTTCCGAGCCTTTATACGTTACATCTGACACGAACGAAATTTCTGTTAGATGGAAAGGTTTTTTCAAATTTACATTTTATTTATAATATCTGTATAGAATCAAAATGATGTGTGTGAAGATAATTAGAATGTGTAATTCAAACTACGAAATATCAGTAGTCGAAAATGAAACAGAGATGACGAACGGATACATACATTTTATGTTCTTCGTTTATCGTTAAATTCTTAGTAATATTGCATTTTTCGACACGTTATCATTGTTTTATGTACTAAATAGTAATAAAAGAAAAAATACTTACCGTTTTCGATATTTGTTTCACAAAAAACAGTAATTCAAATATATAAATGAAAATATGGAGATATTCGAAATAGTTGTGAAAGAATAAATAGTTTTTTACCAGTAATAATTCTTTTAGCTATCAAAGTACGGTTCATTCGTTCCTTCGCTAATTTCTCGATCGAGTTTCACGGGAAAATTAACTCGTATCTAGTCAGCAAATAGCTCACTATTAATCATAAACGATCTGGCGTAGATCTACGTTCCGACAGTCAACGGAAGCACAATTTCGCGCGCAGATCTACGTTCCGACGAACCAAAGGTTAAGCCCGCAACTGCGTTCAATTCATTGTTATATAAACTTTTTTTTAATAGAGAAGGTAAATTTCGGGTAACTTTAAGGCATTCAAATCACAATTAAATAAAAGACACTGTAATTAATTGTAAAAGGTACTTTTATATTATTATAAATTCAAGTATTTATAAAGACAGTCACATAAGTGTACTTACAGTGTACATGATAATACCATCAAAACAGAACTAAAATAGGTTTGAAGTGAATCAGGATATTGGAAGAAAGTAATGACGTAATTACTTCCCATCTAGTCTTATAAAAGTGCTTTAAAAATGTTTAAATACAACAAGGTATAAATCTCATTGTCATATTAAATTATGCCTATGAATAATGGTAGATCTACATTACATTTTTGTATGTATGGAAATTAAATACCAGCAAACACATCCATGGAATGAAATTCTATGTTGTCCAATAAACTTAACACTAGCGTTTTTGTTCTTCAAGGTCTTGTAGACTTCTTCAGTTTAACGTCTTCTACGTCGGCGTGAGTCACCATTGTAGCCATTCTCTGTAATTTAACAACACATATAGTCAAACCAGTGCTTCTTCACCAGGTCTCTTTGGATAAACAGATATAACTGTATTTCAATAAGCAGTTATTAGGACATAATATTATCAGTTGCACCCTAAATAAGGTTATCTATCCATAGGTTTTTGGACATACGTGATTTTTATGAATGTGAGTTTTGATTGGTTTCAATATAACAAACCTCGTTGTTTTCACCGCCGTTGGCGATTCCTCTGGCGGTTATTATTGTACCCCATGGAGCCATTCACCTCCGCGTCGTTGGAACCATTCTGGTTCATACCTAGAGCAAATGGCCGCCCAGGTCCCATGCTTTGTTGATCGTAGAAATCCATTCCGTTGTTATAATGACTGTCGTTCCTGTACGACTCATTAATATTATCATCATAGTTCCTTTTATTATTCTTTGAACCATAGGAGCCAAATGCTGTAAAGTTGGCCCCCTGAGGGCCAAAGTAGTCATCACCAGGTTGTGGAAGCATACGCGGCATTTGGCTCCCATGGGGTACACCAAGACCGCCAGAGGTTAATCCGTAGGAGGCCTGACCCAGGCCGCCGTCTAGGCCGCCGGATCCATAAGACCCGAGACCACCACCCGGACCTTCCGAGTCGTAGTCGTTGTCTCGTCCTCTTCCACGACGACGTCTGTCTCGACCTCCCCTCGATCTTGATTGGCCCTCGTCAGACCCTAGGCCTCCGCCAGAGCCGAGGCCACCGCCGTAGCCACGATCGTCGTTAGAGGCAAAGCCACGGCTGCTAGAGCCGAGGCCTCCACCAGAGCCTAGGCCCCCTTCAGAGCCCAGGCCACTGCTTGAGCCCAGGCCTCCAGAGCTCACGCCATAAGAGCCTGAACCGCCAAGGCCACCAGAACGGCCGCCTCGCTTCCTGGAATCTGACTCCAAGCCGCTTTCTCCATAGCCACTTTGCTCTTGGTTATAGGAATTTATGTTGCTAGTGGAATTGGAGGGAGGTGGGGGAGGTGGCGGTGGTGGAGGTGCCGCCCAACCGGCCGGATTAAGCATTTGACCAGGAGGGAAAGGTGGCATCATCATACCATATTGATCGGGTGGAAAAAATTGTGGCATAACAAATCCTTGACCATTAATTGGTGGAGGCATACACATTTGGGGGTTGAGAGCCATCAAGGGCGGAATTTGATTAGGTTGTTGTTGTTGTTGCTGCTGTTGTTGTTGTTGTGGTTGGTGTTGTGGTTGCTGTTGATGGGGCTGTCGTTGATGTTGTTGGATATCATTTCCCATGTTGTCATTTGCAGGCCTTTCATTTCTTCTCATGCTGGGATCCTCATTTTGTGAAGAGGTAATTGGGACTTTATCATTTTGTGATGTAGGAAGCTGTGGACCGATTGGAGTTGGCAAAAGTGGCTTTGGTGTAGGCAGCAGAGCTTGAGCCACGGGCTTTGGGGCAGTTGTAGTAGCATCCTTCAATGGACTGCACTTGCCTGAACGTGAACGGCTACGGGAACGGGAGCGCGAACGAGATCGCGAATGGCTCCTGGATGATCTTGATGATCTGCTTCGAGATGATCTGGACGAGCTATGTCGGCGACGTCGACGGTCCCGCGACCTTGATCTAGTTCGAGAGCGGCGACGACGTGATCGGGACCTTGAACGAGATCTGCGCCCTCTGCGATATCTGCCGCCTCGGCCTCGGTGACCTGTGAAATGTAGTGTTCAGTTTTTAATAATTTGGCAATAAAAATGAAATATAAAACAATTTATAATTCCTCAACATACGTCGGCCACCCCCACCGCCACGCTCAGCGAGTTCTTGTAATTTCGGATTAACAACTTGTTTAGCTTCTTTCAATACTGAGATAAGATCAGATGCTTTAGCTGCATTAGATGGTGTAAAAAAGGTATAAGCTGTTCCAGTTTTATTTGTTCGTCCTGTTCTTCCAATGCGGTGTACATAATCTTCAGAGTTGCTGGGATAGTCAAAATTTATGACGAACTTAACATCGTCAACATCTGAAAACAAAATCATTGTGTAAATTATACAATTACACAACACATAGAACACATACAAAACATAAGTAGGTACTTCTTAAAATACTTACCCAAACCTCTGGCTGCTACATCAGTTGCTACTAAAATGGGTGCTTTTCCACTTCGAAAATCTGTAATTTAAATATTCATATTATAAACTGTCATAAATTTTAATTTTAACATTATCTTAAGACAACTGAAAACAAATGATAATTAGATATTCAAACAATAAATGAGTTTTTACTAGCAAGCCCCTTTTTATGTTTTACTGGCTAGCCCCTTGTTATATATACTTTACATAAAAAACTGGTGAATAAATGTTAACCAATGGTGCTTCATTAGTAATAATGATAATATGTATTATCCTTAAAATATAATAGTTATATTTTGTTTAAAGCATCAACATGTTTGCTTTGTAGGACAACTGAATTGAAGATTACATTTAAAGATAGTCATTTTATTTATTAGTGTTATTGTCCAGGCCAACTTACTAATAAGCACAGATCCATTTGGATAGAAACGGCGCTTATTGCTCATGACAAAAGAAACAAGTGAGAGCTAGAGGCCGACCAGGGCGGCGCGAGAGGAGAGAACAGAGGCGCCAGGCCAGGCGCGCGGACGAGCCTGGGGCGCTCGGCCTGCGCACCGTCGCCGTCGACGGCGCACAGCAAACGGCGAGGGGGCGAACCCCACCGCGCCGAACACGCGAGAAGCGGCTCAGACTAGCCGCGGTGGCAAGTCAGAGGGCATAGGGCTTAGCCCCGTCAACTAGAGGCGGGTGCGGAGCGGATGCGGCCGCAGGCGCGGCTCGCCGCCGCCGATGCCTAGCGGCGACGTTCGCACGCTTGCCGCCGCCTCCGCCGCCCAGCTGCAGTCTCCACGGCCTGCACATGCAGACACATGTTCAGCAACTGTTTACGTGCTATGTAATCCCTCCACACTTAGGCCCTCAAAATCAGTCCAGTCCGATACCGCTTCTCGATTGTCATACACCATTTCAAGCTCTCAGATTTATATTTAGTGAAAATAAAACATACTTAATTATATAAATTAATAAATAAGATATTCAGCATTTATATAAAAATAAAAAATATATACATATAACAAAATTCTAATAGTGACTATTGCTTTTAGTAACCTCTTACCTTGCAATACCCAATCTCGTTCATTCTGTGATTTGTCACCATGTATACAAACAGCAGGCCATCTGTAATTAATGTAAATTATAATAGAACCAGTATTGAAGAAACAATTTTTGTCGCTATATTAGACAACAGCATTGATATCCTAGGCTTGTGCATAATATCATAATCAATGTTTGTTTTGTGATGTAGCTTAGCTTCTGCATATTTCTACATATTTTAATATTCAATCTTAAGTGCAGAGATTAGCACTATAAAAATTTAAATGTAGCTTTGATTTTATAGATACATAACTGCCTAATATACACGGAGGCTTTTCTAAGTGTCCATTTTTTCATTAAATTCTAGACATAAATAATGTTATACAAAAAGTGATAAATATTTAAAATCACTCATAATTAATTAAATACATTCATTTGAACTCATCTCAAAGAGTGCGTGATTTATGGACAACTCATTTATTTTACGTGTGATCACTCATAACTAACACACACACAAGTCCGTTTCAAAAGTATATGACACATTTATGTATGACTACTGCATTGTCAACAAGTTCTGTTTTTTTGGGGAATGGAATGGCACTTTTATAAAAGCCCCCCTATATAATAAAAAAAAAATTTACTAGAATATGCACTGCAAGAAATATTACAGATGACCATTGTAGTATTTGCTAGAAAATAATTACAATGTTTTTAAGATATAGCTTACCCATCCCTCTTCATTTTCCTAGTAATATCATCCACCCTTCTCTTTGTTTCTATAAATATTATAGTTTTGTTTTCTTTTTCAGCCATAATTTCTTTCAAAAGTGTACTTAGTTTTGTCTCCTTTTCATATTCCATGCAAACATCAATAATTTGTAATATATTGTGATTAGCAGCTAATGATAAAGACCCAACATTAATTTGTAGGTAATCCTTCAGAAATTCTGAGGCCAAACTTTGCACCTCTCTGGGCCATGTGGCAGACCACATAAGAGTTTGACGATCTGGACGAATTTGTTCTATGATTTTTCTTATTTGTGGTTCAAAACCCATATCCAACATTCTATCAGCTTCATCTAAGACCAAATATGTGCATCTCTTCAAATTAGTTCTCCCACTTTCCAAAAAATCTAATAACCGACCCGGTGTAGCAATTACAATTTCAACACCAGCATCTAAATCACGTGCTTGCGGTCCTTTAGGAGCACCACCAAATAAACATGTGTTGTGAATCTTAGATGTATTAGCAAATTTATCACAAACTTCTTGTATTTGTTGTGCCAGTTCTCTTGTTGGTGCCAAAACTAAAGCAATGGGCCCATCACCTCTGCTAGATTTTGGCTGATTATTGATATGAACTATAGCTGGTAATATATAAGAAAGTGTTTTTCCTGATCCTGTTGAAGCTATACCCACCATATCACATCCACTTAGAGCGATGGGCCATCCTTGTGCTTGGATGGGTGTAGGTTTAGAAAATCCCATTTTGTCAATTTCATCCATGACATAGTCTGGGAAACCAGCCTCATCAAAAGATAGCGTTGGTTTGGGAATATTTCTCCCCTTAAGAGTTATTTCATTTTCACTTCTCCAAGATTCAACTTCAGAGTCTGCTCTATTTTCTACTTCTGGATGGGGAACATAAAAGTCTTTTTTGAAAGGTTTCAATCTACTTAAATCCCATTTCGGCTTACGGAGGCTAGCTCCAGGATTACTTCGGCGTCCACCTCCGCCATATCCCCCTCCTCCGCCAGAACCCAAGCCATAACGAGGACTACGACTACGACTCCTACTCCTGCTTCTACTTCGGCTACGACGTCGGTCGCGGCTACGATCTCTAAATAGGGGAAAAAACAGCATAATTTCGCACTTCGTACAATATTTATAAATCACATGTAATAGTGCCGCATCATAATTTAACTTACCTTCCTCTTCCCATTTTAAACGCACAAATAAGTATTCAGTTTATATGATAGTTTCAAATAAAATTACTTTTTGTACACGTACGCGAAAAATGCAGCTATCAAGGTTTTGCGACTCAAATTATAACATTTTACACAATGACCTAGCAAGACACGCCGCACATAAAACAAAATGGCGCCTGCAAATCACCGCGTTAAATCTCTTCAACGGAAAACGTTGCGGAATGCGGAAAAGCATAGTTTAGCTTAGTTACTATAATTATATTTTGAAACGTTCAAAATTATTTTATATTTTATCTTTGAGTCACTAACTATTACTTTTAATTTATTAAAAGTTATTATAAATATTTTTTTATGGTGTGAAATAGATGATTAGGGGAAAATTCAATTTTAAAAATAAACAACTTTGTGATACTAGCGCCCCGGCCCGGCTTCGCACGGCATTAATGTATTATACATATAAACCTTCCTCTTGAATTACTTTAGAGTACTTTTACTTATCTGTATAGAGTACTTTTATATATCTGGTTGTCAGTATGTCCCTATGTATGCTTAGAACTTTAAAACTACGCAATGGATCTTGACGCAGTATTTTTAATTGGATAGCCAGTAAAAAGTACTCTAACCAGATATATATAAGTACAGACAACCAGATATATAAAAGTACTCTTTGCAGACAGCGGGACGACTTTGTAATGATGAGTTTTATACTATATTAATCGCTATATACTATATAGCGATTAATATATACTATATAGCGATTATCCAATCACAATTTTACATTCAAATGCATTTGCATTTTGATATGTACGTAAAACTTATTTAAAATATTTTAATATATTATGCTATTGCAAATACTGTAATATATTTTCGTTTAAATATGATAAAAAAATGAAGAGTTCTTGGAGATTTTGAAAAAAATTATATACTGCTTGTATATTAAAAACAGGGTTTAGTCGCACAAGTTATTATAATTAGATAGCATATATCAACTTTTTATTGAAAAATAATTTCTTCATTATTCATTTTGTTGCTAGACGGAAATTTTAATATAGTAATGCTTATTCAATGTATTATGTATGATCGTTGATTTTTTTTAACAAAAACTTTTTTGCTACAGCATTTGATACTGCTTTTAAAAAATGTACTCACACATTTTTCATTAATTGGAACGTAACGTAGCGGAATCCATTTTCTGCGTTGTTGTGACATTTTGATTTTTGCTATTCTGTTGTGAAAACTTATGAATGTAATGCTATTCAACCTTGAATTGTTTGAAATAAGTGATGATTAAATATTACAGTTTTTCGAAATATTATAAACTATACAACCATCTTCGAAAGGCTATCATATAGTTCATAATGGGTTGAAATAGTGATAGTCAACGGCAATCATTATATGTTGGATTGATAAATTTTAAGTTACATGTGTTAGATGATTAAATACTATAAGCAGAAATCATGGAACTTGATGTTTCGCCTCTGAGTCCGGCAGAAAACAGCATGGATTATTCAGATAACTCTTCCGAAAGTAAATACTTATCTTGTAATAATAACGAGCAATATTCAGTTATTCGAATACCTCAAGATGGTGAGAAATCTAGTAAACATTCCTCCAGGAAGCAATCAAAAAGAAGAAAAAAGAGTTCAAATCATTCTAGACCTCTCCCTAGAATAATAGTTAAGCCATTGCCGCCGCCTCCACCACCAGAAAACCGTGAATGGACTGCAGCAACATCATACACTGATACAGGCTCTAACTCTAACAGACCCTCTACTATGCGCGAAGTTTTGGCAAGCATTCCTGGTTTTTGCATAAAGCCAAGAAAAAGAAGTGGTAAAAAGCTCTCTACAGCAGCACAGTTACAGCAAACAAGAGAAGGCTGCATTGACTTAGAGACACCAGATTCAATATTAGTGAACACTAATATAAGAGCATTGTTGAATAAACACACTTTTTCCCTTTTACCACCTTTATACCAATACAAACTAGGACAACTGCTTCCAAGTGTTGATAGACCAAGTACATCTGGGCGGTTGAGTTCATCCAGCCTCAACAATGAATTTTTTGCTAGAGCTTGTCTTGAATGGCAAGACTGTCTTTCTGGTGGAGAATTCACTCCAGAAAACCAACAAAAAATGAAAACAGAAGCTGAAAAAGAAAAGAGTAAGATTGATCCATGGAAGTTAAAACATTTTGAACCATTTTGGGGTGAAAAATCGCGAAAAGAAAAATCCTCAATTAATCTAACTACAGAAAGACCATCATTAAAAACAACAATTAAGTTAAGACCAACTGCTTCCATAACAAGTAGTAGTACTGTTCCTAAAATTAAAAAAAGTAAATCGTCTAGCACAAGTAAAAAAATGAGGTCTGTAGGCGCAGTGACAAGATCTTCAGCAAAAGTGGAAGATACAGTTGATGAAGGGATTGTAGTTGGTTCAAAATCAACTGTACCTGTTCCTGACTTACTACCTCTTAAACATATGAAAAATCAAAATCAGGGCTATGTTGATTGTCAGTTAGACTTTAGTTTCTCTGACTCCTCTTCTATACCTAGAGTTGAAGATTCAGTGTCTTCAACACCTGTGGACCCTTTATTGCTACCTGATGATTCCAATGAACGCAATGAAATGAAACAAGAATTAGACTTATGTGTGGTCACTATAGAAGAGTCAAATATTTCTAAAGATTATGAAGAAGATAAAGCATGTGAATCAGATAGCAACTACCCAGAACCCACTAAGAGGTTAAGCAGTGATAAACATGAATATAGATTTTCAAAAAGAATTAAGTATGAGGATGATTATACTATGGATGACGCAAGATTTCTTTCTCAAACTGTGAATGGGAATGGTACTACCAACTTTTCAGATGGAGAAACTAACTATACAAATGAACAGCAATGTCCAAGTGGAGATCTGAATATTTTTAGTGGGCCTGAACATGCTGATACTAATAGTGAAGATAGCAAAGCAACAACTTCCATATATGAATATGATGAACAAAGTGTTTCTTCAATATCAAGTTTAAAAATTGAAAATCACATGAATAATGTGTCTCTAGTTAGTGAATCAATTGATAATGGATGCCAAAACATAATAGAGGATGAAGAAAATAATACCATCATAATTCAGGATGTGCATACAGCTCAACATAAAGTTGAACATCAAGAAAATGCAATAGGGTCTTGTCATGATAACGAAAAAGAAGAATTAAATACACAAGTGGAGTCACTATACAGTAAGTCACCTTTGAAGGATGAACCATATCAAAATGTAGAAGTAATTGAAGAATTTGACAGTCACAACATTGAGCCCACAGCCAACAAAAATTTAAAATGCAAACTTGAAGATCAAGGCAAATATGATGAAAAGAATAGACCTAGCGACAATATTACTCCTAACTATTATGATGAACACTTCAAAGATGCAGAATCATTTATATTGGAAACTGGTGGTCTTTCAATATTGGCTCCACGTAAGTCCTCCTCTATAAGTGCCATTTGTCAATGACTTACTGAATTACTATTATTGTGTACATTATTTTTAACCTTATGTGTTTAGACTTAAAACTAGCTCCCAATATCTCTCACACTGAACAGCATTCATATTTTAATTTTTTTTTTGTAATTAATACAATACAGAAATAGAGCAGTCTGCTATGCTCAATATCTTAATATTATAGTTAATCCACTTACAGAATCATAAGATACTCTCCCCAAAAGGTCCTGACAGTATCTTAGGGTATTTGCATTCTTTTGATAACATTTGCATTTTATATAAATAAGAACATATTTTTTCAGAAAATGAAGAAAGTAAATACACTCCTCACCCTAACTTAATGGAACTGACATCATATATGAGTGAATCAAGTAAGACATATTTTTTAAATTGTGTACAAATGTTTTGAAAAGTGTGGGTATTTGAAGATTGTTTATTTATTAGCAGTGACATTTCACATATTACAGCATTGTTATATAGATATACACAAATTTTTGGATTACTTACAGATGTAACAGCTGTTGTAACAATGCCAATGAATCAAAATTCATCAATCCCTATTATGGAAGTAACAAATTCCACCGTAAGTGTGTGTGTGTTTAGGAATAATATAGATTTTTTTAATTTGTGTATTTTTTATACATATTTATTAATAAAAAAATTATAGATGGTGTCATATCCTGATGACAATATGCAAGATCCGGCAAAACCCAAAAACTCAGCTGTATCATGGAAGACTGACAATGATTGGAGTAATAGTGATAATATTATACCATTACATAATTTCTCATGTGTTAACAATGATAATACAAAATATGTCAGCGAAGATTCTAAAGCTAGCATAGAAGATGTTAATATTAATGACGATAATTGTATGTATAAGGAGGACAGAGATGCAAATTTTAATATGGAATCATCAAACTCTTCGGAAAGTTCTCAATCAATGAAAGATTTAAAGCAAGAAATAGAGTCAACCAGTAGTGTTGTTTCTAGTTCAACTGTATGCAACCCTACTAACAACTGTACAACAGTAGCACAAAGTTTAAGAAGTGGAGCTAAGAAATCAAAGCCTGGCAAGGAATCTAATAGGTATGAAAATAAACTTTATATTGGTGATATGTTTTTCCTATTATCAAAGTGTAGCAAAGCTACATAATGAGGATTATATTATAGTCCTGTATGTTTGTCTGTCCATCCATTCACCACTAAGCTCCCTTGTAAATAATAAACAACTTGACTGATATTGGTGTGTGATGTCATTAGATTCATATTTATTTTGTGAGAGTCGACGCCAAAGTATATGTTTAAAAAAATCCTGTTATACACCAGTGTAGGTTTTAAAGTTTTTTATTGTTATTTGTATTAACATAGACTATTAACATTTATATCGCTATTTATTATAATAACCCTGGTTCACAACAAGCCCACATCTGAATAATAAATGTTTTAAGACTTCCATAAAATAGTTTTACTGTGAAAACAGTAATCATTTTGTATAACAAATGTTCTAATTATTTAGGTTAATTTTTCAGAAGCCGTAGCTCTAACAAAGTGCCACCAGGAGCTGTAAACCTCGAGCGTAGCTACCAAATCTGCCAGGCAGTCATCCAAAACAGTCCAAACCGTGACGCATTACGCGGTCAGCTCCGGCCTCCGCCTGCTCTTTTAACGCGACCAAATCGCGCGCCTCGTCCGCCGCCACCAGTACTTGTTCGGCAGTTGCCTGGGCCTGTTGTGCCACAAACTGAGGTATGGCTCTCCTTAATCCATGATATAAAGACCTCAATCTCAAGTTATAAATCAGTGCTTTAAGTATTAATTTGAAAGTGACCAAAATTTGTGCTGCTTTAGTGAACCAAATGAAAAATGAAAGCTCCTTTATGATCCCTCCCCAGCACCTAACATCAACAAAATATTTGGGATTTATATGTGAATAAAATGTAAATTTAATAAACTCTTTAGATGCTTTATATAATTTATGAGGTATTAAGGCCAAGTACAAATACAAAGAGATTTAAGTATACACTTTTTTACATGAACATGATAATTACAACCAATTTCTGGACAGGTCATTAATTTTCAACAACAAGGCAATGTATTTCTTTTCTGCTTATTTATTTTAGGTGAATGAAAATCGCTCTAACAATATGGGTCAGTATATTCTTGTACAAAGAACCCCTAATGTGATGCCCAGAGCATCCAGTGCACCACCAGCAAACCCTAACACAAATGTAGTAAGTTCCTTATTGTGTTACTAAGTTTCAGTTTAAATATGAATGTATAAAAAAAAATTATTATTACTTTTTGTTTTCAGAATGTTACAAGATGTCGCAGTGTGGATGCAGATGATACTTGTGTGTGTAACCTACGAGCAATGATTCTCTGTAAGAAATGTGGAGCTTTCTGTCATGATGATTGTATTGGCTCCGCTGAGTTATGTCTTACTTGTCTCATACGCTGACCCATCCTGTATATGTATAGGTCACGCTCTTGACAGCTTAGCTACAATATTTATCTTTTTTTTCTGCAGACAAACTAAATGTCATCAATGCCATCAGATTAATTCAGTAAGAAGCATATTTATCTGTAAGTTGCGCAAATTGATAAGATGGCTGAATTATGAATAAATAAATTGTGTAGGAATGGTGGTGCTATCTGTTTCTATGTAATTTAATAGTTCTCATACTAACGATTATATGATTTTGAACTCTAAATCATTCTGCTCAAGTCAGTCATACACAGTGATCTGTAAAGATTTCAAAAACATTAACATGAATTGTGAAAGTGTATATAGTAGTCATTACCACTAATTGTGTGTGTGTCAGTCATTTTTATTTAAGGTGTAGCACAACAAACTACTTAATCAGTGTTGTGTCATAAATTCATGCAAAAAGTGCAACAATAGATTATATATTTACACAAAACAATATTATTCTAGACCCTTAACTTGAAAATTTAAATTTTCCAAAAGATTAAAAGTTCTTAAATGAATATCATAATATTTAAACATGTAATAATTATTATGTAATAATGTAGCACAAGTTGCCTATTTTCGTAATCGTTATTATCTGTGTAGCAGCTACTAATTTAGCTATCTATTCTTAAAAATCAGTGTAAAATTTTCATTTAATTTATAAAAGTTAATATTGTTAAGAGTACATAGAAATTGAGTATAATCTGCTGATATCAATTGCCATTATATTTTTAACATCACAATCATTTTAACTTATAAGTAATTATAATCTTCATTAATATATAATCTAATTAGATAGTATATGTTGTTGAGGGTCGGATATTTGTAGTTCGAATTTAACTTGCACTGAATTACCATCAATTCATATGTTTATAGTTTAGGGTGTGTACAGATATTTATTGATATGAAAGGCTGAAAGATAGAACATCGGACAAGTAATAATCTTAAAACTGAGGTTTCATTATGAAATTAAATACATTAGTTATTTGTTATTTAAGTTTCTATTATGGCATGTACACTTATATAAGTTATGCAATATATTTAACTTTCTAATTATATTTTTCTATGGCCATTTATTAAAACTGTATGAATTTTTGTTAAGAAGATAATTACAATTGTCTTTATATCCTCCTATGAAGCATACCCATTATATCTTAAAATTTCTTGATCTTGTAGAATCATCAGGGTGCATGTATTAAATGGTACAATAGTGTACATAGTTAACTGATTATCAAGAATTGGGAATAATGATTAAATAGTTAATAACTGGTTTTTTTACAGTGTCTACACCACATCATAGCTACCCTAACAGATATTACAAATCAATGTAATATTGTAATGTATTTTGTATAAAATTTTGTTGTTAACAAGAATTGATTGTGCTTTAAATTGTAGATCACTAGATTCACTAGATTTCACAAATGTGAAACAATTTTAACAAATCAATTGACAATTGTTTTGTTTTTAATAACAGGTGTTTTTTTTTTATTTTTTGCATTGGAGAATGATTTAGCATGTTTGGTTTGACTTTCTAAACTAAGATTTTGTAGAGTATTATAAACAATTTTTAATATTCTTATGTTGTATAAGTCTAAAAAATTTGAAAAACCCTCAACTATTTTAGTATTTGCGCCAATTCAAAGCTTTATTATACCTACGCATTCAAAATTTTACCCACTCACAATAATATTTAAACAACAACAAGTTTTTAAGTCGAACCATAACATAAAATGTTAAAAAAGTCAACATATAAAGTACGTTTAGTGACCAAAACAAAATTCAAATTTACATTTAGTATACTTAGAATATACAAGCAATGATATTTTGTACTATAGATATGTTGTTATAGTACCCGAAGTGAAGCCACGAATACGCCTCGTTTCGTGGCTTCACTTCGCTCGTCGTAAATTGAGGCGTTTTTGTGATGGGGATCTTTTATTTTTTAGTTCACGGTAGGCAGGGCGGCGAGTAAGACGCGGTTTCAAAATAAATTTTACAATAATAAAAATCCCGTTGTACTTCATAAAATGTACCAAGAGCGAAACTAAAGTGAACAAAATTTAAGGGATCTCATATCATGTACATAATGCATATTATTATTTCAATATATCAGTATACAGCGTGTCGTTACAACCGCGACAATAAATGAACACACGTCTAACGCTACTTGACAATAATCATAAAAAATATAAGCGTTAAAAAATCCATAATTGAAACAAAATATTTTTCGAAGAAATTAATTAAATAAAAAAAAACATAATTTGTAACACATAAACAACTACAACTGACTGATTCATACATTCAGAGACTTTTTCATTCGTTGCCACAACGTCGCATTACAAATTTCTCCTTCTAACAGTATGTTTTATCTCTTTTTAATTCATTCAACCCATTCATATGCTTTGTGACCTTTACAAATGAAATTTACGTTACAGTTTTATACGTAAGGTATTCTAAAATTGTTTGTTTTGGAAAATTTAATAACTGTAAATATTGACTTCTTGATTTTACGCGAATATTATACATATTAAATGAAACTAGTTTACGGATTTTATCGCGTTTTTTATTTTGATTTTTATTTCCCGACGGGAAAATAAAAAACGCGATAAAATCTGTAAACTAGTTTCATTTAACTCTGTAAATATTGATGTTTAAAGAATTTTTATATATTCTCTATTTGTGTGTTTATTTATTGTCGCAGTTGTAACGACACGCCGTATTTAAATTATTTTCCTAATAATTTTATGTTGGTTAGAAAATCAGAAAGACGGATGCATTAGATTTTTTACATTTACGCTATAGCAGTGCTGCCAAGTACTAAAAAAATGACCCTAAAGATAAGATGAAAAAACCCTGAATACAATTTTCAAAAAAACCTAAAAAGGCCTTGTATTATATTCAAAGATCTTGTTTAAATGAGTTTCACGTTTTGTGTACCTTACAAAATATCACAAAGTATTAACAACTTTTACAAATTGTTGAAATATTTAACAAAACAACACAATCAACTAACTAACATTTCATTAATTACATTCATTTTGCATTTTTCTTACTCATTTTGATCAGTGAAAATAGTGATGCATGGAACACTATTCATGGTCCTAATTTTTTTAAACCCTAAAAGAAGCCCAATTAGTATATTTCCATATAGAGGGACTAAGAGCCCTAGGTTGGCAAGACTGCGTTGTAATGACAAACACTTGCCGTCCTCTTTTTTCTTATTTCCTCTTTTATCCTTTTTAAACCTTTTGAACGAAACGTGTGAATGTGTGCTGTCATTCCTATATGAACAGTTACGACAGGTGATTCTGTAAGGGTTTATAACCTCAGAACAATAAAAAAGTACATACCTATGGTATATATTACATTGCAAACAAGACAAAAATCTAGTTTATGCCCTAAATTCACATTCTAAATACGCAATAATTAATATGTATTTTGTAATATTGTACGGTTTTATAATAGACTGTTCATTTCTTTTCGGTTTGTACGTGAGTAAAACGAAAAATATTGGGATATAAAGATTTTGTAATAAGTTTTAATGACATTATAAAATACGTTATTTATTGGTAATTAGTTATTTTTAGCACATGGACCCTTTTCTGTATTAAATTATGTTCTTATATATTCAAATATTCTTTGATTTCTTAGTTCTATTTTATGATAATGATAACTAACGGTGGTAGGGCCACGCAGCAGCCTCGGCTGTAGCACGAATGGGAGGCTCGTCCGGGTAAGTACCACGACGTCACAGAAGACCGGCGTAAAGTGGAAGTATAATACTTTCGCGTTTCGTCTCGTGAGTGAGGTGGCCGGAGCCCAATTTTCAAAAAGTAGTCGACACGTTGATCTGGAACCCTCGGGTATAGCACATGTCCATGGGCGGCGGTATTCACTTAATATCAGTTGAACCGTCTGCTCGTTTGGCAACTTCTCACATAAAAAAACAATATTGACTATTTGGGTCACTCTTGAGTGTATGTATATATATAGGTCTGGGACAATACTCTGGAGGTGCCCGCTCTGAGGCGGCGGAAGCTGAATAGGGCTCTGTTGAGTCGAAATTGAAATCAATGGTTGACTTATTAGTCTCATATCTTTCACAAGTCTATCCGACACTCCTAGTGAATGTAGCTTATAAATTAAGTCCTTCTTATTGTTATATTGTTATTGTCCTTCCAGAGGAATGTGCTCCGTGAGGCGGTGAGCTTGAAGAATGCTCCAGTCAACGTTTTGTTTCAGACAATCGTGTTTTGCTCGTCGGCAATGTTAATCGGATAATCCTTGTTGGGATAATGAGTTCGTAAATTTTCCCCATAACGGAGGAAACACTAATAAGTCGTCGATGTCGAAGTCGATAATAAGACGCTTATTCGGCTTAGGGATGCCGATGACTGGCGCTTATTGTCACGTATCGAGGAAGGTGCCGCTGGCGAGAAGTGCATTAAATATCGTCACTGGAAGGCAAACGACTTGGGCCGGTAGTGTTTTAACTACTCGATTAGAATGACCTAATAGAGTTAATGGGCCTGACTTAATAGGGCCAGGAAAAGAACGGTTTTTAAGGTTCCTAATAATAGACATAACCTCATCGTCCATCGGTGAAGCCGCACATCTACTTTTCACTTCCTTGTACACTACGCCGATAGACGTGGCTCCCATGCGACTGTGTTTCCATCAGCTTGTGGCGAAGGGACTTAGTAGCCGTAGCTTGGTTTCCAATGGTAAATGGCCGGTTCGAGAAGGGTGCTCCAAGAGGGCTGATTGAGCCCGTCGTCCTAAAACGCTTTGCTACAATCCAACAGAATCAGAGGAGTCCTTACCAATTTCATCACGCGATCTTGGTCGTAGAGACTGTCGTTCCTGGCCAGGCTAGTACTAACTTGCCTGAGTGATGTTCAGAGTTTAAATTTCGAGTTACTTCCTAGGAATGTTTCGGTTTCTAAAGAATCTGTAATTCCTTACCGAAACACAACTAGGAATGTTTCGGTAAGGAATGTTAGATTCTTTAGAATGGCTATATCTAAAATGTGATTTTTGTTAAAGTTAAGACAGCATTGTGGGTTGCAGGTTCCACAGGACCGAGGACGTTGAAAACTAATTCGTTCTGCTCTCTTAAGACAAATAGGGCTCATCCCTTCGTGTGTATTCCAAGCAAAATGCTTTGAGTAGTACGTCGATGTGGCCCTTTAATAATAGGTGTTTACCTATGAAATTGTCGTTCTTCAGTACTGGTCATTTCAAACAAAAAAGTTTTCATTACCTGTGAATTTTTAGATCAAATTAATTTTGTTTTAAAAACACCTAATTTGTCTTGATAAATGAGCCTCATGGAAGGTGATGGTCACGATTTGGTAGTACCGGTGTGATTCATCATCAAAGCGGCATTAGCATTACTGCAGACGTGTACTGTGGAGAACTGAAGACAATGATGGAGAAGCTCGCACATCTGCATCCAGCTTTGGTCAATCGGTCGACCCCACTATGACAACGCGCGACCCCATCCTACACAACAAACAGTCTCCAAGCTACAAGAGATGGGGAGAAGCTCTCCCTCCTCCGCCATACTTACCAGACCTAGCACTTACCGACTATTACTCTTTCCAAAATTTGGACAACTGTTTAGCAGGAAAAAAAATCAATTCTCGAGAGACAAGACAAAACACCTTTGAAGAGTTTTTTGCCTCCCGTCCAGCTGATTTTTACGATTGAATGGGTGATTACTTTGAATGACAAAAAGAAAAATGTTAATAAAATACTTATTTCATACAAACGGAAATTTCATAGGTAAAGGCCTAATTATACTTTTAATCGGTGATAAGCCAAATTAACTGAAGCATTCTGAGGCACCCTTCTTTGATCGTTGGAAATCGGTTGCCACCTAAGTGACGCTTTGGGGCATCCACGGTAATTCGCAAGATGTTTCTGGACTGAATCCTCTACCCCCAGCGCTGAAGCCATTACCTTGTCACCTGCGCCACGGGGTCATAAGTAAGTTATTTTATATACCATTGTCTAAAATTAGGTGTGTAGTGTTTTTGTGTTAGTGGGTTGGGCTTAAATAAAGCTGGAACGTCAAAAAATCTACCACCAGTTCACTAAACTAGATCTGCACAGAGAAGAACCGGCAAGAAACTCTGCGGTCCTGTTATCACTTTTTTTTGAAGCTACTAAAGTTTGTTTCGTGTTAAAATCAGAAAGGTATAAACGCCTCTGTCCTCACTATCTACGCTAAGCATCCATAATCTATAATACTTGAAACAGTGCAGAATTAAACAAGCGCGGGGCCCATAGCAAATTCTTTCAAACAGGCTATCGGTTCTTAAGTATAAATTGGTGAAAGAACAATTTACTTATTTAATAAGTTTCACTCACAAAATTAAGGCTCAGGCAGAGATGAGTTGATTTTAATATGCGGGGCCTCCTTTAGCGCGGGGCCCGTAGCCATTGATACTCTTGCTACATGGTTAATCCGGCACTTACTTGAAATGCACCGTAAATCTTATGCATCCGTTTTGTATTGACTTCTTGATTTTACGCTGGTTTCACTCGGTCACTGTGACGCAGGCGCGAGATTCGGAGCTTGTTGTCATGCAGAACTTGCATAGAACATTCGCATAGAAAATTCATTCTCTAACTCTTGTGAACTAAGCGCGGGTGTGCCTCAGGGTGGCGTTCTCTCTCCTTTACTTTTTTCTATTTTTATTAACTTAGTCACAACAGTTATTTCTTCCAATTTTCACCTCTATGCAGACGATTTGCAGCTTTATCATCATTTTCCTCCAGCACAAGTAGATTTAGCTATTGCTACTGTTAACGAAGATTTAAACCGAATAATCTCTTGGTCGAAATCATTTGGACTCACGCTTAATGCCACTAAATCACAGGCGGAAATTATCGGTACTAGGTATGCAAGAAACTCGATCAATTTCTCTACTATACCCCCCGTAAAGTTATGCGATATACCCATACCTTACACTGAAACTGTCAAGGATCTGGGGATAATAATATCATCTAATCTTTCCTGGCGTGCACATGTAAGTGAAATTAGTCGAAAAGTTCACTATTCTTTTCATGCTCTTAAATGCCTCCAGGGTGTATTGCCCTTAAAGACTAAAATCTCTCTGGCCCAAATGCTCATCCAACCCATCATAACCTACGCTGACGCCTGTTACCTGGATGCTACTGAGGAGCTTCTAAATAAGCTTGAGCGCTTGCAAAATCTATGTATACGCTTTATCTTTGGACTTCGTAAATTTGATCACGTCTCTCATCTTCGCAAGGATCTCAAGTGGCTCCCAATACGATTTCGAAGGAACACTAGGATTTTATGTCTGCTTTTTAATATCCTGTATTGCCCTACTTCACCATCTTACCTGCGTGAGCGATTTGCTTTCGCTCGTCCACCGCACGCTCCTTGCCGTTCCCATCTTAAAACCCTCCTTAAATTCCCTCCCCATAAAAGCTCTTCATATTCCGATTCCTTTACTGTTCATGCAGTTCGATTATGGAACTCACTCCCACCGATAATCAGGGAATCTAAAACTATATCGATTTTTAAGAAAAGAGTTAAGGATCACTACCTTTCCTTGGCAGTATAAATGCGACATATATATTTATATATTTATTTACTTATTTATGTATGTATATGTATGTATTTATGTATGTGTATTTATGTATTTATATATATTTTATTTTAGTAATGATATCATATTTATAATTATTGCATATACGTGTATTTTAATTGATGTATGTACACAATTAACTACCATCTGTAACCAATTTCCAGTCACAGGTCTGCTGGAAGAAATTTCTTATGAAATAAGCAGGACCTTTGTACAAATTATTTCATCTATTTACATCTCTGCCATAACTCTTTGTACATAAATTATAAATAAATAAATAAAAAATAAACTTGCTTGACTTTGTGTAGCTCAGCAGCCAGGTGTTCCTTGTCGCAAATACCTCGTGCTCTCTATAAGAAACATGTACCAACAGTAGCTAACTGTGAGGGATGGTGGTGAGAATCACCATTTAAATATTTATTTGTATGGGTTTCCTTTCTATACACAGTATGGCTCAAGGTGTTGTTAAGATTTCGGATGACTAAAACATCTAAAAAGACCAGCCACAGTTGAGCGAGTGCCTGTTTATATTGCCATATGTCAGAGGTGTCACTGACAAGATTGGCTATACCTTGAAGCGTACTACAATTAAATCCCATTTCAAGCCACCTAAGAAGATAAGTCAATTTTTTACCATCTGTCAAGAGTAATCCCTTAACAAGATCCAGGAGTCTACAAGCTTGACTGGGTATGTTGGCTCTCTTATATAGGACAAACTAAAAGGTCAATTAAAAACAGGATTAAAAGAACACATAGATGAAGTGGAGCACCGACGGTTGAAGAAGTCTTTGATCATTTAAGACCGCCCCCACCACTGAATTAAATTTGATCAGCCGAAAATCCTGGCAAAAGAACACCGATTCCTTCCAGGGATGATCCGACTATTGAAATAAAGAAACATCCTAATTTCAACAGAGAACATGGTTGGGGTTTATCATCTGCTTGGGATCTCATAATTTATAACATTAAATCCAAGCACACCAACACTGCTAGACCTCATGATTCCATAAGCTCATTTTGTGTAGATCTAAATAAAAATAAACAACAAAAAATTTACGATAGCCGGAGTTCACTATGACATCAAGACGTGTAATAAGTTAATTTGTCCCGTGGCCATGAACGCTGGAAAGGGTTTGAACCCTCGGGAATTTCAAAATCAAAATAAAAACGCGATAAAATCCGTAAACTAGTTTTATTTAATACATCCAGTTTTATATTTATATATTTTTAGTGAGCGCAGTCGTCTTTAATCCGTTTATCTTTGATTGGTCCTTAAGGGGCCCATTCACTATCTGTAGCTGATTAGAGTAGCTGACGATCGCATATAATTTTGCTTTTGTGTTACGTTAATCAAAATAAACTTTCAACGCGGTTTTTCATTCGCGTAATTTCGTTTCCGATGCTGACCGAGCGATCCCGACTAAACCCGACTTCAATCTGTACCTATTCGTTCGTTAGGTTTGATGTTGCATCTCTCCATCACGGGAGCACCGTATAGGGCTGACACCCTGAATCGCCGGACCATGGTGCTTCTGCGCAGACCGCCGAGGGTATTAGCTATACGGGCCATACGGGGATACCGGACAATATCCGGTGACTCGGCGTGCGCGCTGGCAGGATCCCTTCCCTGGGACTTAGAAGCCAGTATCCTCGCGTTACTGCACTTCTGGCGCGAGGAGGCGACAGCCCGAGGCCACCTGCCGGCCTTAAAGGAGCTGAGGGGGTGTAGAGGAAGGTTGCGCTCACTCGCTGTTGCCGATTGGGAGCAGAGGTTGGAGCACCCCAGTGCCGGCCTAACAACCATAGAGACCATACGTCCGATACTCAGTCGGTGGCTGGAAAGGCGTCACGGCACCCTAACCTACCGGGTGACGCAGGTTCTCTCGGGACATGGCTGTTTCGGGAGGTATCTGTGCCGCTTGGCGGGGAGGGAAGCCAACAGCAGTTTGCCACCACTGCGCCGTATGTGCCGAGGAGACGACCCAACACGCACTGAAGGAGTGCCCAGCTGGACGGGAGCAGCGACGAGAGCTGAGAGTACTACTCCTGGTCTCCTGTGCGGCCTACTGCAAGCGGTGGTTGGAGCTTACAGGTCCCTTACCTCGGTGTAGCCCAACTTCGTGCTGGCTGCAACACCATTCACAATCCTGTTTAATGCGGCGGACTGTCCGGCAGGATACTCAATCAATCAAAAATTATTCAAATAGACGCTTGCGCGTTCTTATGAATTGTCAAATTTTACTTAAATAATTATACATATAGGTTCGTAAGGTACCACCGGTTCGGAAAGCAGTTTCTGTTGAGAAGAGACCGGTAAGAAACTTAACAGTTGCTCTTTTTCAAAAATATTAGTTTACAATATAAAATACCGGTATAATAGTCTTATTCTACCCTACGTGAGTATCAACAGTATTAACTCCACGCAATGGCGTCGTCGAAATATTCTACAATAGTGTAATATGCTTTAACCATAAGTTGACTTTTGATTTTACGTTTAAATTGATCAAGCGGCAGACTTAATATGACTGTGGGATTTTATTATACATGCGCACACCTTGCCCCATGAACGACCTATTTACTTTTTGTACTTTTTGTGACATAAAATTTGTGAAATAACTTGGTTACACTAAAGGCCCCCTTTAGTCAAGTAACCAACCATAGAGTAACCACGGATGCCAACTTAGGAATTTTCTTCCTAAATTGAGGAAGAAAAAAATTACAATGGAAGTTTTTTAGGATGTAAATTAAAACCAAAACTTCCTAATTGTTTCTCATTTAATTTCATTTATTTTTCTCTTCCTAATTGTTTGTCATTTAGGAAGTTTTGGTTTGAATTTATTGAATTTTAGTGGGTTTTAGAATTGCTTTAGGAGGATTTTTTTTAACAGTTGGTTACACTGAAAGTAACAGATAAGATTTGCGAATAATATTTTTTAATCTATTCTATTAGATTACCATTACCAATACTAAACCAAAACGTCTAGAACTTGAAAGATTGTTTTGTTGATTTGGTGTAGGATATCAATTTGGAGAGCAGAGAAGAGACTGTCGAGTGTCGTTAATCCAACTTAGTATAGTAAATATTAGATTATTAGTTAAGTACGAGTGTTCTTAGTGTCCGGTATGATTTTGCGTGTTATAACAACATCGGCCCTGAAATTATTCTAGTATTATGTAGATAGTAATTTATAAATTTTTCAGTAACAATTATAGTCAAATTACAATGTCGACAGTTCTCTTAGCCGTTGTTGCAGTTATATTGTGCATTCTTTTTCGAATATTAAATGTTAATAGCCAACCTCATAAGCCTGTCATATACGGCAGGGACAGAAATTTCATTGAAAACATATTATTCATAGCACCTTTCCTAAGCGAACCGTAAGTAATTTATCTTCAGCGACCTATATTATTATTATACAATTTACAAAAATAAAATGTTGCATAATGTTTTATAAACAAGTGATACTTGCCCTGTTAATTCCATGTGTTTTAAAAAATTTACTGTTCATATAATTATTTTGAATTAACAGAAAAGGTTTGCATTGAAAAAACGCGATTGACACAAAATCAAAACTAACAGTTTTAAGTCTTTAAAACAATTCAAGGCCAAGTCCAATCTTCCTAAAATTGTATACCCTGTTGAATTTATTCTATGCAACTGACTTATTATATAATTTTAAATATTGACAACATTTGTGTAATTCTGAACATAGAAAGGTTTTCATTTATTATTTTAGTTATATGCCATGTACCAAAACTTTAAAAGATTACCTCAATTCTGAAGATGTGTTCTTTTAAGTCCTAATATCAACTGACCTTTAAATTATCTAACTAATTTTACTGAGATATTTATTACAATTTCATTATTTCATATGTAGGTGAGATTCTAACATAGCCATCAATATTATTATTTAAAACTCAATTGGCATGGTTGTTTTAAAGGTACTAACGTGCATCTTGTTAACTAATATACTTATAGAAAAATATTATTGGAGAAAAGGGAATATTCTTGTTACATTCCTATTCACATTGCACTTGGAATTGCAGATCTTTGCTGGATATCAAGAAGCATAATTAAAATGGTTTGCGTTTGGCAGTTTTGTTAATGGATGAGAACTGCTTAGAAATAAGTATACATCTTAGTGAAAATAAGAGTGTTCACACTGTTAATAGTCTCACTAATCCTGCTTTGAACAATTGAATGAATCAATTATTTGAATCACTTTTCTAAATAATGTATTTGTGGTCTATCAAAAACAATGTCATGGTTAAACTATATACATAACTAGCTGATGACCCGGCAAATGTTGTTTTGCCATATAAATTATTTGTAGGGTAGAAAAAATGTTTGGGGTGGACCACCCTTAACTTTTAGGGGGATTATAAATAGATGTTGTCTGATTCTCCACTCTGGCCGATACGCACACAAAATTTCATGAAAATCGGAGTTCAATTACAAACACTGTGACACGAGAATTTTATATATTAGATATAACAGTACTATAAAAAACTATTTTTATCTTTTGAGGTGTTATGAATTCAAGAAATCATTTTTTATTATCTTAATATTGGTTTTTGTCTTGTAGCTACACACCAACCCGATTGTGGGGTTTCAGTGGCCATGTTCAGACAATACTTCACAGTCTGATTGGCCGCGTTAGATGCCCTTGGCCGATTGGCGGTAGGATCTCTTTGATTCTCCCTGACAGATCTACGCTTACATATGATCTTTATGAACCAGTGGGATCTGAACGTGAAGGTAAGCAAAGCTTAATTTAAACCTACCAATTGTGACATAGTCATTTACTAGTCAACATATACATATTTAAACCTATATATAGTTACTTCAATTTCATGCAAATATTATCTTATCAATACGAAATAAAAATTTTATCTAAGTGAACTTGAATCTATATTAATTTAATTTAGTTCTACATATGTTCCTTCTAGAACACCTCAATGATAGCATTGCAATTGCATCAAAATACTTCATCATTGCACTGTCGGTCATTCAATAAAAATTTTAGCTGTCCAAAGTATGATTGCTCGAGCGGTAGCTGTCATGTTTAAAATTAAGCATGATTAAACCGCGGCGCGCGATGACCGACCGCTGTTGTTTATATGGGGCAGATGACGTCACCGTGGCGATATGCCCCGGCATCGGCAACACCTCGGAGAGCGTCTACATACGCACCTACGTGCACTACTCGCAGTGCCACGGCTACAGGTGCGCTGTGCTGAACCACATCGGCGCGCTGAACAGCGTACCCGTCACCGGCGCCCGGATATTCTCCTACGGTGACTCATTGTCTTATGTCATTGCGGGCGTCGGGAGCCCGGTGCGATACAGTCGCGGCGTCCGAATGACCTTGAATCGGAACGCGAAATGTGGTCGGTTCACGGCGATACCGTGCGATTAGCACTTCATATGTAAAGGCCCATTTACACGATGCCATTTTCTTGTACATACAAGAGCAATAATTGAATGCAATAAGTTGCACGCAATAATTGACCATCAAGAATTGTAAGCAACAGTTTACACGCAGATATAGTAAAAAAAATTGAATGCGATTATTGAATGCAAGTCTTGACAGGAAATAATTGCAAAGGTCTTTTGTTTACACCAATGCAATTATGTTTAGGCGATTATTGCTTTCAAGTTTTGACTTGTCTAAACACATGCTTGTATGTGCGTGTACAATTTATTGGCCTGTTGCTTCAAGTATTGCACGTATTTGCGTTGACAAATTTTTCATGCAAGTGTTGAACGTTTTACAAATGGCTGTTTTTTTTTTAAAAATGGCTCAATAATAAGTGTTCAAGTTAGATTATGCCGATTAAATATATTTCATTGAGATTTATTTATTATGATCCATATATTATTATTCATAATTTTATCCAAACTTTTTTTACGACCTTTTCTCAATATTTCTATCCTCAAAAGAACAGCAATGATTAAATACCGTCACTCATTGCACTAATTTTTGCAAAGGAAGAGAGAATGCAATTGAATACAAGAATTGCTTAAGAAATTATTGTGTGTGCTGTTTACACCAAGGAAAGTTTTGAAACAAAACTTGAAGCAAGTCTTGTTCAACAGTCAAGAATGTTATGTGCTGTTTAGACAATGCAACTCATTTATTGCTTCAATTTAATTGTATATAACAGGCAAGAAACTTGCACCGTGTAAATGGGCCTTTACGCGGAGACACCACGTGCGATTGTGACGGTGTCTGCTAACGATTGTTACGCAATATTATTATAGGATCGGAAAATGAGGAATTGCATTCCATCCTTTAATTCAGAAGTAAATTAATATTTCGGGACATAATTTCACACAACGTTGTCTAGTCCTAAAGTTGGTACTGTGGGCACTACTTGGTGATTGATAACCATTCTTATTAGTTTATATTGTTTTTTTTTTGTAAAAAAACACATAATAGATTTAAAAACACCTAAACACTGGCAAAACGTTATGCTCTTCACACAATATTTTTCCAGTAGTGGATCGAACCCACATCCTCTGGCGCAAGAGATAGCTTCACTATCCATTTTTTTGTCGTCAATTTACATCCCTCCCAATAATTATTTCAATATAATAAGTTACCTATGTTAAGTAGTCAAGGTTTTTTGAACAACCTTCTCCCCCTTCAACTCACCCAAATCTTATCAATGTCAAGGCATACAGCTTGGACAGTGTCCGCTCACATTACACAATTGTTTATTTAAGTTTTGTTCATCAAATTTTGTATAAACAATGCTTCTGTTCTAACAAATTCAAATATTTTACATACATTAAATTCACGTTTTTGGAGCATTCATTCATGCGCACATTGCATTGATAACTAAAGTTTTCAAATGTAAATTAATTTAAATCGTATGTAAACGCATTTGTTTTAAAGAATCAAAGCAGTGAGTAAATTCACAATGAAATAAAACAACCTATATCTAAATACACGCCTTGACTCGAAGAAGGTTAAGAGTTATCCAAAGTTCCTTGCCCTTAGTCATCAGAATGATAACGGTACATTAAGATGGCCGTTTTTTTAAATGTAATTATAACATTTTCAGGTCACACTGATGACTTCGCTTATATGGTAGATAATTTACTAGAGCGTTACCCAAACACAAAGTTGATTCTAGTCGGATTCAGTCTAGGAGGTAATTTGATTTCAAAGTACCTCGGCGAGGACAGGAAGAGACCTCAAAATATAATAGGAGGCATTTCAATCTGCCAAGGCTACAATGCTATCGAGTAAGTGTGACTAAAAAGTGTTTTTTGTAACTAACCAATTAGTATATTTCGTTTAACGAGTTCTTTTAGGTATCGATAAGAATAGTTATGACGCTATCAGCTATTTCATAAATTAACTTGACGCTTATCTACTATATATTATTATGCAGATTGCGATTGTCACAAGTTGTCTTAAGAGCGTTTAGGTCTTCATTTTTATAATTATGTTTTCAGTTTAACATTATTAATCAGTAAATTGACCGTATCGAACAAAACATGTGTATAATAAATATTGTTTTTTGCCTAACATATATATAAAAAACTACGTTTCGTAATACCTACGCATACTTATGTCGAAATATTTAAAAATGCTCTTTCGCAAAAAATTCGTCCAATAACTTATTATCGTAAGGTCGATTATAAATAATGAATACGCACGCGTATTTACATAATCTCATTCGATACGTTCGTGTTATTTTACTACTCAGATTACAGACATCGATGTACCACATGTATAATAGAAATATGCGATTCTCGAGTAATAACTATTACTAATCTGTCAGGAACTTTGAAATCACGAGGCATTGACCGTGCGTCGTGTTTGCTTTATAAAAAATTGGACGATAGCTCTTAACATGCATTCTTAACTACGAGAATAATTTAAATTACGACAAGGAATTCGCATTGTTTCTATATCTTTATTGTTTTGCAACAGATGTTTTTAAAAAAGTATCTGTTCACTAAATCCAGTAATAAATAAAGAAAGAGATGCGTGTTGCTCGTTAAAAAAAATATTTGTTAAAATATAGAAACTAAACCTGGGAGAGAATGTAATTTACGAATGAAAAAATAAATGTTATTTCTACCTTTAGTCCTGCAATCTCTAATCATGTATCATAAAAGGCTCATTTTACATAAGGTTTTGGTTGGTAGGTTTAAAAGGTTCGCAAGTATTTTGTTTAAAAAGGCTTTATTCTATTCGTATTTAACAATTTCGTTCGCTATTTTAAAACATTAATTTCGGATCTAAATTATTGTATCAACCGCTATTATAAAGTTCAACGTGTATAACGAACTACTTGTTTTAATAAACTTCAAGGTTTAACGCTTTCGACCTAGACAGGTGAACGAAAATCGATACTTTGTAATAAATAATAATACACATGTTTCGATTGCCATCTCTTCGCGGCTTCAGGCTTTTTTAATTGCACGAACACTTTAATTGGCTTCAATAAGGTATTGATCATATCCAAATCAGTTACTTGGCGACTGTCTTACAGACATTTACTCATTTTCGCATAAACATATTTTGGAAAAATAATGTTTTATAATAAATATTTATGTAAAATTTACTTGGAGCAGTTATCTCTTAAAGGGGTCTAGTATTCAACTTTGGTGGGGGTCAGAGATAAAATAAACGGAGTTCTATGCAATCATCGAGAAGTGATGAACTGTCACCTTAGTTAAAAAACAATTTAAATGATAATTATGTACCATAGACTTGAACGTAACTTAATTAAAATATGTATATCTCTCTACGCATATAATTATATATTTTTATTTGCACCTTTAGTATAATCAAAAAATGTTATTTTTCTATTTATTATAATTATGTATCAAAATTTATTTTATTTTATATTATTATTAATTTATGTAATTTTTATATCCCTTGCTGCACCTACCATAAACTTTCACTACATACTGGGCTGACTGGTAGAGAATTCCTTTGGGCATTAAGCCTGTCCTTTGTTACCTTTCTATTCTTAAGGTTAGCAATAAAGCATAAATAAAAAAAAATCAATGACTACATAGTATAAAACAGAGTCGTCCAGTTGTCTGTCTGTCCCCATGTATACATAAATCTTTAAAACTACGCAACGGATCTAGATGTGTTTTTTTAACTAGATAGAGTGATTCATGAGGAAGGTTTTATATACATGTAATATTACATTAAACCCGTGCGAAGCCGGGCCGGGTCGCTAGTTTTCAATAATGTTCACATCGCGGCGAACGCGAGTTTTTATAAGCAAATAGGTTATGGTTTGACCTATGTTTTGTTTTTAGATTATTTTTAGTACCTATTATGTCGAATTAATAATATAGAAATAGGAATTCGGTGTCGGTTTACCCTTTCAGCGTCACATTAAACCTTAAAGATCATGCTACGATAAAATTGCTCAAATTTTGTCGTAGCATGATCTTAGTTATATCATCACGGTCATTACACTTAATGCAAACTTTGAAACATTATAATTGATATCCAATGCTTTTTCATACCTCGACACACCTGGACGTAGACTCTGTACAAAACATAGTTATTTTAATTACTAAATAATTTCAGCACCATGGTCCATCTCCTACAATGGCAAAACTTCCGTCGCTTCTACCTGTACATAATGACGGACAACTATCGCAACATCATCACGAGGCACAAAAGGATGCTCCTAAGCCCCGAAATGAGAAGCAGATACTCCTTGGACGAGAACATGATAGTGTCCGCGGGAACTTTGCCAGACTTAGATGAAGCATATTCAAGGTCGATATTCTGACGGCTTTATATAAAACACGACAATTACTTTATTATCTTTGTTTGTCTATGGATAACTTTGTTTGTTTGTTGATAATGGCCATTACTTTGACAATAATTTAAACGCACATTTTTGATAAACTACATCTGAAATTTACAGAAGAGTGCATGGTTTCGAGTCGGTGACAGACTTATACAAATGGAGTTCCTCCGCCTTCTACCTGGACAATATAAAGACGCCAATGATATTTATAAACGCGCGGGACGATCCAATCGTTCCTGAACAACTGCTGCCGGTAGCAAGGGAATTCGTTAGTAAGTACAGAGCTGACTCCTATGTCCCGCTTTTATAAATAGGCCACTTCCACCCGTTGCCGCGTTGGGGTCGTCCAGTAATGATATACGGAACATTGAACTGCAATTGTTTATATCCGCTACCGATCGCTCCTTGCACCAATTTTGGCTTAAACTGACAATTTAATAACAAAACAAACAATTATAATAAGACATAAAAACAAAAGAAACATTATTTGAATTTTATTACAATAATCATCTTTTAAAAACAAACATTTCATCAGCGAAAATCGCATATCACGCACACGTATCATAACTTTGATGGCTTAAAATGTTAACAGATTAACTTAAATTGTTAACAGACCTTTCAACCTTTTTCCTGACAGTTCCTCTCTGCACACAACCAAATCTATAAATGGATATAAGTTTTAGATGTCCATCAGAGCTTGAAGCAAGGCAAATATTAAAAAAAATATCTGAGTTTAGACTATAACCATACACTACAGCTACACAGATGGTTCAGAGCCGCTTATCGCGGCGACTGAAAAGCAGCTAAAAGGAACTTTAATAAGCAACTTAAATCTGTACAGGTTAAACTGTCGCTTAAATTATTCGCATCTAATAGGATTCGAACCTGCGCCTTTCGGATTCCGCGCGATGAGGATGTCGACCGCTTAACTTGGCAGCAGCGAACGTTTTATCTGCACATTTTCAAGTTACACCTTAAGTGCAGAGACCGGTACTAAGAGTTTAAAAGTAGAAAAAAAATTCTATCAATGTCGTGTGGCTGCTTGTCATTATAAATGTTCACCCATCAGGTTCGCACGACAAGGCGATGTACCTAGAGCTCGCCCACGGGGGCCACCTGGGCTTCTACGAGGGCGGGCTGGTGTACGCCAACCCGGTGACGTGGCTGGACCGCGCGCTGGTGGGCCTGGTGGGCGGGCTGCTGATGGCGCACAACAAGTGCCCGCCCAAGGGCGAGGCGCTCCGGGACGACCGCCCCGCCGGCCACGACGAGCCGGACCTCATCAAGTCCGCGACCATCATATACCGCGACCCCCTCGACAAAACAAAGCCCTAGCTGCGCCTCTTCATTGGTCGACGATGACGTCGTTCCCCCCCTCCCCACTTCCTAGTCCTCTAGAGATTTAGCAAAAGCAGGGCTACGCCGCCCCAACTGGATGAACTAGTTTCCCAATGGTCGACTCAAAAGGTACGCCTTAAAGCTATGTATATCTGACCCCGGCATTGTATGTCGACTAATGAAACGGCGTCCTTGGAACCGAACACAAAACACGTGAAAATCGGCCTAAGACCGAAGCAGGTTTAGTATTAAAAACTATGATAAAATCCTAAATTAACAGATTTTGATGTAGTTTTGTATTCCGCCCGTCATTGGCATAGCCTTGGGTGGTTTTTTCATTATATTTAATTTGTTGCTTTTTGCTTTATAACAATAATATATTGTACATTTGCTGATACAGTATTCCATATGATTAAGAAGTCCGCGGTCTGTTTGACTGCTCAATTGTGATAATACAGTTACCGTCGCTCCAGTTAACCCATATCAGCCAAGACAAATTTGAAAATGTTAGGTTTATTTACAAAAAAGATTCTCTCGAGGCTTAATATTATTTAATTTTCACTTCAATGTTTTATTTCGTTGGAGGCGAGTAAAATTGAGTTGAAGTGAGTTTTGCAAAATTGAGTGTTAAAATCAAATTTTATTCTGCCTATAAATATTTATCTTTATATACAGGGAGGTTTTTCTAAGTGTATCTATTTTTTAAAATTCTAGACATAAATAATGTTATATAAAAAAAGATAAATATTTAAAATCACTCGGTAAGTAATTAATTACATTCATTTGAACTTATCTCAAAAAGTTCCTGTTTTATACGCAACTCTGTTTTACGCGCGATCATTCATAACTAACACGCACACAAGTTCGTGCATGGTAAAATTAAGGTATTTATGAATGACTACCGCATTGTCAACGAGTTCTGTTTTTTAGGATGTTTTTTGTTTAATAGAATGGCATTTTTTTTAAAAAAAAAAAAGTTTGTTTTTTAATTCAATAAACGATTATACTACGGACTCTGAACCTCCTGTGTAAATTTGGGCACTTCTCAAAATCTCCCTGTCATGATCATCATCATTTCAGCCTGTAATGAGTACACTGCTGAACATAGGCCTCCCCATAGACTGCCACGAAGCCTATGGGGAGGCCTATGTTCGCCACGATCCTGAGCCACCTGGATCCATCGACTTCCCGCACATTTGCACAGGTCGACACTCCATCTATTGGGTGGTCGTCGTACACCGCGATCAAATCTTCTCGTCAAATATACCTCAATGTTTGAAGACTAAAGTTTTCAATCAATGTGTGTTGCCAGTGATGACCTACGGAACCGAGACGTGGTCCTTCACTGGCCGTATGAGGATGCTCAAAGTCGCTCAGCGAGCTATGGAGCGGGCTATGCTCGGTATTTCTCTGCGTTATTGAGTTCGTAACGAAGACATCCGCAGTAGAAACAAGGTAACCGACATAGCTCAGAGGATTAGCAAGCTGAAGTGGCGATGGATCGGCCATATAGCTCGTAGAACCGATAACCGTTGGGGGAAAAACGTTCTCGAGTGGCAGCCTCGTACTGGCCATCGCAATGTAGGACGACCCCCTACTAGATGAATCTCCCTGTATTTATATTCAAATCAGTTTATGGGTTAACTAGACATGTTGTTAACTGTTATTAATGGCAATGTGTTGTTAAAATAAACAATTTAATTTGTTCATAGCTATGTAATGACCATTACTTCAAAATATTTATTTAAGAGTTAAAAAACAAATTAGATATATTTGGTACATGATGGTGATATATTAACGTGGCCATTTTATGGAGGTGTTCGAATATATTTTTCGCATTATTAATTTATTTGTACACAAAACAAGGAAAGAAAGATGGTGAAAAATTATCATTTTTGTACTTTCAATCTGCAGTTACGCACATGCCTATCACGACTTATGACGTTATTTTATATAGTAATTAAGTCTATCGAAGCTATAAAGTAGCACAACTATTAGTTGAAGATAACCAGAGTGTAAATGGCTGTGCTGAGTGCTAATATATGATATGCGATGCAAAGAAAACTAGAATGGCAGTTAAATTCAACATGAATAACTAAAAGATAATGTTTCTATTGTGTTCTTTGAACACTTAAATTAATCAGCTTATATTTAATGGAGCATAATAAATTATATAAACGAGATTAGCGGTAATTTTGGAACTAGGACATCAATCTTTAGAGGGTTATATAATCCCTATGGCATGCACCGTTAAGTTATCTCCTTTTCGGATTTTTGTGTAGTGCATCTCACATTTGTATTCCATATATTGCAACAGGCTTATCACATTTGCGACTCTGAAAAAGTGAATTGTACAAACTATATTACATATAGGTTGTGGTATCCACTTTTCACAGACTAAAAATAATAAATCTTTGGCATACCCACAAAGTATTCGTGTGGTTACGTGATGTATAAAAAAATCGCTTTTTAATTGATTACATATATATATATATATTTGTTGACTTTAACTGCTAATTTAAAAATAAATATGATGCAAGGAAACCTATTCTCTAAGAATAATGAAGAAGAGGAGTTCGAGGATTATACGGGAGCCTTATAGCATGCCCTACCATCTGAAAGCAGTTATATATCTATAAATATTGGCCATTGTCACTTAATGCAATAGGTCTAGGTTTTTATCTGAATTTATTTATACCTAAAAATTGCATTTTCACATATAAGTAACATAAAAGAATGGCTATTTATTAATATATAGTGCAATTAGGCAGTTGATCGGTAAATGAGATTTTATTTAGGAAATGTAGAGTATGTGAATCTCTAAATGATATAATTATGCATTCGTGCAAATACATATGCATTTCAGTAGCTACAATTGAGTTTGTGATAATGATATGTTTCTGTATAAGAAGTAACAATAATCGCAGCGCTTTTAGAGGTGTGTTTTGATGGAGTGTAATATATAGTTTTTTATGCATTACAGCATGTAAAATATTTTAATATATTTTCGATTCAGATAAATATTAAATTGGATGCATTTATTAACACAGACAAGTCTGATATTACATTGTCTGAATTTATTATGTTTTGCCAATGTATATTATGTTATGGTAGAAATCTATTCCTCCTCATGAAAAACAAGCATTTATTTACGTTCTGCATGTTGCTTGTTGTATAGGAAATTGTGAAATATTATAATTGGAGTCAAGCTACCAAATTGAAAAATGTGCTGCATTCCCATGTTTCGATTGCTGTAATAAATTATATTACTTAAGATATGGTACTTATATTATCTCAACATAATCGACCAAATAAGTGATCTCAAAAGAATATGTAAATCCAGATTAATAAGTGGATTTAAAAGGCCAGTTGTTATTTCTATTAGTTACCAATTTTAAAAATTCTACAATATGAATTTTCTTTTGCTGTAACATAATATAACAACAGCATGAAAGTTCCATTGTTTATGCATTTCAATATAACACTTTAATAAGTTTGAACCTTCATAGTGGTTTGTTAGTTATTTTTCCGACAAATCAATAATTTAGATCAAAATGGGTGTGATACATTATAGATCTTTAAATTTTCTTACTTTTATTACAGTTCTTCTATTTTATTTTAACCTGTTTCTATAAATATGTCTAACAATTTGAAAGTAAAGAAATACTTTTAGAGGCCTTTGAGAAATATTACGATTTAGCAAATAGGTACCTGCCTTGAGTTGTTTTGAAAAATTGTTTGTTCAAATGGATATAATTTTTGTGTCTAATAAATGTTACGAAAATAATAATGCCATTTTTTTGCTTTCCCCATTCATATTGAAATTAGTTATTACAAAAGATTGATAAATAAGTATATTTCTAAGTCAATAATATAAAATTTAAAGAGACGGGTGAATTTTACGCGGACTTAGTATCTATAGAATATATCTAATCTTATATTACTTTGTAAATGGAATATTATAAGACAATTTATTTTAGTTATATATATTGTGTGTATTAGAATAAAAATAGAAGACAGTGAATGTGAAAATAAACAATAAGAAAAGTTGTTATAAATGGAAAAATGTTTTTGTCCCAAAGTTTTGCTATAACATTAAGTATTATTTCTTAGTAATTTATCTAAACCTTCCAAAGATAAGCGGTAAAGTGAAAAAAAAAACCATGAGATCATTAACATCACTTGGGAAAATATGGTTATAAACTTGATCACTGAAAATTGTCTTTTTAATGTTACCATAAATGTATTCGAGAATTTTTAAACAAAGTTAAAGCAGTAATATACTAATGTTAATTAATCAAGATATTAACATTATAATTGCACAATATATATTTCAGTTTCTTATTTTTTGTACAATTTACATGCAATAATGAACGGACTATTACTAGTATGAACATTCTCTGTAAAAAATATGAAGTATTAAGAATTCATAAAACATTATGAATATTCCAAATACAAATATCACAACATTTTCCTTAAAATAAAACTAATTTCTCTTTACACATATCCCTTATACATTAATTTTAATTACATATAGATAATTAAGTATGTTTAGATTCAATACATGTGAATAATTTACATTATAACTAAGTTCAGTGCCAAATCTATATAATTTAGGGAATTATTAAATATCATTTATAAAAATGTAATGTAGGTACTTACTTTACATTTAAATGAACTTAAAAATGGCATAAGTAAGAAAATATGGCCACTGGGAGAGGTTACAAATTACATATATTTAGCACTGTTACATACCAATATGAATTTTATTTGCTTTTTTGACATGTTTTTATGCATGTAAAAATTTAAATTTTTGGTAATACATGTATTATTATCAAATATTAAGGTACAAACTGGGACAACAGTTGGTAAACATGACTGGTATAAGAAAAAAAATTTAATTTGTGTATTTCTAATTATTTTTTACACAACACAACACATTTGCATAGTTTACTGGAAAATCATTAATAACATGAACATTAAAGGAAACTTGATACATTATTTCCTACCTAGAATTATGGAACTCATATTTTACAGTCTTTTTACATATCTGTTTTTAAATCTGAGTATTTTTAGAATAAATTAAAGCTTTTGATTTTTACAAAATATGTGGTATATAAATAAATTACGTAAATGCAATCAAATCGTAAGTGTCATAATCATATAGTCAGCATATGGAAGTAGGATCACCTTCCATAGTGCAGGCTATATTATCTAATTTATGAGCTAAGTGCATTTTATTTTCTAACCCTAACATAATTTGTTCTCTGTACTTACTGACATAAATATACAACTCTTTAAGAGCTGAAAGAGTGTCAAACTCATTCAACTGTTCCACTGAAAGTTGTTGCATGGATGTACTTAGCTCTTGATCTGTTACTTGAGGTAATTGGGACACTGCTTGGTAAAACTGAATTACCATTTCTCTGTATGTGGGTAGGTCTTTTGCAAAAAGTAATTTATTGGACGGGGAATCTTTGCAAAGGCGGTGTTCTGTTAAAGAACATGCGTCCATGAAAGTTTGGGCAATCACAGAAAGAGAGGAATCAACAGTTGCAGTTTTATTAATATCAAAAATAAAGTCTGGATTTTTTATAAGATTTACCCAGAATCGTAGAGGTAAACTGTTTGATTTCCATGCATGCACCACCTCAGGGTTAATAATGCCATGTGCCCTGGCAGCATCATCAAAAAGATCAAATAACCATTTGACTGCTGGTGGTAATACTTCATTTACTGTTAGTACTGTACTAAAGAAGTCATCAACAAATTTATGTACTGTACCTTTTGTTGAAAGGAGTCTAGTAAGGAATATTTCTGGTATTGCTTTGTGACTATGTTCTGAAGATTTATTTATGATGTGTTGATACTCTATTGGTTTCACTAAATGATAGAAATGGACATTTTGATCAGTGATATCACTGTTATAAACTCTTATATGGGAGTTAGAGCAATATATACCAGTACAATTTTTACAAGGTATTTTATATGGAGTATTAAAACTATCATTTTGACGAGGAATTAAAGACATGATAGCAGATTCTTTGACTCCATAATGAGCCAAGGTATTTAGCTTTCGCCAACTATTAACTGTTTTTGTAGTGACATCTTCATCTTGAAGTGTAACATGACCACCTCTACCGTGACGCCATTCTAAATCAACTTCGTGGACGGAGGGACGCATAGAAAATGGAGTATTTTTGAATAAAGCATCTAATATTTTTGACTTTACTTGTGATATACTATCACAATCTAAAACTTTACATTGAACTTTGTCATCAAAATCATCTTGTACTATATGCAGTGTTACAAATTGGTAGTCAATTTGTTCTTTTAAAAGTTTTTCTTCAGATAACGAATATCGTGCCTCATGTGTTATAGCATCTACAACACCTTTTTCAATTTGATGTTTTATAGCTTTAAAAAGTAAAAATAAAGAAGAACCAGCATAGTCCTTAAGATAATAATACATACACAATGCCATCCAGTTTGTTAACATTTTTTCTACAACACTCTCAGTTCTTCTCAACATTAGTTGAGGATGTTTATTACAAACTGATTTTTCTATTAGTCGTAGTAATAGGGATTTCAATATATCTGTAGCATACTCCATTTTGCCCATTAGTATTATCATTAGAAGAGAAGCCACATTTACTTTATCCCTAATATTAAACGATTTTTGGGACTCCAAAGTGTCTATAAATGACAGAAGAAAACATTTGTTGTTCAGCAGTTGTTCGAATTGAATCATGGCCGCATCGTAATTAGTTCGGGGAGTGTTTATAAATTGTCTTTGAACATTTAAAATGGGATGATCTGATACTCCAGGAAAAAATACTTTCATTACATAATTAACATGATTAAGTGTAGGTATGCCAGAATGTTCTAAATCAGCAGCCAAATCAGACATATCGGTTTGCAATTCTGCAAAAGCCAACTTACATTCAAGTCTTACATTGCTTTCTAAAGTATCCATTTGTATTTGTATTCGTTTATATTCTCTCTCAGCTTTTGTACTCCTTCTACGGTACATTACTAATACTATCATAAATATTAGTACTAAAAAAAAGGTCCCAGCTGCAATACCTGCTATAGCTTCTGGTGGAAAGTTGTAATTGCGAAGCAATTCATAGTGTAGGTAGCCAATTGGAAATCTCAAGTTTTTTCCAATCTTTACAACAACTAATGGCAAGTTTATATCAGTTATTTGAACTCCATTCTCATCTGTGTTAGGAGGTTGTATTTCAGGTGGGGTACATAGCAATTGCTGCATAGTCAAACTTGTTACATTACATGGCTGTGTACCAATTGTTACAACAACATCTGATTCATCACTAGCCCTTATCAAATTTTCACCTTCTATTACTAATGGGTCACCTTTATATGATTTAATACGATTTGGAAAATGATAAACATGAGGATCCTCAACAAACACCATATAGGTTCTAGGAGGATTAAAGTATTTTTCTAAATCATGCATAGTTTCTACATTGTCCATTACAAATCCAACCTTCATTGCTATTTGAGGAGTGCTTGTTTGTAATTTTGTTGCTTGTAGAATCTCGTCATATTTATTATTAATTGCAGGACTGGGGCATTCCATTTGATTTGAATTAAGAACCACACAGGCAGTGAAATTAATAGGAATCAATTCGTTTGCGTAGTACAACTTCATTAATGGTTTCTGGATAGTATGTAAGTTTGTACCATGAACTGTTATCATTCTTCCACCAGATACAAAACTTTTAAGGGGTTTTATTTCCATTATAGTAGGGTCAGCAGTATAGTTGAATAAATCTCCATACAAAGTCCTGTTAGCATTATCAATAATAACTGTTAATGTGTGTATCACTCTTGGAGCGTTAGCCTTTGGTGTCACACAAATTAATCTGCTGTTAGATGTTTGTGTTTTATTAACAGCACATGGCAGTTCATCTAGGTATGCAGAAACTGCTGAGCCAATATTAAGATGTTGTCCGCCAATGGCTAATTGAGTCCCACCTGACATTGGGCCAAGAGCAGGATATATGCCTTGCAATTTTATATTTTTATAACTAAATAATACACTTGATTCTGTGTAACCAGCATCATTTTCTACAATAACTGGAGCAACTACAGAGCCATTTGAAGGGCCTGTCCGGCAAGTAATACTCACGGATACTTCAAAGTCTACTATAAAACATAAAACATCACCAATTCTTACCTTTCCTGTCACTTCCTCCACTCTTAAGCCAAGGTTACTGCCTTCAATGGTGACTATTGTTCCACCTTCAAGAGGTCCACTAAGTGGTTTTATCATATCTATTCTTGGTTTTGGACATTCAGTGACAGGATTTTCAAGACAAGATTCACTGTAGGAACATGAGTTTCCACACCATGTACACTGATAAATAGAATTTCGAGTTATGCACAGAGAGCAATCAGCATGATCTCTGTGTGATCCAAGTATTTCACACTTGTATAAAGTGATGTTTATAGTGTCTATATAGTGATTATGATTCCACACTACTTTAACACTTACATTATATTCGCCAACATCTTCCTCATATGAATATGTAGTTTTGTCACAAACAATGAAATGGTTTGATTCTACTCTAGCTGGTAAAATCATGTTAGCCAATTCAATGCTCACTGAACATTGAAATCCTGTATGTCCAGGTTGTAAATGCGGCAAGTTTTCTACTTCTAATTCTAGCTCTTTAGGGACATTATTTGGTAGTAATATTGGTTTTTTATACTGCCTTATACGAGGGCAGTGACCAATTCCATGGTTAAGCAATTTTGTTGGATTATTTTCCCCACTAATAATAGTTCTCTGACACACAGAAGTGTCATGAGTACATTTATTATCATAAATACACCAATTGCAGGCCCACTCACTCATTATACAGGTGTGACAAGTAGTGTGCTTAGAACAATCATAAAAAGCAAAATTTCGAGAAACAAAGTCCTTATTGGTTTCAGAAGAATGTACAGAAAGAGGTACATACACATGATCTTGTCCCTGCAGTATTTTTGGTCTATGTTTTATATCTGGTGTGGGACATGCCAGGCCATTTGAAGTAACTGCAGCATCAATGGGAGGAGCGTTACCAAATACACATTTATATTTAGCCCCAAAAGGAAGTTCTGGCAGTGTTCTTATTACAAGTTGTACTGTAGTTATTTCATTTATAGAAATTCGCTCTGGTAATATTTGCTCAAAATCTATGCACTGTTGCCCTGTGTACTGTGAGAGCCAACGTGGGGCACTTTGAGTGCCTTTTTGACACATACTTTGAACAGTACACCTCTTTTCCAATGAACACCAGCCACAGTGTGGGTCATTTGATTCCAGACATGCTGAGCAATTGCCATATTCTGCACACTTTTCAGTAGGTATTTGAACAATGGTATTTCTGGATAATACATATAAAGTTTTTTGGTATGGTGATAAAGTTGTATCTGGAAGTATTTTTTGCCCAGGTAAAAGGAGGTCACTTGAATATTCTAACGCTTTTTCAGCATCAATTAGCACTTTTTTCAATACCCCTTCATTACTTCCAAGGAAGGCAACAGTGTGTAATCCAGTTACTGACATTGTAACTGAAGAAATTAATGTATCATTCCAATTGAACACTGACATAGTTTTGATGGGGTAAAGGCCACTTATTTTAAGGCCAACCTCACAAAAATTAAGTATATTACCAGTTGAACCAACACTCGGACATTTTCCATCAGATATCATGCCTGATATGTATCCCATATTACGTGCCTTAGTACTACCATTAAAGCACATGTGAACATTTTCATTAAACTTGATTTCTATTTCCTGTAAGGAAAATACACAGATGGCAGACTTATTAACCGGTTCATTACTGATACCTTTAGATGGACTGAATAATGCAACAAGAATAGGATCACCTGTTTCGATACCAAACTGTGTAGCTAGCTTAACACCAGCTTTAGCTATTTTAGCATCCTGGACTAAATTATAATTGACAATTTCAATCTTACCATTAATAGTTTCCTCCTTCACATGACATTCTAGTGTAACCTCAGTATAACTATTATAATTGTCATCATTAACACATGTACGTGCCAAACGTGACACATAACCCAGTTCTTCATTTCCAGCCAGATGAGAGTGCTTTTGTATAATTAAAAAGTAAGCATAATCACTCGCATTAAAACCATATACATATTGCACTAAAAAATTATCTCTGTATTTAACATCAATCTGTATCAAACTTTGTTTTGAAAATGTGAATTGTGCCAACTCAAGTGACATAAGATCACGACTAGATATTGCTGGTACATCATGCCTGTATTCACCATTATTTGTAAAAGTTGTACCTACATATAAAACATTGGAACGATCCCATGAATTGTATCGTTCAGGTCCAATAAAAGCATAAGTAGAAGCTTCGGCATCATTTGCAGCGACGCTTACAGGAACAAATTCTGGTTCAGCAGAAATATCACCCAATTTGTATTTGAGACATGATCCTTGCGCGACTGATCCACATGCTATAACTATTCTAGATTCTTGATCTATGACTAATATTTTATTCACATTGTCAATCCACGTCGTCTGTATATCTGCTGAGGGGCACCCACTGGCATGGCATATCGGATTATCCAGTTTAGGTCCGGTCCTAATTACATGTATCGGTTTCAAATCTGGACTTAATTGATGTATCCAATTCGTAGACCCTGCATACACTTGACCACTAATTTTATCAACAACAAGATGATAGAACTGGAATGTCTCATTGTGATGGATAGGATATTGTGATATAAACTCGTTTCCATACACTATTGTGCACCGAAGCCAGAATGTTATAACTAATACTGTCAATGAAGCAGCCATGTTCACATTTTAAGTTATTTTCTTAATATAATTCTTCACTTTATCACAACCACAACTTTAAGTTCATGTCCCTTTCAACCCATTTTAGTATTACAAAAATAATGTAAAAGCATACATCGATGCCGATGACATGGAATAAACAATAATATACTTTTTTGATACAGTTTGACGATGTTAAGACCAAAGTTCATCTTATTCAGCATATCGTTTAATTTTTAATTTTTATACGCAGAAATTTTATAAATTTAATAGCTTACTTAAATTTATAAGAATTCTTTTAAATTTAAGTGCAACTAAAAGTAGAAAATTGAATAAACTAGGAGAAATTATTTATATTATAGAGGATATAGAGTTTATAGAGGTTTAATAAAAACAGCGATCAGCGATGATTCAAAAATATTTTAATAAAACCAAAGTGATAAATTACTTGTTTACAGAATAAATTGAATATAAGACATATTTAATCGGAAAATAAGTTTATACAGAGAGATAAAATAAATTTTATTGCGAGTCTATTGAGAGTAAAATGTTAGACATTGATATCAAAATCATGTAATCATTAAATACGACATGTGTTGGCTCAGAAGGACTAAACGAAATAAACCCGCTGGATTAATCAAGTTGGAACCCAAGTCATATGTTGTGCATTGAAATCCCCCGTAATCAATGCAAGGGTAGTTTTTTTTAAATGAGAAAGTGGTAAGGGAGATGGCGGTTCACTTGATGTTTAGTGAAAACCGCCGCCCATGGACATTAGCAACACCCGTAGCCCGTCCGGCTACCTAACTCACCAGACGAAACGCAAAGGGTGACACTTCTACTTTACGCCGGTCGTAGTACTTACCCGAACGGACCTGCCCATTCGTGCGACAGTGTTGCGTGGCCCTACAGACACCGTAAAAAAGTGTGCATACCGTACTACCATCGAAAATAGTGTGGTAAGTAATATAGAGATGTGGGTGAAGAAAACTGTACCTCTGTACATGGTGCCTTGCGGAATGAACTCGTTGCACCGATACACAAAGTACTTTTGAAGTCTAAGAGGTAGACCCGGTCTAAGTTTAGTCTCAACCAATAAAATGATCTATAAGGTATAATTGGGGAAGGGTCGGGATTCCAGTATAATAGCCTATCTATAATGTGCCGACATCAGTCGGGTGATTGCCTGCATTGCTGTGTTTACGGGCTCCAGTCCGGCTGCTATTGCAGCGAGAACGTCTAATATTAGGTCCATGACTACTCGAGCAAAGCTTCGCAATAAATCCGCAAAGCTTTCGGCCGAGCTGTCAGGACCTCCTACCCCTTATGCAGATGTTTGTCGCCATGGGTACAACCCGTGTGGAATCTTCGGACGTGCGCCGACAACTCCGCTCGCGTACTAGGCTGTACAAATGATACCGTGCCAGGCCAAAGATCAATGTCAGATGAGGTAGTAACTTCTTCGGCCTCGCCAGGGCATTTTCGGGTGCGTGTCAATTCTCCTTATTGCATCTGTGTATTGGCTGGTTGCTGCTGCGTTGTCAGTGGAGCCTTACGCAACTCCTTGGTCGAGCGTGATGGCGGGAACTCCCGCTGGTCCTTCTGATGGCAGTCCATCGCTTGGGGCTGATTGTCCCTAAGCGACCGAACGAGCACCTCACTCCCCTTTAGTGCGGGTAGACTCCAAAACACCATAGGCCTTTCCTTTTGGGATCTTACCCCAAAATGGGAGGCCCAGCGTGCAGGAAGAGGTGCACGGGTCGCGAAAATTGTCGAGAGAACTACGCACTAAATGAGTACACTGCCAACCGCTTTTATTTACGAAAAAGGGAGATACAGTGCGGAGCACTCGCATGGGGAGAACCCGTAGTGGGTTCTCCCCATGACCATCAACATCGCGGTTATATGGGTTGAATCGTGGGAGGGTGAGCGCTGTCTGGCCGCGAGGCTCCGCGCGCACCTTTTTGACTCCCTACAAGTTCTTTGATCTTTTTCTTTTCCCTAAATGTCAACTCTCCCCCCAAGGGGCTTGACGACACATAGACGTGCGACTCGTTGCCTGGCTCCACGTGCTCTTCTAAGATCCGCTTGTGATGCTATGCGTGCGCAAACCTTCTCAACGCAGCATAGTTTGAAGCCGAGAAGACGAGGTCGCCTTAGTACATCGGACCTGTCCCCGAGTGGGTCCCACCGTTTAAAAGCTCTGTTCTGATATCCTCATATAACGGGCACGACCACAACACATGATGCTATCGTACTGGAAATGACAACACATGATTAAATGGTGTATCTTGTATCTTGTATTAACTGATGTTTTTGCTTTCAGTCCCGAGACTATTAAAGCTTCATCTGACGCAGAACCGGTGGGCTAGCCAGAACCCACGGGTTTGGGGCCCTCCGCTGTGGGTAGGGCCGCGCATGTGCTCATGCGTGCGTTTAACTACGACATGTCATCTAAGGGCCATCGAAGTTGCGGTGCGGACCAAGACCCAGATGGCCGTCGACTGTGTTTTTAGCTAATCGGTGGCTGGGGGCGGTGAGAACCGCCCTGGAACGCGGGTGTACCTTGTGTACGCGTTGTGTTGGTCTCGCCGTGCTCGGAGGCGAGGGCGAACTATTGTGTTTGTTGTTACACTAGCTGTGGGTGTAGTGTTATCCGGCGGGACCCCCGGCGGTGGGTCCGGCGTATCTAAGTCCCCTTCCTCGACTGGGTCGATGAGGACGTTTCGTGGGCGACGCTTGTTGACGTTCGCGTTTGTGTCGGGTTGGTAATTTGCTGCGCTTACCACCAGAGGGTTGGGATGATGTTCGGCTCTATCGAAGAACCGTTTGGTCAGGTCTTTAAAATATTCGCGAATCGTTGGGAGTCTGCAATTGCTGTGCAGATCGACGTTGCGTTGATACCACTGCGCACCGGTTGCGTGGCGGGTGAACTTATTTTGTACTATTTGCAGCTTGTACAAGCGAGGAGGGTGCGTCTGGTGGAAGATCATGCATGCGTAGGACATAATAGGTCGTACGCAGGTCTTATATAATAGTAATTTGTGCCTTAAGGGCATTTTACTTTTAGCGTTACTTAAATTGTGTAGCCGGCCGGAGACGAACGCGGATCTATTACGAACGTTATTAATGTGCGTAGTAAATGACATACGCGAGTCGAAAGTGACTCCTAAGTATTTGACCTTTTTCTCCCAGGGGAGCGGTTGGCCATAAAGGGATATTTGCCCCAACTTTCTGCATTGGCGAGGACCATTATATAGGTGTGACGGGTAAGTACTTCGTGTGAAGTGTATCGCCACACTCTTTTCGGGATTTATTTCTATTCTCCATCTGCGGAACCAATCGCCGAGGCAGTCGGCGGCGCTTTGGAGTCGAGTAGTTAGTATTCTAAGGTTGCGGTCTGAATAAAAGAGCGCGGTGTCATCCGCGAAAAGCGCGAGATTGACGTGGGGGTCTTTGGGTATGTCGCTCGTGTAGAGCGTAAAGAGCAAAGGTGAGAGGCAGGAGCCTTGTGGTACGCCGGCCGTGAGGCGGCGGCTTGGAGAGGGTGCCCTCGACTTGATATCGAAAAGAGCGATTCAACAAAAAGGCCCGGATGGTGTGTACGAGCCTATCTGGCACTTTGAGTGTGTATAGCTTGTAAAGCAAGCCGTTGTGCCAGACCTTGTCGAATGCCTTTGCGACATCGAAGAAAAGAGCCCCTGTACTGTATATGTTTCGGGTGGTTTAGGCCTTTTAGGATGTGCTCCGTTTGGCGTTATAACTGGTCGGGACAAGAGTTTCTAGCTCGAAAGCCGAATTGTTCCGTCGGCAGAAGGCCGTTGGAAAATACGTGCTCTTTGAGCCTGTTTAATAAGAGCCGCTCGTAGAGCTTCCCCAGGCAACTGAGGAGGCTGATGGGACGATAGCTAGAGGGCTGGTTGGCTGGTTTATTTGGCTTGTGAATGCCGATAACCGTGGCTTGTTTCCAGTCGTCCGGGCAGGAGCAACTGGAGAGTAGAGTGTTGAAAATGGTCGCCAGTAAACAGATAAGCGGCCCAGGGAGAGCTTTAAGAATTTTGTTACTGATATTATCTGGGCCCGGGGCGGATTTCGGTTTTAAATTTTTAATAATATCTTGGACCTCTTCGGGGGTCACTGAACTTAAAGGATCGCCTTCCGGTGGAAGCGCAGCCCTAGTCTCGATTACGCGGTCCACCTCCGTTAGGTGGACTGTATCGGTGTGTTCGCGCGATGGCGTACATTGCTGCTCTAGGTTGTCCGCAAGGCATTCGGCTTTTTCGGAGTCATCTAGGGCTATTGAAGCGCTATTAGGTCTAATTAATGGCGGTAGAGATTCGCGGGGGTCTGCTTTCAGACTGCGGGCCAATCGCCAGTAGGCGGTGTGCGATGGCTCGATGTCCTCTAGGAGAGTGTCCCACGTTGTATGTCGGTGTTCCGATACACGATCTTTGACTTCTAGCTGAAGGCGTCGAAGTAGGGTTCGGTTCGATTCCGATCGGTATCGGTCGAAGGCGCTTTTGGCTGCATTTTTCTGTCTAATTAGCAGTCTTAGGTCAGGCGGAAAGTTAAACCGTCGGTCGCCCGACAGTTTCACCGTCCGTTCCGAGTCTGTGACTGTGGAAGTAATGGTTTCTCGGAGACTTGCTATCGCTCGATTTGCGTCATCGAACGTAGCTATCGTCTCGGGTAGGTCGACTAAGTCCTGGGCGTCCAAGGCCTTGAGTTTGACCTCAAGACGATGCCAGTCCACTACGGATTTGGTCGGTGGGACCGCGCCGGCGTTCTGGCCCAGTTTACACAGGACGGGCCTGTGATCTGAATCTAGTTCATGGATTGTCTCTATCGACTCGATGTCGAGCGAGACCTCCTTGAATAACATGATATCTAGGATACTCGGTGTCGCATGTTGGTAGTTGTCCACCGTAGGATACCTAGTGGGAGTCGTAGGAGCGATTATGCTAAAGTTTAAATTATCGGATAAACTAAAGAGATGCTTTCCGTTGTTATTTGGGATGCTGTGGATGTCCCATGAACCGTGTTTGCAGTTTAGATCTCCTGCAATTATCACGGAAGGGCCTAAGTTGAGTAGCGTATCTGAGACTAGTACAAGCGGCCTGTGGCCGGTGAGCGCTAACCTACACGCGGATGCCTCTATTTGACTTAGCTCTGGAATGTCGAGTGGGCAACAGTGCAAGGACCGTTTATAGTAAATTAATGTGCCTCCCAGACGATTTGCTAACCGGTCGTGGCGGACAATGTTGTAATTTGCGATTCTGGGATCGCGTACACTAGGTTTTAAGAATGTCTCTTGCACTAGAAAAATATCTACGTTGTAATTCCGAAGGAATTCTGCGATTTCGTCCCTTTGACCCTTTATGCCGTTTGCGTTGAAATACGACACAACCAGAGCCCGAGGTTTTGTTCTACCTGCGGTTGTACTTCCCATTAAGGTGTTTTTATGGTTCTAATTAACGACGCGGCGGAGCGCGTTTTTATTGCGCGGACTATTATGTCTTTTTATGGTTGGCTCGTAAAAGCCCATAGGGCTTCTACAAGCGTTTTGTGTTGGCTGATTGCTCTGAGGCGCTCGTTGCCAGATGTGGCGGCCGCTATTTTAGCGGACAATACGGCGAGTTCCTGCCTATTGATTCGGTCTAATAGACTGCAGATGTTGGCGATTTGCGCGAACGGGTCGTCCTTGTTTTCCGCGAAAACCGACGGAGTTGGCTGCACCTGTGGCCTCGGCGCCGTTTGATAGGCTGGCTGCGATTGTGCGATCGGTCGTGAGGCGACTGGGGGCGTGACTACCTGTGCGGCCACCTGGGGTTTCGCCCAAGCGTTTGTGACGGGTACGGGCGCGGGAACGTATTTTACGGGCGCGGGTTTGGGTAGAGTGGATTTCGCGGGAGATTTTCTCGCGGGAGTTTTCGGGGCCTTAGCGCAGCCTCTATAACTAGCCGGGTGGCCGGTGGCGTGACAGTTTACGCAGTCCGGTGGATCTGCGCAATCTTTCGGCCGCGTGCACTCGGTCGTGCCGTGGTCACCGGTGCATTTGACGCACCTAGGGTGAGCGAAGCAATTGTTGGCCGTGTGGCCAAAATGTTGACAGTTGTGGCACTGAGCCACAACTCCTGACTTGTGCGGGGGCTCGATGACTAAGTCACTGAGCCCACAGACCCTCTTCAGGTTGAAGATGGCCTTACCTTCCGGGGTAGGGTCAAGTTCGACCATGACCATGTCCATAGGGACACGGGTTCGAGGGTGTCTGAGGCGACGCACGGCGTGCACAGGGTATCCCTGAGTGCGGATGTCGACCTTAGCCCTATCGACATCCGATTCTTTCGGGACGCCCTTGATTACAACCCGAAGTTTTCTTTCTTCGGGCAACGAGTAGGTGTGGAAACCTATCTTGTTTTCGCGCAAGTACTTAGTTACGCGGTGGAAGTCGTCCGTAGTGTCAAGGTATACGCGGATACCCATATGCGTGTTTTTCGACCGGGGGTCGCGGATATTGTGGCGTTCAAACCACGAACAAATTTGGTGCCACTTAGCCTTCTCCTGAATGATGATGGGTGGAGGAGGCTTTATTTTTCGCTCGGAGGCGAATTCGGGCATCGGTTTAGCCGCCGCGGCCGCCTTTTTAGCGGGCGTCGCGGTGGGACGGATCGTTGAGGCGGCCTCGCATTCGGGGTCGCTGTCGGTAGCGGGGCGTTTCTTGCCCTTCTTACGCGATTTAACGACGGTGAAGCCGTTGGCGTTCGCGTTTTCAGCGGGGGTCGTTTCGACCTCCATGTCCGATCCGCCGTCCGATTGTGAGTCGGGTACGACGGAGCGAAAAGAGGTCGGGTTTGGTTGCACGGAAGGCGCCCGTAGCGCTTTCCGTGCAACCAAACCCGACCTCGCGTTAGCGGATGCCGAAGCGACGGGAGCCGAAGCGACGGGAGCAGACGGCGCGGGCAATGGGGGCGACGCTAGTTCAACTACTTGCCTATGCTCGACTGCATAGGCAAGATAACGTTCCCACATAGCGGGGCATTCTCTGCCTACGAACTCCTCGAAAAGGGAGCCCATCGCGACGTAAGTGCCTTTGGGGCTTGTAGCCCCGCCGGCGTGTGTGAGCTAGCCTCCCCACCTTGCGGCAGGGAGGAGTGTGCCTAAAAATAACAAACAATTTGCCTGCGCTTTAGGTGCCTAGCTGTCGCCTATTGCAACAAACACACAGTTAATAAATGAAACAATGCCGCCTCTGAGGCCAGAAGTGTGTGTAGGATTCTACTTACAAACAGGAACCTGCCTACGAGCACAACACTACACTAACACTAAACTACTGCACTATTTACACAAGATTTAAATTGCAACCGAGGTTGCGAGTGGCGTCTAATTCGGGTGGCATGTGCACTCCGTCTTAGAGAGACGTCCGTTCCGTACGAGAGCACGAAGCGGAATCTTGATTAAATGGTATCCGAAAGATTGAATTACATATTATAATCGTAATCTCCGGAGACTGAGGGCTGAGGAGGGTGAAACATTCATCTTAGAGACGCTTTAAATCAAGACTTTATCATATACATCCTTGGAGTATATACTCCAATGATATATATGTATTTAATGCATTAAGACAAAGTGTGTTCCATCTCAATTCACAGGATAATTATGTATGTGTTCTGTGGTCGTCAGTATCGATTTTTTAACACCATCAACGTGCCATTGACGATGATGCCAACTTATTTTTTTCCTAAATTTAGGAAGAAAAATGTACAATGGAAATTTTTTGAAGGTAATTCTTTCTTGAGAATGTTTTTAGGATTTAAATTTTATTCACATATTTTGAAAAAAAAAAAAAAAATACACAGGACTGCTTATTTTAAACAAAAAATATAACTAGATAGCTGTATTCGACGGCAAGCCAAGATCTATGTAATAGTTATTGTAGTATTTTAAATTCTTCTTATAAAATGGTAACTGATCATTGCGTGTCTTTAAAATATATTAAAGTCATTTATTAAATAATATAACAAAAGAATGATAAAATCATATTTTATTATACCGGCCTGCCCACTGCCACTTCAACATCCGGAGGGCTATATCGGTAACTCCGGATCTTCGGCGAATTTCCTCGATCATAAATCAAAATGTTATATTTTTAATATTCTTGAGCATTTTAAATGAAATAGTTAATTTAATCAGATAATTATTTAACCTTAATATTAGAAAAATAGGAAATTTTGTTTCAATTTAGTAAATTTTGTGGGTTTTTGAATTGCTTTAGGAGTATTGTTTTTGAGCAGTCAGTAACACTGCATCGACGAAAATTATTAATTATCTTTATCTTAGCCTTAATTAGATTATTGATTAAATTAACTATACTAATTATAAATTAATAATTATATTAACCACAGATGTAATCTGCTCGCTCGGTCGTGTGTTTATTTATCATCTGTCCGATTTCCTAATTCCGATCTAAATTTATATACACCAACTTAAAGTTTGTTGTGATATAAATGTTTAGATATTGTTTTAAATAATTAATAATTTTAGAACATCAAAAATTAGAAAAAAAAATGTTATTTGCGTAAGATCTATCTTTCTCTTAATGTTTGTCTAGAAAATATGTTTTACTTCTTTTTGAATTTTGGTAAATCTTACGTTTATTTAGTGGGCTCATGCAAACTAATAATGAACTTTCTGGATTAATAACATTGATGTTAATGTAAAATGATGACTGCTATGACTCCCGGGGGTCCAGGAGACCCTCATACACAAATGAATACTTATAGAAGTTATGTGACCATGTTGGCGGATCCTGGTGCAAAAGATGAAATTAAACTTAAAGCTGCTCAAGAACTTAGCGAAAATTTTGAAGTAAGTTTATGTTATTAAAAATAAAACGTCTAAAACACACTTTTTGTACTTCTTATTTCTATATGAACGGTTGAGTAAAATACTGGCACAAAATTTTAATTTAGTTAGCTTCTATTTATCTTCAGTTACTCAAAAAGAATTCACACAAGATATGATTGAAATTTAGTTAAGTGTATCAAAGTAGTTTATAAGTTAAATATATATCGATTAGCAAAAATGCTTGAACTAAAACAAAAATATTTGTCGTTTTATCTGATGTTAGTTACCATTCAGCAGTAGGAGGGATTCCATCTTAGGTTTCCATTGACGTTTTATTTTTACTTTTTACTGACATTTCTTGTTTTTCCCCTGTAGTCTTCTAATGAAAGATGAACCTAATTCAACTTATGTCAAAGTATCAATTGATTGACCCACACTTCACCTGGTACCAGTCTGTCCAACTCCTAGTGTTTTTATAGAGCCCTAGGCATGTAGGGAGAGCCTCCGCCCGCTGTAACATCGGATGGGTCAGAGTGGCTTATTTTAATTATGTTAATTAAAATACTACATCAAATCACCAATGATCGAAGAGAATTTTACATATGGGGTTACAATAAATCTCAAGATGATTTTCTTTTCAAACGAAATTAAAAATAATTAGGTATTTGCAATAAACAATAAAAAAATTAGGCAAATACATCTCAATATTAAAAACCTTTACAAGAATTGAACATAGAGGAAAATAAAAATAGTAAAACTGCAGATTTTAGAAAAAAAAGCATTCTCATGTGACTTAATGGAAGAAGAATATCTATAGGAAAATTAGACTACTTGGATTAAAAAATATTGGCTATATTTGACTTTATCAGTAAATTTGGTTGGTATTTTTACAAATCTTTTTGGAGTGAACCAGATTTTAATATTGAAACAGCCAGCATGGTGATCATTATGTTTATAGTACTATTAGATTTACTGGTCTCTCAAGTTAGAATTGACATAAATAAAATGATTTCTAAAATGTTAATCAATAAGTAAGGCACAAAATAAACTATAAGATAGCTAGATGTTTTATGACCTAGAGTAATTATCAGTGAAAATTAGCAGCACTGGATAATTTTTGCAACATTTTATATGAGCGTAACACAATTGTAAATGGTGTTTATTAAAAAACATTCAAACAATTTTTATCTTCATATTGTATGATAAAAATGAAAACTTATGATACCTTTATTTGTATAAAACTTGATATATTAACATTTCTTGAAGTAAACAACAAAAGTATTTCTTTCATAAGATATAGATACAAAGAAATATAACATTGAGCAAATACACTTAAAACTTCAACCTTATTCACTCAAAACTAACATTGTGTTTGGGGAGGGGGGTGGAAGGGTATTTGTGTAATTACATCCAATTTCATGAACTATAATTATAATTTTTCTTTTAATTTATTTGCAATTATGATTTTCTTTAATAATTATAAGTTCCTATGCCTTAACTTTGAACTGGTAAATTAACTTGTTCATGCATCCAGCTATTAGTCATCTGATAATACATTTTCTCTTATTAGGTCATCCTTAGTTCACCACAGTATCCACAATTTCTTGACCACTCCCTCAAAATTTTTCTTAAAATACTACAAGATGGCGAGCCACATTTTATTGCTGAGTATAACATTCAACAAGTGAGAAAATTAATCCTTGAAATGATACATCGGATCCCAATGAATGATACATTAAAGCCATATGTCAAGAGCATGCTTGTTTTAATGCTGAAGCTAATGGAGATTGAAAATGAAGAGAATGTGTTGGTTTGTCTGAAGATATTCATGGAATTGCATAAACAATATCGACCTACATATAGTGCTGAATTAGATGTAAGTTTTTGTTTATTTGTGATTAGGTGGTTTGAATTCAGAAGGATAGGACAATATATTGTATATCGAATGTATAAATGCCATATTTACACACATTTGTCCATAGTTTTTTCTTCTATTCAAGATAGTATCTACTGGCTCTTTAAATCAATATTAAATGTGGTTCATAATATTATTTAATGTAATAATTAATTAATTGCAAATCTTTTCCAGATTCACAAATTTCTTCAATGGGTAAAAGGTATATACTCTGATTTACCAAATCAGTTACCTAAGATATTTGAGCCAAAACCAACAATACGAGTGAAAGATTTGTCAGAGGTCAATATAGAGCAACTTTTACAAGAAACTTATACTACTACACCTATACACACTGAAAAGAAATTAATGGATGGCAGTGTTGTTACTGTAAGTATTTAATAGAATTACTATTATTACATTTAGAGTTTTAACTATACTCTTGTATATCCCCCCAATAACCTTTCAAAAGGTTTTGTGGTATTGGTATCCACTGACATAGATATAAAATAGCCCTAGAAATATTTGTATTAAATATTGAATTATTGAGATTTGCCAGTGCTTCCAAAGATTGCTAGTTGTCCAAAGTAAACAAGCAAGTAAGCCATGCTAGCTCAGTATCCAGGTCCTTGCCTTTAATTCAATATACTCAAGCAGTCTGAATTCAAATTGAAAATAATAACAAAAAATATATTTCGAAGATATTATGTGTAGGCGCCGATTTGCAGTGGAGTCTCACATGGTGGACTGGCCTTAATAGCCTCTATACAGAGGAGGCTTTTCCCAGCAGTGGGTCATATAGAGCGTGTCTTTACCTACGCGACAATAAATGAACACACATCTAACACTACTTGCCAATCATAAAAAATATTAACGTTATAAAAATCCATAATAAAAAAAAATATTTTTCAATCTAAGTAATTAAGTAAAAAAGAAACAAAATTTGTAACATCCTATACAATTACAACTGACTGATTCATACATTCCGAGACTTTTACATTCGTTGCCACAGCGCCGCATTACAAGCCTCTCCTTCTAACCATATTTTTTGTCTCTTTTAAATTCATTCAACCCATTCATATGCTTTGACCTTTACAAATGAACTTTACATTAAAGTTTTATACATGAGGGTGTTCTAAAATTCTTTGTTTTGGAAAATTTCATAACTCTGTCAATATTGATGTTTAAAGAATGTAAATCTTTAATACACTTTTAATAAATTTATCCTCTATATGTGTGTTCATTTATTGTCGCGATGGTAAAGACACACTGTATATGCTGTTAACAAATCTTACCCAAGATATTGTATTGTCACTTCTCACTATTTAGCAGGAGAAGACCAAAATTACTTCTTGAACAATTATTTCTCCTTCTTTTTGCTAATATTTGTTTTCTTGAAGGGAAAGAAAAAAATTTTTTTTTCTTTGTTTTAGTACAATCTCATTCCCAAATCTGTATTATCACTGAAAGTAATCCAGGAACTGCCAATTATCGTTGTACTTATGTATCAGCTATACAAACAGAATGTACATCAGGAGGTTAGCAACTTCATACCCCTTATCATGGAAACAATCACCTTACAGCCAGCAGCAGCTCACAGGTATTCTTTCTCTAAAATTATGTTTTGAAGATAATTAATTACACTTATTATAAAGAGATAATTTTTGTAGGCAATCAGCATCCTTTAACAAAGAAGTTTTTGTGGATTTCATGGGTGCACAAATAAAAACGTTGGCATTTTTAGCTTATATCATAAGAATCTATCAAGAGACAATTGCTAATCATGCTAACTTGATGGTTAAAGGAATAATTGGCCTTCTCACTTTATGTCCACCAGAAGTTGCTCATCTTAGAAAAGAATTAGTGATAGCCACACGACATATTTTGGCAACAGATCTAAGGCTGAGTAAGTGTCTACTATTTTTTAATTACCTTATTTTTCGGTTTTATAAAATTCTTTGGACGGCGACAATGCAACGGAAACGCGTTACGGCGATGATGCGTTTATATAGCATCTAATTTTTAAATCTTTACGCTGTATGCATGTATGTATGAATCTGAGCTATTCACTGAAACAAATCACAAATAATATATCTCTATACTATATAAAAATGAATCGCCGAATGTGTTGCTAAGCGCAAATCTCGAGAACAGCTGAACCGATTTCGCTAATTCTTTTTTTATAATATTCCTTGAAGTATGAGGATGGTGCTTACTGAGAGAAAAGTTTTAATTTAATTTACAAGATAGAGTGATCAAGAGGAAGGTTCATATGTATAATACATTGCGCCCGTGCGAAGCCGGGGCGGGTCGCTAGTATTAATATTTTAAAGTTTTTCTTGACTTCTTGATTTTACGCGTAATTGTGTTTTTTACTTTTATTTCTGTTTAAACTGGTTGCTTTTTTTATGTATGTTTTCTTTAAGAAACAATGTCATGTTCAACTATAATCAGCTAATATATAAGACATGTAAAAAATATAGTTGAAATGTTCTTAGCATGTTGTTCAGTGAATTGAAAGTTGAGATCTGATGATGAGGGTAAATTTCTCCGATTTTGTATTAAAAATTCGATATATTTTATTTGTTTCCTATCCCATCTACAGGCCCACATTTATATAAGTTTTAGACTTAAAGGTGACGGAAACTAATATTGAATTTCATTTTTAGAATTTGTTCCATATATGGAACGTTTGTTCGACGAAGATGTATTACTAGGCGGTGGTTGGACTGTTCACGAGTCACTTAGACCATTGGCATACTCGACACTAGCGGACCTGGTGCATCATGTACGCCAACACCTCCCTCTGACTGATCTCGCTCTTGCTGCACATTTATTTTCCAAGAATGTGCATGACGAATCATTACCGACCAGGTATATATAGACTTTTTAATGTATAGTGCCCTTTTAGACATTATCTACCATGACAAGCCTACTAAACTGTAAGTTGTAATAAAAATCTGTACTTATTCAATTATGGCTAAGGGAAGCCAACAACAAAAACAATTTTGGGGATGTCTATCTTAGACGAATGCATATCGTACACATTGGTGAGAAATTTAAAAAGGAAGGACGGTCGATTGTACTACGGCAGGGCCCTCCCGCCAAGAACCATGACCTCACAGAATACCGGCGTGAAGTGGAAGTGTTATACTTCTCTTCTTTCTGGTGAGTGAGGTAGCCGGGGCCCAATTTATTAAAAGGTGCCAACGCATCTGCAACCCTACGGGTGTTGCACATGTCAATGGGCGGCGGTTATTACTAAAAATATCGGGTGAACCGGCAGCTTATTTGTCACCTTTCACGTAAAAAACACGTCCATGGAATGTGAGATGATACCATCCATTCTCCTCGATTCGTGCGCGCGCGTTTGTGATAAACGTATATCTGTGTTTTCTTTACTTGAGCTATAACCACTTTCGGATATCTGTGTGTTTAGCATTCAGACGATGTCATGCAAGCTGCTCCTGAACCTGGTGGATTGTATCCGGCTGCGCTCGGAGGGCGAGGGTGCGGGGGCGGGGGGTGGGCCGCAGCCCCAGGGCCGCCAGCTGCTCATGCGCATCCTCGAGGTGTTCGTGCTCAAGTTCAAGACCATCTCCAAGCTGCAGCTGCCGGCGCTCATGGCTAAGTGGTGAGTGTCCAAATTGTTCGCGGCTATAGAAACTCCCTACACCTTTCTGTTGGAATCATGGGGTAGGCCAGGGTTGGAGACGTTTATTATGAGGGTGTTTTTCATGATAAATTATCAAACTATAATTTATAATCTTTGATAAATATATCGAAAGTTTTTAATTTGCAACATTTCAAACGGCCGTATTAAACGACTGTGTGTATCGAAATGCTAGACATCACTCATCAATAGCCGGGTTTCCCCGTCCATTTTTAGGGTTCCGTACCCAGAGGGTAAAACGCGACCGTCTTACTCAAGACTCCGCTGTCTTTCTGTCCGTCTGTCATCAGGCTGTATGTCATGAACCGTGATAGTTAGACGGTTAAAATTTTCACAGGTGATGTATTTCTGTTGCCGCTATAACAAAACAGAATGAAAAAATATTTAAGTGTGGCCCATATAACAGACATGAACCGTTCGTGCGCGAGTCCGACTCGCACTTGGCTGGTTTTTTTTTCTTAGTATTTAATTCTTAATTTCCTCGGCCAAAACAAAGTAGTTAAAGTCGATTTTCTAGGGAAACGAAAGGTTATTTAGAAAAATCAACTAAGGAAAAATTGATTGTTTCCTCTTACTTAATTCCACGTAATAGGGTGAAAATTTAACATTTTGGATGTTGGTATGTGCGCGCATCGTAAAAACTTTACTCTCATAACTTTTTTACAAACGCGTCAAAGGAAGTATAACTTCAAAAACAATTAGTCTAAGGCAAATGTCATGGCTAAATGAACCTGTGTTTACGGATTTATCGCGTTTATTTTTAAGCGTTCACGGTCACGAGACAGAACATGAACGCTATAAAGGGTTCGAAGCGTTGGAAATTAAACATTGTTTCATTTAGTAATGTGTAACCGCGTATATACAATAAGTTGCAAACGTCATGATTTAACAGCAAGCAAGCTACGGTCGCAACGACGAACAGCGCAAACGGGGCCACTCCTAGCACGCCTACTACACCAGCGCCAAGCACTTCGACCACCGAAGTAAAATCAGAGGAAGAGAAACCTTCACCCGACTTCTTCGACGGCATCAGCAAGACCGAGGAGAAATCCAAAATAGGCTTTCCCAGCTCGCATTTGAGCAATCTCAATGTCGGAGACTACAGGACCCTGGTCAAGACGCTCGTGTGTGGCGTGAAGACCATAACGTGGGGATGCGCCAGTTGCAAAGTGAGCACATGAAATAGGTTTCTTAATTTTATCTCGCTAGTAAGTCTTAGAAATATTGTTATATAACGCCGCAAGAAATGTAGAGAAAATAAAACCGTTTAAAAACTTTTAAGTTAAACGGTTTTATTTTATGTTTTTTTTTGTGCACTGAAAACTACAATATTGTATTGTCATCTAAATTAAATGTGTGTACCAAATTTCAGATCAATCTGACAACGGGAAGGTGCTTAAATTTCAATTTCTAATTTTGACCCAAATAAACAAATAAATTCCGTACGTGTCGAGCTAAATAAAACCGTTTAAAAAGCAATGAAATCCCTCAACTGCCGGAGGTCGGACGGCAAGCACCCACGATTTTTTGACATAGAACGTTTAACATTGTGACGGACATTATTTGCCACTGTTTTGTTTATCTATAATAATAATAATTGTAAACTAAAAAAATATTAATTATTATTTTTAATCAATCTTTAAATTGCTGTTTAAAAACGCGCACCTTATTTAAAGAATTTTTAACATCGGTCCATAAATGACGGAGTTCGGAGGTAACAAACGTAAAAGAGAAACATACGACCTCCTCCGAATTTGAAGTCGGTTGAGAAATGTACTCGTTACACCAGAGCTTTGTTTGGCAGCAGACGGCCGCGGGCGAGGGCAGCTCGACGAGCGCGATCGCCGGCCAGAAGCAGTTCAGCGCGCGCGAGACGCTCGTGTTCATCCGGCTGGTGCGCTGGGGCCTGCAGTCGCTCGACATCTACACGCTGGCCGCGCCGAGGGCGCCCGCGATGCCGCCCGCCCAGCCGCACGTGCGCTCCAAGGAGGAGAAGGAGGTGCTCGAGCACTTCAGCGGAGTCGTGAGTGACCATTACACGCTGTTCAGTCGATCACGTTCGCTAGGGAGAGTGTACGGGATGAGGCTCACTTTACAGTGTCTTGCGGAGTAAGAGAAGCTTATGTGTTGGCTTCAGGGATGTTTTCATTGTGACTGATTTCTTAAAAAAGCTATTAGAGAGACTGTGTTGACATTTGACAAGCAATGTCCACAGATTATTAATAATGTACACTGCGTTGCCGGCGGGTTTAGTTAAGAATAAAAAAATAAAAAATTATGCTTTACAGTGAGAGAGGGCAGAAGATTTTGAAACTTATGTTCGCACACGAAAAGTCACGGACTCAAATTACGCACTGGCTCAGAATAGCTACTGGGCCCAGGTCGTACAAATTTTTGACCGCGTGGGAATCATCTTACTGTGGTAGGGCAACGCAAGTCTAAGCTGTTGCACGAATAGGCATGCCCGTTCGGGGAAGTTGCACGAAAATGGCAACACATATGCAGTCCTATGGGTGTTGCATGTCCATGGGTGGTGATAACCACCGGCATCAGGTGAACCGCAAGCTCGCTTGCTACCTTCTCACATAAAGTATACAAAAAGTGCGGTGCACAATGCTAGTTACCGAGGCGACTACTAACATCTTTGCTCCATTTAAGCACTTAAAAGTCAGTTCTCAAGTGATGATGGTTGTATGTGTGAAACTAAGTGTTAGTGATAGTGATGAATTGATTTAAAAAATGTGTTGAGAACATTAGGATGTGCATGGCAATTATAAAACGGGGATGAAAAACAATTTAAATGTATGTAGTTTCTGTATGTGTATGAAGTATATAATTTTTAATTTTAATTAACCTGTTTTACTTTTTAGTTTTCCATGATGAATCCGCAAACCTTCCAAGAGATTTTCACTGCAACTATTTCGCACATGGTGGAGAGAATAAACAAAAACATGACTTTACAAATAATCGCAAATACTTTCTTGTCCAACCCGGCCACGTCGCCGATTTTCGCCACGGTCTTGGTCGAATATTTGTTGAAACGGATGGAGGAGATGGGCACCAACATAGAGAGGTCCAACTTGTATCTCAGGCTTTTCAAACTGGTGTTCGGTTCGGTCAGTTTGTTCCCAACGGAGAATGAGCAAATGCTGCGGCCTCATTTGCACAGCATTGTGAACAAAGCAATGGACTACGCCATGACAGCCAAGGAGCCGTACAACTACTTCTTGTTGTTGAGAGCACTTTTCCGTTCAATCGGAGGGGGGAGCCACGATTTGCTGTACCAAGAATTCCTGCCGCTACTGCCCAACCTGTTAGAAGGGCTTAATCGCCTTCAGAGCGGCCTCCACAAGCAGCACATGAAAGATTTATTTGTCGAGTTGTGTTTGACTGTTCCCGTCAGATTAAGCAGTCTGTTGCCTTATTTACCGATGCTCATGGATCCGTTGGTGTCGGCGCTCAACGGCTCTCATACTCTGATATCACAAGGCCTGCGCACACTCGAGCTGTGCGTTGACAATTTGCAACCGGACTTCCTTTACGAGCACATCCAGCCGGTCAGGGCGGATCTGATGCAGGCTCTTTGGAGGACTCTGCAGAACAACGAAGTGGCGCGAATAGCTTTCCGTGTGCTCGGGAAATTCGGCGGCGGCAACAGGAAAATGATGATTGAGCCCCAGAGGCTAGAGTACCGCGAAACTGATGCCCCACCGCCCGCAGTGCAAGCTTATTTCCAGGATCAACCGAAACCATTAGACTTTGAAGTAGATAAAGTAATAGAAACTGCCTTCTCCGCCCTCAAGTCCAGTACTACCGATCCATTCTACCGTCGGCAGTGCTGGGAGGTCCTGCGATGCTATTTGGCCGCCTCTCTTAACCTAGAGGACGACAGAGCTACGCTGCAGAAGCTGTTCAACCATCCGAGCTTCGTTGAGGGACCAATACCTGCGCAAAACGGGCCCTATTACAAGTGCGCCAATACCCTTGTGAGGAACACTCACCGGACAGCCCTGACTGGAATGTTCGTTGCCGCAGCTATTAAGGAATTGCGGCAGCACGTGCTGCCCACTATGGTGTCTCTCGTACGCCACTACACGTTGGTGGCGATAGCGCAGGAGGCCGGTCCGTTCGCCGGCTCGGGGGGGCCCAAAGAAGGGCTGGACGCGCTGGTCCTGGTCGACGCGATAGCCGTGGTGATGGGCCACGAGGAGAAGGAGCTGTGCAAGCCCGGCCACCTGGCGCTGGTGCTGATGATCGAGACGGCGGCCACCGTCCTGGGCAGCAAGGAGCGCGCGTGCCGCCTGCCGCTGATGGAATACCTCGCCGAGAGGATGTCGGCGCTCTGCTACGAGCGCGCTTGGTACGCGAAGCTGGGCGGCTGCATAGCGGTGAAGTTCATGTTCGAGAAGATGGCCCCCGAGTGGGTGTACAAGCACGTGTTCACGTTCCTGAAGGCCGTGCTGTTCGTGATGATGGACTTGACGGGGGAGGTGTCCTCGGGCGCCATCGACATGGCCACCATTAATCTGGAGCGGCTCGTGCGCGTCTGCGTGTCCGGCCCGAGCGGGCAGGGCGAGCCCGAGGGCGACGTGGCAGCCGCCAAGGCGCGAGCTCTTCACGACGTCTTGCAGGAGCTGGTACTGCAGATCACGAGTCCGCATCTGCTAGTCCGGCAACAGGTACGATCTTTTCGTTTGTACATTGCTGTATCCTCGTAAACGGTTATACATCTTCTATCTTCACTTTCGCGTTCTATGAGCTACAATAGAGTCATTTGAAAATTATGAACGTAATTGATTTTTGTATTTGATGTTTGATATGTATCTATTTCAAGTAACGTGTTATACAGGCAATGAAGTCGCTGGAACTGATTGCGGAATTACAAAATAAGACTGTCACGGAGGTGATGGATCCTCATCGAGAAGCGATCGCTGATATCATCCCCCCTAAAAAGCACTTGCTACGTCACCAGCCGGCCAACGCGCAGATGGGTCTTATGGACGGCACCACGTTCTGTACGACGCTGAGACCGCGGCTTTTCACGATAGGTATGATGCTTAATGCCGACTTAATAATTATTTATATTCTCCTGTATCCATAGGATAGATTTTTGCTGCCCAAGTCATTTATGAACATCGTTAATAGGATCACAACAATTTCCGTTAAAACTATCTTAGTGGTCGCTTAAATAGCATTTTTTCAGCATTTTAACAGAGCGAATTGTATTAACAACGTCTAACAATATTTAAGTAAAGTTAATTAGTTTATTTTGATGATCTCGAAAAGAGTTGAAACAGCAATATATGTATTGTTGAAAATAATTCGTCGCGGTCGCGAATACATTCTAGGAGTGGGGCAAAAATGGATGAAGAGATTTAACTTGGACCTTGTTTTTTCTGTAGAAGGGTTTGGACATTAAGTACCAACGACCACTGCGACCTAGAAAACCTTTTGCAGTCTTAACTTGGTAAACATTTCCTCTTACCGTAGGACAACATTATCCTGTTTAACAAGGACGTTTACCATATATAAATTTCACGTGGACAAACACCTAGATCGGAAACAATAATCTGTGCGTCCCACAAATAGATGTCACTGCGAATCGAACTCACGACTCCCGGTGGTAAAGCCAATGACTCTAGGAGTGGGGCGCAGATGACTGAAGTGACATTCACTCGGACCCTGGCCTTCCAGATCTGAACATAAACGAGCACAAGGTGTTCTTCCGCGAGCTGCTGTCGCTGTGCGAAGCGGAGGACGCGATGCTGGGCAAGCTGCCCTGCTACAAGGGCGTGAACCTGGTCCCGCTGCGCGCGTCGGCCCTGCGCGCGCTGGCCGCCTGCCACTACATCCAGGAGAAGCACTGCCGCGAGAAGATATTCCAGGTGCTCTACAAGTCGCTCGAGAAGAGTGACCAGGAGTTGCAGCAGGTTAGTTCTGATTGACGCTATTTATGTCTTTCTACTTAAAATAATGCGTTTATGAATATATTATTACAATGTCAGGAATGTTGCGATATTTGCAATTGTATAATCAATTAATCTTATAAAATTAAATTATTAAACATTAAAATTATTTTTTTAATTATTATAAAAAAAATTATTCAAATGTCTGGGTTGACAAAATTTGATGATTGCCTATTTAAAGTGGCTGTATAGTTATTTTTTTTTTATTTCAACATTATCATAATTTAAATTTCAGCCTTTAATTTTTTGTAATTTTTCACAGGCCGGATTCGAATGTATGCAGAAGTTCCTGTCAGGCTTCCAAATCGACATGGAAATGGTCCATCCGGTAATGAGGCCACTGCTTTTGACCCTGGGTGACCACCGCAACTTGAGTGTGAATGGAGCTAAGAGGCTCTCGTATCTTACACAGCTATTCCCCTCTACCTTCAGCGAGAAACTTTGCGAGCAATTGCTGCAGTTACTCAAGAAACTTTTGGATTACTCAATACAGACAAACAGAGGTAATATTAACAACAAAATTATTAACTTAGTATAATAACAAGTATATTAAAAAGTATTTCCGTCGTGGCTATTACTGAACACCACGTATGAAACGTTATGAATTTCTGGGTTATTTTCGACAGATTGTGAAATGAAAATTGGAAATTAATTGTAATTAATCTTTTTGCCAGGTGGCAACTTCCTCCAAAGTGTTTCGAAGAACATGGAAAATGAGCAGAAGATAATAATCCTCATCGGAATATTCCATCAAATCCCAGCCGCGTCTCCGCGTTTTATCGACGTGCTGTGTCGGCTAATATTGCACACGGAAAAATCGCTCTTAATCGAAGCTGGCTCGCCGTTCCGGGAGCCTTTGGTGAAATTTCTTCTAAGGTGAGTAATAAACGATGTTTGACCAAAGAATGTTGATTGGTTTACTGTCGCTACGGAAGTGAATAAAAAGTTATGCAACATCAGTGTAAATCCTTATCAGCGGGTATTTTTTTATCCCGTTACAGATACCCCAAGGAAACCTTGGACCACATAATGAGCGACAACAACATCAAGGACCAGCAGTGGAGTCGGTTCCTGGTGTTCCTGGTGAAGCATCCTGAGGCCGGCCCGGCGTTCCGCGAAGCGCTGCAGACGTCGAAGAAGAACCGCCTGATGCAGCTGTTGGCGGCCAACAGCGGGGGCGCCACCGCCGCCCTGCCGCAGCCCGACAGGATCGAGATGCAGTTCCAAGCCATTAGGGTCATCTCGCTGCTCATCAAATACGATGACCAGTGGCTGTCCACTCAGCATGACCTCATAGAGTTGCTAAAGCGCATCTGGTGCAGTGATCAGTATCATGTCAGTACAAATCAATTGTTCGATTCTAGTGTGTAGGTCTTCTAAACTCTTTCAAGTTTATTATCTACTATGCCTTATAAGCAGAAAAGGGGTTTCAAATTAGGCGGATGTAGCTTATTGTCCTCTCCTTCGCGCCGCATTCTAAGATCGTTTTCTATCTCGCTTCCGCTATACGTTTTTTTTCAGTCGTGTAATTTGATTTAGTCGTATATTTTTTAACTGATCAATTAATTTATTGTTTAAGGACAAAAAATATTTATAATACCAGCAAATTTTTCGCAAAATGCAAATAATCAAAATAACATCTCGAGTTTCAGGAAAGTCACAAAAAAGTGGAGAACGTCGATTGTACACATTGGAAGGAGCCTAAATTGATTGTGAAAATACTGCTGCACTATTTCTGCCACCATCCGTCAAATATTGATTTGTTGTTTCAACTGCTGCGAGCGCTGTGCGACCGATTCATACCGGATTTCCAGGTCGGCTTTTTCATTAATAATCCCTGTCGTTCTTATTTACTGTACTTAATATACACAACGTACTTATATTATAATTAAAAACGATCACTAATATAAATTTTGCTCTCAGTTCCTCAGAGACTTCTTGGAAAATACGGTTGCGCAAAACTACACCGTGGAATGGAAACGCTCGGCATTCTTCCGTTTTGTGGAGCACTTCTCGAGTGATGCCATGTCGCAGGATCTCAAGGCCAAAGTGCTGCAGATGATTTTGATACCATGCTTCGCCGTCAGCTTCGAGAAGGGCCAGAAGATTGTTGGCGGCCCGCCGGCACCCTATCAGGATAACCCCGATAATGTCGTCTCCGTTTTTATCAATAACGTTAGTCTATATATCTTTTTAATACTTTTCTGTGCATTAAATAATTGTAGGATATTTAATAGTAAATTTAATGACTGGCTAGTTTCTCAATAGTAATAAAAAGTATCACAAATGTAAACTTAATATTTACAACCAATAATGTCTGAAACTCGTAAGCTTAGTGGGCAACGCAGTGGCTTCTGCTGTTGAGTGAACGAGTGAGCGTGCTCGACAGCTTCCTGGAGGCTCCACAACCTCACAAGACCGGTGTGAAGTGGAAGTATATATTATACTTTTGCGTTTCGTCCGGTGAGTGAGGTACCCGGGGCCTACATTTGTAATGTTGACATTACATGGGGTGATTGTAGATGTACATGAGCGGGGGTAATCACTTAATATCATAAAAAGGTGATGTATATAACTAACAATGATGAAACCGAGTCGAACAACTTCGTAGCGGAGTTGCCAAGGTATTGGCTTCAGCGCGAGGGTCATGGTCGATCTCACAGATATGATGTTTCGGATCCGGGTGTATGTCCAAGTGAAATTTGTGTACGTAAAACGTCCCCGCAACGCAGCATGCATTCCGCAGTGGTCGTCGGGACCTACTTTCACGAAGTAAAACACAAGATCCGAGTCCTCGAAGGTCCGCGTGTTGTGCAGGTGATAGATCCGGAGAACCCGTTCGCGTGCTCGGACGCGGTGCGCATCTCGCTGCTGCAGTTCGCGTGTCTGCTGCTGGAGCAGGCGTCCGCGCACATCCACGACGCGAACAACAAGAAGCAGGGCAACAAGCTGCGCCGGCTCATGACCTTCGCCTGGCCCTGCCTGCTCGGCAAGAACTACGTGGACCCCGCCACGAGGTGCGCCCGCCGCTCCCCTATAACGCGCCGCGCCAACTCCATCTCTTTGTTGCTAATTAAGTTAAAAAAATACAGTAGTGTTAATACGGTGAAACCTCTCAACTGTGGTAGGTTGCACGAAAGGGCAGGTCCGTTCGTAACTACCACGATGTACCACGACCTCACAGAAGACCGGTGTGAAGTGGGAGTGCGATAGAAATATATATAATAATTCTGCGTTTAATCTGGTGAGTGAGGCACCCGGGTTCTTCTTTTTTATAAGGTGGCAACGCATCTGCAACTCTTCAGGTGTTGCAAATGTCAATGTGCAGCGGTTATCATTTAACATTTTTATGCATTTACGCGACATTTTTTTAAATCATATTCGCAAACTTTGCCATATATACCATAAATAATAAACAAATATAGATATTTCATTTCATAAATATTTCAACAGGTATCACGGACACCTATTGCTGAGTCATATCATCGCAAAATTTGCGATCCACAAACGGATTGTCCTGCAAGGTAAAAAAAGTATTTCAATTTCCATCAAAATTACTCGGTTAAATTAAATTTATTAAAAATTATATGCTGATGTCTGTACACTACTAAAATAGCGATACTGAGATTGATTTGCTTTGTGCGTTTGCGTTCCAGTGTTCCACAGCCTGCTGAAGGCGCACGCGGTGGAGGCGCGCGCGGTGGTGCGCCAGGCGCTGGAGATACTCACGCCCGCCATGCCGCAGCGGATGGAGGACGGCAACACGATGCTCACGCACTGGACCAAGAAGATCATCGTCGAGGACGGCCACTCGATGCAGCAGCTCTTCCACATACTGCAGCTCGTCGTCAGGCATTACAAGGTGAGGGCAATCGTTTAACAATAAAGGCTTGATCGAATAGACCTGTGGTGAGCTTGATGATTCATCATCAACATCGTCACCGACAAACCGCTACGAAGCACAGTCCTGAGCGACTCGCTTCCATCGACTTTTCTCACACTTGTACAGGACGTCACTCCATCTAGTGGGAGTAGTCCTACTCTACGATGACCGATGCGAGGCCGCCACTCGATAACCTTTCTTCCCCCTCGGTTATCGGTTCTTCGATCTATATGGCCGGCACATAATTTTAGCTTTATAATTACGCTGTTGTAATTGTACGCAGGTGTACTACCCGGTGCGGCATGCGCTGGTGGCGCACATGGTGACGGCGATGCAGCGGCTGGCCTTCTCGATCACGTCCACTCTGGAACACCGGCGGCTCTCCGTCGACCTCGCCGAGGTGGCCCTCAAGTGGGAGCTGCAGCGAGTACGCGACCACGCGCAGGATGACACCACCGTCGTAAGAGTTGACACATTCGGATTGCTTACATCTGCATTTGGTATATAACAAATCCCCATTCGCGTCTGTCTGTTGGAATGCGATAACCTCAAAAAGTACTGAACGTATTTTCCAACAATAGACGGATCCATGATACAGGCTTAGGTGCTAATTCATTAAAATGTTTCGTTACAAGATATGTCTCTTGTTAGATGTATTAATTATTTTATATAATAAAATAGGTGACATCAACAAACTACTAAGTGTAAACAAACAATAACTAATACTTTTTACAACATTTTTGAAAACATTTTGTAAAAAGTATATTAATGGAAATAGGCTGTTATAATGTTAGTGTATATAATACATTGAGGACAAGGTTGGTTGGAAATTACTCTTGCTCTACACTTGCAAATGATTTTATACCTAAATAATTTTGTATCCTTATACCGTTCAAAAATATAACCAGACCGCAGAGTTTCTTGCCGATTCTTCTCTTAATAGTTTATGGTAGTTTTTCGACGTTCAGTGAGAGCTTAAAACAAGCCTATAGTGAATAAAGAAATGTTGACTATAAGTGTTTGTAATAATTTGTTGTAATTTTCTTGAAATTCAGTGAGCAAGGGAAAACAAAATTTTCTCCGCACGTCCTAAGATGATATAAAACCAGTCTGTTTTATATCGTCACGAAACCCCACTCCATATACGACTTGGGAGTGGTGCTCAAAAGTGCTTGGCGCAGGTGGCGACGTCGCCGAGCGGCGCGATGAAGCGCGCGTCGGCGGACGAGAGTGGCGGCGAGGCGCGCAAGGCGCTGAACACGGGTTGGGCGAGCCCGCAGGCCAGCGTGGCCCGCCTCGAGCCCGACGTGGCCAAGCCGCTCGAACGGCCCCAAGTCGACATCATCGTCAACATGCTGCTGCGCCTCGCCTGCCAGGTAACCGCCGACTAGTCGCTCGGTTGGTGCTTAGCTGTGATCTCGAATGAAGAACCTCACAGAATACCGGCGTGAAGTGGCAGTAGTTCATCAAGTGATGAGTGTGGAAACCAGGGCCCACTTTTTTAAAGGTTGTCAACGCATCTGCAAACCATCGGGTGTTGTAGATGTCCATGGGTGGAGGCACTTAATTTCAGGTCTTTTTCTAAAGAAGTCAAGGCTCGATTGACAACCCTTCACATAAAAAAGTAATGTCGGTTGGACGCTCTTGATCCCATTTGAGGCTATTGTGTGACCTTAGCACATCGATTCACAAGGCTAGGTGATGGTTCAATTTGTTTGCCTTTGACCATTCTCAAGTCTCAATGCTCCAGAAACTCAAAGTTCTACTTAGTGTCATGAATGTTGTTTTTTTTTTATTTTTAATGGCTTCTGTGTGTTCGCCGTAGGTGAACGAAGGCACCAGCGCGAGCAACAGCGTGGCGATTGGAGCGGCGAGCAACGCGGCCGTGGGCTCGCCCGGCGAGCAGCTCTCCCGCCGTTGCGTGATGCTGCTGAAGACTGCCCTCAAGCCGGAAATCTGGCCGCACCTCTGCGAGCCCAAGCTTGCGTGGCTCGACAAGGTACATTTAAAAATAGATATATGGAGGAAATACGACTAGAGACCAATTTATTTAAATATAAAATCTAAACTCTCATTTTACAAGCCCAAGACAGTCGTCTTAGCTCACATATTTTTCAACTTAGCTCTCATATTTTTAATTGTGCTTCAAAATGAAATTTAGGGTCTCTGATGTTCCGCTGCTTTATGCAGGAGAGGTGTGTTTTTGAACTTAGAAGAGAAGAGTCGCATCTCCATCATACATATAGGAATGGAATGTAATATTTTAGTAGTGTGAATGTGAATGTTTTCAAGGAAATACCAAATGTGGGTTTACTTAGATAGTGCGTTTACCACTTGAAAGCACTGTTTAGCATGAGATCCGATGATAGTGTGTGGGTCAAGCAAATAAAACAGAGACAAATAAATGGGTGCGTGTTCTTATGTACGCGCTTGAGAAGTTATAATTTTTGGTATCATGACTTGTCTGACTTTTGTGTTACAGTGATGCGCGCGCACCTTAAAATTTCACTCATCATTTTTTCATAACGCGCCTAAAGAAGGAAACAACTTAAAAAAAAAACAGTGAATATAAAAAAAGCATTTATTATGGAACAGGTGTTCGCGACGGCGGACACGAACGCGGCGGCGTGCGCGAACGCGTGCACCGCCCTCGAGCTGCTTGCGTTCCTGCTGGGCGTGCTGCGTCGCGAGCAGTGCTTGGCGGCGCTGAAGCCGCTGCAGCGAGGCCTCGCCATCTGCGTGGCCTCCAGCAACGCGAAGGTGGTGCGGCTCACGCACAACCTGCTCGCCAAGCTCACCGCGCTCTTCCCCACCGAGCCCTCGGGCGCCGCGCAGGCCTCCAAGGTGACCCCCCCACTTGTACAACCATTCGCCAATGGCCACACTCGATCACTTCGATTACCGCTCGACTACCATTAATTGAATTCGCTTGCTAAGTTCAGTCTTAGACATTGTCAGCACTGAAAAATAAATTACTAATATTTAATTTAAAATTATGAGTAAGTTCTGCATTGAGAAATTTATTGTGTTATCTGTCTTAAAGTATAACAAAATTAGTAACTTACTACCTAAACGCCTAAATCAGACGTTGTAAAACAGAATTTCAGTCATGTAAACAACCGTATATTTGTAAAACAGCTGTTCAGAATTAACTCTTGGACGAATGTAATTGTTCGTGCAGCAACGTCATAAAAGCCCCTTTCATTTGTTTCCCCAATGCAATAATTTTAATTTTCGATACTATAAATGATAACGCTATATAAACTTTTCAATTTATTGCTAATCTTTGCCATACAATTGAATGGCAAAGATCCGCTCTTGTGGTTATTGCATACTCAGTTCAAAGTACCGCATTGAATCGAATTAAACAAAATTATTGTCGCCCAAGTTATTTTCTATATTTCACCATTTTTATTTTGTCATATTTTTTCTTTAACACTTAATCCCATTAATGACATTGGGAAAGAACTAAATACTGCATAGGCGCAACGATGGAGGAAATTGGAAATTCAACGATCGTGTGTCTGTACGGCAACGTTTAACCGCATCCAGTACGAGGAGCTGGAGAGCCTGTACGCGTGCGTGAGCAAGTTCGCGTTCGAGGGGCTGGCGGCGTACGAGAAGTCGGCGGCGGGCGGGGGCGCGGGCGCGCTGCTCGGCCCGCTCATGATGCTCAAGGCGTGCTGCGCCTCCAGCGCCGGCTACGTGGACCGGCTGCTGCTGCCGCTCATGCGCGTGCTGCAGCGCATGCTGCGCGACCACGTCGCGCCCAACCCGGACGCCGCCACCTCCGACCTGCTCGTCAGTACACGCCCGCACACCTCCGCTCCCCCACCCCCGCACAAACGTTTCGCCTATTTGCGCTGCATTCGTTATTCCGCCCCGGAAACGTCTTTATGCCTTATCAAGCAGTCGCTCCGGATTCCTGCGTGTGTTTTACATACACATAGGAACCCGGACAAGCGTAAATATAACTTGTACAGTATTTTTTTTAATAAGAAAAAAGTAACGAAGAAGTAAAGATGTTTCTTAAAAAATAAGCAGCTTTGTACAAAATTTGTATACACTGTGTACACAAATCATTTATTAAATAAATATATAAAAGTCATTCAAAATTAATAAAAAAAATCTTTTTTTAATCTAATTTGCTTGAGAACAAAATTTTTATTTTATTTTCAGATATTAGCGCTAGACCTTTTAAAAGCCAGAGTGTCAGTAATGCCAGTCGAAACAAGGAAAACTTTCATCGGAACTGTACTTGTCGGGCTCATCGAAAAGACTACAGATGCTAAGGTATGTTCAGTCATAACGTGATTATCATCAATATTATTTTAATTAAAAGCATTTTAAAATCGGTGGACAAATAATATAAATTAATAAAAAGCAATCCTACGCAGCACTAAATATTTATACCTTCGAAATAGGTAATGAAAGCTATCATCCGAATGGTCGAGGAGTGGGTGAAGTGGCGGGGGTCCCCCGTGGCTGGCGGTGCGCCGTCTTTGCGTGAAAAGTCCATTTTGCTCGTGAAGCTCATGCAGTACGTCGAGAAGCGCTTCCCCGACGACTTGGACCTGAATGCACACTTCTTGGATGTCATAAACTACGTCTATAGGTAAAGGAAAAACGATAAAATAAGAAGTTATGCAAGGATGATTCTAATTTCATACCATTCATAATAATCCCATACCTGAAATAATAAAAACAATAATTTTATGCATATATTATAATTATACAATATATATTTATTTTTATTTTTAAACCCAACCAGACGATAAAACAAGTAAATAAATTATTTAGTTACACTAAAAATATGTATTAATTATGTTACAAAATGATTTAAGAACTAAATCTAAAAAATTTCTGATTGTTTCATTGTAAACCCATGTTTTTGTTTATTTTGCGTGATTTCGCAATACTTATTTGGATAATAATAAAATTGTGTGACATACGTTGTGCGGCGTTTTGTATACTGTTTTTTTTACATATTGACTATTTTGTCTTTTCAGGGACGAGAATTTAAAAATGACGGAACTGTCGATGAAGCTGGAGCCGGCGTTCCTGGCGGGGCTGCGTTGCCCTCAGCCCAACATCCGCGCCAAGTTCTTCGAGGTGTACGACCAGAGCGTGCGCAGGCGCATCTTCGACCGATTCCTGTACATCATCTGCTCGCAGAACTGGGAGCACATCGGCCAGCACTACTGGATCAAGCAGTGCCTTGAGCTGTTGCTTGTGACATGCGTGACCAGTAAGATACCGTATATACTGCGTGTCTTTGCAATGGCGACAATAAATAAACACACATATAGAGGATAACTTTTTTAAATTGTATTAAAGATTTACATTCTTTAAACATCAATATTTACCGAGTTATCAAATTTTCCAAAATAAAGAATTTTAGATCACCCGTACGTATAAAACTGTAACGTAAAGTTCATTTCTAAAGGTCACAAAGCATATGAATGGGTTGAATGAATTTAAAAGAGACAAAATATACTGTGAGAAGGAGAGGATTGTAATGCGACGCTGTGGCGCGAGTTGTATAGGATGTTACAAATTTTGTTTCTTTTTTACTTAATTAGTTTGTTTGAAAAATGTTTTTTTTTAATTATGGATTTTGTTTAAGGTTAATATTTTTTTATGATTATTGGCAAGTAGCGTTAGACTTGTGTTCATTTATTGTCGCGATGGTAACGACACGCTGTATTTTAACAAGATGAAAACATTTCCAATTCTCTATTGTACTCGTAACTGCTATTGCGCTTTTACAGGTACGCAGATTCGATTGTCCAACTCTAAATATTACCTGCCTAATATTTCCGCTGTCATAAACTGGGCGGATAGCGAAGATCGCAAGTCCTTCGTTATATTTGCAAACGTAAAAGAGGAATCCGCCGATGGATTCAGCGATACGATCGACCCGGATAAAGAGGACGTTCTCGATATGGACTTGGATTCGAGCTCGAACCAGAAGGACGACTTGACGAAAAACGTACCAAATAGGTTAGTCATACGGATGAAAATATTTTGCATTTCATCAATTTAAAGGAAAGTTCATTGCACCTCACGTCTTATTGAAAATACTGATGATAATCAAATATAATATTGTAAGATATAAGCTAAATTATTGTTGAGCTCTGACTCTTGTGCTGCGTCATTCTGTTACAAAAGGATTTATATGGATTATATTATAAGGATTCTTTTTGTATCTAATATGCTTGAGTATATTTTTTGCCGCTATTTTTATTCTCGGCGGCGTTGCAGTGGACCGTTACGAATCAACCGTTTTATACGTACGGCTGGGTGCGCATTACAGGCAGCGGGCGCTGAACCAGATCGTCGCGAAGCAGTCGGAGTTCCTGGAGCTGGCGCGGCGCGTGCGCACCGAGCAGCTGGTGCTGGCGGCGGCGCAGCTCTGCCACATGGAGGACGCGCTGGCGCACCACACCTGGCTGCGGCTCATGCCCAAGCTGTGGGCCTCCTTCGACGAGCGCCAGCTGGGGGTGAGCCGTCGCGCCCTCACCACGAGGGCCTTAATGCTCTTCGCGGCCGCCAATTAGAGGATCGCTTAGCAACGGTCACTATTGTAAACGCAATGTCGCAAGCAATGCTATGTCCCTAAAAGACGAAATTAATTTGATACATCAGTTGAAAAACGAGTTGTTATTGTTGTATTTTGCTAATTGTTAGAATAATTTAATAATATCGTTTAGTTTTTGTAAATTCCGGTTAAATGTTTGATTTGAGCTTAATAAATAACTTTTATTTAGGATTGGCGAATAAAATGCCACTACGGCTACTCTAAAAAGTGAAATTTAGTTTTGGTATTGTACGGCGTATAAGCTGAGATCAACAGCTACCATCAAAAAGGATTACACCACACACCTTAATCTTGACGCGTACACTTCGTCACCTCACTGATTGCTTGTGATAGTATTAATTTATTAAATAAATTTTATTCTTTGCAGACTGTGATGAACGAAATTGTACCCTTCATTATATCCGGTGTGCATGTTATACAACGCGATCAACCACTTAGCGCCCTGAACACATTCATAGAGGCGTTGTCAAGATGCAACCCGCCGATAACTATAAGACCGTCAGTATTATACATCGTTATTTTTTTTTATAATCATATATAATAATTTTCGTTAAAAGTTGATGTTGAAAATTTCTAATTACAATCTCTTTATATCGTAGACCAATGATGAAATATCTCGGCAAGACCCATAACCTATGGCATCGTATGACTTTGAATCTAGAACAGATGGCAATAGATCAAACAAGTGCTCGAGGACAACGCGAGCAAATGGAAATCTACGATTACGAGATTGAATCCACCACACCTACGGTTTGTATGATTTTTGAAAAAAAAAATTGATATCTTGTAAGTGCTGTTATAAAACCTAACTTTATTTTCTTCCTACTCCATTGTAGGAAGTGCTGGATTCGTTGAGCGATATGTATGAACTGTTGCAAGAAGAGGACATGTGGTCAGGTTTGTGGCAGAAACATGCCAAGTTCCGAGAAACGAACGTGGCAATCGCTTATGAACAGCAAGGTTTCTTTGAACAAGCTCAGGTGAGGCGTATTTTCATATATCTGTATTTGCATAATGTGTTTACATCTATTGTGTGAAAATTAATGATAAAAATATTGTCTTACAGGCCGCTTACGATGTGGCTATGTCAAAACTCAAACAAGAATATACAGCTAACCCTTCAGCATACAATATGCATAAGGAATGTATTCTGTGGAGTCAACATTGGCTCAAGTGCGCCAAAGAACTAAATCAGTGGGACTCTCTACTAGATTTAGGGCTGACTAGAGGTGGCCGAGACCCATTTTTGGTGTTGGAGAGTTCGTGGAGGAATCCAAACTGGCCGACTATGAAAGATGCGCTAGCTGAAGTGGAATACAACTGTCCGAAGGAATTAGGTAAAGTTTGGTCAGTAGAAACCTATATATATATCCTTTTTGAAAGAGTGAAAGGTCAGTAGAAACCTATTCACTCTTTCAAAAAGGATATATATTAAAAAAATTTAAACAAATATCAAATGTTAAAGCCTATTAAAAGAATAACACCAATATATCTTCTAGAGAAAAATAAATTCATGCCGTATGGAGTCTACGCGCATGCATGGCGTGTGTCATGGTATGGACTACTTTTTGTCAGATTACTCGGTGACGCAGTTACGAAGGTTTTGGCTTCGGCGCCGGGGTCGTGTGATCAATTCTCAAACGAGACAACTACTTGTGTGACAATTAATACAATATGAAATTATATCAATCAAGAAATTATATAATTAATCAATAATGAAATTATTTATATCAGTTTTCTAGTACCCATAGTACAAGCGCCGCTTAGTTCGAAACTAGAGAACTTGGCGTGAGCTTACCACTTTAACCCAACCGTCGGTCGCGTGCAGCGTGGCTGGTGAACCTGTACCGCGGCTACCTGTGCATCTGCGCGGGCGGCGAGCAGCAGCTGGGCGGCGTGGAGCGGCACGCGGAGGCGGCGGCGGCGCAGTGCCTGCGCGAGTGGCGCCGGCTGCCGCGCATAGTCTCGCACGCCCACCTGCCGCTGCTCAGGGCCGCGCAGCAGCTCATGGAGCTCAGCGAGGCCGCGCAGATACACACCGTCAGTACAATCTGTACTTCCATACTAATATTATAAATGTGAAAGTAACTCTGTCTGTCTGTCTCGCTTTCACGCCAAAACTACTGAACCGATTTAAATGAATTTTGGTATACATAAATAGTCTAGAGCCTGAGAAAGAATAGCCTATGTCTATTTTTTAATTGGAAAAAATTCTATAAAAATATATAAATAGTTTTTAAATAAAGATGTTTATTTAAGGACTTAGGGCTAGTTACTTACTCGGTTTTTTGAGCAGCTTATTGCGCGTACAGCTGAACTGGAATGACGATTTCGTCATTTGCACTGGAGCAATCAAAACTTACAAATCGAACGGAAAATGTGGCTACATTGACATAAATTTTTAACGACCTCTACGAACAAACCAAGACACACTGAGTTAAAGCCTATGTTAAAATAATAACACCAACATATCTTCTGGAGAAAAATAAATTCATGCCGTATGGAGTCCACGCGCATGCATGACGTGTGTCATGGCATGGACTACTTTTTTGTCAGATTACACGGTGACGTAGTTACGAAGGTTTTGGCTTCGGCGCCGGGGTCTTGTGATCAATTCTCAAACGAGACAACTACTTGTGTGACAATTAATACAGATAATTGTTTCCGATCTGGATGTTTGTCCACATGAAATTTCTGTAAGTCCTTACAAAGCACGCTAATGTAATCCTACAGTAAGGCGCTATGTTTTCAAATAAAACACTACATTAGATCTTCTAGGATGGTATCGGGGGGGAAATGTTCAAAAGATACCCCGTCATTTTTCACATGACAGGTTTATGTGGGGTTCGTACCCACTAAAGCCCGGTCCCTATATTCAAGGAACGGCCGTTAGTTACATAACTTCGTAACCGGGCATAAAACCCCTTCTCCCCGGATCACTTACGGAACGCACCGGTGTCCCTCAGTACTGCACGTAGTTTTTAAATAAAGATGTTTATTTAAGGACTTAGGGCTAGTTGCTTACTCGGATTTTTTGAGCAGCTTATTGCGCGTACAGCTGAACTGGAACGATGATTTCGTCATTTGCACTGGAGCAATCAAAACTTACAAATCGAACGGAAAATGTGGCTACATTGACATAAATTTTTAACGACCTCTACGAACAAACCAAGACACACTGAGTTAAAGCCTATGTTAAAATAATAACACCAACATATCTTCTGGAGAAAAATAAATTCATGCCGTATGGAGTCCACGCGCATGCATGACGTGTGTCATGGCATGGACTACTTTTTTTTCAGATTACACGTGACGTAGTTACGAAGGTTTTGGCTTCGGCGCCGGGGTCTTGTGATCAATTCTCAAACGAGACAACTACTTGTGTGACAATTAATACAGATAATTGTTTCCGATCTGGATGTTTGTCCACATGAAATTTCTGTAAGTCCTTACAAAGCACGCTAATGTAATCCTACAGTAAGGCGCTATGTTTTCAAATAAAACACTACATTAGATCTTCTAGGATGGTATCGGGGGGGAAATGTTCAAAAGATACCCCGTCATTTTTCACATGACAGGTTTATGTGGGACCCGGATCACTTACGGAACGCACCGGTGTCCCTCAGTACTGCACGTAGTTTTTAAATAAAGATGTTTATTTAAGGACTTAGGGCTAGTTGCTTACTCGGATTTTTGAGCAGCTTATTGCGCGTACAGCTGAACTGGAACGATGATTTCGTCATTTGCACTGGAGCAATCAAAACTTACAAATCGAACGGAAAATGTGGCTACATTGACATAAATTTTTAACGACCTCTACGAACAAACCAAGACACACTGAGTTAAGTCAGATTTTGAACTCGGATTCTTCAGACGGACAATTCGAAACTTGTTAATGCAGTTGAGGAGGATGAGAACGAAATACACTCATTAATTCCATTAATATTCTGTCTATGTGGTTTTTCTAATTTATTTGTATTTTTCTTAAATTATTATGATTGAATATTCAAAAACCAGTACTAAGTTTACATCTGGTTGATAATTATTTGATAATTATCTCGATAGTTATCACAATAATTATCAAAAGACATAATTATCTTGATAATTTCATTGTTTATGTCACCCGCTGTGCGCGGGAAAGGGAAAGCTTGTCGCGTGCACTGATACACGCCGCTGGGATTTACGGCAATTACATCAGCCACTACGGACTGGACATAAACTACATCTTGAAAAAAAATCTATGTCTGTTATCATTATGAAAAAAAAAAAGTAGTACACTTTATTAAAACGATATCAAAGATTAAAAAAACCGCTGTGATTAAAGTGAAACATTGATATAATAATAATAATCTATTAATAATAATAATAATCTTTATTTGTAATCAAAACACATCTGCAAATTACAATAATAAAATAAAAATAGGTGTTACAGAAACAAAATTAAATTAAAAAAAGTGTTTTTTATTCTTTATTTTACACAGAGTTTAAGAGAAAACGAATTTACCAAAAAAACAAATAACGTACAAAGGCGAGCAAAGTGAAAGATACTTCCAGGTGTACGGGGTGTACATCGTTCCCGCGCATAGAGAAATAAGCGTAGACCAAATCTAGTTTGAATATGATTTGTACTGAACCCTCGAGCTTGGCAGGGTCTCCTGCACAGCCGGCCCACGTCGCTGCACGACATGAAGGCGATCGTGAAGACGTGGCGCAACCGGCTGCCAGTGGTGGCGGACCCGCTCTCCCACTGGGGCGCCATCTTCACGTGGCGCCAGCACCACTACCAGTTCATCGCGTCGCACTACGACTCGCAGACCGACCACGCCTCCAACCACAGCATGCTGGGCGTGCACGCCAGCGCACAGGTGAATAATTTAGTCCCAAATTATGCTTCAACCATGGCTACTAGGTAACCGAACTTACTTAGTTAAACTAAACTTACTTAAACAGACTTTTCTTTTGTTAATAAATACATATTGTCCCATGTTATTATTGTGCCAAACAGACATTAGTTAAATATTATTTTTTTAATAGTGAGGATCGAACCCACACGCTCTGGCGCAATATACAGAATCGCTATCCATTGCATCAATAGAGTGGTCATATTACTTCTAAAGTTCCTTTATAGTAAATATTAGAGTCATACATATTATACTTAACGAGTCTTGACTTTTAACAGTGGGTGACGATCGCGGTGAGATGTATTCAACGAATTTATGTATTGAAATATAATAAAATACTGATTCAAGTATTCAAGGGGCATTGACAATGTATTAAAACCAATTTTTTAGTTAAGTTACCAATAGTGTAAATTTCGATAATAACCGTTATGTTTTACTACTTTTTCAGGCTATAATACACTTCGCTAAAATCGCGAGGAAACACAACCTGTCCGGTGTGTGCTTGGATTCATTGCACCGCATTTACACCATACCGAGTGTGCCAATAGTGGACTGCTTCCAAAAGATACGTCAGCAAGTGAAATGTCACATCCAAATGTCATGGACGGAGGGGAAAGACGAGTTGACCGAGGGCCTGGAAATGATCGAATCGACAAACTTCAAATACTTCACGAAAGAGATGACGGCCGAGTTTTACGCGTTCAAGGGGCTCCTTCTGGCGCAGTTGGGACGTTCCGAGGATGCGAATAAGGCGTTCGCCGCTGCGGTGCAGTTGCACGACACGCTGGTGAAGGCGTGGGCGCTCTGGGGCGACTACCTGGAGCAGATATTCATCAGGGACCCGCGCCAGGTCACCGTGGGCGTGTCGGCGATGACGTGCTTCTTGCACGCCTGCCGCCACCAGAACGAGTCCAAATCTAGGAAATACTGCGCCAAGGCGAGCGTTTTATTACTATTTAGTTTACAACATCATCTATGTTTGAAGCTCACCTGTGGTGCACCGAGTCGCGGTCCGTCACTGCTTTGCTCGATATTTCTTTGCGTTATATAGTTGGCAACGAAGAGATCAGTAGAGCAAACAAGACCGATATAGTTCAAAAGATTAGTAAGCTGAAGCAACGATGGGCGAGCCGTATCCGAGCGATAGCTTGGATAACCGAAGGGGAACAAAAAGTTCTCGATTGGCAGCCTCTTACTGCACATATATGCTATATTTTATATGGCTCTATGTTCAGCAGCGGACTCTAACGGCTGAAATGATGATGTAGCTTTTCATTATCTTATTAAATAGCTTTGCGGTGTTTATTGTGTGGCGGAACTTTCTAATATTTTTCTCTTTTCATATACCTAATATACAGTAAAGTACCTGGAGGATCGTTATTTTTTTTGGTAAATCAAGTATTTTGGAAACTACATTTAAATACAAATTCCTGAGTAATGAAGTATGCATAATATTTATCGATCTTACCGACGTAATAATAAGAAAATATGAACTGGTGTTTTTCACAAAAGAAAGAACTTTAAAAAAAAAGGGAAAAAAAATAACAAAATAATAAATCGACAAAAAGTAAAAAATAAAGAAAGCAATGATCTGGAATAGAAAAAAAAGTAAAAAAATAAGTGTGTAAATGATCATGATACGAACCGCGGCCGTCTGTTTTGGGGCCGCCCGATTACCGAACGAGTTATTATAAAATTTTTTTTTTGCGGCGAAATTTACCGTCGTATTCGAATGATATTTTTCATTCCCTGAAAATAGGGATAAAAGGACATTTTCTAAAAATGAAACCTAGCTAGATCGATTTTTCGCCCCCGAATCGACGCACATAGTAAATTTCATGAAAATCGCTGGAGCCGTTTCCGAGATTCCGATTATATATATATACAAGAATTGCTCGTTTAAAGGATAAGAAGATATTGTATTAACTCCATTAGCGCACCGCTTATACTAATTCTCAAAAAAGTTAGCCTATTTATGAATCTTTTAATACTTTATTCAAAAGAACGGGGGTCTGATTTAAATATTCTCACGCGTCTAGGTTCTCTGGATGTTGAGCTTCGACGACGACAAGAACAGCCTCGCCGAGGCGCTGGACAAGTACTCGGTGGGCGTGCCGCCCGTGCAGTGGTTGCCATGGATACCGCAGCTGCTCGCCTGCATCGTGCAGTACGATGGGAACGTCATACTGAACCTACTGAGTCATGTCGGTATTCTGTTTGTTTATCAGAGGCTTGTTCATTTGGAGAGGCGTTCATACGCGCATTATGTAATCTAGCATATTTCTCATTGTAATTGCTATTTATATGCTCAAAACCGACTTCAACTCACTATACATTTGCTAATTGATTTTGATCAATTGCCTGGTGTAGTTCTGATGTCTTGAATGAAATTAATATAGGACCACATAGTAGCTAAGTCGAACCCAATGCAAAATATTTTTTTAAATCAGTTCATAAATGACGGTGTTCTGAGATAAGGAACAAAAAAAGCAACCGACGTAAGAACCTCCTCCTATTTTCAAGTCGGTTGATAATATAAATCAAGAATCAACTAGACTTTCGTACTTAAAAAAAATAATCAGTCATGATTATTTTTTAAATAATAGTAAATTAAATCAGAGATGAACCTATATTGAATTATTGATGGTTAATATATATTTTAAATGATTTGTTGTAGGTTGGGCGGCTGTATCCGCAAGCGGTCTATTTCCCTATTCGCACGTTATACTTGACTCTCAAGATCGAGCAACGCGAGAGGCACAAGAGCGCTGAGAATTTAGCCGCTCATTTACCACACCAGCAAGGCGCTGTAGCTTCTGTAAGTAATTCAACACGTTATCGCATCAAATCTACCTCACTGCTCAAATGCGATTGAATATTTTTTTTTTATTCAGTATATGGCACTGACATTTGATAAACGGGAAATAATATTTAATAAATAGTGTTTCTACAATAAAATCACTTATGCTCAGAAAATTTTTTCGATGCGTTCACTTCAAAGTCAACGCGTCGCGTCAACACGACAATAAATGAACACACATGTAAAGGATAACTTTTTAAAATTGTATCAAAAATTTACATTCTTCAAACATCAATATTTACAGAGTTATAAAATTTTCCAAAACAAAGAATTTTAGAACACCCTTACGTATAAAACCGTAAGGTAAATTTCATTTGTAAAGGTCACAAATTATATGAATGGGTTGAATGAATTTAAAAGAGACAAAACATACTGTTAGAAGGACAGGCTTGTAATGCGACGTTGTGGCGCGAGTTGTATAGGATGTTACAAATTTTGTTTCTTATTTACTTAATTAGTTTGTTTGAAAAACATTTTTTTTAATTATGGATTTTGTTTAACGTTAATATTTTTTTATGATTATTGGGAAGTAGCGTTAGACGTGTGTTCATTTATTGTCGCGATGGTAACGACACGCTGTATATTTTACTTTAAAAAAAAGCGATGCAGTCTATGCGATGTCAATTTTCTTCCGGATTAATCTAACCGGCCTAAATCTTTAAAAAAAAATCAATTTATTGTTATACTGCCCGTATTGCCCGTGCAAACCAAAGCCATTGGTTGTACGAAAGACGCCGTCCGCGCCGCTTTTTTGTCAAGTTTTCTTTTAGTCCAAATAATCCTACAATCCGATGCTAATTTTTACTTTGAAGGGTAATTTAGCAAGGAACCAGTTGGATAGTTGTATCTGTTCCTAAAGGTTGAGTGCGTCTGATTGGTATGCGCAGGGGTCGCGCAGCGGGGCGGAGGGCTCCGGCGGTGGGGGAGCGGCGGGCGCGGGGGGCGAGGCGGGGCCCATCAAGGCCACGCTGCCAATGTGGCGCTGCTCCAAGATCATGCAGCTGCAGCGCGAGATCCATCCCACCGTGCTCTCCTCGCTCGAGGGCATCGTCGACCAGGTACGTGGCGTCTTATTTTATTGGGGATTTATATTATTATGTTGGGGAAAAATATTATGGTTCCCTATGTACCGCTACCACCGGTTCGGGGGAATGGCAGGATATGTGGGAGTCCCGGTCAGAAACGGGCACCTTCTAAAAGACATGTTGCTCCTGTCTCTTTCGCATCGGCCATGGGGAACGGACAGGCGTACGTACGTATGTATAGGCCGTCTGCATTGGCTGTGTTGGCAGATTAAAAATTAAATTAGAAAAAATTAAAAATTATTAAAAATCACACAACCACTTAAAGATAAGGCCACACTAAATTAATCAGCTTCTTAGAAGTGAGCGACTGCAGCTTTGACCAAATAAAATAATTTATAAAAACTAATTGTCCCATGCGATATTGTCGCATAGTTACCGTGATCAGGCATCGAATGATGATAACATAGGTACGTAATAAGAGTAAAATCAATGAAAGGTACCTTATTTTGAAGATAAACGTTTTTTAGTCTACTTCGGTATCTTTCATTTAAACTTATTGTCAATATATGAAATTTTCATATTCCTAATGAAAAAGTTAACTTTATTCTACTTGCCTATTTTTCGTCTCCGTCTACTTGAGCAGAGACACCTATACTAATCGGGATAAAAAGGACAAACGGGCGTTAATGCGTCCCCCACCCACTTTCCTGTTTCCCGCCCAGACCACTATTAATTTTGACGCGATATATAATACAGTCCTCAATAACGTACGTTTATTCTCATAGTAAATTATGATAACTCGCAACGTTCTGATGAATAGAAAAGTGAAAATGTTGTGTCGCATGCGAACGCGAGCACACGACGGATTATACCACCCTAATAGCATATCTTACCGATATAAAGGCCCAGCGGTGTAGCGAATACAGGCCGTCACTTAACATGTTTGCGTGATCGCAGATGGTGTGGTTCCGCGAGAACTGGTACGAGGAGGTGCTGCGTCAGCTACGCGCGGGGCTGGCCAAGTGCCACGTGGTGGCGTTCCACCACCGCGCCGCCGTCGCCGACGCCACCGTCACGCCGCACACGCTCAACTTCGTCAAGAAGGTCGTCTCCACCTTCGGCATCGGCATCGGCATTAGTGAGTCCCGCGCCAATCTTCGCCCCCTTCTTCGTCCCGCCTCTCAAATTACAACCTTACAGTAACCTTACAGGAGCCCAATTTTCAAAAGGTTGTCAACGCATCTGTAACCCTCGGGTTTAGCAGATGTCCATGGGCGGCGGTATTCACTTAACATCAGGTGACCCGTCTGCTCGTTTGGCAACTTTTCGCATAATAAAAAAAAACCTTACAGTACTAGAAACCTTACAGCATTTCATACTTTTTTTTTGTTAGTTTCCTTTTAATTTTTGTAGAGAAAACGACGAAGTTTCCCGCCGTTGCTGGAATCGAATTAACGTCTTCCGGTTTCGCGGCCAAGCGCTGTTACTACTAAGCTAAACGGCTGATTGCCACATCGGCTTAAATCTCAACGTTTTATCTGCACTGCTTCTTCGCGTTTCAAGTTATGCAAGCATTTAGGCAGTCACAAGATCAAAAATTAAAATGTTTTTTGTACGATTTGACAGATTGATATACTTATGTGTTAATAATTTTCTCTTGTTCGTACTTTCGTAATGTTTTACGCGTGAAAGAATTATACCGACAAATGATAGTTTATTTGTTTAACTCAAATAGTATTGCTCTTATATATTTTATTTTTAATATAATTTTATAGTACATATTTATATCATCACTTAATTTTCAATTTTAAAAAAACAAAAGCTTTTTTTGCAAAAAATTGTAAGTAGTACCATACACAGAGTAACACTTTTTCACAACTGCTTCAATACCTTTGCGGGCGTTAGTTTATTTTAAACTGCTTTTTTAAATTGCTAGCGATTAAAAGCTGCTCAACTGCGACGTTTTCGTGCATAATGCTTTTATTCTAAACCGAAAATACTATTTAACGGTTCCGTCGCAAGTATATTAAAGATGCGTATTAGCAGAAATATTTTGTTAGAACGTTAATCTGCTGCATGCGAATGTTGTTATAGAGCAACACTTCATTTTTTATGTCCACAGAAAATTTTCAAATATTGTAAGTTGTGCATTCTCTTCAGCCGCATCGGAAAGCTTGGCGCGACGTGCCCAGGCAACTGTCCAAGATCCGGTCTTCCAGAAGATGAAGACGCAGTTCACCGCCGACTTCGACTTCACACAGCCCAACGCAATGAAATTGCAGAACCTGATACAGAAACTAAGGAAGTGGGTCAAGATCCTCGAGGCCAAAACCAAGGTTTTGCCCAAGTAAGTAATACGAGGAAATTTTAATACAATTGTATCACTTAAAGAGTCGACACTATTTTACGCTTCGCGACATACCGCAACTTCACATGTTTCTAGACTATATTCTCTAAGCAAAGTCATGTTAACTTAACTTACTTGTAAGATTTCCGAACACAGAAAGACACGTGGCTAAAGCTGTGGCGTCTTCCGCATTTTCTCCAAGCCAAGTTATCATTCCGCGTCCTTTTTTTAACGTGAGAAAAACTCCTTATGGGGGCAGGTAGCAGGGGTTCCCGAGTAACACGGGGTACCCACTAAAATACCTTTTTTGCCCAACACCATTTTTACCGGGGTCAGGGCAAAACGATAACGCAATAACCTTAAATAATAATAATCATAATTTAGATTCCGCTTCGTGCTCTCGTACGGAACGGACGTCTCTCTAAGACGGAGGGCACATGCCACCCGAATTAGACGCCACTCGCAACCTCGGTTGCAATTTCAATCTTGTGCAAATAGTGCAGTAGTTTAGTGTTAGTGTTGTGCTCGTAGGCAGGTTCCTGTTTGTAAGTAGAATCCTACACACACTTCTCGCCTCAGAGGCGGCATTGTTTCATTTATTAACTGTGTGCTTGTTGCAATAGGCGACAGCTAGGTACCCATCCTAGCGCACCTAAAGCGCAGGCAAATTTGTTGTTATTTCTAGGCACACTCCTCCCTGCCGCAAGGTGGGGAGGCTTATTTAGCTCACACACGCCGGCGGGGCTACAAGCCCCAAAGGCACTTACGTCGCGATGGGCTCCCTTTTCGAGGAGTTCGTACGCAAAGAATGCCCCCGCTATGTGGGAACGTTTTCTCGCTTATGAAGCCGAGCATAGGCAATTAGCTGAACTCGCGTCGCCGCCATTGCCCGCGCCGTCTGCGCCCGTTACCCCGTCGCCCTCCGCGACCTTAGAAGCTCCCGTAATCCGCGTGTAGGTTAGCGCTCACCGGCCATAGGCCGCTTGTACTAGTCTCAGCCTATCTCTCGGGGAACAAAACCTTATTACAAAGCGACCTAGATACGCTACTTAACTTAGGCCCTTCTGTGATAATTGCAGGAGATCTAAATTGCAAACACGGCTCATGGGACATCCACAGCATCCCAAATAACAACGGAAAGCATCTCTTTAGCTTATCCGATAATTTAAACTTTAGCATAATTGCTCCTGCGACTCCCACTAGGTATCCTACGGTGGACAACTACCAACACGCGACACCGAGTATCCTAGATATCATGTTACTCAAGGAGGTCGCGCTCGACATCGAGTCGATAGAGACAATCCATGAACTAGACTCAGATCACAGGCCCGTCCTGTGTAAACTGGGCCAGAACGCCGGCGCGGTCCCTCCGACCAAATCCGTAGTGGACTGGCATCGTCTTGAGGTCAAACTCAAGGCCTTGGACCCCCAGGACTTAGTCGACCTACCCGAGACGATAGCTACGTTCGATGACGCAAATCGAGCGATAGCAAGTCTCCGAGAAACCATCACTTCCACAGTCGCAGACTCGCGATCGACGGTTTAACTTTCCGCCCGAACTGCGGCTCCTAATTAGGCAGAAAAATGCAGACAAACGTGCTTTCGACCGATACCGATCGGAATCGAACCGAACCCTACTTCGACGCCTTCAGCTAGAAGTCAAAGATCGTGTATCGGAACACCGACATACAACGTGGGACACTCTCCTAGAGGACATCGAGCCATCGCACACCGCCTACTGGCGGTTGGTCCGCAGTCTGAAAGCAGACCCCCGCGAATCTCTACCGCCGTTAGTTAGACCTAATAGCGCTTCAGTAGTCCTAGATGACTCCGAAAAAGCCGAATGCCTTGCGGACAACCTAGAGCAGCAATGTACGCCATCGCGCGAACACATCGATACAGCCCACCTAACGGAGGTGGACCGCGTAATCGAGATTAGGGCTGCGCTTCCACCGGAAGGCGATCCTTTGAATTCAGTGACCCCCGAAGAGGTTCAAGATATTATTAAAAACTTAAAACCCAAATCCGCCCCGGGCCCAGATAATATTAGTAACAAAATTCTTAAAGCTCTCCCTGGGCCGCTTATCTGTTTACTGGCGACCATTTACAATACTTTACTCTCCAGTTGCTCCTTTCCAGACGACTGGAAAGAAGCCAGGGTCATCGACATTCGCAAGCCTAATAAACCAGCCAACCAGCCCTCTAGTTATCGTCCCATCAGCCTCCTCAGTTGCCTGGGGAAGCTCTACGAGCGGCTTTTATTAAACAGGCTCAATGAGCACGTGTTTTCCAACGGCCTTCTGCCGGCGGAACAATTCGGCTTTCGAGCTAGACATTCCTGTCCCGATCAACTATTCCGCCTAACGGAACATATCCTAAAAGGCCTAAATCACCCTAAACATATTAGTACAGGGGCTCTTTTCTTCGATGTCGCAAAAGCATTCGACAAGGTCTGGCACAACGGCTTTCTTTACAAGCTGTACACACACAAAGTGCCAGATAGGCTCGTACACACCATCCAGGCCTTCCTGTCGAACCGCTCTTTTCGATATCGAGTTGAAAGCACCCTCTCCACAAGCCGCCGCCTCACGGCCGGCGTACCACAAGGCTCCTGCCTCTCACCTTTGCTCTTTACGCTCTACACGAGCGATATACCTAAAGACCCCCACGTCAATCTCGCGCTTTTCGCGGAAGACACGGCGCTCTTTTATTCAGACCGCAACCTTAGACAACTAACCGCTCGACTCCAAAGCGCTGCCGACCGCCTCGGCGATTGGTTCCGCAAATGGAGAATATAAATAAATCCCGAAAAGAGTGTGGCGATTCACTTCACACGAAGTACTTACCCGTCACATCTTTATAATGGCCCTCGTCAATGCAGAAAGTTGGGGCAAATATGCCTTTATGGCCAACCGCTCCTCTGGGAGAAAAAGGTCAAATACTTAGGAGTCACTTTCGACTCGCGTATGTCATTTACTACGCACATTAATAACGTTCGCAATAGAGCCGCGTTCGTCTCCGGCCGGCTACACAATTTAACTAACGCTAAAAGTAAAATGCCCTTAAGGCACAAATTATTATTATATAAGACCTGCGTACGACCTATTATGTCTTACGCATGCATGACCTTCGCCCACACACCCTACTCGCTTGTACAAGTTGCAAATAGTACAAAATAAGTTCATCCGCCGCGCAACCGGTGCGCAGTGGTATCAACGCAACGTCGACCTGCACAGCGATTGCAGACTCCCGACGATTCGCGAATATTTTAAAGACCTGACCAAACGATTCTTCGATAGAGCCGAACATCATCCCAACCCTCTGATGGTAAGCGCAGCAAATTACCAACCCGACCAAAACGCGAACGTCAACAAGCGTCGCCCGCGAAACGTCCTAATCGACCTGGTCGAGGTTGAGGAAGGGGACTTAGACACGCCGGACCCACATCCGGGGGTCCCGCCGGACAACCTACACCCACAGTTAGTGCCACAACAAACACACTAGTTCGCCCTCGCCTCCGAGCACGGCGAGACCAACACAACGCGTACACAATGTACACCCGCGTTCCGGGGCGGTTCTCACCGCCCCCAGCCACCGATTAGGTAATTGCACAGTCGACGGCCATCGGGGTTTCGGTCCGAACCACGACCTCGATGGCCCTTAGATGACGTACCATAGTTAAACGCACGCATGAGCACATGCGTGGCCCTACCCACAGCGGAGGGCCCAAACCCGTGGGTTCTGGCTAGCCCACCGGTGCTGCGTCAGATGAAGCTTTAATAGTCTCGGGACTGAAAGCAAAAACATCAGTTAATACAAGAATCATAATTTATTTCAAGCTTTTTTTTTGCCTCGGGCGAATTCAACTTGCGCGTTCGATTCGTGAACGCAGGTCGTTCCTCATCGAGGAGAAGTGCCGCTTCCTGTCCAACTTCAACCTGAAGACGGCCGAGATCGAGCTGCCCGGCGAGTTCCTGTTGCCGAAGCACACGCACTACCACGTGCGCATCGCGCGCTTCATGCCGCGCGTCGAGATCGTGCAGAAGCACAACACGTCCGCGCGGCGGCTGCACATCCGCGGCCACAACGGCAAGGTGCGATGACCCCATTGGCTCAGTGGATAGTGGGCCTATCTCTTGCCCGATACAATTTTACAACTTTTTTTTTTAAAACAATTTTACAATTTTACACTTTCAAAAACATTGTCCTTACTTTAGGTAGCGTTTTCCAGTGTTGTAATGACGACTGAACAGATGCGTAATAACTATATGTGGGTCACAGAAAGAGTTGTCCCGTGTGGGAATCGAACGCACGATCCCCGACGCCGAAGTCAATAGCTTGGCAACTGCGCCACGGAGCCATCGTCAATGTTATAAAATATGTATTTATTTATTTACAAATGAAAAGCATTTCAAGTATGTTTATCAGTTACCTAGTATCCATAGTGCAAGCCTTGCGTTTAAAAATATTTAAGTCCTAAAATATACATATATAAAAAAAGGTGTACCCGTACCTGGTGGTGAACGACTCGGGCCTGGGCGACGCTCGGCGCGAGGAGCGCGTGCTGCAGCTGCTGCGCATGCTCAACCACTACCTGGCCAAGCAGAAGGAGACCTCCAGGCGCTTCCTGCACTTCACCGTGCCGCGCGTGGTGTCCGTCTCGCCGCAGATGCGCCTCGTCGAGGACAACCCCAGCTCGATATCGCTGCTCGACATTTATCGCACCGAGTGCGCCAACAGGTGATCCGTTGCTCGATTTGGCCGGAGGGAGTTCGGGTGACGTTGACTTTGACTTTGGACTTTGTGGACGTTGGGGAAGTACCACGACCGGCGGGAACTGGAAGTGTTTATACTTCCGCGTTTCGTCTGCTGAGTGAGCTGGCCGAGGCGCACTTTGTTGAAATTTGGTAACGCAGATACGTTACAATCGTATGGTTGTTATGAAAATCCTTGTAGACTTTTTTAGTAAATCATTCAAATATTTTTTATGCTACTACACACTATAATCATCAAAAATAATTGATGCATAATTAATCGAAGTTTCTCGTTAGTTCATTACATATGCCACTGTTATAGATAGAGAACGACCAATTCTTTTATAATATTTAAAATTCTCAAGATACCTTATCTTTTATGTCTCATCGGATTTGAAAATTTTACACTATAAATGGTTAACCAATTTCCCAAAAAAATGAAATCATTAAGGTCTTTGAGTATTGTAGAGTTTTTGATTATGACGAGTATCGAAGAGAGAGAGAAGAACGTAGATTGTAACTCCAGTCATAACTCGAGTAGTTTTGAGCATTGATCAGGTGTGGGGCGAGCTAACGGCTTGTAGCGAAAAACTGGTGACTACAATAGCTAGTAATCCCTTCATGTGGCGCTTAAACAAGCTGCGACGCGATTTTTATGTCGCTTTTTATTAAGTTTATACGGTGCTTACTTTTCGAGCTGTTTTATTCACACCCTAATAATTAAATAAATAAGTATTGTTTATTAACTTACGTTGAAGATCGCTGCTAATTGGGACGTCATTTCGTGGGCACAACGGGAGGGAGCTCTAACCGTAAAGCCACCTCCCTTAGCTACCAAGGGAGTTAGCAGTTACGAAATTCATATTCGAAACAACGAAATAAATCGGCAAAAAAAATGGCAATATACCGAAATGGATCGAAAAAATTTAAATAGACAACAATAATCGAACGGCGGGAAAACAACTGACAAAAGTAAAGTAATATTAAAGCAATAACATTAAATTAATTTGAATTTTAATTGGAATGAAAGATATATCGATGTTCACACCGACCACGGCACTAATAAAACAAACCTATTATCATGGAGGTCAGATGGACATTGACGCTAATTGTTTTATTTATTCAATGAAGATTCACATCTCTATAAAGAAGACTTTTACAAATCAAGTTTTTTTTCTCTGGAAAGCTCTTTTTCAAACCAGTTTTTTTTTACTTTATGCTATGCTTTCTGATATACTTATTGAGATTTATGTCCGTAATGTCATCCGCATATTTTATCTCCGACGAAAGCCATTAAACGGTGATCTCATGCCTGGTTAATTAGTTATAAGTGGGTTTCGAAATTTAGTTCCTTTTGCAGTAACGAGCACAATTTGTTTTTCTTATTTTTTAAAAAAGATATTGATTTTTCTTTCACAAATAATCAGGAGGCCGGGGTTTGATTCATAATTATGTAAAGTTACCCAAGCTTATGACATGTCTTTAGTTTTACACTAAAATCAAATCAAACGTGTTTAAAGGTTGATCGTAAAATGAAATAATTTGACCTGGGTAAAGAGTATATTTTTTTTATGTGAAAAGTTGCCGAGCAAGCAGACGGTTCACCTGATGTTAAGTGAATACCGCCGCCCATGGACATCTGCTAAACCCGAGGGTTGCAGATGTGTTGAGAATATTTTGATAATTGGTCTCCGGCTACCTCACTCACCAGACGAAACGCGAAAGTATTATACTTCCACTGTAAAGTGTTGTCGCCGCTGTGGGAATCGAACCCACGTCTTCGGCATTCGCGGCCTGACGCTTTAGCCACTAAGCTAAACGGCTGATTGCCACGCCGACGAAAATCTTAACGTCTTTTATCTACATCCTTTAACTCATACTTTTTCTACATATTTTAATGTATTACAACATACATCATACATACATCTTAAGATTGCTTAAGTGCAAAGATTAGCACTACAAACAATTTAAATTTCTGGTTGCAGGGGTGTTGAATATGACGCACCGGTCGCCCGTTACTACGAGCGGCTCGCGGCGGTGCAGGCGCGCGGCTCGCAGGCATCTCACCAAGTGCTGCGCGACATATTACGGGAGGTAAACATTTTCTTATGATTTTAAAGGAAAAGAAACCTTTTGAAGTTATACTTCTTTTTATTTATTTATTTATTTATTAAATTATTTACTCGGTTGCACCAACAGAGGAGACGCCATCACAAGTTGAATAAAACCGTAACACAAGATTGGTGCCACTCCAACTGTAGGTGCAAACAACGTACAAACAGCGGTGTACATTATGAATTAAATTAGAATTATCAGTACGAAATAAGTTAATCGTTACGATAAAAACATAAAAACTATACTGAAACTTCGTAATCTATTAAACATCTTAAACGATTTATGAATTATGCATAACTTTTTAGTATCTTTAGAGAGAACTTCAGCGGTGCTGTTAAGCAGGCAATTAAAATTGCCAATTTTAAATGATATTCGATAAAGATTGCACCGGTCCTCCTGTAACCGGTCTCAATAGGATGTATTTTGTGCAATGCAAGATCGTGACCGCAGAAATAAAAAAGCACAGCTGATACATTATAGGTAGTGTGAAGAAAAAACATTAACCTTAATACATTGTGGTGAACGGCATTGCTTCCATTCGATTATTGAAGATTGGACATTAAAGGATAAATAAACTGAGTGAATTTTAAAGTTGTCTGAAAACGGTTATGTTGTTTATTATAGCATTATCATATTGAAAAATAATGTTACCAATGCAATATAAGGAAGCTGTTTTATTCCCAAAAACTTCTGTTTGTATTAAATGTGTCATTCTGAATAAACCGTATAAAGTATTATATTTTTTCAATTAGTCATACTGATACCGATGACGAAACACGACGAATCCATGTCCGGAACTAGCAATCTTCCACTGCACATGTGAATAGAGACTTAAAGGCCAATCAGACTTGTTTCTAAGGACAGCGGAAAGTCATTTAAGCGGTGGTGCTCGCGAAATTGGAAACCGTAAACACATACTTATAACTTCATTAGAAACATTAATTAGGATAATTTGTCGTCAACATTAAGTCGATGAAGCAACAATATTTTCATTAAATGAAACTAGTTTACGGATTTTATAGCGTTTTAACTTTTATTTTTAATTCCAGACCTTTCGAATTTCGAATCCTTTCCATCGGTCATGGTCACGGGAAAACACACGAGGGAAATCCCTAAACTTTATTCGCGTAAAATTAAGAAATCAACAATACATTTGCTACTGAATATAAAAAAAAACTGTATATCTATAACATAAAATTCCATGAGTTAATTTATACATAATGGTCATCATTTTTATTAAGTCGCATATTTCAAATGAAGAATAATACAAACCCTTACATATGAACTTGGCTGGGACATCGATTAGTGACCCGAGTGTCGTGTGGAGCTACTCTCATAAAACTCTCTGTAATCTTTTAGTAAGAGTTTACGGAGCGTTTTATAGAGTAATATGTGAGACACTCCTACATATAGATATACATTATCCATTTACGTTGAGAGATAGATTTGACCTTTACCGTCGTGTAAAAGCAGTACCTTTTTTAATATTTTAAAAATTCTTTTATCTTCTTGATCTACTGTAAGCACTTTTTTGATCGGTTGTTTAGGACATTAAACTCTTACTGTGATTTTGTTTTTTCTATTTTAGTATGCTGTGCAAATTTCCTTCTTTCTAAGGCGATCATTATGTTACGAGTATTTGTTAGGGGGTTGTTAAAATTTACCTTCTTATCGTGTAGCTTTTGAACGACTTGTTGATCCGATCGTGGTCGCTATTTTTCATCCTAAAGAAACGTTACTGATTCACCTGATAGCTCCCGTGATCTTGCGGATTAGTGCATCCGCTAGTGAGAGATATTGCAGGTGTTCCAGCAAGGGTTAGCAAACAGGGCCTGCCACTAGTTACTTAAGCTCAACGTAAGTTACTTGCGTCGACTTTCATAGAAGTTGTGGTACCTCTTTTAACTTACTTTTAATTATGTCAGTGTTACCGGATACCGTTTAAGTAGAACCGGGCGATTATATGGTTCATATCTTACACACAGTACCAATTAGTATTTATATTAATTGCGAAGGTGGAATACCGTGAGACTAACTATGGCAGACCTAACGGATCGACGTGACCATGTATATACCGGGTTCTCGCGTAAATTAAACGGGAAGCAGAATTCAAACTTTTCATTTGTTAAGAAGATTGGAAGAAAGAAGTCCACTGCCTTCAAGGTTGACGTCTCGCACACAACCCTTACGGAGTTGCAATATCCATGGGCACAAGTCATTTCTCGACTCGATTGGCGTGGAGAGCAGTGAACCTGTATATTGCCACAGAGGGTGTGGAGTCATGGAAAGGTATTGCGATGAACATAGGTTTTTTTTCCAGTGACTGGGTATTTACATATGTATAATATGTATTTATTTACAAAAAAAAAAAAAACATGTTTAGTTATGTGTTTATCAATTTCCTAGTAGTACAAGCGTCGCTTAGTTTGGGACCAGAGAACGTTGTGTAAAAATGTGTCCGCAAACATTAGTTATTGTTCACATTCTCCAAAAGGATAGAAGCAGTTATCCGTTCGCCAATGCGCAGGTGCAAGCCACCATGGTGCCGAAGGGCATGGTGCGCGAGTGGGCGGCGGCCACGTTCGCCGCGCCGACCGACTACTGGACGTTCCGCAAGATGCTGACGCTGCAGCTCTCGCTGGCCGCCTTCGCCGAGTACGTGCTGCACCTGACGCGGCTCAACCCCGACATGATGTACGTCCACCAGGACTCGGGGCTGCTCAACGTCGCCTACTACAAGTTCGACGTCGACGACACAACGGGTGATTGTTTGAACACGCTTTATAAACACGCGCCGCACTCGAGTGCGCAACGGATGTCGATTGTTTCGCAACGATGCAGCTGCAGTTTCAAAGCACATCAAGTGCGTACTCAGTAGATGTCGCTGCCTAAACGCCTACATTACAACCTGACGGTAAGACGTACGCAGCAAGATGTTTTTGCAAGATGATGATCACCGCCTGTGACCGAGCCCTCGTGAGGTTGGAGTTGCGTTGCCAACCTGTAAAAAGATTGGGTCGGGGTTACCTCACTCACCAAGGATACCGTAAAAATATTATACTAATTCACTTCACGCCGTCCGTCCGGCGCCGTGAAATTCCCCTGGACGAATCCGCCCATTCCTGCGATAAAAATCTAAATAAGAAATCACTATGGGCACCGATTACGTAATTCGCCGGTATATTACTCCTGTCCCCTGTGAGGCCGTGGCAATATCCCGGATGAGGCAGGCCGTTACTGCAAAGTACAATTCGAATGACCGCTCTCTGCGTCCGCAGGGGAACTGGACGGCAACCGCCCGGTGCCGTTCCGTCTGACGCCCAACATATCGGAGCTGCTGACCAACATGGGCATCACGGGCCCACTCACCGCCTCGGCAATCGCAGTCGCCCGATGCCTCGTCACGCCCAATTTCAAAGTAACAAATTTAGTTCTAATGCCGTGCTTAATGATTTGTTCAACTTTCTTCACAGACTATTACTTCTTCGAGACTTCATGTTGTATGTCGTTTTTTTCAACTATATTAGCTAAACTACTAAAGTAGGGAAAAAAAATGAATAGTCAATTTTTTCATTATAATCATATTTCATTGAATTTGGCTGTCACTTCATGGCGAAAATATAGAATTGGCACACAATAATTATCGGTTTCTTTGAACACGTTTTTACGGTTCCTACGTCTAGAATGCAATGCAATCTGCATTTTACATATTCATATTTCCCAGATATACAAATACAGAAAAATCTATTTTTTTTACAATTAAGTAGAGAACGTTAGTCGTCGAGGTAGCCAACGAACGTCCTTCCATTGAACGTCGCCCTTGACCTTGCGCAAGGACAAAACCCGTCCGGGCCGTCGCCGGACCTTTTCCATCCGCGGTGAGCCATCGCTGTGTCACCACTACCCAGCGCCAGCTCAACCGCGGAGACTTAGCCAGTGGCTGAGCGCGTTCTCCGTTCGCAGATCCAGTCCATCCTGCGGACGATACTGCGCGACGAGATGGTCACCGGGTGCAGGAAGCGGCTGGAGGACAAGTCGGGCGCTGTGGCGGCGGGCGGCCCCGCGGAGGGCAGGCCGGCCGAGGTGGACAACGAGACCGTGATCGGCATGGTGACCAAGGCGGTGACCGTGATCAGCAACCGGCTCAACGCGCTGGCGCTGTTCGACGGGCCCGACAGCAAGGTGGCGACCCTGGTCACCGCCGCCAACAGCCACGACAACCTCTGCCGCATGGACCCCGCCTGGCACCCCTGGCTCTGAGCGCCCTTCGCCTCACCGCGTCGAATAGAAAAACGTTCCGTTTGGCTTATCTAGTTTGAGTTTTCTTTTACTTAACAAACGTCTCTAGGGCGTTGCTCGCATTTAAATAATCATTTGCACTTGAGCAGTCAGTTCGAATTGTTCTACCGGTACCCCAGTGGAGTCGTTTTAGCGCTTTACTGCGCGCTACAAAAACATCGTCTCTGTGATCATGGCCTAAAAATCAACCATGAAACATTTTGTAGGTCCTTATCGTACCCAAAATATTCCTTTTAAGAAAAATTTTGGGATATCCTGCTCTTGAATATTTAAACAGTTTCCTTACTGGTATATTACACATATATGTTTAAATATAACTTGTATGTTTAAGGATTCTCTCTATGACATAAGCGGCGATTTAATGAAATAAAAACATACGGTTATCGTACTAATTACTAGATGTCCATTAGTGTTTGAATTATCTAAACTTTAAATATTTGTTGAATCATTTGTCTAATATATATCAGTATAAATATTATGTGTACAAGATATAGCATAATAATTAATATCACATAAATATTATATATTCTATCCTCTCTTACGTTTGGATGACTTTACGAATGATGAAATTAAGGCAAAATTGTAATGTAGTTACGATCTCGTGTAGAAGTGAAGCATTAAAATAATATGATATAAATGTGGTGTTGTCTATTTATCTTTCTTATTTCTGTATCCCTTAGATCGTATTTTTGTCTTTAAAATAAAAACTCCTTAATCGCAAATCATCATTATCCTCCTGACCTTATTAGGTGGGGTCGGCACAAAAACGGTTGTAAGCAGTTTTGGCTGTGTTTTACGACCGGCCGGTCTACCCAATATCAACCCTCCCTGGGTTTGTTACCCTGGGTTGTTTGTTACCACACTCAAATCCGGGACAATTATCTGGGACCGGGGGTCACACAAATACTCGTCCCGTGTGGGAATTGGACCCACGACCCACGACCCCCGACGCCAAAGCCAATAACTTGGCAACGGTTTATTGGTGTAGTCGCAGCGGATCATGAGTTCCATTCCCACCCGGAATATTTTTTTATATCATTTCAGGCTGTTTGGTTTTGGTAACACTGCTGAACATAGGCCTCCGCCACAGACTGCTACGAACCATTCATGTATCTACAAATAATTCTTAGGGATCTGATTGTTTATTTTTGTGCAATTTGTACGAATGTCGTCTCTACTGTATTGGTTTCAGACATTTAAGTGTACACCCGGATAAGGGTTTGTTAATGATAAAGTGATATGAAATGATTGAATTACAGTGGTCAGCTTTAATAAATCTGCAGCTACAAATGCAGAGACACGACTACAAATGCAAGGAATGGTGTAATGCTTTTTACCAACCGTTATTTACACATAAACGATCGTATAGTGAAAGAAATCTCTAGACCATACACATATTATTAAATTCCTGAAAGTGAATTGTTATGAGTGTCGCAAGTTTGAAGCTGTCTTCCCAGGGATAAAATACCTCACGGTACACTGTTAAACTGACTTTAAGGAAGTTAACACTAAGAAAAATTCTGAAGGTTATATCGGCACTCGCACCGACTAAAACCCCCACGATGTTACACCTAGGCGCATATCGGCAGGGTCACGGGAACGCTTTCGCACATTTCCGCGGACCCTGCCAGCGCTGGCCGCCTTAGCAGTTCCCTCACGGGGAGCAACTCCCCTCTCCTCCAGGTAAGGCGCGCTGGAACATTCAGCGCGCTTTCCTACTCGGCCCCATTTTCACGGCCAACGAACTCCCCACTTCATAGGGAGAACGGCGCACCGCAATACCGACACTCCTCTCCCCCCGCGGCCCCACCACAGCTGCATCAGCGGTGCAGCCCCGCCGAGTCGCGGAGGATAGGGAGCACGGCCGACGCAATGCCGACACTCCTCTTCCCCCGCGACTCCTCCTCGGTATCAGAAGACTGGGACAGTGGCTCCACCTCTACCACCCTCGACTTGTCCCCTGCACCCTCCAGCACGCATCCAGAGTGGGCTCATTGAGTCCACTCGGAGCGGCCCTCTTGGGCCGGCCTTACACCACAGGCCGGCCCAGTGTGGGTTCCTCTTAGCTTCGCCGTGGGGGACCAAGCCATGGCTACTAAGCCCCTCCGCCACGTCAAGGCGGGAACCCGGTCGGAGGGGATAACTGGCCTTAACCTAACTACTACTTAGTACGGCCGCGCAACAAATTCTGCTGTTGCACAAATGTGTAAGACGTTAAGTCTAACCTAAGAGCCTAGGAGTCACTTAACGTCAACTTATATCCTAAGAGTCACCTAACGTCAACTTAAAAGGAAAAAAACTGAATAATATAAAGAATTATGGACTGTTGTTAAAAAAATAATAGTAGGTCGTAATAGTTCGATTAAATAATTGAGAAATAATTTTGAAACGGATAGGTACAGTCGTATCGAAGAGTTGTTATTCTCAATTTGCACAAATGATACAGGAGCGAGGCGTGCGAAATGAGCCGAGGTTGCGTGTAATTGCAGGTACTTACACAGCAGGTGAAAGTACGAGGACCGCGAAGGCGACTAGGAACACTGCATTATGTATTCTGTTGAGGGGGACGCACGCTTACTTCGAATAATATGAAGCATGCCAGAGAAACAACATACATTTGAAGGTTATTTAGAAGGTTTTTTTTTCGAATTAGGTATCTTGTATTTAATTAGGTACTTATTTACTTTTTTTTATGTAAGAATTACTTGATAAACAAGGAAGAAGGTTTACCTGATGTTAAGTGATAACCGCCGCTCTTGGACATATGCAACAGCCATTGGCTTGCAAATGCGTTGCCACCTCCTTCACTTCACATCGGTCTTCTGTGAGGTCGTGGTACTTACCCGGACGAACCTGCACATTCGAGCAACAGACGAAGTTGTTGCGTGGCCCTACCACAGTTAAAATGTGTTGTATTTAATAACTATCGCATTTGGTGATGAATTATCATGTAGTTGTAGGTGGCAAATACTTGATCACTCATTGACATAAGGACGATTACTATTTAAGGACGATTATTCAATTAAATATCTCAAGTATTCTACCGTTAGTAACTAGCGGATGCACTTGGTATAAAGTTATACAATAAGCTCTCGATCTCACCACTCACCATTCTCTTTCGATCGAAAGATAGTAAAACTGATTTCATCACACTAACAATGGGAAAGAAAATGCACTAATTGTAGGATACTGCAGGAATTGTTTGAGAATACAAGTTAATATTATTTAACTTTAAAATAAAGGTAATGATTAATATGATGTAACTAACGATTTTTATATCTAAATATTGTCTTAACTTACATAAAAGAGCATACTTTATATCACTGTGTATTGTAATATAAGATTTCTTTACCCAGCTATTCGGAAAGAAATAAGCATACATGACGGTTCACTTTTATAAGGATAGAGCCTTTGATTATATACATTTATAATCAGACGAGAGAGCCATTATGAAGTATCTATTTTGAATTAAAAAAAATCAATCAATGTAATCACAAAAGAATATACTTACCTACCTACTTATTAAAAAAAAGATCAATATAAGTTACAACCAAGGCATGATTGTTTTGGTCCTAAAGATGTGTATCTTACTAAATAGATTAGCAGTGGTCCTTCCAGTAGATATTTAACAATTTTAAAATGTTGTATGAACGTCTATTTTACAAATTCGCTATATGCAGTGACCTTTATATTTGGAAAAAGGTCATATTACACGGGGTTAGAATTCACGAAAATGAAGAACACGGAATGGCCTTGCTTGGATTTTATGTTTCCATATTCATAGGACTACTTGTGACTTGTGACAATTCATCTCGGGTCCTGCGGGCCGCCGGGCGAGCGGCGCGTTGCTAAGCGGCGGCGGCGGCGGGCGGCCACGTCGGCACGGCGACTCGAGCGCGCACGCCCCGCACCGCTCCCCACGCTCACATCACCGAGTCCGACGCCGGCCGGAGCCCCCTCGCCGCTCAGTCCGCTCCGCAACTTCAGTGCGAACGTTGGTATATCGCAGTGTTGCACTCGCACTCCAAGTGTCCGACCTCTAGAACAGACCGTTTATGACATTCGACAACCCCGCCCCGCATTTTCCGAGTTGCATTTCGACCAGTGCAAGGAGTGCGCCGACAGTGAGCGGTTCCGTAGCCGATTCGGGACAGCTCCCGCGCTTATTTATGTTGTCGTTTTGGTGTGGTGAATATTTGTGGCGTACGAACGATAACCGGATTATCTGTGCGTTGGAGTTAGAGGATATTTATAACTATCGGCAGCTTTTCCAAGAAGGTGAGTGAAATTCTCGATTCGGCGAATGATGCTTGTATGTACGGGACGTCGGGTCGTCGCGACGTGGCGGTCGTCTCGTCGATACGCTCTGGAACGCTGTGCAAGAAAACCGTGTCCTGATCGCTTGCAAAAATTTTCCACTTGTTCTGTGTATCTCTTCAGCTATACTTCAATCGGTGTTTGTTTCTTTTCCATTATTTGAATTTTGTAGTACACATTATAAGCTGTCTGTACGATGATGCATTGATTGAAAACATGTCATTATTTTTTGTTTGCTTTCCGCAAGTACTTACAGGAATCTTGTTAGATTTGGTCCTATCCTACTATATGAGATTATTGGATGGTGGACGGAAGCGAATGGCTAAGAAAACATGAAGGAGAGCGGGCGTCGCCGCGGGGCGGAGTGCGGCCGGTCGAGCGACCGCATTCCATATGGAATGCCGGATTGTATCTGTACGCAATGTCAGTGCGACTTGGATTCGCCATCGTTCCTGTACCGACCATTGCAAATTTGCAACAATGTCCGCTCGTATTTCGCTGAATGTACTCGTTCTTTAGATGTTTGTGTTAGCATGATATAGTCAATTGTGGGCGTTGATTGGCGCTGCCTGCCCACGCTTCTCTCCCTATAGTAATCATAGTGGTTAATGATGTTTTAGCCCACTGCAAGCAATAGCACCATCTTGTTTATACTAGGTAGATAATGTTAATATTTACAATGATATAATGTGATATCTTTAAAGTATCCAGGAATTGTATCTCAATAACTTGACCTCATTGATGTACCAATAAATAAAAAACCATAAACCCTATTGTATAACAAGGGGTTTGCAAAATCTTATGCATCGGCGGACAAGGAACAAAGTATGACAGCTAACAAATTTAAATGGAGAAAATATTGTCTTAACGGAGAATCGAACTTACATCACAACGATTGCAGACAATTATTGAATTTCCGTGTAGTATTTAATCGTAAATAAAATTTAATAACTGTAATGTAACAGAAAGTCAAGAGTAATTTGTTCACATTTATTCATTTATCTGTCCATTAACATATTTTTTCATAAGCTATAAATTATTTGCTATAGTGTGAAATTGACGTCAGAAAATCTGCTAATACCTGATAGTTTCGTAAGAATCTAAAGACAATGTTACGAAAAGACGTGTATGACTAGTTTTGCTGGTAAAGAATACGATTTAAAACATATGTTAGTGGAAAAAGGGCCTTTCTAAACGTATTTTATTTTTGTATTAATAAGAATACATTTGGAAATAACAACAACAAAAAGGACAACATCCTTTGTTCAGACGAGTCGTTCGACCAGCAGTGGGATGATACCAAGCTGGTTACTATATTTTATTAAAGATTTATTTAAATATCAAACAACGTGTAAACAGTTTATATAATGTTGGCAACACTAAAGGAAGTCATTCCTTGAGGTTGTTGGCAATACTAAAAGAAGTGTCATTCTGTGGGGTATAAATGAAGCTGCACGAAGCATTTCATGGTCTTCGTCGTCTTCGTCTTCTTCTTTGGCTGTCATACCAGAAGTATACAAGATAGTTCTGCCCAATCGATATCATAAATTAAATAGTTAGAGTGGTGTTACATTAGTGATATTAAAGTGATAAAATAAGTAATTATACCAGTGTTATTGTTGTGCAAAGTGAAACTACGGTGATTTGGTAAAAGTATTTATATTTCTACCTTCTTAGCTCGATAAAACAAAGTATAGCTAACATCAGAAGCGGGATTTAACTCTTGTGTGTAATTAGTATTCGCGCCCTACGAGTGTAAAGTATAGTAATGAAAAAAAAAATAGATTGACATAATAGAATCTTATGCATTAGTTTTCGTGGAATCATAGTACGATACGTTACCAGACTTTGAAAAGCTTAAAGGGTCTGCTAAGATTTGGTATGAGTGGTGATCAATTGGAAATACATGAAATTGTCGATTAAGATTGATAACTGGGATGTTATCTAGGTTATAGTTTAAAATTGAAGCGTGTTCGTAAGGTAAAATTTTAATTATTTTTATAAGCCCATGTTGACTGTTGTCTTAACATTATAAGGGCAGCTAGTGGATAACCTATGGGTGACAGTATTACTCGCCATAATCGGAGTAGTGAGCTGAAGCAGTCTACCTAAGACTAAAGGTGTGAACTGGAACAGACGCTACCCCGGATTAAGGGAGTGATGAGCATGTAGTGGATAACCTAGAGATGACAGTATTACTCACCAGAATAGGAGTAGTGAGCTGAAGCAGTCTCTACCTAAGACTAAAGGTGTGAACTGGAACAGGCGCTACTACGGATTAAGGGAGTGATGAATCTCGTTAAACGTTGTCTAAGCCTAAAGACAATGTTTAGGGTTATCGGGTACAATCTACTTAAGCTTATTATTTTTGCGGGGCATTTTATGCCTAAAGTAGTTTGTGTGTTACAAATGATTTATGAACAGTTTCCTTTGGGTTTTCTAGAATAAACGTTTTCCATTAGACAATTAGAATATCTTAAAAGTATTATCAGACTAAGGAAATCGTATAGAATTCAACGCAGTGGAATTTCTGGAAAGGATTTAAGGAAAGGAATGGCCGAGCAGTAATGTTTAAAAACAAGATGTTGTTTTCAGTTAATTCTGTCATGTTTGTTCCCGGCGACTGGTTTTGCATTGTGCCTGGGACATGCACAAAGCAGGAGGGCCGTGTTGGCAACACTAAAGGAAGTCATTCCTTGGGGTTGTTGGCAATACTAAAAGAAGTGTCATTCTGTGGGGTATAAATGAAGCTGCAAGAAGCATTTCATGGTCTTCGTCGTAGTCGTCGTCTTCTTTGGCTGTCATACCAGAAGTATACAAGATAGTGCTGCCCAATCGGTATCATAAATTAAATAGTTAGAGTGGTGTTTCATTAGTGATATTAAAGTGATAAAATAAGTAATTATACCAGTGTTATTGTTGTGCAAAGTGAAACTACGGTGATTTGGTAAAAGTATTTATATTTCTACCTTCTTAGCTCGATAAAACAAAGTATAGCTAACAATAACAAGAGCTAAGACATCAAAACAACTAAAAATTTTCTTGTTATTTTAGAATTGTAGCGCTAAGAAGGAAATCTTGATACCGTCCCATAAACACGTCATGGTAAACATCTTATGAATGGTATGCCAAAGTTAATGAAATATATTGAGTTACATAGTCATATTTAAGAAAATTAGCACTTTGGTGTTGTTGGATAGGGATAACCACAGTCTACCGACCAGGTTACAAAAACAGGGCGATCAAATATTAATCTTTTTCGATGCGTAATTATCAAAGTATTATTTTTAAGTAAGCATGCTAGAACCAAGGAGAGCGGATCTTAGACTTTGGGAATTCATTTTAATACGGTATTAGTAGTTTATCCTTACTTGGCTTCTGCTTACATATCCACCAATTTTTTTTATTCCGAGAAATATCAATGAATAAAACAAACTCGGATTGTCATGATTTTAACAAAACGTTGTGTGATGGAGCTAAAAGGCATCGTCAGCTGCTGTATGATGTAAGCAGACTAGTCCGGAAAAGTGCCATTGGCACGCGTAAAATCCGCTAACCTCATCATAAATTTACGTTTCATCAGGTGAAATATTTGGATTTTATATATGACATTATAATGAGTAATTTCTTCATTTATGTTTAGGTGGCTATGTTTAGGTGGCTATAACTGACTGTCGTTTTTTAATGAACCGATTAGTATAAAGTAAACCGTTTTAACAAAGCAAGTACGTAGTTTCTTTTGTCAAATGCCAGTTAACATAATATCTTAGGAAGTAGACAGGTATCATAGTCCTGAACATTTATAATGAATACAGAAGCTGTGAAAATGCGATTCCTTATACCATTATAAGGATCGCATTTTCACCACTCCTCTCGGGGCATTCCAAACGATTTAGTCCAATGTAGTTTTTTTATTGATTTCTTTTTGAATAATATTTCAAAAGGATATGTGTTTTTTTTTATGCGAAAAGTTTCCAAACGGACAGACGGTTCGCCTGATGTTAAGTGAATACCGCCGCCCATGGACATCTGCGACACCCGAGGGTTGCAGATGCGTTGAAAACCTTTTGAAAATTGGGCTCCGGCTACCTCACTCACCAGGCGAAACGCGAAAGTATTTGTCCACTTTATTATTTTATACTTCCACTTTACGCTGGTCTTCTGTGACGTCGTGGTACTTACCCGGACGGGCCTGCCCATTCGTGCAACAGCCGACGCTGCTGCGTGGCTCTACCACCACAAAATGTATTTAACGGAATAATGATGATGATTATAAAAATCTTTTGTTGGTAAATAAATGACAGATTCACAACTCGCATGTTACTCTCTTATGGTATTTTGTGGTTTGTTGCTGCTTGAACTTAAGCAGACATGTATTTTAATGTCAATTAGGTATATGAGAAAATGAGTTATCTCAATAAGATTGATAGTCGTAGCGTATTTCGACACCCGAGCGTCGCCTCTTCCGCTCTGTGACCCACAATTTATGACTTACTTTACGATTCCCGTCTAACATAATTACGTAACATAATGTTACGTAGTTATGTTAGACAGTACCTTTTTACCGTTAATTATCAATAAATGTTTTTTTTAACCTTTATAAATAAAAACACGGCCTTAATACGAAATCAGTATAGAAATTAAATACGTTTAAAAGCTTAGAGAGATTTAGAATGTATCGAGTCGCATTATTTTATTTTATTTTCATCGATGTCAAGTGGCCTGGCTACCTCACTCTCAAGTGAGTGAGGTAGCCAGGGCCCACTTTATTTAAAGGTGGCAACGCATTTGCAACCCTATGGGTGTTGCAAATGTCCATGGGCGGCGGATATTACTTTACATGAGGTAAACCGTCAGCACATTGCTACTTTTTCACATAAAACAAAAATAGCATTTTATCGCACAAATCTTTAACGTGATTCTTTAAGTTGATTAACTTTTTTTTATTTATGAACCGATTTAAATAAAACTAACACTTAAGCTACTACAGTGCATTAATGAAAGTTGCACCCAAATCGGATAAACCGTTTCTGAGATTCGCACACAAACGCACATACAAACAGGCAAAAATTTTAACAATCATTGTTTTGGGTTCTACTGCGTTGATAAAAGTTGATACTAGTTTATGTCAAACATCTTCCGTGTACAGACAACGATCAGTACAATTTTATTATAGGTTTAGATATCAATTGTCAACAATATTTAAACAAAAAAACTCGTTTTTCGCGCGGTCTTTACTCTATGATTACCCGAACTCTATGTAAATGGACAGCCTATATCGGATTAGAAACGTTGAGGACGAGTGAAACATGGACGTTCATTGTTGCACTTTAACTGACAAAATCAGATAAAGCATTCGCTATGGTTGAAAGATTGGCACTCCAATTATAAGTACAGAGTGTTGAAATAGAAATACAAATTTGAACATCTATTTACCGGTAGGTATAAAATAGTATTGTTCGTTTTATCGCATAGAGTCCGGGTCTCGGGTCAAATTTACACAATCTCTGTGACCTTTAATCTTGTTTCAGATAGCTAAAACACGTTCCATTGTTAGTTCTCGGAAACATAATCGTAACAGCCATTGTTTGCCTTATTAACCGCGCTCGTAATGTCCCTTATTTATTTTGTCTCTTTACCAGCGAACTAATTTGGATATTTCATAAAAAAAAAAGAAATGAGAACAATAAATTGAGACACTCCGAGTTGACAATATGAGACAAATCGGATTTATTTGAGAGAAATAATATTTTTCAAAATAAAGCGAGGTAATAATGGCTATGTAGACGTTTAATTGCGCTTCATTATGAGAGTGTGTATTATAATAAGTTGTGGCATTACCTTATTATTACGAGTTCGAAAGGATCGCGGAAAGTAGTAATCTTAACGTACCTTTAAATATAAGAGAAACGCGTCAATATTTATAAAGGTATATTTAAGGTTAAAAATAAAGTCATTTCTCAGATAGTCATACCTTAGAAATTCATTTAATGATATGATATAGAAACGTTTGCATTATAATCTCAAACGATTCGATGTAAACATGTACAAGGAATACGATATTTGATCGATGTTCGCCCGAGTATGCATTTGCGGTCATGGGTTAAATCAAAGTGGCGTCTGCGTGTTAAAGTCGTTATCATATTAGTAACATAATTAACAGAGCCAGCGTCAGTTTCGGACTTAAAACAATGTAAAGAGTTACACTATCGATCTTTGTCTAACTCAGGATTTATACGAGACAATTTTATAATCCGATTGGATTCGTAGCAGTGTCTCCAGCCTTATTGAATACTGAGAATTCTCGTGCGTCTCCTTGTTTTCAAGCAAATATCTGTTGCCTTTTCAAAAGATGCCAGGAACAGGTTTGACATCCAATGATGAAATGATTTTTTGAAGGTCTTTTCCTTAACTTTCGTGTTTTTTAAATAAATAGCGAGTTTGATCAGTTTGTCGTGACGTCTATCCAGCATCCGGACATTCTGAATCAAATTTTATATAATTATTTATCTCATGAATGTTACTTCCTTTACGCCTTTATCTGTTTAAAAAAATCGTTCATTATGTTTCGCATTAAATTTGATGGTATCGCATAATAATGAATATTTATTAACATTATCTTGATTCAAAAAGTTTGGATGTTATTTGCTTCGTGAATAAATGATGCGAATTATAAGCATTTTGGGAAAAAATAAGTTTCAAAGGGAAAAAGCTCTTATTCTTTTTGGAAGTCTTAATGGAAGTCAGAGCGAGTTGGGCGAAAAGAACCTTTAAAATTGGACTGCGGGATACAATCAAGTCGAATTTAACATAGAGATAAATGAAACAATTATTTACTTATACATCAACGAATGTTTTGATATATTTTACGACTTATAAACTTGAAAGTTATAAAAGTTAGTGCTAGTTAGCTTATGTGACAGCCGAAGTACTAGTACAGCAGGTAACGGTTTGGTCGTGTTTGCAGAGACGAAGGTGCATGTGCGTGTGTGTGTGTGTGTTCGCCTTACGCACGCGGCACACAGGCGCGTTCGCTCGCGGCCATTGAACCGAACACCCGAGGAATTTCTCCAACGGCGTTCGGCCGCGGTCATAGATGGAAAATTATAACGCATCCATAGCATTTGGAGTGACCATCGCGCGTCGATAATAACGAAACGTGTCTACCAACATTACGCAATGGTATCGCCTTGCACTGTTTTTATTGCTCTACTATTTAGTTAGCAATGGATATTAATTGCCACGTGTGCGTTTGATCTCGCAATAGCAAACATACCAGACTAGGGCGCGGTTTACTGGTGTTGAGACCTGCAATAATTTTAAACGTGACATTACGTGCCCTACTTGTTTCACTCATATTATTAGCACCGTGCGAAACTGGCCCGAGCGATTGGTTTTCAAATGCTGAGACGAAAACCAGTAAGCAAATTTTAAACTTTAAATTGCACACACATACTACATGTATATATAATATTTTCGTATAGCTGTAACAAACGTCCACCAAATGCAGTTAATAAGAAAAGGCAATGCAACTATGTATTCATTTGTACTCAATTTCCAATCGCGCTTTCTAGAAACTTCAAAGTAATCACTATTGCACCGAAGTTAAAACATGACACTATTGATGTAAGGCAACAAGTTTCCAATGTTTCTTTATTTTGTGGCAACTGGTTTAATTATTCAGTTTTTTATATTAAATATTTTCGTGTTTTTATTTTTATTTAAGAATGAAAAAATGAATAAGATAGGGGTACTATCATATTCTGTACCATAAGATTTCGTAACGCAGCTTTTTAAATAAATACTACCTTTAGAAACATGTCACGTGCGGGATGGAACCTAACATCTACGCCAATGTTCTTTGAAGCGCAGTGCCGAAATAAACCACCAGGCATATCAGATATACATTGTTTTATTTGTTTTGGCATGCAAACATTTATTTTTTGAAAAAAGGCTTACAACGAAAGTTTACGTTTATTAAATAACTCCAGTGATTATATCGTTCATAAACGTTCATATAGTCGAAAAATATTTAATATATGTATCTGTTTATGAACTTAAAATGCTGCATTTTCTAGAGATACAAAAAAGGTCTACTCCTTTCTATATAAAAACACAAGCCTTTAAGAAAATCTATCCCTCTTTTATAATGATAATAGAAAATTAATATAAAAAAAGTCGTGTCTATCTAATTTGAAAACGCCTTCGTTATTGTCACAACCATTAGAACATAAGCCACAGACTGCCAATAAGCACGACCCTGAGCCACCTGTGATTACCGATTCTTCCCCGTCGGATATCGGTTCTGCGATCTTTAGGCCGGTAGGCATTGATACTTGAGCTTACCAATCTTCTGAGCTATGTTGGTTACGTTCGTTCGATTGAACTTTTATTGAATTTTGATTGTTCTTCGATTGAACGTGGTTCTTCTTCTGAAGAACCACGTCTCCTTCCGTAGTTCATCACCGGCACACATTGATTGAGAATTAAGTCTTCAAACCTTCTATTTTATAATATATTGTTTTTCTTTTTGAATTTATATGGTATTACTAGCACATGAATATCGGTCACATTCACAAATTAAAATAGCGTTCATCGGCTCTTAATGCACTAGTTGCTCAGTTTTCTTTTATGTGTATAATCGTTATGCGTTCATCAGCAAACGGACATCAGCATGCGAACATAACTTTCACTTTATCTTCGACCGCTCACAGCAATTTTTTATTGAAATAAACAAAGTAAATGTAAAAGAATTAGCTCATCTTTTTCAAATAGTTTGGAGGCTTAAGAGCAAATAGCTTTAATTGGCGTGCTGGCTGAATATAACGAGGCGAGGCACCTTGAGCGGTGGAATAATTACGAGCTGCCAGGATTAGACCCTTCGGCCGCCCGGTTCGAGTGGTGTGCGGCGGCTGGCGGGCGAGTGAACGCTGCGACCTTGGGCCCGTGCCGGCTCGCGGACGTTCAATGAACGCACCTCGTCCCGCCGCCCGCGCCCGCGCCGCCCCCGCAACCCGTTTGTTACCGCGATTATGCGTAATTTTCGTAAATTAAATTTAGAATTGGCGCCCGCAATTATAGAATGCAATGATGGCAACCCCCGCGGAACACCTGAGACGTCTGTCATTGCGGCATTCTCAAATTATGATAATCACCATAATGAATTAAATACTGCCGTTTAAATACCATTCCGTACAATTGCCGAGCTAGTTTCGTTTTAGATGCGAGAAAGAACATGACACTAATCACCACCCTGTATGTATGGAATGGCCTGGGTATCTATAAAATTTTATTATTCTGCTTAGGTCCCGGCGACGTCTCAGGCCGTTGAGTAAAATCACATCAATCCAGCAATGTAGGTACATCCAGAACAACGTTGTTGGATCACATAATTGTGTATTACATACAAATTATTCTTCATATATTCCATGCCATATATGTAAATGAGATTTAGCAGTATTTACGTGGCACGTCTTCCTCGATTTTAATGCATAATTAAAAATCTATTTCCTTATTATATACTATTATTCTCAATTTTGTTAAACGGTTTACAAAACCTTTCATTCAAAATGTTTCTATTGTTTACACGAATATTATCAGTGTCAATTAACCAATAAAAGGTGATAAATTGAAAGCTATTACAGCAAATGGTTTTAAAATAGTTGAAAATTATTATTAATTTTATCGCGTGTGTCAAATTCGGTTTTAGTTAAAGTTTCGTACTTTTTACAGTCTATGGTCACGAGACAGTCTGAATACAGAGTATAAAACAGTTAAAATTATTGAATCGTATATAAAGTTATAAACAAAGCATAAAAACATAAAACCAAAGTTTAGATAAAATGCAAAAAAATACGTTTGGCGTAATTTGCGAGTGCAATGCTTTTGCCTCGAGCCTTCGTCGCGTTCGTTGACCGCTGCCTATTCAAACTAATACTATAATAGAACTTGGAACACTTACCAGAATTAACAATCAAAGTCTTCGTATTTCAGCCGTAATATGTGAAAACGTAGATGAAGTTGCACTCTCAGTAAAGAATGGCCAGAAAAAAGTATTTTTCCTTGCAGTGAGTAGAGAATATCATGATGTTTTTGGTGAATCCACGACCTTGTTGCCTTTAACGTGCTTACTGCAAGCTGTCTTCGTTAATGATTTATTGCCTCCGAAGACTTGTTTTAATCTTCCATCACACACCGTATGCATACAAGCAAACAGGATCTCGGAAGATTTTCCTCGTTGCGATGTGATGCAGGCGCAGCCACTGACTCACTCAGACTTGTTGGGGTAACATTTCTAAGGCACGTTTCGAATCGTGCGACGTGTCAATGTCTGCTGTAAACCGTCATTGTCAAGTATTGATTCCATTAACACAACGAAAATCTGGTCGCCCAAACTGAAGTCTTTCAAATCAAAATCAAATCAAATCATTTATTCATCGAAATAAGAAAAATACATTTCATTTAAATCTACCACCGTTTCGTAATGAGGTTCCTTTAACGGAGAAGAAAAAGGCGAAAGAAACTCCGTAGGTAACCTCTTTTTGTAATTTTTTTTTCTCAAACAAATACATTGTTATACAGTGCATATTTTTTTTTAGAAACAGCTTAGGAGCGATCATCTCATTCCCAGGGGTTATTATCGTTAATGTATTCATTTATATTATAATAACCCTTTTAAAAAGTAATAAATTTCTTAAACCTGTTAATAGATAGGCTTTGCACATTAACTGGGATTTTGTTGTAGAAGCGTATACACCATCCCATGAACGAGTTATTGACTCTTTGGAATCTAGTAACTGGCATTACAAGCTTGTGTTTGGTCCTAGTGTTTCCATTATGTACATCAGTATTCTTATTAAAATTATTTTAATTTCTCCAAATTTCTCTCTCAAAGATGCATTCAAATTAAGGTTGTAAATTGCTGTTATGGCCCTTTTTTGCAAAATAAATATTGTTTCAACATCGGCTGCATGCTCCCATAGCAAAATACCGTTGATATTATACTATGGAAATAACTAAAAAATACGATTCTAGCTGTATTTACACCAGTCAAACATCTTATTTTCCTTACAGCATATGCTGCAGAACTTAGTCTGCTAGCAAGTTTGGATATATGGGGGCCCCATTGAAGCTTTGAATCAAGAGTTATTCCTAGAAAAACAGTGGTATCCACAAGGCCTAACTCGTCCCCATTTATAAGTACATTGGCACCACAAGTGTTTAAAATTAAGTGCCGAAAATTTCATACATTTAGTTTTATTGCCATTTAACAGTAAATTATTAGCATTAAACCAATGAACTATTTCTGACATAGCATGATTTACCTCGTCAAGTGTTACAATACGTCGCTTAATTTTAAAGATTAATGAAGTATCATCGACAAACAACACTATCAAAATCAAATCAAATCAAAAATATATTTATTCACATCTTAGACGCTTACGCTTCTTATGAAACGTCAACATTTTACATAAAAATTAATACTTTCGTAAGTAAGCTACCACCGGTTCGGAAAGCAGTTTCTGTTGAGAAGAAAGCGGCAAGAAATTCAACAGTTGCTCTTTTTTTAAAACGATTAGTTTACAATATAATAGGATAGGTATAAATCTTAATTTAACCTACGTGAGTATCAACAGTACTAACCCCACACATTGGCGTCGTCAAGATATTCCGCAATGGGTTAATATGCCTTCGCAATAATTTAAACGTTTACGTTTAAATTGATCTGATGTTCTATGTCACGTTTTTTTCCTATTAAGTAGGGTAAATCATTAATATAAACGAGAAAAAGGAATGGGCCGAAAATTGAGCCCTGCGGAACGCCCATTGATATCATCGACCCAGAAGAACTAGCACCATTAATTACATCTTTCTGAATTATTTTACTTAAATATGACTTAATCAAGTCAAGCGCGGTATTTTTAATGCCATAATGGCGTAATTTCCTGATAAGTGTTTCATGATTGACGCAATCAAAAGCCTTGGAAAGATCACAAAAAATACCCAGAGCATCCTGTCCAAATATATCCTCAAATATATATCAAATATATATCCTTAATCAGTTCTACACTAGCATCGGTTGTAGAACGACCTCTTGTAAAACCAAACTGATTCTTGGGTAATAATTTGATTAAATTAAAATGTCTTAACAGCTGATCAAGAATAAGTTTTTCGAAAATTTTACTAAGAGTCGGTAAAATAGAAATAGGCCTAAAGTTAGTGGGGTCAAAAGAACTACTGGATTTAAATAAAAGTATGACTTTACTGTGTTTCATCAAATCAGGAAATACGCCAGCTTCATTCATGAGTCAATCCATGGATTTTTGAAGTTTTTTGCTATTTCAAATTTTAATGCGAATATTTTAAAATTTTGAATTTTAAGAATAACTTGACATTGGCTCAAAAAGCAAGCCATTAATAAAAAATCACTTAAATAACTTATTTTTTCCGTACTGTAACGTATTATCTTATCCTTTAAACGAGCAATTCTTGTATATATATATAATCGGAATCTCTGAAACGGCTCCAGCGATTTTCATGAAATTTAGTATGTGCGTAGATTTGGGGGCGAAAAATCGATCTAGCTAGGTTTCATTTTTAGAAAATGTCCTTTTATCCCTGTTTTCAGGGAATGAAAAATATAATTCGAATATGACGGTAAATTTCGCCGCAAGCGAAAATGTCATAATAGCTCGGTCGGTAATCGGGCGGCCCCAAAACAGACGGCCGTGGATCGCGTCACGATCATTTACACATTTATTTTTTAACTTTTTTTTCGACTCCATATCATCGCTTTCTTTATTTTTAATTTTTTGTCGATTTGTTATTTCGTTATTTTTTCCCTTTTCTTTTAAAAGTTCTTTCTTTTGTGAAAAACATCAGTTCATATTTTCTTATTATTACGTCGATAAGATCGAAAGATATTATGCATATTTCATTACTCAGTAATTTGTATCTAAATGTAATTTCCAAAATACACGATTTACAAAAAAAAAAAAAAACACCTCCGGGTACTGTACTGATTGTTTCATGAGAGAAGGTGGCAAAAACAGATGTCCCCTGAAGTTAAGTTTTACCCATGAACGTTCGTAAGACTCGTGGCATTACGAAGAGGAAAATACCTTTACTTGACCTCAGTCTTCTGTTAGTTCGTGGTACTTTTCTGGATGAGTCTAATAATCACAAAAGCAGAAACTACTACAGATAAAAACAAAAGATAACGCAAATTAGAAACATGAAACTTCTTTTAAACATAGCCAGTAATATTTTAATGATTTTCTTAATAAGTCATGATTTATTAATTCCGATATTAAAAATGCAGTTAAATATCTTCGAACGTCAGCAGACGGGTTAAATCTAATGTTAAGTCATCCGCACGTAAAATAGCTAATCTTTTTCGTTTCTGTGTGTGCTGTCATCTGCTTCAGCATACGCGGTACATTGGGACGCTGCCATTGTGCACTGATTCTTGTGCCCGCGTATTGAGCTGGGACCAGTGAACGGACAAAACAAATCGTTTCATTCGTTCACTCGCTGGTACCGATGCAACTGGCAATTATTGAAGCGTCGTGAGATGCGCTCTCTCCGCAGTACCACACGGCACTTTCACCATTCTTGGTATATTTACTGAAGTCCGTCTTGCAATTGCGATACTGTTAAAACAAGTGAACGATCGTTGCATAATTCATTGTATACTTTTTATAATTAGATTCGTAACTTTCTTAATTTACAAATTAAAATGCCAGTCCTTAAACGCAATGTTTTCTTGTTGTAGTGCTTTCTTATTTTAAATCGTAACGAACGAGATACCTTATTTTTTAGTGTTGGCATGTTATAAAACAGGTTCGACTGCTTGCAATATTTTTTCAGTTTTGTTATACCTGCGATTACTCAAGGCTATAAAGTTTCTAATTAAAATTTTATGATTTTAGTACGGAAGGTGCATGCATAGTTATTTTTTACGATGATTACGTACGTTCTTACCAGCTTTTATCTCAGCGACTGGTTCAAGTAAAGTCATCATTCTATCTGTTATTTGCTTTCCTCTTATTTGTATTCTCAATTAGGTATTATAAATAGGAAAATTTAATTTTTTTAATCCCATTATAAAAAACATATTTTAGACGAATAAATAAAATATTATAATCGTTATTTAGATATATTTACGTACATTCTTTTGTCCGTCATTCCTTTTAATTTAAAAAAAAAAACTCAAAGGCTTTTTTGCTTGAGTGTCCGCGAATTCACTGGCTGCATATTATGGCGTGCAACAGAAATTGCGTAATTTTAAATATCGTTTAATGTTGTTTTATAACGAAAGGATTGCGTGTTGCTCGCGTCGACCTAGAATCTTGAAACTTGACACCAAGTAAGGTTACAAACATCGTAAGCGAATGAACTAATTGCACTTATTTTGAACACTATACATTTACGTATGTATGTTAATTCTTAGACAGAATAGAAACCTTACAGACGCACCACTTTCGTTTCTAGTTTTTACTTATTTGAATTTTTAATAAATTCATATTAGTAAAATGGTAGAAAATAAAATATTAAGAAACTTTCATACTTCGCAGAAATCGTCCCCTTTTCCCTATGGATTATTCAGAGCATAGGCAATAAAATATAACAAGATTTAAGTGGTTAATATAATATATTTTTAAAATTATTGTTGCGTTTATCAAACATTTAAAATATACTAGGTATAGATCCTTAAGCATTAGCTCAGGAAGATCAACCACATACAAGGCAACATTGACGAATTTTTATAGCAACTATTGAATACTCTAACAAAGAATACACCATTCTGTTTATGTATTGCATTGTGCAGTGGATTTCATTGGATTTATCTAGGCCAGTGATTCACAACCTTTTTTTTGTTGCGGCACATATTTAACGATTTCAAAATTTGGCGGCACACAAAGAAAAAGATACAAATTATTTACTTACTACAACACACTGCATAAATAGTTTATGACAAAAATTTTAAATATACGAAATAAACTAATATATACTACAATAATAACTAAACGTTTATTAAGGGATTAATTACAAGCTAATAATAAAAATATTTTTAATACGAAATTTGACCTTGATGTTTTTTGATAATTTCATTTATATTTGGTCGTAAAAATGACTATGCTACTCTCATATCGTCTTCTACATTTAATAATCTTGATCTTTTTTCAGTTTTAATGTTGGCTAATGGCAAAAAATATTTTTTTTAAATGATATAATTTAATAATATTAACATTATTATAATTGTATTTGAAAAATTTGGCGGCACACTTTTGAAATTTGGCGGCACACAAAAGTACCGCGGCACAGTGGTTGAGAATCACTGATCTAGGCTATACAACAAACCTTTACCCTTACTAAACGGTAGAAGAAGAAGATTGGGTATTGAAACTAAAATTAAACGCGGAAAAAATAAAATTTAACAGCACACAACTTTAAATGTGACTGAATGAGGTTTTACTAATAATACATTCCAGTCGTCAACCAATACCGTTTTTTGGGACCAACGCACGCCTGCAAACACATGTAATTACATTCATGTAAGAATGTACCAGTCGTTATATATTCACATTATGTGATTGATAGTGACTAAGAAGTCAGATGGTACAGTGCGAGAAGACTCATTTAGTTAGGTATACACGGACTGGGGTACTTTATACACAGAGCGCAAGAATTGAGAATTTCTGTATAATAACTGTATAAAGTATTTAATAGCTGTTACACCAATTTTCGCAAGTGACCGTGCTGGTTAAGTAAATTAAGGATTTAATTAATTAAGGATTATAGATGTGTACATACTCATGAAGAATGGGATAAATACGCATGAGAAAAATTGTGATGTTATTTATATTGTAAAGTAATTGCAAAGTGAAAGTATTCGAAGTACCTCGATCTAACTGTTAGTAAGCTCGATCGAGTAACATGTACAAATAGAAATACAAATTACTGTATTTCCAAAAAAAATGCTTCTACATTGATGGCTTACTAGCACCTGCCCGCGACTACGTCTGCGTAGAATAGGCCGAAGGCGTAACATTCAGACAGAAAGACAAACATGTGTTTTTCTGATGTATAAGCTATATTATTGTAGTTTCATTAAAATCCATTTAGTAGTATTTGCGTGAAAGAGTAACAAACATCTATACATACATACAATCTTTCGCCTTTATTAGAATTTTATTTAATATTACGATCTAAAGTTTGATTTACAGGCTGTTAATGAATATTTAAATGGTAAAATAGGGCAAGCGGTTGTGTGGGGGGTGTCAAAGGCAATACATATATACCAAAAATTTTAGCAAATTTTTTTCTGGTTGGCGGAGTTTCTGAGGGATTCTGAATGTTCTTCTTTTCAGTAAGTCGAAGTAATTGGCGGATTTAAGAACAGATATATGTACTAATATTGAAACTCGTAACAAATACAGTCTAAGCACTAAGATCATTTGCAAATGTAATTGAAAAATCTCCTGTTAAATAGAATCGGTAGTTTTTTTTTACTATCTAGCTGTTCCTAACTTAAAGTTATAGTTCAATATACAAAAAATTACTTTCTGCTTGACGAGCGGAAGTTTGGCCAATCACTGGTGGTTTTTTATAGCTCTCCTTATCAAAGCCGATAAGCCGAACGACGTCGGATTGCACTGCTCGTTCCACGATCGATAGCTTGCTAAATATTTCTATAATATAGTGATATAGGGAATTATTACTTTTTAACCACGGGGCAATACGACCAGGTATTCGATCCACATTGTCCTTCAGGATCTATCAGCACGATTGAAAACCAACAAAGGCTCGCAAAGATCAAGATTTAAAATAGATAAATTAACTATTTTCTTCTCGTACTTTAGATTTTCTGTTACTCACAAACTTATGTTTTCATCATAAATATACTCGCACGTAAAATAGCAGTGGTCTGTTCATACTGTGAAATTAGATTTTCAACGTTTCATAACGATTTATAGACACGTAGAGATGTAACAAGTGGTGCATCGGGGATGCGATGCGAGTGGATGTGCGGGGCCGATCAATAGGGCTAGGTGAGGGGTGAGGTGGGTGGGGGTGGGGCAGGGGTAAGAGCGGGCGGGGCGGACATCACGACCCGGCCCGGGCACCAGCTCCTGGCCTCGCTACAGAGTTGACACGTCTGTCTGAAACGAACACCGCAGCCTCCCGTAGCTCGTTTATTAAAGATTAGTTTTTTTTTAATCAACAAGCTATAGCGAACGTTTGATTCCTTTTACAACCAAGTAAATTAAACTCACAACAATCCGTATTACACATAGGTAGATGACGTTTCTACCATTCTGTTTAACGCATAGTATCATTAATTATGACTAAGAATCGTCAGGGTTCCGTACCCAAAGGGTAAAACGAGACCCTATTACTAAGACTTCGCTGTCTGTCTGTCTGTCCGTCTGTCACCAGGCTCGTTCCCATGGACCGTGACAGTTGAAATTTTCACGGATGAAGTTTTAACTTTTTTATAACCTTAACTACCTAACCTAACCTAACCTAACCTAACCTAACCTAACGTTTGCGATTCCGACTCAATCCTGGTCGGTTTTTTTTTCTCATAAAATCACCTATAGAATTTTGAAGAGAATAATGTCGAAATGAATGGCTTGTCAAAAAATAAATTTTAGTACGTGTGACTTCATCTTTTGCCACCTTATATGTATAAGTCTTTCTGCAGTACATCTTGATATTTAATATTATAATTATTGGTATTGTTATTCTGATAGGTAACATATTCAGTTACAGTATAAGCGTGTGTACGTTAATACGGAATTAATGTGATCCTCCTTTCGTAAGAAGCATCCCCATAGAGATTATCTTATGTTTTAATAGGGGCTGAGAAAATATATTGTTATTAACTCTGTACCTTTTTTTTTGTATCGGGGGTGGGGGGGGGGGGGGGGGAATCTTCAAAAGATACCCTGTCACGTTACATGACAGGGTTATGTGAGGTTCTTACCCACTAAAACGCCCACGGTGGCCACCCTCTGTACGTTTGGAGGGACTCCGTTATCTCCCACGGAACGCACCGATGTGCCCGTACTACGCGTGAGCACTCCCCGGAGAAGGATAGCTTCCCCGGTTCCCTCACCATCTTGCAGCAGCTCGAGACCACTTCGAGCTGCTGCCAATCCGTCCCCTTTTAGTCGCCTTTTAAGACAGGCAGGGAAAACCTTAGCCCTATTCTATAAGCCCGCGACTACAGGGCTGATTAACTCTGTACCTACACATTGTTGTTGTTTATTCATGTAACGTTTATAAATTGTTGTGGTATTAATATATTGTAATAGTGATAAAAATTATCGTAGCAGCGACCTTGCACGTGCATAGTGCATGCTTCTTCAGATTTAATTGGCTTATGTATGAATAAACCAGTAAAGCGAATTATGTGTTTGTTGTGATATTATGTTATAAAGGTCGAGACCTTCTCCTGACAAAGTTGCTGTTTAATATAACCGAAACATATTTTGTTTTAAATGATGAAACAAATTAAATTCTGTTGTGGTGACATTTGTTTACAAGTCTGATGTCTAAAAATTTAAACAATGAAATATATCCAGCAAGTGTTGGACACCTGAAATTAACAGTGATGACGATATTCAGCATAATATTTGAACTAATAAACTAAATTATCAAATGTTGAGAGACAACCTATCAACAATAACGCAACCATTGCAGAAAATAACGTGGCAGAAGATAAGATCTTGACGCTTGGTCGCGCCGACCAAGTTGATTATGTCATGATTAGCTCGACAAACGCAGACTTTCTCCCTCGCTTATTGGCCTCGTAAACGTATACATTGTATAAGGCAGTTACGAAAAGCTTTAATTGGGATAAAATAATCGATAAGGAGGAACTCGAGTCCGCTATAGTTATGTGACTAGATTTCGTTTCGTATGGTATGTAATTAACGAATGCGTGTGTAGGAATAAACAGCTTATGAGACAGACATTCGCTAATACTTCAGTCAAAATAATATAGTTAAAATTCTTCTTGCATTAGTATATGTTTAGCTCCCGTTTGGTCTTTAAGTCCCATTTGGTCTTATATTAATTTCATTGCCATTGAACCTTATAATCCGGAGATACCTATATCAGGGAACTCCTCAAAATCGAATAGAAAATGTATACTGAAGTTGGTTTTCTTTTGGTTATACAAATTTACTTGTCTTCTCATTACGTCCGATGGAATAATCCATTTTGTCGTAGATAGCAAGGAGGCCATCGTTAAATTTATTTTCTCTTGTGTAATCGGTGAAGGCGGCGCAAACTGCTACTTCCACCATACTTGTATAGGTTTTTAATACACAAATGCTTTTTTATATATCACTGCATTTTATCGGTATGTCGCGAACACACGCACCCAAACAAAACAAAGGTCATTCTTATTGTGATTCACGTATTGTTTGTAATTTCGCAGGTAAGTGGCGGACGGATAACATGCGCCCATTGGGAGCCATCTTGTTGTATGGTAATGTACGCGTCTGTGTTTAAAAAAAACTTTGTATTGTTCCCACACCGACGAAGAATCATATTGCCGGTGTGTTACTAGAACTTGGCCATTTTTAATTTAATTGTATTAATTTTCTGGAGATTTCGAACACCTAGAATTCGATACAAATGATATAAATAAAGAAGATAGAAATTTCACACGCAATCGCTATTTAACGTCGATTTCTATGAGTGTCTAAGCTACAAGAAGGCCTTGGGAAACTTCTACAAAAAATTCAGTATTCTTGCTTTAGAAACATCGTTACTAAAATGTAAAGTTGACAACTTCTCCATCACTACCAAAGTATGTTGGACAACAACTTTTAATGTGGAACGCGCGTAACTTTTACGTAACATTGTATAGCTTCAAATAAAGATCAAAATGAAGTTAGAGTACAGCTTATATAAAGTAATTCTATGATGTAATATAATGTCTAGCATGAAAATGAAATAAATAAAGAAAATTATTTTACATATAATAGATCTATGTATGTGTAAGTGAAATAAATCATTAAGTCGTAACATTAATATTGCGAGCATTCATCATGTTTCCACAATAACAATATGTTCTATGCATTTATAAGGTGTATTTATTTTTAATGAAATTTGAACGAGAATAGCGTTCGGTGTGTGCAATCATATAGGTTGTAATTTAATAAGTTCGATGATTATAATGACATAGCACGGCATTATACCAGCGCCGTTGGCGGCATGTGTAGTCCACGTGTCATGCACCTTATTACCTGCATAGCATGGGGTAATACAACAATGTATGGTTGTAGTGAACGCAATTTATAGCTTCTTGAGACTTATTAACATTTTCCTATCATGACCGCGGAAAAATGTCTAGTTCCAATGAAACGTATACATAATATATGAAACATAAATGTATACAGGTTGTTATTAATCAAGTTAACTTATTGTTTATTTACATATGCTTATTTTTAAGCATATTTCATTAAAATTAATTGTTGCTAGGGACTTTATCGCGTTTAATTTTAACTTAATTCCCAAAAGAAGTCCTGAGGTAACCTGGGCTGCCGTTAGTACTTGTACTCTGTTTCTGATTAACAATGACATTGGGTCTTACTAAAGTCTCAGTCCGTCCCATATATAAGATTTACCTATTACCATTATTTTATACTACATGACTACCTGATGACTTAAGAGCACTTAATTAGGCAACTTACGGGTCGTTATGGGAATAACCGCGTCTGATATCTTAAAGGGTATCCTGTGGATAAACCCATGGCGAATTGTTATTCATTTATGCAAGCTAATATTTGTATTGTGAGATAAGCGCTTCGCCTTCTTTTCGTTATGTAGGGTATACAGAAAAAAGAAATTAATGTATATAAAAATGTATAAAGATTTCAATTCCTAATTTGTTTAATAAAGGAGCCCTGTGTGGTGAGGCTTATTTTAATATGTTAAAAAGAATTAATTTCAAACAAATGTGAGGAAACCAAGCAGAGAAATACGTCATTAATATGAGTAAAATAAAAATGAAAAGATTTCACTTTTATTATATACTTGTCATGATATCATACACTTGACATGTATATAGTCCAAGAAATTTCATAAATATGAAATTTATCAATTTATCGTACTATTAAAATTAAGTCATTCGCACGTCGCATATTAGATAGTATTAGTTCTATCATATTTAGTCAGATCAGTTAGGAGTTCCGATCAAATTAGACATTATACATATGAAATGGTAGCTCTTCATTTAATTGTAATTGATTCTAGATGTCTACTCATATAAAGTAATTAAATATACTAAGAATGATTGCTTTAGAGATAAAGTAGTAGCTTTATTAATAAAGCATGAAATCACTTGGCGAAGTTAAGTAAAAAAAACAATACATATTATTCCTGAATGATTTATATTTCTGTATGGCAATCGGGTTACGCACAACAATACCAGAATGTTCTGGAAAGCGTTGGTTATTTATTTAATGCGTTTCATTTGATTGCGTGCTGTGCGTCTTCATTGTGCGAATTCGATACGTGTCATATGCGTTAAATTCACTTCTATTTTTAAATGCGGTGGTAGGAGCGTTACTGTGTGTATCGATCTTAAGTTGGAAATCATTACTTAGGTATAAAGGTATAACCAATGCGAACTGGAAACATATTGAAAAAGGAATAAAAATTATTTAATTAATTATTTAATTTAATAATCATAAGATGTCTTAAAGGAGTATCATATTATAAGAAGCATTACTGAACTATTATCTGTGAAAGAATTATATACATTCCTCTTTTGCAGAACTTGTTTAAAAGAACAAGGATCGCAAGTCTGTTGTTATAAATAAACTTTACATGGCATTATAGTCTATCCCGGAGTAAGCTAAAGCACTTAAGTCTAACCTAAGCCCGTACCTCGCGCATAATTTGTATGCAAATTTGCAACTATGTGACGTTCATCTAAATTCGTATTGAACTCACGTACATTTCGCACTTTATGTACAATTCAGTTGATTCGCTCCATACACATAAATTATATTAGGCGTCGCATGTATCTGGATAAGACATAGTATTGTTAGACATTATAGTTAGTAAAGATTACATTGTTGGGTAGTAACGGTTTGCAATGGAATGAAAATTTAATGGCAAATTGATTTTGAAATCCTAAGCTATAACCCAAATTGCAAGAAGAACGCTATTCTTCTCGCATGAAAATCATAAATGACAAGGTGCATGAAATAAAGAAAAAAATAATTATGACAGCTAGGACATTCTAATAGCATTCCGGCGTCGCAGATTCAAATTCTACTACTAAATAAATATTAGCCAGCTCTGAATGTCTGCAAGTATCGGTGTAAAGAGCACTTCGTTTTACTAAGTCCATAACTTCATAATTTTAAACTCTTCCACGATAATAACGTAATGTTTCTGACAGCAATTAATGAAGTGTCAGTGGCACTTGTTTTCTTTGTAACTACAAAGCTTTCAAGTCTACTGACTGCGGCTCGCCGTAAGCACCACGTGTTTAGATTGGATTCTAAAACATTATTCAAAGAGATGTTGACAGTCGCTGCCAGAAGCCGCCTACCAGATTTGCGTGGAGCGTTTCATTACATCCTTTTCATTTCGTTTCTTTTAAATTTCTATTCAATTAAAGCACAAAGAAGTTTTGTATATAAATATGTATCTGTCGTAATTATCGAGTGGCACATCATTTAATTAATCAATTACAAACTTTTCCATGATCATTACTCTTCGATTGCAATAAACGATGATTTCTATATTAGATTTACACACTGGAGAAATAATTAGGTAAGATCTTTAAAAAATAATGATCGATGCTTGATTACTACACCAGAAGGTGCAACTTGTCGTAAGACGTAAAGCGATTTTGATGAGGGTAACAGCTGGGTTTCAGCTGACAGCGAGCGCTGTGGCCTCGATCCCTAGACGAGTTTAAATATCACTCGGACGGGTGAGTTCATCGCTTAAACTGTCCATAGAGTACCGCGCTACGTACGGTGACCTGTGGATTGGTGCTTCCCGAGCGACGCGCTACAATTTAGGGGCCGCGCCGATTGGAGAGCGTCTTTATAACGTACTGCGCTCCGTTTAATGAAATTCCTTCGCGAACGTTTCTACCTTACCTCTTAACTCACAAAGCTGAATTTCGTGATTAATCTCGCAGTAAATCTAAGCGCCGATTGCTTAAGGCGTATTGTGAAATGCGTCAATTAGTTAAAGGTAAACATTGCACATCTTGTTTACGAACCCGATGAGTGACAGTGATGTGCATAGTACAGCGTGTTTGCGAAGTGAAGAAAAAACGAGTGATTAAAAGGTTGACAGTGAAGGCCGTCGTAGGCTTGCAACGGGCCGCTTGCCGCTCGCCGTCGGGCGGGTCACGCGCAACACCCATTCCTTTCTAAAGTGCTTTCTAAATCTTACACATTCGTTGCCTTTATCGCTTCAGAGCGCCGTCTCACGTTCGCTCCTTTCCCGGCGAGGCTTATCGAGTTACAGCTCGCTCTATTTGCAAAGGATTTCGACGCGGATCCGTTCGCTCTTTCTGCGTGCCGAGCGGTCCCATTATCCGGTGCCGCGGCGCATTCTACATCGACATTCCTATGGAGTGCGTCACCGCCAATGCCGTCGGGTCGTTAGCTGGGTGGCTGCGATGCACCGACGACGCTTGTTGCTTCATAAAAACACTGCTAATGCGCAGGCCCAAACGGTCGTTACGCGTCGAGGGAACCAATGCAATATCATGTTGCCCAACTCTTGTCTGCGAGGTATAGTCCAGTTGCCTAGAATTGGCTTAGTTAGTTAGTCAGCAACTCGATTTGAAACCTATTGTTCGGGTTGTTTACAGTCGATGGCCCTTAGAAAGTGCTCGTGAGGCAACCATACGATACGAGGAATTTGATAATTTAACAGACCCTCGAGCCATTTACGTTGCTGAATACATCCATCGTCATGAAAACTTATTATGTCAAGCGATGATACGATTATGTAGGAGAAAGGTTTTTTGCAATTATACATGTAATTTTATAAGGTTTCCTCTTTCATATTTTAAACGTTAAACCTATTTGTAATGGTGCAGTATGTTCTATATTATATGCAATTTATTTTTATCTAAGCATAATGCCCATTACGAGAAAGTGTGTTGATAGTTGATACAATGAATTTAATAAATAGTTGTGGACTATTGATAATTATACTTATCCTACTAAATAAGTAGTCATTCCGCATTTCTACGAGTATGCTTCCTCGGTTTGATGCAAGATGGTAAATTATTGTTTGTCACTCTAAAATAAAAAAATAAGACAAATTATAAAAATAATTTTAATAATGACAGATTAATGTATTTCTGATGAATTTTTATCACCTTATTTTGGATTTAAAATTCCTAACGCTTCGAATATTCTGTAGCATTCATCCTCACGTAACTTAGAAGTTTGCATAATGTCAAACACTATTGTAACAATAATTCATGATAATTATGATCTTTTATGTATAAAAATTTAACCTTTGTGTCCAAACTCAAAAACTAGCCGGTGGATTGTTTATATTTGTTTACAACATAGCTATTGATCAGGAGTATTTTTATATACTTTTTATTCCGAAGTTTCCAAGGAAAACGAAAACAAGCCAAAGTGTGGCCGGTTCAGTTAGTTCGTAATAAGCGCATAAATGCCAGTACAATAAAAATAAAAACTTTCATGAATATGGCGTTATGACTTCTGTCGTAAACACGTTATCTCGATTACTGCTTACAGTATGCTGCTGTATTGTCGTAGAGCAAGAACAGATTACTTAACAGCTGCACGAATAGTATTGTTTGACTGGTCATAGTCTAACAGAAAAACGCGGTGAAAAAATGTGGCGATTCGTTTGATAACGCTACCTCTTTGCTGCTACCCACTGGATCCTCACTTACCATCAAGCGAATCGCATGCTCAGTTGTCAAGGCTTTGTAAGAAAAATCAAAAACTTTCGATAAAAACATTGCGTGTTGCCGATAAACAACTCTCATGAAATTTGACCAACTAAAATGCCAATGCTGTACTGGATCGACTATCTCGTGATATGCAGTCGTAAAATTAAGCGTCGCGCTTTGATTTTTGTATGTTAAAAAATGACAAATTATCACAACTAACGCGATAGGTAGTTTTGAGTCTAGTTAATTTGCGATTTCGTTGGAGACTGGTTACGGGTGCGAAAGTTGAGCAGAGTTTGACCGTATCTAGAATCTTTCAGTGCTTAATGGCCGCTGTGCTAACAATGCCATATGTTGAATGAGCAATTTGTCTATTTATAGTTAATACTTTGCCAAGTTTTTGTGCGTCAATATGGGCGTTTACGTCAACTCAACACAATCGCTGTTGCCTCCTACATTATATTATTTCGAAGGATATGCTTTCGTCGTTTTCGTACATCATTGGATGCCGTTTGTTTTTATAATTACCAAAAAAACGGAAACTTCAAAAGCGTATATCGCTGGAGCTTTCTGTGATGTGGCTGATCTGACAAATGACGGATTATTGTAGCTTGATACTTTTTGTAAATACCTATCTAAAATCTATAAATATTTTTAATATAGAGTATAATTATGTAATCTGTATACTTTTATGATATAAATAAATACTACCCATTTTTAAGAGCATTTCTACTAGCACTTACTTCAATTCACTTTGTTTTCTGTATTTAGAGAAGAGACCTTTTAATCAGGCTTTACAAATTAACTTCAAAGGAACAAATTTTATAGTTAATTGTTCATTGATGTTTATCTTTGCGGCCGTTACTTTTCGAAAATTTAAGTCTCCCTTCTTAATCTAATAACTAACGTGAACTTTGTAACTGTACATATTAATGTTGCCATCGCTAGGAAGTCACGAAACAAATGAACGCAATTTTTTTTATTTACCATTTTCCTGTATGAAACTAATAACCTATTGTGACCATTCAAAATCGCGCTTTATCAAAGTCAAAGATCATGTGTTTTCACGCGGGAATTACCCGACAAACATTGGATAAGACTACAACGAAACGCTTTATACTCACGACCGGGGTATTTCAGTCTTGGGCTCTTGTCCGTTACGATGTGTCATGCCCCGGGTCTTGGTGACGCACCATGGAGCACGGCGCTCGCTATGTATACAAATGAGGTCGTTTAGAATAGCACGCCCGTGATAACAGCGGAGTAACGTAATTAGATGAAACGTGTTAATTCGGTCGCTTATCGCGTAATTATTATCAAAGTTACATTCGCTTTTTCAGTTCCTCTCATTAGTTGAACAATTCACTGATATAATTTTTATGTAATTTATATGTATGTATATTATGAATACAGCGATATGATTTCTTTAGTATGCAAATTTGCAGTATTTCTCTTATATATCATTTGATCTTGCATTTGTTAAAAATGTAATACTTGATGATTTTTTTTAATTGAAATTAAAATATCATTTATGTGTTAACTCTAGTCCTACCTAACCTTATTATCTATTGACTATAATATCGACATAATTACATAAATCACGTTCTGATTGATTGAGTACCTTATGTTATTGTTTTTAGTTTATCTGTTCGCTGTATCAATCTTATTCCTGATTTGTTTATTTTAAATAGGCATGAGTTGAATTTTTCATATAGTCATAAATACTTTGTTTGATAAACAGCTATAAAAATTTACAATGTGTCGTACTTATCACATTATTTTGGATTATAATAAATAGTTAAGTTTCTCGGAACAGATTTATGTTTCTGATAATTGCTTGTATAAGTGTACAGTTTGTACTTATATGTCACACCTGTGTGTTTAACGAGAATATTATCACAGTTTTCCTACGCTTTTGCTCACGAGCGTTACCAATAATGTCAAACTATTGAAACACTGGCAATAAACTTGACCCTTCTATTCGTTCCTTTTTCCACGATGACTTCTATTTTTAGCAGACAATAATAGACATATACATTAATCAGTTAATCGTCGTTTATTTGTTGACATGCAACCGTCGCCGGCTATTAGCGCCGCGTTTTATTGGACCTGCATCAAAGACCCATCGCCCGCGCCGCGTAGACCGATGTTACTGAATGGCGAACAGTATTCATTGTTATTGTGTATTGTAAATAGTGAAGTCGGCTCTCATTCAGCGCGTTCGCGTGAACGAGCCCCATTAAGGGCCGCTAATTGACCGGCGCAGGTACAATGACGTGGACGCGCCGGCCACATTTCATTGTGGACCGTATACGGCCTGCTGTGTGAACTGGAATTAATGTATTTTTCTAATATGAGAAGGGGTCAGGCGAGCTGGCGGTTCACCTGATAAGTGATAATCGCCGCCCATAGACACCTGCAACATCAGTTGGTTCCGGATACGTTGCATTTAATAAAGTTGGCCCCGATCGCACTCACCAGAAGAAACACAGAAGTATAACACTTCCACTTCACGCCGGTCTGCTCTGAGGCCCTGGTACTACCTCGGACGAGCCTGCCCATTTGTGCAACAGCAGAAGCTGCTGCGTGGTTCTAAGACAGTTAATTTGTACTACCATGGGTACTTTTATCCCCATTGGCGATTACCGCGGCCGCTCGTGAACATCATCAATCGCATGGTTGAAATCTATTGGCAACTATCAAGAACCAAGTGGAACCCGGTCAACTCACCTACCTGATTAAATGCAAAAATAGGATTACATCTAATTTACACTGATCTCGTATGTGTTAGTTACATCAGGCGAAACGGCCCGTGGGAGCAACGGCAGAAGCTGAACGGATAGTAAAGCATTTAGGAAAGGGCAAAAGGTTTCGTAACACGTATTTAAAAAAAATGTTTTGGTTATATCCCAGTTATGACAGTCAAGCGACATGGCGACACGATCGGCGAGGCCGGAGGCGAAGGGCAGCGTCTTTGTTCATCATCAACGTTGCTCAGAGGTGAGCGGGCGAGCGGCGCGCGGGGCGACCGCGTAGGTGGCATTATCGCGCCGGAAGAGGCGCCGTATCCTGCGCCAGATAAGCGTTCAGCCTCATCTGATTTCCGCTTGCGCCGAACCGCACCGACTAAACCGAACGCCGGCCCCGGTGCCCTCGATTGCTGAATTGCAATCCTGGCTTTGTAATTCACGAATTTCGAAAATACGGGCGTTCGCGTCACACTTTTCAAGCGGCTATGCTAATGAAATTTTTCCCCCGGCGGCGTCGACACTGTGCGATTGCGTGTACGCATTCCGTTCGCGCATTGTAAATTTATGTGCACGGTTCGTACTCCATATGCGTTATCACGGCGGCGGCGAAATAAAATTACGCGAACTATTCGCGCTATGCAGCGAACGCGGGCTAATAGGTTCGCGTAAATCATTGATTTTATGATTTTGAAATCTTTGTTAATAGAGTGATTGTGAAATTACACAGTTTATGTATCGTCTCGCAACTGCGCTTTTGCAGCGCGGCCGGCGGCGTTTTAACAGTACATTGTTTCGTTTAAATAATGCGTCAAATATCGAAACAACATCCGTCCGACGTGTTAGTGGCAGAGAGATTCCGCGCAACGTCCGTAACGAATCCGCCATGCGACGGTGTGTTCACGTTCTTACTGGAAGGTGTGCTAGGCCGTCGGGTTGCAACATACAAGCGATAGGCGCGACTATGAGCTGTATGTTATTACTGTAAAGAAGGGACCGAGATAAAATTTTAAAATAAAACATATTTTTTACATTGCTTTCATTATATTATAGCCTGTCTTAGGTTTCCTTTCTTATTAGACTTACAGTTGATCGCTTGCGTACAAACAACCGATTTAATTTCTTTGAAGAAGAAATACACTACTCAGCCTATTTTAAATACAAGACCGTTACGTTACTTAAATAAAGTTTTAGATAATTACCATCAATATATAAAATAGGAAATATATGGAAAAACATGTTTTATAATGAATACCTATTAGGTGCCTACTAGAGTTTTCCGATAATCAACTAGTGAAACAAAGTAGGACTGGGCTGTATAGCTCGAATGTAGCTACAGTGAGGACGCAACACGTAGTATGCCTTAAGCGGGCGCTGAGGGTGGCATCTCTTCGCCCTGAATTAATTTAAGTGGGAGACCCCGGAATACCTAAGTAACTATCTTTCACGTTTTGACGTTTCAGTAAACGTCCTCGGAAGATTACCAAGATAGAGTTATGTTAGGCTTCTACTCACTAGAGTAGAAGCCTAACATAACTCTACTACTCTAGTGAGTAGAAGCCTAACATAACTGCCTGCTAATAACATTCACCTCTAAAAGATAAGGAAACTTTTTAAATGTCCTCTCATACCATAAAAAGGAAAAAAGATTGGGCGTGGCGGTACCTCGCTATGCAATACATTCGAAATTATTTGAACAGTCAACAGAAATCTCAAAACAGTATCATCCTCCGCTTGAGAGATTCGGAGGTCGTCGCTCGACCCTTGTATTGCTGCGATAGGCTTATTTGTGTCGATAACTGCGCAAGTATTGTATTTCTTTAAAATAACCGCGTTACAGATAACGCTGAGCGTCAACAAACAACATTATAAAATTACTTGTTACAGTTAGTGATGTCAGTGTATTATTGTTACACTAGTGTGGTCTTCGACATAGTTGTTTTCTTTTGGTAAAATAATAAAAGTCTGTCTTGATGTACTTTATATTACTGGGGAACAAATGACTTCATCATCGTGCAGTACCGACTGACAAAGTAAAATTTGGCAACCGCTTTTTTGCTATGCATTTATGAGTTATGACACTTATCTGTTTTAGGCATAGAATAAAGATATTTAAAAATTTGTTTTCTTATTCTTTTTTTTTCTCTTTGGGTGCTTTAGCGTGCAGACGATTGAAGGAACTCTGTAAGGTGGGGCGCGTTAAAGAGTCGCCGGACCTTATCTTATCGTTGGCCTACTGACTCTGTGCAATGCAGTCCGCAGCACGTCCACTCCCTGCTCATTCACAGCTCACGCACTATCGGACCTTTGTCATGGAACCTATTATTGGATGTTCCGTTATAAATGATTCACCAATCGAACAAACTGCGCATCGCGGCAATCACACATTTTTTTCTATTGCAGTTTATCTGTTTTATTAAACACGTTATGTGGTAGATGTGCAGTATGCAAATTATTATTCGCAGTTAGTAAAATACAATTGGGATTATATTGAAATGACATTAATTTTATTATTATATAAGGAGGGTTTGGTATGGAGGTATTGGCGTTTGGCAGGTGCGGCGGACGGTCGTAAAATACATAGCCAAAACCGCTTACAACATGATTCATATGTTGTGCTGACCCCATCTAGGTGGGATAAGGGCAGGCGGATGATGATAATAATGATTTTATAATGTTAAATCCTAAAAGATTTTATTATACTTTCTTTCGCCATGTAAGAATTGGTTTAACGGCGTATAAATCAAGACTGAAACGCTCATTTTTTACATTCTAATTTGGCGCTTCGATTGCTTTTCCCGAACGGCTATTTATAGAAGAGAAAAATGTCACGTTGAAACGATGTTGCTAAACATTTTTACACGTGTTTTCAAAGTGGCTTGGTTTTTTATTTCGTTCGTATCGTTCTTTTATGAGCTCTGTGACTTAAGTAAACTCGATTTTATACGTTAATTATCAAAGTTCTTCAAGAATAGCTTATTAAAATAAAACATTTAAAGTTCTTTCTATAAACCGTTTTTCAATTTATATGAATTCTATACCACGTTGTCAAAAATAGTTCATTTTATTAAGATCTATCTATGTTATGTTAAATGAAAGTAAAATGTGATATTTAGTTTTATATCAATTAGATTTCTCGGGATATTCTGTATTCGAAATGTTAAACATGTAAAATAAAATTAAACGTTATATAAGTGAAATTTGACTTTTTAGCTTGTAAAATATGTGTAATGCTGTGCGTTCATAATAATACCTGTTTGATTTTCATTAAATAAATATTTTTGACTGTTTGCTTTTCAAAAAAATATGTATATTTAGCGGTACTAACAAAACGAGCTTATTGAAAAGAGCAATTAATAATAGCTCGCGACCTTGCTATTTGCAGACGGGCTTCCTTTCGCAAATTATTATCCAGTTGGCCTTCTCACTACTGTACTTTTGACTCTAAAATGCATATCAATAAAATTTTAGCATCGAAATCAACGTACTTACGACTTTAATTATTATTGTTGTGTTTGCTTATCTTGCAATATTATTCGCATGACTGCAACAACAACTATCTGTTTGGGACACGGTAAGGGGAGGATGTATTTGGCTGCGTTATAGAGTAGTATAGTTGGGCTCAATCGGTTGTACAATGAGTGGATCTAAAGAGCCGCTAGCATTGGCCCCGGTCCAGGAATGGGCTATCCACGGTTCAAGTGTACGCCGTTTCCGGTTTAAAGTGTACGTTAGTATATTGTTTTACGCCCGGGTGGCGCCGCAGCTTAGTGTCTGTCTGTAGTGCTTTTTTCGTTTGTTTATTTTTAAAACGATGGCGCGTATCCATAAATGGACTCTGTTACCGTTACTCGAGAAAATTTTGTGAGATTTTTACATTGATCGTTATGATTCTGTTCGAAATTGGCAAAATGATATACATTAATGACCTATATTTCGCTAAACGATACGAATGTTGGAAGTTTCACAGACGCGTGGGCCTAACGACCGCCCATGGGTATTGTGGGCGTCATTGGAGTCTGCGCCTAGGAACCTTCACAACTCTGGACGTCACACTCTAACAGTAGCTGAAGAGGGATGTAGTCGGTCTCAGAAACGTAAAATAATTATATTTATTTCGTGCCATGCTATTAAGCTATTACATACAATATCGCTTATACTATTCAAGTATAAAATCAGTAACTATTCAGCAGTAGTTTGAGAAGAACGTGGTACATTGATATTAGTTCTGTATTAACGCCCGTGCACAACAAGCCTGATTAAGACACGTCCCAAATTTAATAGGTGAGTTGGTGATATCTTTTCGAGTGCCCCATTCTCGTTTATAGCTGACATTTTAGCAGCCAGCCCGATAACAGTTGAATGGCAACTGGCATTTGTTTGTCAGAAGTCGCCGTGTCGTGGTGACGTGACGTGTTTCGAAATTTGAATTCGAAAACGTTAACGTCTTTACGATACTTCATGCGTGCCTATATCCCATCTTAAAGGGACGTGGCAGTGGTTAATGTTTATTGTACTTTGCACGCTGCGCGATAGCTGACGTGTCTTCGAGGCTCGAGGAATTTGTATTAAACTCGTCTATAGACTCGTCAGATGATTTTAAGTACGTTATTTACTTAGCTAACTATAATATCGTAAGTTATTTTGAAACGGCCATAAATTTTTCCAATTTTATAGGAATTTAATATTTTGTACGCTTTTTGAATTCATTGTAAAAACTAACATTTTATATAAATTATAGCCTATGTCATATTCTGAAGTATAAGCTATATTATTGTAAAGTTTTATTAAAATGCACTCAGTAGTATTTGCGTGAAAGAGTAACAAAAATCCATTCATACATACAAACTTTCGCCTTTATGATGTTAGTAAGAATTTATAAAATGTTTGTGAAAACGTTCGTAACTTGGGACTTATCGATAAAATACATAAAGTCAATGATTGTGATTATTCCATCATTACCTTTATTGTTTGTCGTGCGTACGTGGCTTTGTATCTGTACCACATGCTCATTAGAGCTAAAAGCTTATTTAACTAGGTTATTTTAAACATGCATTAAGGTCCATCCATGTGAACAGTGTATTTATAGTTTTATATCCTAAGTAAATGTTGTGAACCTTTTGACAACAGTGTGCCCAAATAGTGATTAAACTGGAGCATTATCACTGCAAACAATTGAAATTAAATAAGTTTATTATTAACGACTTTTCTGTCAAGTATTTTTTGTTAAATTTGGTTGTCATTTACAGTAGTTATTATTAATTTAAACAATTTCGAATCAAATTTTTCTTTGTAGTTAAAAATAAAAATAAAAAGTAGAATCTATATAATTATTTCAATTTTAATTCATCTTTATTTAATTCTATCCATTTATTTACCACTAAGTTCGTCCTAAACGAACCATCTAAACTAGGAAATAATGTGGGTTTAGACTATTTGTCAGGATAGCTGTAAAATGGGGTTAAATTATGGCTTTTCAACAGGCAACTAGTGATGTCTGTGATCGAAAATTCCGGTATCAGGTTCACAGAATGTAACTAACTGCCATGTAATTTTAGGTCAATAATGGTTAATAACGTACAAGGACCCTTTATCGATTTCAAAGTAATTTGCATTGATTTTGTAATGTAAGGCTCAAATTGGTCTATTATCCAATTTATACTGGCGCTATGACGTCTTCTTTCAGGGCCAATAAGTGGGGTTGTCTTGCTCAAGTGTAGCTCTACAAAAAGAACACAAAAACTAGAATAAACAACAAAACTTAATTTTTTACCGGGTTGTCTAATCCTTCCGATTAGGAAATCGCTAGCTGTAAAATGCTTTGCAACATCGCAAAAAATGAATATATAAAGCGTGTAAGTTTCACGTGGATCGGAAGGGAAGTACTAAGTTTAATGAAACGTAACAAAAATGGGATTGATAGAAATGGAAACGTTTACTTAAAAATGACTTCTTTTAGATTTGTCCTGTAGGCTATTAATATACAAAAATCTTTGTTTATTAGGTGTATAACCGATTGGTTATATATTCGCAGTCATTGTTTTCAAAAATTTGTTCATTTATCAGCAATCAGTCGTATTTAAAACTGATTTAATCTCAAAATAAACGCCTAAAAATAATAGAATGGTTTTCTGGCTTAACAATGAATTTTACACACATATAATTTTACACATATTAATTTTTACTAGGTCTCCGTGCAAAATATAATTTAATTTTTATTAATTCCCGTGCAAAATAAATTAGATTTTAATTACAGAAGAACGTGTTTAATTTTCGCATTTCTCATTACACGTCTTAGATATTTCTATTTTGGATATATTCCGTTCTTAATTCAGCGGTGTGATCGAGGGCTCGATGAGTAATGAGTAAATAATTCAACGAAACATGTATATTTCTTAAACTGTGGTTGTGCCACGCAGCAGCTTTTAATCAGCATGTTTTCCTCGCTGTTGCACGAATAAGCAAGCTCCTCTGGGTAAGTACCACGGCCTCACAGATGACCGGATTGAACTAGAAGTATTATACTTTCGCGTTTCGTCTGGATTGTGAGGCTATTGCCTACTGCTTTTTGTGATTGACAACGCATCTGCAACCAAATTTTTTAGACGTCCATGAGCGGTGGTAATCGCGTAACATTAAGTGAACCGCCGCGCCTCGTTATCTTAACAAATAAACCGTTTTAATGCTATTTAAGCCCTAATTCGGGCCGTGATAGCTCAGTGTCCGGGTGCTTACCTTTAATTTAATATACTCGAGCAACCTGAGTTCGACCCCCGGTGCCGGCACCAATGAAGTTGTTAATTTTAAGTGCTGACGTATCACGTGCTCAGCGGTGATGGAAAAAACATGACGACACCTGTTAATGAATATTTTTGAAATAATAACAAAAAAAATATTTCAAAAATATGTGAAGTCAATCAATCCGCAGTGGGGCCGGGTGGTGGACTATGGCCCTGATACCCTCTGTATAGAAGAGGCCTTTACCCATCAGTGGGACATGTATAGGCTGTTACTTTACTTTTTAAGCCCTAATAATTGTCTGTGATGTCCTTTCTTTGTCCCCTCAAAATTTACCATCATAATACGGACCCACATTTTTTTAAAGTTTTTAATATTTTTTGCAACTTATCACTCTGCTGTTGATTGAAAATAAGGGAAAGCTTGTTATGGCAAAAGTTAAAATGATACACTCATGATATAGCTGATGCTAAATGAATCACAAGCAAAGATACCTATGTGTGACTAAATATGAATGTAGTTATTCACACGTCAACAGGACATCATTTATGACTAATATCAAACGTAGGAACTTTTGTCAGTAACTGTCCTTTGTCCTTTCCACTAAACCTAAACATATATATTTTTTTTCGTGATTATAAACGGTGCCTACCCGGTCTGGTACCTAGACGGTCAGAAATATAAAAAAACTGTTTCATGTCTATTTTTTTTTATGTGAAAAGTTGTCAAGATTGCAGGCGGTACATAAACATCTATCTACAACACCCGATTGATCAGAGGCTTGCTGATGCGTTGACAGCCTTTAATAATGTTGGCCCACGTTACCTCGCTCACCAGACGAAACGCGAAAGTTTATTACTTCCACTTCGCGTCGTTCTTCTGTAAAGCCGTGGTACATCCCATTCGAAGCTCTTGTTTAACCCTACCACATTCATAGTCAATAAACCGTCTGAAATTATTCGAATGAGATTAGGTCATGTGTGCACACCTGTACATTTGGCCAGGTTTAATATAATTGATTCAGATTTGTGTGCTTGTGGGGATGTGGGTGATCTTAATCATATTTTCTTTATCTGCCCTTTGAATGACGTTTTTTCCTTTTATAATCATCTCGTTTCCATCCGTATACCATTTCCTACTTCTATCAAATCTCTTCTTTCATGTTCTAATTCTGATATATATACAGCTTTATCTATTTTCCTGTTAAATAATCATTTGAAATTATAAATCCTTATACCTATCCTATCATAGTAATCCTATCTGATCCTTTTTCAATTCTGTGAGTAATGTACATTTAAATCGTGATAAACATTTCCTTGCTTTTGTCAGTGGCATATGCGCAAACCGCGTGATGCCAAAATAAAAAAAAAACCGTCTGAAATTCGTTTGCACTCTCAGGGCAAGGAAAGTATTCACTACATACGTGCATTACATCTCGATACGGTGTAAAACGATGTGACGGTCTAAATTGGCCCCCGGGGGAAACTACATCCGTGTCCAGTGTTAATAAGTATTGCTATTCACCAGTGTCTGCGTAGACGCGACGGGTCAGTTCTCGCACCCGCATTAGCTATGCAAATGAATTCTCGGAACGTCTCGAGAGCGGCGTGGAGATAACTTCCTTTCGCACGTCTCGACGTTTGGGAATCCCGAAGCGGTTCGATCTTAATAAGCTCTTAATGACAATGTTTAATCATGACCTTTGTGATATACTTTAAAAAGAAACATATATATCCAAAGTGAATGTAAAATAAGTGTAATAATGAAATGTAATATTGAAAAAAGTTTAACAGATTTAAAAAATAAAGGAAACATTTCGTACAAAAACATGCTTTCTATTGCAGTTACAGAATGATTTTTTTGTTTTAAGTTTTTGTACAAACTATATTATTTAAGTTATACTTTTTTAGGCGCATTATGAAAAAAATATGACAGTCAAATATTAAGGACGCATAACTGTAACACAAAAGTAACACCTTTGAATGTTGGCAGCATATTCTTAATCACATTCGCCCGTTACAGTTCTCAATAAAGAATGTAGATGGCGCTTTCATAATTTAGTTATTTTTATTTTTTATATCCTTTCCAGTCCTTATTATTTTATTGTATATAATTATTTGCATGCAATTAAAAATATTTTTAATAAAACCAAAGAAGTTTAACTTCTCACGGACGTACACGCACCCATTTTATTTAATTGTAAAACTTATTAAGAGAACTTTGGGGAAGAGGATTTTAAAATAACTTTTTGTGTTTAACGATTTAAAGTTAATTGCACATTTTGTTCCCTTCGGATAAGTTTATTTTTATCCTCCACAATTTTTGTTTGCAAAAGCTTTAGTGTGCGTCTACGTGCGTCAGTGATTAGTGCCTACGCACAATCAGCCACTTGCCGATAGAAAAACAATAAAGGTATATTTGATAAATTCGGCCAAAGTTACTGTGAAAACATTTTTATAGTTTTAACATTATAGTTCTTATAATATTATATGAGCCTTAATAATGACTTGAAAATTACACGGATTAAAAATGTATCGTGCAATATCTATTATAAAATAACAGATTCAATGATCTTTTCTTCGACACTTTAATGTTTTATATAATATTTTTTCTTTCTAAATTCGAAGATCGACTGAGACAATCTGTAATAGACTGCTAGAGACATATTGTATATTAAGAAGTAAATGATATTAAGAAACACAGTTTTTGAGTTAATTTTAAACACCATCGGGGTCGATTTTAACGTTATGTTTGAGTAATGGCCGTTGCTATATCTGGACTCGGTAACCCATAACATAGCGGAGTTTAAAATTTATATAGGTATATTAATATCCTCAAAATAAAATATACCTGCCTAAGGCTATGACTAACATCCGTGGAATTCATTCTACAGCGCTTCTGTTATGTCTGAGTGGAATTTGCCCGCCAATAAAAGAATAAGCAAAAGCCGTAAACCAATGCTGCCAACCTTAAGAAGCCTCATTTATTTATACAAATATGTATCTTGATAAGACTATATTATTTATAAACAAGATATCGTTAATCCTTATTATGACAACAAGCAAGCCGATAAACCAACAGAGCTCTAACATTCCTAGCTGTAAAACTAACTCTGTGAATACGAGTAGATCGATACCAAGGTTTTAAATACATTTCATATTCTTACTACATGGCTGATTGTTTACTGATACGCCGGCAATGCATCAGCAATTCCGTTGATGTTGGTAAGTTCCATTGACGGCGGTGATGACTCTATAAATAATAAAATAAATAGTGTCCATGAAATTAACGACCGCATTCCTTATTATAAATCATAACTTTCATATTTCCGTCCTTATCTCGTTATCGCTAAAAGCTAAAACTGACGCAATATGTGTGCCTTACTATCTATATCGTCGAATCTAGGTATTTTGATAAAGTGCGCAGAAATCTTCGCGTACATTATTAGTACTATTATGGGCCTGTGATAACGCGACGTGAACGGCCGCGGCCCTTGTGGAGTGGAGTTGTGGACGAGGAGTCTCGCCAACGGCCCTATTTACATAACAACGTCGGCGTCGGCCGAGCGCCGCGCCATCTCCGCATTTATTCAATTGAACGCCATCGAGGGCGATGAATGGTCGTCTCAAGAACACTTAATGTCCCTTGTGTAGGAAGTGAAAATCCTCGTAAGCTATGCGTATCGAGGGATTCGCTTTTTTGCTTGTCAACGCTCGGCGCGTGCAAATTCTTGCGACTGCGAGCGTCGATAAAGTGTGTTGATAACTTCCACATCGGAATCGATATACGTTTAGGGACACCTACGTCACATTTCATTTCATTCATACCATGGTAAAATATAAACACATTTATAAAAAAACATTTTTTCATTAACTATAAGTTTCTATTGATTTGTAATCCATTATGTGAACCATAGCTCTAAAAAAGATACACAAAGTCTGTTATAAAATTTATGTATTATGTATTTTTTATAAGAAGATTAAAAACTTACTTTTAATCGAGTTAGCTATGTAAATATTTTTATCTCATCGTATAAAATATCACTAAAATTAAGCTACTTCTCATCCTTTATTTTTCTTGAAACAGTAATCAAATTCCCGCCCCAAAAACTAGTCATTTCTAGCCACGACGCGGCGGCGCGTGGCGGCAAGAGTGAAAATAATAAACATTACTTAAATTGGTACATACATTTCAATATTGCAGATTTAATTTTTTCTGGTATCAATATCCAGTGAATGGAAGGATCGTCTTCGTATACAGAAAAATGTCAGAGTAATAACATTAAGTTGTTACAATAGACAGTTATTGATTTAGCTTTCCTTATCATACGATCTACAATAGTAAATGAATATAATATTTTTGTGAATGTTTCATTGCTGAAAATAAATTTTAAATTAATTTGCGTACTTCAAATAATTATTTCTGCTCTATGCTGATCGTACATCTGATATTAAATTATGTAACGGACATCGACTGGAGAATGTACTGCGTTCAATCAGCGACGCGGCGCCGCCATCTTTGAATTGATTGACGAGTATCTGAGTTGAGTCCAGTAAAATCAAATTTACACACGCGTAATGAATTTTGAAAGACGCATCTGTTGTAAAAGTTTGTTGTAAATGTTTTAAAATGCCTATATATATATATACATTATACATACTTAAGCGCCGAACGGTTGCGCGAAAACTCATTAGATCTAACTTAATATATACAGTAGTTAATAACGGTATAGTTTTATCACAAACATTTGTTTTTTTAATTCGAAAAGTTGAATGACGTAAATCCCTGGTTCGGAACCAAAATCTTCTTTTTTGATTTAATATACAAAATTGAAATACTTAGATTGTTTTAGTTTCAATTTTGCAAACGCAAAACGTGCCTGTTGTACTGGAGTTGAAATAACCGAGGTTAATAATATGCTTACAGTATGTGTTCTCAAGAACGAATTATATACAATAAACAATTATTAATTTCTAGAACAATCTTACATACATTCGTAAAGGCAAAATTAAAATTCACGTTAAAAATTAGTAAACAGTGCTCTAGATGGAAAAGTTAAGATGTGCTTTTGGTTTGCGACTTTTACTTTAATAGATAATGACTCCGTGGTGCAGTTGCCAAGATATTGGCTTCGGCGTCGGCGGTCGTGGGTTCGATTCCTACACGGGACAACTATTTGTATGACCCACAGATAGTTTTTTCGCATCTGGGTGTCTTTCCGCGTGTAATTTATGTTTAGTTTGTAAAACGTCCTTACAACACAGGATAATGTTGTCCTAAAGTAAGGGCAATTTTATTAGAAAAATAAAAAAATAGAATGTCAGCAACGTCGAATTGGCTTCGTTAGCGTGACGATAGATGTTTTATAAATGTCATAGGGCGACGATAGCCCCTGGGCAATACCACAATCTGACGTCGATTGCGGGACGCAGTTCGTGAGGCGCCGTCGCAGAACACCATTTAAAAGGCAAATACGGTCACGATGCGCTCACGCGGTCTTATTCGATTGCTTCTTCATAGAAGCTTGTGTAATACGCAACGCTCCCAATTCAAAAGATTCATCTTCAACGTTGTAACGCTCGCATACTTGATGTCCACCACTTCTTTCTGCAATTACACCTGTAGTACTTTCACATTTCGCGTCGGATATTTTACATGGAAATGTCAAATTATTTTTTCTATATAAAAATATATCTTTGTTAATATTTAATTAAGCTTTAATAGAATATTTGGTAGATAATAGGTGTTGACAATGCTTTTAGTTTTCTTTTTGCTTTTTATGATATTACTTTACCTTCTGGCTGTAAAATAAAATAGAAATAAAACCAAATAAAACCCTTGGGCCAAACGAGGATTAGGGAGACTGGAACGAATGAATTAATGTCTAGTGTCATTCGTTCAGAAACCTTTAAAATAGTAGGTTCTGACTTTGTAGGACCTTAACAAACCCGGAGGAATAGTATGTAGATCTTAATACTGAAAACGAAAGCATCGACCAAAAACGAAGATAAGGACGAAGGAAACATCGTAAAAGAGTATTTGTTAGATTTATTTTTATTTCGACTGCTGTATAACCACGCAATAGCCTTTTAGAATGGGCAGATCCGTTCGGGAAAGTACCGCTTGACGAGGTCACAGAAGACCAGAATGAAGTGGAAATTAAAATTTCAGCGAGGTGTCTGGTGAGTGTGGTAACCGGAGCCCGCTTTATTAAAAGGTGGGAACGGATTCCTATGAGTGTTACAAATTTCCATGGCTTGCCTCTATCACTAAATATAGAATATAAAAGAGAGTATGAAGTATGCCAAAACACAGGCGGACTATGCCTTAATCTTCTTTAGTCCTAATACGCCTTGTCTGTGGCGCTGTGAGAGATAATTATAAAATCTATTAGTTTAATTTTTTACTCCTAATAACGGGGCGATTCGTTGTTTCAGACTGAGGGTTGTGGGGCGGGTGCGCGCGCGGCACGGATGCGGCGCGGGCGCTGGCGTGCGATGCGCTAGGTGCCAGCATGGTCGGCGTGGGCGTGGCGGAGGGCGGCGGGGGCGGCGTGCCCGACGGCTACTACGGCGACTACTACCCGCCCGAGTACTACGTGCCGCCGGAGATGTGCCCCCACCCGCAGCAGCATCCCCAGCACGCGCACATGTGCACCGTGCACACTGAATACGGTGCGTGCAGCCTGCCGCTCGAGTTTATATTATAGGATGACGTATTAGCTTACTTCATTATCATAGTCCGAGCCGATATTAAGCCATATTACGCGGGGGGACGGTGCGCCCCCCCGGAAAAAGTGCTTGGGTCAAGGGTTCGATTCCCTAACCCCAGCAACTGCACCTATCCGACTTCTGGGGCAGTGTGCATGATTTCGGTGTGTGGTTTGCCACACGATTTGGGCCGTCTCTCGAGTTTTATCCCCAGAAGTATGTATAAACACAATTGATTGTTCTGAATCTGGATGTTGGCGACGTGAGTATTTTGTGAGTTATACCTTAAACCTTAAAACACACGTTAATTATATCTTACACAGAGTCATAAGTGATATTTTATTAGTGAACATAATTAATAGAAACATAATTAATGAACGCGGTATACGCCGGAAAGTCGGAAGCGTTATTATCGTGGACCTGCTAGGAGCGCCTATGAACATTCCCTTAAAACGGTTGACAAACTGAAAAACTAGTTATGTAGAATACAAAAACTGCGGCAGGAATGTTTGTTAGTCAATTTTCTCTATTGAAAATTACACAAGCCAGATGATCCGCGAAGCTATGTGCAGTGTCTGCACAACGTCTAGATTTAGGCAAGCCCAGGAAATCGCGGTTAATTTTGATGAAACGTGGCGATAACAACTCACGCAACAAATGTAGATATGTTTGGTTGAATTTCACATAAGGCCTTTTCGTGTCCAATTGTCTCTTATTTAAGAAAAAGAAAAAAAAATATCTATAGAAGTCCTAGGTACTGAGGTACTGATTATCTATAGGCTTTAGTTCTATAGAATCTAAACATCAGTTTTGCATCCCTCACGCATATGTAACTATGGGACATATTGAAAATATTTCATATCATTCAAACATATTGTTTTAATGAGCCGTGATAGCTGTGTCCGGGCGCTCGCCTTTAATTCAATATACTCGAGCAACCTGAGTTCTATCCCCAGCACCGGCACCAATTAAGTTTTTAACTTTAAGTGCTGACTTATCACGTGCTCCGCGGTGAAGGAAAACATCGTGAGGAAACCTGCATATTTTCGAAATAATAACAAAAAAATATATATTTCGAAGATATGTGAAGTCCGCCAATCCGCAGTGGGGCCGCGTGGTGGACTACGCCCTGATACCCTCTGTATAGAGGAGGCCTTTGCCCAGCAGTGGGACATGTGGGCTGTTACTTTACTTTACTTTTTTTATATTGTTTTCATGGATATCGTTCGTTAATAACCAGCAGGTATCGTGATAAATACCTAAGTATACATTGGAAATCTCATTACCACAAAAATAGGTGAATCTACCGTAATCTATAATTTTATAACTTTCGATAACACCACCAAATTTTTCGCGTGGCTGACGTTATTCATAAACACTCTGTTAAAAAACTAAATAACTACACATAAACATTTAAGTTTACAACCATAAACGTCAAGAATATGATAATTAATGGCTCCAGTAACAAACAAGTATGCCACCTTAGCGTATTAATTAAGTTTAATAAGATAACTGCGATAATGTATAATACACTTTTACATTTATATTTTTGTTGTCTGCCATTGTGTACATATAATATTCTAATGTTATTGTTTAATTAGCGAGTACACAAAATGATTGCCATCGTTTCTTAACAAGATACACATTTTTCTACTTTGAAAATATCAATTATAAAATCTTCCACATTTTATTTGACAAATTAATTTACTACCTAATATGTAACTTCTTGTCTGAAATAGCAATTTGCATTGCCTTGAGAAGTAAACATCTGGAGAATTGAGAAACGCGTGATTGAAATAATAACCCTTTTACTCCGTCGAAACAAAGAGCTTCAGGGTCGACGTGAATTCCTCGCTCGTTGCTCAAGTTATCGCTGTCGGACTGCATCGAGCCGTTCTAAAACTCATCCTCGATTATTAATTTTACTTATGCAACTTTAGTAACATTCACGTAAGATAAAGAACACGCAAACATAAATTCTCAAAAGTAAATTGAGTACAACGCGTTAAATTGTGAAAGATTTAGTTTACACAAATGTCAATTTTTAATCAAGCTTTCACGTATAGCGCCAACTAAAAAAGAAACTTTAGAATTAGTTAAAGAGACTATGTTAAGTTTTTAAATGTAATATAATGGCAATTTATACGGTGGTAAGGCCACGCAGCAGCCTCGGCTGTTGCACGAATGGGCAGGCCCGTCCGGGTAAGTACCACGACCTCACAGAAGACCAGCGTAAAGTGACAGTATGACAAATACTTTCGCGTTTCGTCTGGTGAGTGAGGTAGCCGGAGCCCAATTTTCAAAAGGTTGTCAACGCATCTGTAACCCTCGGGTGTGGCAGATGTCCATGGGCGGCGGTATTTACTTAACATCAGGTAAACCGTCTGCTCGTTTGACAACTTTTCGCATCAAAAAAAAAAAAAAAAAAAAAAAGCGAGGTAGTGGTTCACGTGATCTTAAATTATAGTCCCCGCCGTCGCCCATAGACATTTGCAACTCCCGTAGGTTTTCAAACGCATTGCCACACCTTGTAATAAAGTGGGCTACTTCCACACTCACCAAACGAAACGCAGAAGTATAACTCTTCACGACGTTCTTCTGTGAGGTCGGTTTTACTCCAGACGGCTGTTGCGTGGCCCTACCACAGTAGGTTCATAACAGTAGATATGTTTTTAACTTCTTAAATGTTTGAATATGGAATACTACCAAAAATGGATTCCGCGAAAGGACGTAATGAGTTCATTCATAACATGGAAGTTACGGCGCGGAACGGACGCCGACGGCAAAATGAGCCGCGCAAGCCACCCATGACGGCTGGCTCCGCAACGCCTTGTCGCATCTAACAAAATCCATATGAATGATAATGATGGTGACAGTTTTGAATCACGAAAAGCAATAGAGCTTTTAATATCAAATCTAATGAAATATTTGTAAAAAATAATTGAAGCTAAACAAATCGGTTTTTAGTCTCTAAAATATTGTTTCCTTAGGGTACTTTTTTTTGCTCAAATGTGTTAAACATTTTAAAAGTGTTAAACATTTTAAAATCTCACACGCGCATTTACATTTTGGATTGTTTTAGTATTTTAATTGCGGAAGCGAAGCGTTACATATCAATTGACGAACTAAAGTTTTTGTTTAAATTATTTCAATTATGAATGAATCTTTTTCTCATATGTTATTGAAGGTTTCCTAGATGTTTTTTTCTATTAACTCCTGCAACGATACGTTTAGCGTAAAATTTTTGTACAATATGATGGAAATTGGGTTAATATCGGAGAAAGTTGATCGTCAAATAACATTCATCAATTTTGGTTGAAATGTGCCTAGAAAAAAATGTTAGTGGGTAAAATTAATAAATCAAATAATGATATCGATATCTGTTTAGTTTGGCTATACATTTTCGAATAATATATCTATGGTTATATGACATGTTGCATAGGCTTCAAAAAGCTTTTAAGACAAGAGGACTATTAAAAGTTGCGATAAGGATCACTTAATGCAAGCTTTATTTATAATTCACGAACATAAAGTGCTGTTGACAATGTGGGTTCCTTAAAATATATTTTATTATCACGAACATGTTCCTTTCCGTGAAAAGATTTCGTGTCATGTTATGACTTTTATGAACAGGCGGTATGCCGGTGGTAACGACAGCGACCATGATGCCGGCGATGATGCCACCGGTACTCGACGAAGGGCTGCGACATTACCTAGTGGCCCATCCCCACGCGCAGCATCCTCACCATGCGCCCCATCACCAGCCCCCACACCATCAGCCGCAGCCGCCGCACCACCAACCACCAATCCACCAGCCACCACATCATTATGTAAGTGTACTTATGCTGCACCATAACTTGTATGAAGCAATCGGTATCCGCCTTCTGTTTAAGTTGGCAACGCAACTGCAACTGCATGAGTGTTGTGACCCGGTATTTAATTAACACAGGTGTATCGCCTGTTATGGTTATGGCTCTAGCCTTTTACAATAAAGTAAAATCGAAACAATTCCAAATAATTTTTATTAAAGAGGTGTAATAACGTCAGTTAAATTAATTTTTATTAATAAATGAAAGAAAAGCAGTTTTATTTTTGTATGATCATTACTAATTTTGTCTATTATCTATGGACATACTTGATGGTAAATGGTTGTTATTATTAATTAACACCTCAAGATAATAGTCCAAACAATGGTTGTCTGAAGTAATCTCCGAAATGATTAAATCGATTTTCATAGGACCATTTTTATAATTAATGAACAATTTGGAAATTGCAAATTTGCGTACTTAGATAGTTGTCCCTAATGTTAAAATTGTGATAAGAGACAATTAAACTTAATTGTATAAATTAATGTTCCTTTTTATGTTTAATCAACTTAATGACTCTGATGACTCCGTGGCGCAGTTGCCAAGGTATTGGCTTTGACGTCGGGGGTCGTGGGTTCGATTCCCACACGGGACAACTATTTGTGTGACCCACAGATAGACGTTTCGCATCTGGGTGTTTGTCCACTTGAAATTTATATTTGTAAAAACGTCCTTACAACACAGGATAATGTTATTCTAAAGTAAGGGCAATGTGAGTAAAAAAAAAAAAACTTAAAAAGAAATAGCCTTTCTATTATATGCCAGTTAATTTTTATAACATAATGTAAATGATGCAATTTATAACATAATGTTATCTTATTTTTATGTTCACTGTTTTCTCTTATAGCAAATGAATAAATTATAGTTTCAGATTTAGTTGTAAATATTATTATTATAAATTATAATGTTGTTTATTAAAAAATATTGTGTGGCCGACGGATGGTAGTGATTAGTCTAACGCGCAACTTTAGTTATTTTAAGAGTTACCGTTGACGTGTAGATCGATTCATATTAGTTTTAACTTAGTAAAAAATATCGTATTTTTAGTTTTCTTACATCCCTTTTTAACTAAAATGTAATTGTGCTTAACCGAAATATAATTTGGGTATTATTTTTTAAATATCTTATTTGCATATGTTTGGTTTGGAAATAGATGTAAACAATTATTGTTAGCTGTCAACCTAAAAATTTGAACACCTATGTCCCATGTTTTAAGTAAGTGAGTATCGGCATAAAAATACGCGTTAGTAGAGTAAATAGCAAGTGTTTATAACGTCTGTTTAAATATTCTCTTTAAATTTATCGATTGTTTCACATGCAGATAGAATTTAGTTCGTGAATTTACAAACGGTATAAAATGAACATTGCAATACGTCAGTCCGTCTTTCGCTGCGCTGGTCTCTCTGTTTTGATAATATGGTTACGTTTGTAGCGACGTTAAATCGGTTGTGTTTGATAGCTTGTGCGAGTGTTATCGCTGGCGAACGAGTTGTCGTTACGTGGCTACGTGGCGCTGACGTTTAGTTTTAACATCCACTTAGTTGCTACAGCTTGTTGCTGTTGATGTTCTTCAGTATATGATTATACGTTTTCTCGCAAAAAATGCATAATACTGATCCAACTGGGAATAATACTTCTAATCAATTTGAGGTCAGTAGCAGCGAAGTAATTTATTTGATAAAAATGATTTGTTTGTATGAAAATAAGATTATTTAAAAAGAAAGTAGATAAAACCTTTTTTAATTTTCAGGGTCCAACCAATGGTGCAGGAGCTCCACAACATTTCTATGGCGCTGGGTACCCAACTCATTTTCACCATGTGCCTCCTCATCACTTGCAACATTCTCCTCCTCCACCAGTCTACCAAAAGGATGAAAGAACCCAACGCCAATATTCAAAACTTAAGCAAAAGTTGGAACGCAAACAGACCAATCGAAATAATGGTGTTGGTGAGTGAAATGTTTTTTAAAATGTTTATTTAATGCAAAACCCTTTCTATATTTTTGTCCTCTAATTGTCTTTGTGTTGTATGTTCTCTGAACTTTATAGCCATTAAATTTTCAGTTTTATTTCTTTAAAATAACAGTTAGTGCAAAGTTGTTGGTAACCAGCAATTTCAATACATCCTAAGTTTCAAGTTTAGTCTTACACTATAAATTAAATTAAGGGCAAACAAACATCTACATAACTATTTTATTTAAAAATAGTTCATAGAAATAAAAGTAATGATCATCATATCATTAACTTATTATTTTTTTTTAATAGAAATCAATTCTGGTGCAAGTACACCTTCTCTTTCACCGCGGAAAGAATTAAATGGAAGAGGCGGCGGCAGTGCCGGTGCTTCTTCTGGTGCTTGGTCAGAAGGAGAAGGTTCCTCGGCTGGTGCATCTGTGCAGGGTGATGATGATAATGATACGCAGGCATTTCTTGATCTACTCTCAGCTACTCGAACCCCTCAGGTATTTATAAAATTAATTTGAATAAAAAAAATTGTTATATTGATATTATATTAGTGATTAAGGCTTTTACCTCGACCCTAATTCATACCTTGTGTAACAAATATTGCAATAATTTCTTAAATCAGTTTTGCTAACATTGAATAAATGATTGCCATTACTCAAGTCTTCATCTATACAAGTGTTAAGCTTGTAATGTCTTATAAAATTTTCTATCACCTTAAATTTTATTCAACTTGGTCCGATTTAAAGATATCAGATTATGTCACAAGTAAATTATTGACAGACTGTTATATCAGAATTGTTATTTTAGATAATTTATCCTTTTATTTGCCTTTTAACAGTTTTATTTTTAATTTATACACACAACTTGTGTTGATTTTTTTAGGTTAGCGATATAACCCCTACCAGTGCTTTAGTGCAATGGAATTCACCGTTGCCAGAAGGGGTTTCATTGCCTAATGTGGAATTGACGTATGACTTACTTTTGGGTGACCGAGGACGTTATAAAGCGATCTACAGTGGGCCGTCATTGTCTTGTCGGTAAGTATTAATTTTTATGCTTTTTAAATAACACAGAATAGAACACACAATTTATCTTACATTATCAGGAAAAAATAGTAACATAACTGCCTTCTATCCTCTTATAAATTAATGAGTTAATAATTCATTCCATATATTTGACTTGATTAAAATGAGCAAATAATACAAGGTAGAACATTTTTTGAGAATGCCTGTATAAGAAGAAATGGTTCTGCATTCAAATGTAAATTTTCCGGATCAATCTATAAGCTGGGCACTACAGTCTAATGATTTGTTGTCAGCTCTTTAATCTTTAACATTATATTATGGCGGCCAAAGTTTTTATTAGTAAGTCTGCTGGTAGAGAACACTCTTAAAGAGAAGCTTGCCTTTGTACATGCTTTTCTCCATTTGTTCCAACTATCTATTTTATATTGTGCATACAGTAAAGAAATCAAACTCTTCCATTTTAGGGTACGGGACCTGAGGCCCGGGTGCGAATACTCGGTGTGCCTGCAGATCCGCGCGGGCGAGCAGACCGGCGCCGCGAGCGAGGCGGCCACATTCCGCGCTCCCCCCGCGCCCCCCGCCCGCCTGGCGCCCGCGCGCATCGCCAACCGCACGCGCGCCTCGCTGCTGCTGCGCTGGCCCTCCGCCGCGGACAACGGCTCGCGCGTCCTCCACTACGTGCTCGAGATGGACTCGGGCGACGGCTTCGCGGAGGTCTCCCGCCCGCGCACGCGCCAGCACACCGTCAACAACCTGCGCCCGCAGACGTGCTACCGCTTCCGCATCGCCGCCGTCAACGAGTGCGGCCGCGGCGAGTGGAGCGACGAGTTCGCCGGCTGGACCATGGGTGCGCCGCCGCCCGCCCCCGCGCCCCCCGCCCTCGTCCGCACCGCCGCCGACAGCCTCGCGCTCGCCTGGGAGCGCCAGGCCGATGAGGAGTTCACCCTACAGATGGACGAGGTGGCGCGCGGCCACGGATTTCTCCCTGTATACACGGGCACCGAGTGCTCCTACGACTGCACCTCCCTGCGTCGCGCCTCCGACTATCGGTTCCGTTTAAGGTGCGAGAACGCCGACGGGCAGGGCCCCTGGTCGCAGGAGGTCACCTACCGTACTCTGCCCGAACGGCCCGGCGCACCCGGGCGGCCTGCGCCGAAGGGGAAGATACACTCTCGTGCGTTCCGACTCAGGTGGGATCCGCCGACGGACGACGGCGGCGCAGCGGTTGACACTTATATACTGGAAATCGACGGCGGAGAAGGTTATCAGCCCGTTTACAAGGGTCCTGAGAGGGAGGCGCATTGCGACCGCTTACAACCGGGCGTCCAATATCGCGCGCGTGTTCGCTGCGCCAATGTCGCCGGCGAAAGCGATTGGTCTGCTGCGGAAACGATCACGACGGAGGCGACATGTCCTAGCGCTTGCCCTGCCCCGGAGCCGGCCGCCGAACCGCGCGCCACGCTGCTAGCGGTGCGATGGCGGCCACCAGAATGCAATGGCGGATCTCCCATTACCGAGTACAGGGTGGAGATTGTAGGAGAAGATGGTACTGTGCGTATAGCGCACTCATCACTCGAGAGCGAGTGCATCATTCGCGAGCTGCAGCCAGGTTGCGAATATCGCGTATGGGTCGTCGCCTGTAACAAAGTGGGTGCAGGGCTGCCGTCGCCTCCGCTTCATTTCTCCACTGCGCCCGCTCCACCCGACGCGCCAGAAACCCCCGTTGTTTTTATTGAAAATTCGCGGACAATTCGTCTCGAATGGCACGCGTCACGGGACAATGGAGCGCCGATAATAGACTATCGGCTCGAAATGAGCACAACAAACAACGATGATACGTTCGCGGAGGTTTACCGGGGAAGTGAAACGGCCTGCGAGGTATCTAAGCTGACACCCTTCTCACCGTACTTCTTTAGGGTGTGTGCCACAAACTCGGCCGGCCGTGGAGCGTTTTCGGGAGTGCGCGACGTTCTAACACCCCGCGCCCCTCCAGCGCCGCCTTCAGGAATTAGACACGAGGCAACAGTGGACAGCCTGCGTCTCCATTGGCGTTGTCCTGCCAGCCACGGCGCGGATATATTGGGGTACCGCGTGGAAGTTGACGAAGATTCTTTCGAGACCGACGGCCCAACACCAGAGCGTCTAGTGGAAGGTCTTCAACCGGACACGGTATACCGAGTCCGAGTGGCGGCTCTCAACGAACTGGGATTGGGCGAGTGGTCGGAAGAGGCACGCGCGGCGACGCGTCCGCGGCCTCCGGCGCCGCCCGAGTTGCGTTGTGCCCAGGTCGTCCACAACTACATCAAGCTCGACTGGCACGGCGGCGCGGAGGGCACGCTGTACTGCGTGGAGATGCGCGCCGCCGAGACGCGCGAGTTCCGCCCGGTGTACCGAGGCTCGGCAAAGAGCTGCAAGGTGAAAAAGCTGCGCGAGGCCACGACCTACTGGTTCCGGATCCGCGCCAGCGACGAGCGCGGCGGGCGCGGCGCGTGGGGCGCACCGGTGAGCGCGCGCACCCCCTCCGCCCCGCCGCCCGCCCTGCGCCCCCCCACCGTGCACCTGAACGCGCCGCGCCGCGCCACCGTCGCCTGGGAGCAGCTCGACGACGTCGAGTACGTGCTCCAGTGCGCACGCACCAAAGACGCCGTCTTCAAGCAGGTTTGCAAATTATTTCGTTGCGTTTGCACTTATCGACGATTTGCTAACATCGAACGTAATCTTTTTATCTCAATAGATTAAAAACCGGAAGACTGAATTACAGCGTATTATGTCGTGAACGTGCAGGTGTACGCGGGCGGCGAGACGCAGTTCACGCTGGAGGAGCTGGAGCACGGGGCGGAGTACGTGGTGCGCGTGTGCGCGGTGCGCGGCGGGCTGTTGGGCGCGTGGTCGGCGGCGGCGCGGCTGGCGGTGCCGGCGGCGGCGCCCGCGGCCAAGGTGCGCCGGCCGCGGCCCGCGCGCCCCCTCGCGCCCCGCCACGCCGCGCTGCTCATGGCGGCCGGCTTCCTGCTGCTGGCGGTGCTCGTGGCGGTGCTGGTGCAGCAGCTGGTGGAGCCGAGGCCGTGACACGCATTGACGGCGGCGCGCTCCCGGGCCCTGACACGCTTGTGACGCCCCACGCGCCGCCCGGCCCCGGAAACGATCCGAATTAAACCGAATCGATCCAACCTGTCGGGCGGACCAAGCGCTCGTCCCGTCGGACTCGACGTATACGGAGCTCGACTCGGCGCCGATGCCGATCCGCAAGGGCGGCATCGTGGCTCAATGTCGCCGACGCCGCGTCGCCCTAAACCGAGTCGGCGAAGGACGCGACGGCCTCTATAAGAATGTAGTTTCATATTACCAATTTTGTCTATTATTATGAGTGCTGTCGGTGTCCGTATTAGGAGCGCATTATACATTTGTATTTTATTAGGATATAAATCTAAATATTGACGATGTATTCTTATGTAGGTATCCTCATTTATGTATTTCTGTATGTGTGGATGGGAACAGTCGCTCTTGCTACTGATTAATGTGTGCAATCCTGTAAGCTTATCATTATATTTTGTACAAACATTTTGCTTCCGTTTTATGCACCATGTTAAAACTACGTAAACCTAAATGTTATTTATATGTATATAGTAGTTAATTATATCAGAGAAAAGTATCGTTTACGACAAAAACTAAAAGCTTCTAAATATTTTTTTTTACTTGTTTCCAAAAATAATTTTTTAACTGTGAGTATTTAAACTGATTTTAACGAGAGATAGTTTTGAAGCCATGGCGAAATTAAAATGCGCTCTTTACGGCCTAACACATATTTATCAAATAATTTGTGTTAAAATAGCCTTTTTATTTTTAGCTTCACTTAAGTGAAAACATTTATTCATAAATGTGAAGTTGCCATTTATGAGATGTTTATTTTAGGATATAATTATGTTTGTTACATTCTATCGCGTCTCCCAATATATTGAAGAACTCTTCATATCTAGTCTACTGTATGAACTTATCTTTTCATTTTGCTTTATCTATTAGGTGGAAATATATTTTTGTATCCAATGAAATATATCTATATTTTATAATTTTAGTCATTTGATATTTGTACTTCCATCGGATTTATCGTTAGTCTTCTGGGCTCTGTTTCCCGTACACTTGATATTTTTATATAATACAATTTTCGATTCGTCTGTTGCATGTTTTTAATCATATTTAAGTATAGCGAGTTAGCAACCATGGTGCTCTATTATTATTAATGTTCTGTTGAGAGGGTCATGGCCCCTCGTTCTGCAACGAGTTTCCAGTGTGTGTGCTGTGATCACTTCCTTATGCGAATGAGACTGATTTTAAAAAGAATATGCTTTCTGTTTAAACATTTGATTTGAAATGCTTTTATATCTCGTATTGACGATCATCTTATCACTATTTGCGCTATTCACACGGGCGATTTAAGAAAAATTAGCGCCGAACTATCCCCAACGTGATTAGCGCAGGGCCGCTGCAATTTGAATGTAAAATATTTTCTGACCCCATAACCTTAGATTTGGAATGATTACTTTTTAAGATCCTTTTCAGTGTACGGTCAATATTTTTATGTTTATACTAATAGGACATAACCCTTTAAAAATGACATTATGTATTGTAGCTTAATTTGTTTATTAATATAATAGAGATTATCAATGTAATGAGATTGTTACCACCCGGTATATAATTAGTAGTTGTTCAAGTACTACTTTATGTGGCAAAAGTTTGCTTCTAAATATATAATTATTATAGACAGTGGGATCCCTTAACGGTATTTGTTATTTTATAGAATTATATTAGAAATGTTAAATGATTTCGATCTAAATATAATTTTAAAATTAAATAATTTCATTGTAGGTAAGTTTAATGTCTCAATTGTATTCATTATATAAAAATACAATTTAGATTTCGATGTTTGTAATATTTTAAAGATTTTTATGAGGATATGTCATTCAATTATAATAAAAACATATTATTACTATCTCATAGGCCTTAATGCATTCGATGTTTTAGCTCGAGCCGTCGCGGTACCGTATATATTCGTTTGTCATAGACATGAAAATTGCTGTGCACCAATGTAGGCTTAATTATGTACTTCGTAAATATATAATATTTACTTCTGTGATCCGCTTGTCCTATTCTATTTTATGCTTATAAATGTTATTAGAAACATTCCTACGTTTTTGCTTATCGAGATGTACGATGATAACTATTTGGTCTTATAGAAAAATTCACTTCACGCCAATCTACACGTGGCATTCTTTTCGGACCGTGAGCACAGCTTGCGGTTTAATGGACTGTTAATTTTCGAAAAATTTTATAGTAACGATGTGCAATTACCAATTTATTTATTTATACGGCTTATTATAATATTTATTATTAGACCTTGTATCAATATTTTGTCGTGTAACAACAATAAAGGGAATCGATGTTCCTAAGTGACTTTCACATATTGTACAATACCGTAATCGCAAGCCAATTTGTGTACTACAGTCATGCATTCCAACTTTATTCCACTGTAAATAGGCCTAATGAATTCTACAACTTAATGTACGTACATGTTGCTTTTGTATGGAAATGTAAATAAATCAGGTGTTCACGAGCTTTGTGTTAGGGCATGTATACACTAAATCCCGTGCGCCCACGAGTTTCATACGCGCCGAGACTAAATGTTTTTAAATTAATCCAATATAATTAACGGGGATAACATCTCATATTGTATTTGTGTTTGAATTAGTGACGTATAACGAAATGTATATGTTTATAATATAATATTCGATGATGTTATGTATACAATTTATTAAACGTGAATATATCAATAAAACTATATTTTGTGTATGAGGAATCTTTAATTTTTCTTTAAAAAAACCGTCTTAATAACCTTATAAAGTAATATTCAATACATTCTTAAGTTAATAGTTAGCCTAAGAATAATACAAGACGACTAGAAAACTTTGTACTATTATTTTGCTCTTACAGCTATGATACACAAATAATGTTAAAATTTCTTTAAAATATTTTACTAAAATCAATTAAAATTTATTGTAACAATCACTGAGAATATATTGCTCGAAATATTTTGTTATCAAATATTCCATAAACGTATGCACTTTCCTTTACATTGAAGCATTTTTTGACAATAAATGTTTTTATGTCGAGTTCCCTTATGATAAAAACTATGTCGGAATCATCTTTAATAGTAAAAGGGAAGGTATTGGCAAACAATTACTATTTAAGATATATTTGATATTTTTCGCAACATTTAAGGAGTTTTGATTTTTAAAACCCACGACGCAGTATGAGAAATTTGGATTTATACCGAAATAAAATGTAAATAATTTATTGATATGCTAAATAGCAACTATTAGATTTGTTAGGAAAGTTTAAAATTATTCCCAACTTCAACAATTAACTTCTAAAGCTACCGCACCACGAAGAAAACATAGGTGAAATAAGGTGGAATAAAATACGTAAAAACAAATCTGTATTAACTTAAAATAAAATGGAGATTGTTTTCTAGTTTTAAAATCTATATAAGAAGAGATAGCATTATTAAGGGTTATTGCACACAAACTTATATCATAATTATTATACCTAAATTTATTTGTTCACATATTTCTCTTGATCAAGAATGTTAATGAATTGTATAATAATATAATAAATATTATGTTTATAAACTCATCGTAAACGTTAATATTATGATAAAAATTTGAACTAATCATACGTTCGTTCGGTTATAAAATTATGATGACATTTTAAAAATTGTGGCCTTATGCGAATAAGTTATATAGGCCAGGAAAAATAGAATTTAACGTCGCACTAAATACCAATCCAATTTTAGTTTTATATAGGTTTTGGATCACATTCTGTTTATAAAATCACAAAATGCCGACAGATTCCGATGGAGCTTCAGACGTCATTTTGAAGAAAACGTATTCTACTAATTTGTTACTAAGTTACTATTGCAGGTAAGGAGATAAACTCTTGATTGTTAAGTACATTGACATACAACCGGGATATTTATTTATTTGTTAAATTTTTACCATTATACTCTTGTAATTTTATGACCTTGCACCTGGTAGTCCAATATCAAACGTCCTAGACATTATAAAAAAAGTTTCGTATATAAGTTGATCTTTAAAATTGGATCGGCGCATTTCCATTCCAATCCATCCAATATATTTACATTTATCGGCCGAAATAGAAAAACCTGTTTATTAAATAAGCCATAAATCGTAAGTGGTAAATTAAAAAAAGTGTATAGGATACAAAGGACACAAGATTCCAACTAAAATTATGCTAGCACAATCCTTACTTTTGTCCATTCTCGATTATACAGATGCAAGCTATCTTGATTTAACTGAAGAACAACTAAATAAACTTGAGCTTATTCAAAATTTAAGTATTAGGTTATTTGGTTTACGCAAATATTATCACGTCTCCGAATTTCCTTCCAAGCTCAAGTGGTTACCCATTCGTTTACGCCGGAATCTGCACGCTGTGAAATGTCTCTCTTCTGTACTGTGTACCTATTATTTAAGCCTAGGACTCCCAGTTGTTTAAAGGAACAAAATTTCTTGGCCATAACCGTCCAGAAAGAGTTCTGCGATCCGCTAGAGAACTAAATCTAGCACCACATGCTTATCAAACAATATATTATAAGAACTCTTTTACAGTCAATAGATCTGCTTGTGGAGTAAACAGCAAATTCGTCGTGCGAAAACGCTAGACAAGTTTAAAAAAGAGGTAAAAAATCATTATCTATCCCCTTGTAATCTGGAGTTTTCATTGTCAATATTGGGATTTAATTCTTCTCTCGTGTATTTATTTATGTTAATTATATGTATTATTTATTTATTTATGTTTATGTATGTTCTTTATATTTTAGTTCATTTTATTATATTTTAGTCTATTTTAGGATTATTAAGTAAGTTCATTGAGGTGGTGTACCTCCCACTATTCATTAGTTTATTTTTCTCGTCCCAAGGTTGTCTCGAAGAGATTGCTTTTTAGCGATAAGACCGCCTTTATTGTACCTAGCTTTTAAGATTTATTTCATACTAATTGTATTCAATTTTTCTGTTGTATAATAAAGTATATATAAAGAAATAAATAAAAGATGTAAAATTTTATTCTCTACAGTAATAGTAGTTATGACTTTTGTCCTAAAGTGCATGGTATATAAGATATTGACCAAAAACGTTTTATTAAGTCGGATGACGCCTGAAGCTTCACCGGAATCTGTCAGCATATAATGATTTTACATTTAATAAGTGATAATCTGAAACCTCATTTAATACAAAAGTTAGAGTCGTTTCATTAGAATTTGACTAAAAAAGTCTATTTTTACTGGCCTAATACCGTATAAATTAGACATATAATTCTTAATTCTAAAAACAACCTCTATCTAAATTATCTCAAATGATTGTGTTAAAAACGAATTTATATTACAAATAAAATTCATTTTACTTTATACTTTGGTGCTGCTCTCTACATTTATTTTCTCGTAATATATGCTAATGGTCATGCCCGTGCAAAACGGTGCAAACATACGCATTAATAATGTCTTTTTTTATGTTAAATGTTTTTTTTTTATCTGTGTTTTCTTTGACTAAGTAGTTGGAAAAACTTGGCACGACTTTATGTTTTCACTATACACTTCCGAATAATTATTTATATAGGCGTCTTCTCCGGTTGCAATGTGATCTATGCATCCTTTGAAATTTTGGGGGAATATCTTCTTAACTGCAGGATTATCTTCTTCGTTTACCCCGCCTGGATTTAAAAAAAAATGTAAATTACAACACTCAATGGACCTTAATATTGAAATTGCACTAGAATTTAAAAAAATTACCAGAAGTAGTTTAATATATTAAACCCTACCTGGTTTTAAGGGAACATGTTAAACTACAACTTTGTCATTGTTTATGTTGGTCTTACATATGCGAAAACTTTTAATTAAACTTTTACTTCTGTCTGAAATAGATATCTACGCCTGTTTTATTATGCTACATGGGCATATTATACAACCATGAGATAAACCTAAACAGAGTTTACACTGTAAAACACAGGATTAAATATCCTTATTTTAAAACTTCGAAACTAGATTTTTTTTGTGAAGAACATAAAGTTAGCTAGATTGCACGTACCCACATACATGTCGACGTCATCATTGACAAGTCCTTCCCTGATACACGATTCTTCTACGAAAGCCAAATGTTTGTCTATGGTCAAAGTTGTGTTTTTCTTGCCGAGGTCCAATCCCAATTTGTGCCAATTGCCGTCAGCTAGAAATCCCGCGTTCGGAAATATCCTTGCCAGTCTACGGGGTCTGATCGGGATGGAGTTCCCTTTAATCTCTACACCTTCATGCGTCATATCACAATGAAGGGACCAGATTAATTTAAGATATCCATTTTCAATGCCGATTCCTATACTGTCAATGCCCTGTAAAAGATTAGCTTCATTACAATCCACCAGTTCTAGCTATCATATCATGAGGCGATTTCCGTTAAATTAAAATATAAAGTATCATTTAGATTTGTCACGAGCTCTTACAAAAATATTGACACTATATAAGTTTACAGCAGTGGTTTCTAGTAATAATTACTTTTAGTTACGCGAATACAATACTGCACAATGTGCAGTATGTGCAGTGCAGAAATAATTTTATGGATTCTACAGCGTTACCACTTGTTTTGAAATTGCCGACGTTTCGAACGCTACACATGCCCACAGTCCCGTGGACGCCCTAAAATTGAAACGGCGGGAATATAAAAAACAAAATTAGAAGGGATCAAATCTGTAAAATAGTTTTATTCCTTGGTTCTTCAGGTATTAAATATTAATTTTATGTTGTTACACATAGTAATAGGTCGGGTTGTACAAATGCCTAAAAGAAAAAGCCCCAAGATATTACACTATCTTCGTAGAAAAATAAAAAACACCACTCATTTTTTTCTCTTTCACGTTATTCACTGCAACTATTAAAATATTGTATCTCTTAGAAATTGCTATTACAGCTATATGTCAACTTAAACAACTTAAACAACACATTCTGTAAGGCCTGAATGAAATCATCAAGGGAATAAGTTTAAGTTAGAACACGGGTTTACTCGTTTACCGCAAAGAGGAAACCCTAGGTCGTGACTCCTTCTTTTGAGACCACTCCCCTTGTTGCTACAGACTCGAAATTCTTGGCGTTGATATATCGAGCAGCATTTAATCTGACTATTTAGGTCTATATACGCCAACACGTCCATACAGCCTTTCATTTTGGTCATTTGAAAGGGAAAGCTAATTTTGCTTCTAAAAAGCTCGGTGTCCTAAGTTGCAATCTTGGCTGTGGCGTCCCAATACTAGCTCTTTTCATTTGACAGCGTCCAACGAAGAGCTGCTGAAATCTTCGATGACCACGTCCAGGCCAATCACCTCGATCCTTTGGCGTGACGAGACGTATCTCTTCGCATTTTGTAAAGCATATATCACGGGGAGTGCTCTGAGGCATTGTTCTGATTGATACCCGCTGGCGATTTTTACCACCGTAAAATTTGTCAAAGCGCCAAACACAATCGACACCACCTCGGATGATGGCGGTCCACCGCTGTGTATATTTTCAGCCGCACAGCTATTTTATGGAACCAGTCAAATTCGGGTGGCGGTGATCATTTACCATCGGGTGACCACAGTGGTGGATTTACCAGCAAGCTATACCTAAAGCTAAGTAGGCGGCAATTTTGACCCGAAAATTTTTGTCTTATAATAAAGAATAACATCATTATAAACATGAGGAAAACGAGTCTTGAAAATTTAACTTAATGTAGAACTTTCATAACTTGATTCATATTCCATTGTCATTATCAACCGGACTGTTAACAGAAAATGTAATGCAGATATTGTTTGTATTATTTTTAAACTGTAAGTGCAATCTAAACATGATTGAGCTTTACAAAACCCAAAAAACATTTTTCGTGTATTCTAAATAGTTGGTTGTAAATATAATTTAGAAATTGGCACAACGAAACGCTAGTTCAAGAAATTGCTAACAACGAGAAAAAACTGAAGTGATGAAGACTATAGAGCACAAATCAAAAAGTTGCATTTTTATTGACAGAATAAATGTCATTAATTAATATGATTGCGAACTAACATCAGTAGGGGCGGCAAAATTTGAACAGCCTTTTGCCGGCTAATTTGTAAATCCGCCACTGGGTGACCTTGCTCGTTTGCAGTCTAAATCAAAATCAAAATCATAAATATATTTATTCAAATAGACGCTTGCGCGCTCTTACGAATCGTCAAATTTTACAAGTTTCTATTAAAAAGCAGTTTTTATTAAAAAAAATAAACGTCACCATTTCAATCCAGAGAAGCAGGCCGTTCGTCTCTGACGTGGTGAAGTTTAGCGCCACGTAATTGGGCGTCGATGAAAGCCTCTGTCCGCCAGCGTGATCCCTCAAGCTGCGTCTACCCAGCGATAGTAGAGAGTCGCCGTCGAATTGCGGTACGGTTACATTGATTTCTGAAAAAAAAATGATGTATGGATGATTTTACTTTTATTGTGCTAATTAATAAAATCAAGCACCTAAAATTATGGTATACAGTCGGCGAACAAGCTTCATAATGGATTTATAGTGTATAGTGTGTTTCACAGCTAAGCTTTTGCCCAGCTCTTGTATAAACTTAACACAATTTTACGGTGTCTGACTGTAGGACGATATATGACATGGCAGTTTAACACTAACAACCTGATAATTACGTCATTATATTTGTAACTAAGCCCTGGGAACTTTGGACTTTCAAAATAAAATAAAATAACTTTATTTCCTAATTTCAATGATTACACATCAACTTGGCCCCAGAAACTGAATATGGAATGCTAAACGGTAATTGAGTAAAGTCGAGTTTAAAGGCTCTTGTGCCTAGTTGCTTCACATGAAACCAAAAGCGACTACAATCAGTTACAATTGATAATAGAGTGACAGCCCGAGCCAAGGCTCCTTCGGGAGTGCTCGAGAATATTAATTATAAAACAATTAATCATTAAAATTTAATGCAAATGCTACACGGTGATTTGATGCGAGCCATGGGCGCCGCCATATTGGCCTTGGCAGCTCTTCCGAGCGCCTTTCACTTTACACTTACTCCGCGGGCGGCTGTAATGCGATATGCGATAGATGGACGAAAAAAATTCAGGTGATGGGAAAAAGTTTCACTTTAAAACAAATTGTGAGTGTACTTATGTACGCACGTAAGAAGTTATACTTCTTTAATGTAAAAAAAAGAAAAATAACTAAAAATTTTATTCCCTGCGCCATTACTCTTTGATTGTGAAAAAGACATTAAATGCAACGGATGTATATTGGAATTATAGGTAAACGTCAAAAAGTTTTTATTGGTTGCCACGGTAATACCGCAAAGTCTACCGTGGAAATCATGTCGCTTTTTGGGGGTCGGTGTGCGCGCGCATCTTAAAAATTTTACTCTCATTTTTTTTTCCGGACGCCCCATAATAACTATAACTTCGAAAACAAAAAAAACGCAATTACGCAGCTGGCAGTGTTCGCCGGCGCGTCCGGCGGCGCACAGGCAGCGGCCGCGGTGGCAGCGGCCCAGCGGCGGCGAGCAGGTCGCCGGGTGGCACGCGTTGCGGCGGCACCTGCCACCCGCGCACTCAGCCCCGCACGCGTCCACGTTGCGCCCGTCTGCCACCAATTTGGCCACTTGATAAACCCTGCACTTACGCTATCCGTGCAATCGGTTGCCGATATTTGTTTCACGCGTGCGGTAGGTACTGGCAGCTCGTTCAATGTTTAATAATTTTGACACACCAATATAGTGACTTTTGTCTGCCCATCATGTTTAGGCTTTTTTTTAGTTATCCATAAATTCTTTATATTATATATTATACCTACATTATTCATATATATTTCAAGCCTGGCAAAGTCTATTAGTGATTTGAAATAAAGAAATTGTCAAATAAATAAATCAATATAAAAGTTTGAGTACCCATCACCAATATGTATCACGGAGCCATGAATTCAAATAACCCGTTTTAAACAATTTTAAAAATAATCTATTTTTAATAAAATGTTATATTAGAAATGAATACTTTTGTTTACTTTCTTACTACAGAAATTACTCATAACCTCTTATATTTTGCGGCTCCAAAGGCACAGGAACATTGTTCACGTGCAAATTCCTGATACAGCCCGTGTAGGACTCTGGAGGCCCCGTCATAGCGTCGAAAGGTATCGTGGCCAAATCTTGGGCGCCACCTGAGGAATACAACAGTTTCACTTATTATTATAAATATATTGCTAAGTATCAATTTTACCACGAGATCGATCTCATAATAAAATTTTATTCCATACAAATAAATGGAAAAAGGATTTTATCCTCATTTAATTAAAAAAAAAAAAAACATCGATGTATCGAAAAACTGTCATGTATAGAATATGTTTCATTGAAATGATAAGTCTGACACCCACAAAATCACACTATGTTGAGCGGGTAGAATACAAGCGCTAGATCGATTAGTGGTGTTACATAAAAGCGAGGTGGACGATGAAATAGATCATCGTTAGAGAAGCGGACGGAGTACAAGTTTTACATCGATTAGAAGTCTTAGAAACAGTGGAGTTTGTACTAAGGATGATGACATAGATTATCGTTAGAGAAGCGGATGGAGTGTTAGATGTGTTACATAGAACGGAATTTTTACCAAGGAGGATGATGATGAATATGTAATCGTTAGAGGAAAAGCGTACGGAGTACAAGTGTTACATTGATTAAAAGTGTTTTCAAAGGAGGACGATGACATTGATTATCGTTAGAGAAGCGTACAGAGTACAATTGTTAGGTTGATTAGAAGTGTTACCAAGGAGGATGATGACATTGATTATCATTAGACAAGTGGACGGAGTACAATATCGGTTAGAGTACCAAGGAGGATGTTCGCCTTAATAATAATAGTTAGATGAGCTGACGGAGTGCAAGTGTGAGATCGCTTAGAGGCAACGAAGTTAATTCGCACCGAGGAGGATGTCCGCGTCGCTGGCGGTGTGCGGGTACGCGTGCGCCACCATCGGCTCCGCTGCGAGGGCGCCGTCGAGCCACACGTACAGCCTGGCGCCGTAGCGGCCCACCTTCACGCGGTGCCACTGCGACAGCGAGAGCACCGCGCCGCTGCGCACCAGCGACGTCAGCCCCGAAAGCCGGTCTGCAGGCGGTTAGGAGTGTAGCTTCAAAAGAGACTACTACTTCAAAAGAGACTAGCTGTTTTGACTGTGGGCCGCGCAGCAGCCTCGGCTGCTGTGTCGCACGAATGGGCAGGCCCGTCCCGGTAAGTAAAACGCCCACACAGAAGACCGGAGTAAAGTGGAAGTACAATAAATACTTTCGCGTTTCGTCTGGTGAATGAAATGGCCGGAGCCTAATTTTCAAAAGGTTGTCAACGCATCTGCAACCCTTGGTAGCTCGTACCTGTCCATCGATGTCCATGGGCGGCGGTATTCACTTAAGATCAGGAGAACCGCCTGCTAGCTTGGCAACGTTTCACATTAAAAAATCCTACATTTCTTTTAGCGCGTTTGTAAAAGATATATAACAGTAATATTTTCACGACGCCCGCGCAGTGATAGCCAAAAAGGGACACAATGAAGTTGGTTGCAAAGCGACCAGCTTGACCGCGTGCCGGTCTTACCCTAATACCCTCTGTACAAAGGAGGCCTTTGCCCAGTAGTGGGACAAGTATAGGCTGTTAAATTACTTTTTTCAGATATGTAGTAGTCTCTAGTCGTATCTCTGTGTTACAAATCAACCGATCGATTATTCTGACCTAAATGCTGCCAGTTTGTTTCAAGTTTTCCAGTCATACAAAGCGTAGCACACTTCCTATTGGTAATGGTTAATAACGTTAAATTATTTTTTTGCTTCATTTAACGTACCTGTCCATCGATATTCTAGTAATCCCCCTTGAAGGGACAAGGTTGTGTAGAAATGAGGCGTCTGAACAAACATCACGAGGCCGCGCTCTTTCGCAGGCTTGATCTCGGCCTCGAGGGACAAGCTCACGCTGGATATGGGACGGGTGACGAGCTGGAGGTAGGATCTGACGCCGGTGAAGAGCACGTCGATAGGAATGACATCTGAAAGTCATTAAATATTATTCTAGTCACAATTTTGACGAACGATGCAAAAAATGAAGCCCCTTCGCTACAGACATCTGTAAAAAGATCTCTTACACATAGTATATATCTCCATTCCCATTAATATTTACCTTGAGTACGACCTTCCGATCCTCCTTCTAGCATTTCTCATTCATAACTTCTAGAGAACCAAACTATCTGGATATTGCTTACCACATCTATAACGCTGGCCGTTTGTATTTAGGAAAAATATTAATTAAAAAAGTAAATCAACGGTTTGAAAATGGAACGCGGCCCTAACCGCGTTCGCAGTCGTCGCCGGCCTTCCCGTAGGGGCAGTCACAGTGCGCGCGCGCGCCGCTCCCTACGACGCAGCCGCCGCGGCAGCTCCCGCGCCCGCACGGCTGCCGCTGGCTCGAGCACGTCGCGCCGAACCAGCCCTCGCTGCATATGCAGCTACGCAACCAACCCACGTGGTAATGTTTAATACATTCACTCAATTAGTTTCTTTTTCATCCCTTCAATGTTGTCTACTTTAAAGGGATGGGTAAGAAACGAATTATTAGTAGCTTTAATGAAGTCATTTAAAGATGCGAGAGGCTCTTCATGTTTTGCTTGCTTCGAGCTAAGTTTCAACAGCTACAATTTCTGTCTCAAATTATTGTTGGTATATTATTGGAAATAAATGGTGATGTGAATTCAGAGGTGTGTTGCCTACATTTTCACTAAGCTAAAGTATCAAAATAATAACCCCTGATAGTCAAATGGTACTGTTATTAAGCGATAGCATTCGTCGCTATGGATCTAGGTTTCGCTTCAGATTTAAATCCGATGTAAGACTTAGGTTATGTTACGATCTGAGGACATATTTGTCAAATATTACTATGCTATATAAAATAAATCTAAAACCAATTTGAGTTAAGTTTATTACATCTTTTATGTCGCAAACTACCAAATGCATTCCATATTTGCATTGCCGTTATTATACTATGTTATGGTAACAGAGTCTCACCCATATGTGGCTGGTGAGTGTATGCAGACGCCTCTAGGCGCATTGCAAGAGCGGGCCGTGCATTGGGCGACGCCACACTGCCCCACTCCGCGGCCGCCCACCACCTTCCCGCCCAAGGCCTGACCGCTCACGTCCCAAATGCAGCCCCTCCAGCCACCGTGCAGCGGCAGGTCGTGCGGCAGCTCCGAGAAGCTTTCAGATGGGTGCCCGCCTGGACGTGTCACGAAAAAAAAAAACAAATCCAATAACTTTATACAAGCAATGTTCGGATCATTCTCAGTCATTAGTATCGATCTTTGCATCCTATTCGCGACAGAGTTTCGCGTTACACGTACCTAGTCTACGGGATATTGGGAAAGGCGTTCATAAGACTTACGAGTAACCCAATCACATTCTGTATAGACATTTCAGAATCCATTAGCGAATAACAAAATGTGCAAAACTTTGGGTATCGTTAATTCGCAATATAAGGTGTTCGCATGATAGCAGTCAAACAAGACATGCACTTTCCATGAACATTTCAAGCACAATTCAGCACGCGAACACGTTAGCGTTATCGAGGCGTGATACCGACGAAGCTGTGCAGCCGTACCATGATGTTACCACGAAGGAGCTTCAGTGTACTAAAGTACTAAAATGTGGCACTATGGTACATCCCCGTACGCCATTGAGCAGCCTCGCCAGAGGAAACCACTGCCTCAGAGGAGACCGGCGTAAAGTGGCAGGATTATACTCGTGCATCAATGAAAGCTGTTCGCGAATCGGCCACTGAGACACTGCTTGGTTTAGGGGGTTCGATTCCCCGGGACATGCACCTGCTCGACTCTCACGGCAGTGTGGAAGACCCCCGTGTGTAGTGTGTGTGTGTGTTCGCGCATCGCGGATCTCACCTATGTAGACGTAGGGCAGCAGCGCCATCCTGTCGTGGTGGGACGCGGGCGCGTTGCCTGAGACGTTGTGGCGGCCGTCGACGCTGAGGCCGGCGGTGCGCCCGCGCCGCCACACGCGCACCGAATGCCCGCCGCGCCGCCCACTCAGCGCGCGCGACGTGAACACGCGTCGTGGCCCTATTTTTTTTTCTTTTTAAGGTCAGACCGGAATTGAACTGGCGGTTTACCCGGTGTTGGGTGACGACCGCCGCCCATGGATATTTGCGACACCCGTAGGGTTGCAGAGGCGTTGCCTTTGAATAAAGTTCGAGCTCGATTTCGCATTGTAGTCTCGAAAGACGCGCGTATGCTTTCATCTCCTGCTCGATAGGGACATTACTGGGTAGAGGATAAGAGCTTACAATCTGTTGCTAAAAGACTGTCTATGAACACCGGAAAAGTTTCCTGGTGTTGCTGATGGGCGGCGGTTATCTTTGACAATCAATTAAACTTTCGTTTGTAGTCTTTTCGTAGTGTTAATGATCTACTTCTTCTCCTCTGAACAAAATGTTTTTGTATTACATTTCTTTTTATTCACTTTAAGGAAATCAAATGTGGTTCGGCTAATGAGATAAATAATTGAACAAAACTACTGCTAGGTATTAGTATCGAATATTAGATCATGTTCGGCAGTCATTATTGCAAAATTTTTATGCACATTTATTGCAAAATTTTTATGCACATTTATTGCTTTTTAGGTTTTAAAAGCTGTTTAAAAGCTCAGTGTCTGGGCGCTCGCTTTGAAATCAACATACTCGAGCAACCTGAGCTCAAATCCCGGTGGCGGCACCAAGGAAATTGTTCCTTCCATTTGAAATAATGACTTATTCAGTATTCCCGTGGTGGTCCTGGACTACACCCTTATACAGTTTGTAAAGAGGAGGCCATTTCCCAGCAATGGGACATATATAGGATACTTATTTACTTTTACAATTTAGGCTTTTAAAGTTTGCTGAAAATGCTTTCAGAAATTTGAACAGTGCACAATGAAACTTCCATCCAAAAGCTCAGTTATTAAATCACTCGTCGCTAGCAAATTCGATTACTTTACTTTAACAATTTAGGTTTTTAAAGCTTTCTGAAAATACTTTCAACAATTTAAACAGAGCACAATGAAACTTCCATCCAAAAGCTCAGTTATTAAATCACTCGTCGCTAGCAAATTCTATTACTTTACTTTAACAATTTATGCTTTCAAAGCTAAAATGGTTTCAACAATTTTGAACAGAGCACAATGAAACTTCCATCCAAAAGCTCAGTTACTAAATCACTCGTCGCGAAAATACTTGACCCCTCACCGCTGCCCATGTTCCACGTGAGCATGAGGTAGCCCTTCACGAAGGTGAGCGCCAGGTGTTGGCTGCGCGCGTCGTGGCGGCCATTTTGTCCGACGAAAGCGAGCAGCGCGATCTGCTCCATGTCGGCCGTGTGGAAGCAGAGCCGCAGCTCGAAGCGCTCGGAGCTCGTCGCGGGGGGGGACAGCGGGTAGACGAGGTAGGACGACACTCCGCTCGCGATTGGCGCGAGCGACGGACGTGTTATCTCGACGTCTGCCAAAGCGAATGTCGAGTGTCGACGTCGCACGCATCAACAGATAATACGTGTAAGCAGCAAAACGTTCATTATGAATATCTGTCTCAAAGAACCTTGGGGTGCACACGAAGTTCAGTATATTCTGGACAGGTTTTCTTACGGCCGGTTTCTATATTCTACCTACGAATAGATTTGGTTAGTAGAAACATAATTTTTACGTAAGTATTATGGAGTTAATGTCAAATATCTATCGCTAGTGACCAAATCTATCTGTAGATTGAATATTGAAACCGGGCGGCGGTTACGTGTTCATCGTCGGGGGCGATGAACACTGCCTGTTGCGGTCGGTATAAATCTATGGATGCAGTAGCATTTTTAAGTTCTGAATTCGGCCGCATGGTTGGCGATTGTATAACAAACTAAGAACGAAGACACCGACCCTGACGTCTAAAACAGTCTGTATTAGCTTTACCAATTAACGTTCTTAAATGCATAGAGAATATTAAGTTTTTAAATTAATGAAACAGATATAAGTTTTTCAGGCAATAATTTTATCGTAATTACAATAAACTGGTATCGATCGAAGTAGCGTCCTTTATTTAATCAATCACCAACGACTCGCAAATGATTTAGTATCAATAGGAAAAATATAACTTACTGTATTCGCAAAAGATACCGTGTTTGCCATAAGGGCAAAGGCACAGGAAACCGCTTCCCGGATAACGAACACAGCTGCCCCCCGCTTCACAAGGATTATTCTCGCATATCGACTGGTTACAATGATCGCCCATCCATCTAAATCAATTTGCTTAGCATTAAACAGTACCGGATTTAATAATTGGTGCTGGAGATTGAAAGAGTTTAGGATAAAACTACATAATAACTTTTGACACTGAATGATTTAAGAGAAATAACACATTTTTAAAACACGAAATTGCTAACAACAAATATAACAAAAAGAAAAACTTTTTTTACTATAAAGTGATATGTCGTCAAGACGCTACTAAAAATATATCGAGTATTTTAGATGGTTTTTTTGTACATTTGAAATTATGCTACAGTGCAGAAGACTTCTGTTTTTATAAATTTAATACCCGTTAGCACAAGAGCATGCGTATCCATCACCGTAGTCGCTGCATGTGCCGCCATTGAGACATGGCCCAGACAAGCAAGACAATGAGGAACATTCCGAAACTTCGCCAGCGTTGAACGCGTCACCGAAAATCTCTCGTTTCTCATTATTAACCTTGACAATAAATAAAGAAATTTTAAGTATAAAAGTTATAGTTTTAACATCTATTAATCTAATTAATAGCAGTTGTACCAATCCCATCTAGGTGGGATGGGGGTAGGAGAAAGAGTAAGTACTCTCTTTCTAATTTGGCGATAGAAGTAGGTTTCTTAATGGATTTAGTACTTACCATTAGATCATTTATGCATCCAATAAATGGCTGGTTGTTGTTATATTTACTATCAGGCGCGTTTCCAAAATAAACCATTATATTGCGATCGATGGAACTTATGTTGGCAATTTGGCCCCCACTCATCGCAACGGTGTCGTTCAAGTGAAGTGTGGCATTGCAGTGTTGTTTCTCTAAATATAAGTCTAATCTGATGAAAGAAGGATAATCTTACAAAAAATACTTTAATCACAAAATAGCAGTAGGTACTTCGATTGAATTTCAAGTTACCTCGTCTCAATTTTCATCGGGAATCCTTTATTGACGTACGTTTTCAACTCACTCAAAAGCATCGTTTGGTACCCGCATGAGAATTTGAACTTTAACAGGCCCGAATTTAAAAGGAGCTCTATGTATGCTCCTCCGGCTATATCTACGTGCATGATGTGACCGTCTTTTATTAATGTTTTCGCGCTGAACCCAATACTAATAGAGGTAGTGTTGTGCAAATGATGAATAATGTAGGAGTTCCCGCCGAAGGCAGCTGTTGACACGTTCAGTTTTTCCTCACAAAATCTTCCTCCATAATTGAACGAGCAGTGGCACTTGAAATAATACAAATCGATTGAAAAGCGCTTTAAGTTTATCTAAAATTAGAACCAACGAAGTGTAATGGACACTGTACAAATCTGTACTTACTCTTATACCGTGTATTGTGTTCGCGCAGCTTCCGTGATTATTACAAAGAGATTCTGTACATTCAGACTGAATCGTAGTGTATGTGTGCGTTGTTTTATCAATAGCTGTAGTAGTTTCAAGCGCTTCTGTAGTTATGTGGCTTGTGGTAGTATCGGTAGGAGAAAGCTCAGTGGGGACGTCTGTAAACATTTTCTCAGTAGTGTCTATTTTATTTGTTAATGTTGTCTCTTCTGCAATTCGCGTCGTGGTTTCTGTATATGATGAAGTTGTCCTCTCCAATTCGGTTTTGTTTGAACTCATAGTTACTTTTGTGGGGTAAGATAAAAACTCCGTTGAACTCATTTGATTGCCCCACAACGTCGTTTCCAAATCGCCCATGGATGTAATTGGAGTTGTGAGTTCCGTTACTTCAATACAAGTTTCTTTGCAAGCAGTCGTACTCTCCTTCTTAGAGTCCTGAGAATTAATTGTGTTTTGGGTTTGCGGTTCTATTGGTATGATATCAGTTGTAGTGGTTTCGAATGTCTCTTCAGATTTAGATGAAGGTGTCGCGGTTGCATCTTCAGGTTTTTCTGTTGTGTATGTGATTAGTGGTTTAGTTGTGTTCTCTCCGGTTGAAATTGACATATTCGATGACATTTCGGTTGTAGATACGAAATCAGCTGTGGGAGAGGTCATAGAATCAAATTCAGACGTTAATGTAACTTCTTTAGGAATAGTAGCATTCAAACTAGTAGACATTGTAGTGGCAACTATAGTTGTAGTTTGTTTTTCCGTTTTCGTCGTAAGAAACGATGTCGATGTGGTTTCATAGATGGCCGTAGGACTGACGTATTCACAGTTGTAGTTGTCTTCATCTAGGATAAGACATTCGCATAAAGGTCCGGTAAGATTTGGTGGACATGAACAGGTGAAGTTATCCACTCCATCAATACAGGACCCGCCATTCATACACCTAAAACGAATAGATTATCTCTATACTTTTATATCAATTTTCAAAGGTGTTTTTGTCGATGCGCCATAACTTATGTAATTCTTCGTCAAATTTAATGATCCAGACACCATTGTAGCTTATATCTACCAAAGAGTCCAAAAATTCACATGAAGAAACTAAGGTAGGGCCACTTAACAGTACGCTGTTGCACGAATGGGCAGGTCCGTCCGGGTAAGTAGCACGACCTCATAGAAGACCGGCGTGAAGTGGAAGTGTGTGCGTTTCGTCTCGTGAGTGAGGTAGCCGAGGCGGACTTTATTAAAAGGTGGCAACGTATCTTAAACCTACGGATATCGCAAATGTCCATGGGAGGCTTACTTAACATCAGGTGAACCACCAGGGCTCTTGCCAGCTTCTCACGTAGAAAAAAGAATGTATGAAAATGTCGTCTATATACAATTAATTCAAATAAGAGATAGCGAAATAGATTATTGCTTTTTGCATTTTTATAATTTTTATATATATATATATATATATATATATATATATATATATATATATATATATATATATATATATATATATATATATATATATATATTATTATTTTTTTTTTATATACAGACCACCAACTCAATAAGGTTCCGTTTTAAGATGAAATTAAATTTAAGTGCTTTACCTTGGACCAAGTAAACATTCGTCGTACTGTAACTCGCAACGTTCTCCATGGTAGTCAGGCACACAATAACAGACCCTCACGCCGTCTTCGATGACGCATAAAGCGTCGTTGCTACAAGAGTTTTCATCGCAGAATTCTATTTGAACTTCGCAACTTTTACCCGTAAATCCTGAAAGAATTATCGAGTTTTAATTAGGCCACAACTTGTGTGTGCTTCACATTATACTATTGCGTTTCGTCTAGTGAATGGGATAAGTGGGGTCCATAGCTTTAAAGTTGTCACAGCATCTGCAACTCCTCAGGTGTCGTAAATATCCATGGGACTCGGTAATCGCTTAGCATGAGGTGAGCCGCTAGCTAACTTGACAATTTTCACATATAAAAATACAAGTGAATCAAATATATTGGCATTCGTTAATTGATTGACTTACCGTAAACACAAGCACACATATAATCGGCGTGAATATCAATACACATTCCACCATTTTTACATGGGTTAGACTCGCATTCGTCTATTTGATTTTCACAAAATTTACCTGCCCAACCTGAAAGGATGTATGCATGTTATATTTTACAAGAGAACTCATTATTTAGCACTCAGTGTTTCTCTTGTCCAATTCCTTTCCTATTTTTGTCTTATTGATTAAAATCTAATTATTTTTGAACGTAACAATTGTAATTTTTAATCATAATTGTAATATGTAGTAAATGTTCAAAAAGAAAATATCTCAAGAGAGTATATCGTAAGAGTATATGTTAAATAGAGAATATCTCAAGAGAAAAGGACTGTGAAAGTGCTAATAAAAGTAATAACTTATTTTTTTAGTAAGATTGATCTGCTTGGTATTTCTATCATTTACACGTGCTCGGCTCTCGATAAAGAGACTGAATTGAAAACTTCTCTCGGAATGTTTACTCCAAACTCTTTTCTTAAATGGTGCTGCCGCAAAATCCCCATTAGTGTTCTTTTCACAGCAAAGTCGCTATTGCCACTAACCTGGTAGACATCTGCAGTAGAACTTGAATCCGGGCCCTTCGATGCACTGGCCGCCGTTGTGGCAGCGCACTTCGTCCGTGACGTTGCACACGGCCACGTCCACCTCGCAGTGGGGCCCAGAGAAGCCGGGCAAACAGTGACACACGTACTCATTCGTCATGTCGATACAAGTGCCATTGTTAAGGCAAGGGTTAGACTCGCATTCGTTGAAGTTCGTCTCGCAATTTTCGCCTAAAAGTAGTAAAGTAACTGCCCTATACGTGCCCACCAGCTGGGCAAAGGCTTCCTTTGTACAGAGGGTATTAGGGTATAATGAATAACGAACGGGCTTAGCAGAATTCACATATATTCGAAATATTTATTTTTAATTATTATCTCAAAAATATACACGTTTACGGCACTTAAAAATGCAATTAACAATTTCATTCATGCCGACACATGGATTTCAAGTCGGGTTCCTAGAGTACTGTTACGTGTTAGGGGGTTCGAAGGATTTGGAGAGAAAGACCTGCTGACTCTTTTGAAGACTTTATTCAATAGCGCTAGGTCCAACACAAAGCACTAGGTCCAAACACTAAGCACTAACAATGTCCTAGTTTGTAGCCATGTCGTAGGTTTCGCTGGTATCACTCTTGATCACTAGTTTTCACTACGAAGTCGCCTCGAAGGTAGCTCAAACTGAACTGAACTGGCTCGCCTCCCTGCGGCTTTTTATATGGGCCGAGACGAGTCCCAGACTATTCCAGAAAGTTCCTTCCTGGAACGTACCCGACACGCGCGAACGTGATCGTGATTCTGGAAAGTTCGCGAATGTACCCGGTTTTCGAGATTAAAGTTCTACAGTAGTTCCTAGCCGCCGTCTAGTATTGAGTAGGGTGGTTTTATTGTCTTTGTTCGTTGAGTGGTTTTACTGGTTGACGCTAGTTTCTTTGTGTGTTCGTAACAGTACATTGAATTAAGCGAGCTCCCGAGCACAGAGCTAACACGGCTCATAGCTTTCAACCGAAAATTGTCCATCGACTATTTTCGGGGAAAACTTGATATCTTCGCTCGGCTAAGCTACTCACCAATAAATCCCTCGGGGCAAGAGCAGTTGTAAGAAGCGATACCATCTATACAAGTGCCCCCGTTCTGACATGGATCCGACCAGCACTCGTCCCAGTTCGTCTGACATTGTACGCCAGTGTAACCGTCAATGCAGTAGCACATATACGTGCTGAAAATACAATTAACAGTTATATGTATATTAAAACAGAGAATGTTTTTTTTTTTTTGTTTATGTGAAAAGTTGCTAAGCGAGCAGACGGTTCACCTGATGTTGAAGTGAATACCGCCGCCCATCGACATCTGCTACACCCGAGGGTTGCAGATGCGTTGACAACCTTTTCAAAATTGGGCTCCGGCCACCTCACTCACCAGGCGAAACGCGAAAGTATTATGCTTCCACTTTACGCCGATCTTCTGTGAGGTCGTGGTACTTACCCGGACGAGCCAGCCCATTCGTGCAACAGCCGAGGTTGCTGCGTGGCCCTACCACCGTGTTTTAAACATGTGTGTTTTACAAAGCGGGACAGTACGCTCTGTGAAGATTTTTCATAGAATTTAAAAATGACGTGTTACATACATAAGCTGATTTTTTTAATTTCACTTTCTTTCAGAAATAAATTTTAGGCGCGGCACAACCAATGTTAAGTTTTCATTCATTGACTTCTAGTTATCTTGACTTAATGAAATAATTAAAATTGTCATATTAAACAATAAAATAGTAATACAAGGCTACCGCTTTTCTAACGCAGAATAAGACTTAAATTCTTAGTACATTTATTTATACTTTAACATTATAAAATAAGTAAATGCTTTTTAATATAAATTGTAATCGAAATCTCGGAGTGCGTCCGTTAATTCATTTTAAAATTCATTTTGTTTTGTGTTATTTTGCGAAACTCTGTACTGATTTAATTATTTTTATGTTAGTAGTCATTTATACGTCACAGCAGTTAATAGTCAAATTAAATAGGTAGGTAACATACAAAATTTATAATAAACTAAACAAACTTAGCAATGTATTGGATTATGGGATAATTCCGTATTAAAACACGTATCTAATTTCATTAAGTCTCCAGTTTCGTATATCGAACACTGTGTTAGATTGACTGCTCGTTTTATAATCCTTAGGTATTAAGTATACCCTCATTTACACCACCATTTTGTAATTAACACTAAAAAACCGTATTGTCACTTGCTATTCTTTAATATGTATTAAACGAATATAGAATAACATTGTTTTGAATCAATAAATTTCATCGAGTATTACCGCTATACTAACATTAACTTAGGGTTTATTTTGCCTTTGTTGCCAATCGCGTTCATCGCAGACTCTGTTTAGCTATTACGTTATTTTTGTGACCCCAATATTAGCCTGTAGAGCTCGATATTGATTTTATATCTTTAAGGGGTTATATGTTGTTGAAGATATTTTATTATTGAATGTAACTATCGAAATATAAGAAATAAATTAACATTAACTACATTTTTTTTTGTATGTAACTTATCACTCAAGAAACCAAGATAAAAAGCAATGGATGTGCTTTTTCCCCATCGAACGATACTTCTTGGTCTTACTCCTCTACATTAACCCCGAACCTATAGCTAAGAAAGGAAGTCCATAGAAATTAGCGGATTTCTAAATCTATAAGATATTTTAGAAATAAAATTTTATCTTCTTTTCAGAACCTCTTCACTATTGCCTGCTCGAGGAGTCTTACTTGGCGTTCTTTTAAATTGCTATATATCTATACAAATATTCTTTGAACTTTAACTTAAAACTTTTCTTTATAAAACATCTAGAAACATCTAGCTGTTCAGAGAAGAAACTGTACAAAAAGGTCAAAACCAATGGGAGCGATAATCAATTATAACTTACTGTGATATACAAAATAAAAAATATTATTTTTACGCTAGACTGTGCTATATGGCAGGCAATGAATGATCCATTACTTACAACTTGTTCTAGAATTTAATCTTACTTAGTCAGTAACACGTACGGTTTATTATTAAGGATTAATAAAAATATACTTACCTATTAAGGTCATCAATGCAAATTCCATGAAAACAAGGGTTGCTTAGGCAAGATATTCCTGCCGACACAACTGGTATTACGACAAGTATCCAAAACATAGATCGAAATTCGGTTTCACTTTTTACAAGCATTATAAAAATTTTTTAAAACCACTAAAAAAAGGGAACATTAATGCCCATTTTATCGTCTCGTTACTAAGCACCTGTGAATAAAATTATTTGTTTTTAATAAAATATTTTCTTTTATTAATTAGTATATTCAGTAAATTTCATCGTTAACTCGTTAATTACTTCACTAAGGCTTTAAACTAAATATAACACATGCTGCAATGCCGTTTAAGTTTTACATAGAAACTTATATTTTAGACCTACGCGTATATTACTCGGAGCACGGTTTAAGTATAAACTGGGACTGGGTAATGGGTATCATGGCCGAGGTGTGGTTAACTTGATTTTTATCAATTCAGTCGTAGCCATGGCAACCCGTAAACATACAATACAGACTGACAGACTGACACTTATTATTGACCAAATTATATCATTCATTGAACTCTGTCCTAAAAATTTCTGTAGTCACTTATGTTAACCGGACTTATTTTTATTTAGTTTCCCAATTTGTCCACTACGTATCACATAACATCTACATACTTATAATTCATATATTTTTTGGAATGCTTTCAGCTATAATAAATTATTAAAATTGAGGACTGTGCAGATCTATTGTTACAGACCCTTACTCATGATTATTTAACCCTTTGTTATTACAAAATTATACAAAATTTGATAATATTTAGTAATATTATTTCATAACTTTGCAATGCTTTATAAATAAACAAAGTAGATAATGTTGATATTTTTTTCTCTTGCTCTAAATGCATCGAAGCTTAAATTTAAACTTTAAAGTCTCCGCTTTTTTAAATCTCTCTACTATTGGTTAGTAATAGTACAATTATCTTGAAGTTACTTTTAGACGGCCAATAAAAATCTTTCAAACTTAATCATATGTTGGCACTTGTCATGTTCTTAAAGACAGATGAACGGGTGACGTTCTGAAAGTCAATTTATTTGCCAAAAATGTTCTTAATTATCTGTACATGATCTTATTATATTGTTTTATTTTTTATATTTTTAGACATAATAATACTAAGTAGAATATGTAATAATATTCTTTTGTAAAAAATTTGTTTCTACAAATTATTTGAAAAATATAATTCTCAAATTTTCAATTGCATGACAATACGCTTTTAGTAACTACGGTTATGAACGGCTTGCACAAGTCCTTCGAAATCGGGAAAGTGGTTGTAGAACAATAGTAGTCTAGTGTTAGCAAGTGCTAGTTTAATTAGGATTTTACTTATTCATTACTGTATTTGGATTTCTTTTCACTTTGTCTTGCCAATGTTTAGTTGAAGAACACGCGATTAATTTCAAAGTTCGTTTTATGAAGGTTTCATTGAAATTTTGCCTAAATTTTGTGAGTAAAAATGGATCCGGGTATCCTTTGTTTCCACCATTGTGAACATAAAGTTTTTTGTACTATTATTCCGGAACAATGCCCTGTTTGTCAACAAAAACTAGATAGATATGACTACAAGCTTTTACCATTCAGGTAATAGCAATTTACATCACACATAGACGGCAGTGCTGACATGAAATCTGTTACTAAGCGTCCTAATTCTGTTACAGAGTTCCATATCCCTTTGTTAAAGCCTCTCAACATCCAAGAGCTATAGTAATGAAACCTACTCATGGCGATTTTCTAAAGTAAGTATTTATTGCTTAGTTTTAAACAAGTAGAGCTTAAAATGATTTCTGAGTTTGACTCATACTGACTGTTAAAGTTTTAAGTTAAACTTTATTGCCTTACAGTGACTACTACAATTCCAAGGATTTGCACATAGGGGTAACAAATTCACATGGATGTGTAATTGAGTTTAGTGAGGAAGGTGTTCGAGGTGTTAATCCTTTAACAAAGAAATGGAGTGATTTTGACAAGAGTTCAGATTGGGATCAATGCTTGATGCTAGAGGAGTTTGACGAGTTGTGGAATGAAATATGGGACAGTGTACTTTTGAAGGTATATATTTTTTCTGTGTTTATTCAAATGTTAAGTTTGTGCAAAATCTATATACAAGTACTCAGAGAGTATGTTACTTATGATTTACTTGGCCCACAATACATTTATTTTAAGACAACAAACAACTTGCTTTTTACAGGTTAGCTTAAGCCCACTATGGGAAGCAGACAGATACAATGAAGAAAGGCATAACTGTTTTACATTTGTTCTTGCATTTCTAAGAGCACTTGAATGTGGAGAACTTTCTGAAAAAGCACATGACCCAAAGTTATTCTGTAAACAATATGTTGTTCCTAGAACTTCAGCTGCAGGAAAGTATATATCATTATACAGGCAGTTAAAACGACAAAACTACTTCATACAAAGCCAATGATATCTCAAGAACTTATAATTTATTCTTAATATTTATTTACTTATTCAGAGTTATCTGTGATGTTAATGTTTAGATATTGTATCGAATTAAAATGCATTTAGTTTAGACCAAATAATTACTAAGATTATTTTGCTGTGTTATAATTATGTTGCATTACTTGATATTCTTGTCATTTTTTACTTGCTTGCCAAAAAAGATGTATGTCTATTTGATATATTTTTCACAATCAGTATTAACCACATAAATGATGAAACTGAAATGTTGAAGTTATAAGTATTTATAACAAGTTTTGTAATTGCAAATTCTGTTAAGTTTTATAAAAGGAGTTATATGGTTTCGGATTAAGTAACTTTCCCTCACAATAAATATAAATACTTCCATTAAGAAACATGTATTATAGTACTGTTAGTGCATGTTTCAGAATTTTGAATGTTAAATTTGCATAACTCTGTCAGTAACAAAAGAATTGCTATCAAATTAAATTTACTCAACCTAAATGTTTTCCAAATTCCAATGTTTTCCAAAACTTTAATGAAGTTTAGGAAAACATTTATTGAGGATAAAATTATAATATCCCAATATTAAATAAAAAAACTAAATTATGGTGGCAAAAAATAAACAGTCATGAAATTAACAAATGAAATGATTGCTTGTTAACTACTAAGTTTAATCATTTTTGTTAATTCAGTAAAGAACATATCCTAGTTATCACATCATTATTGTTTTAGAATGTAATTGTTGCAAATAATTAGGATAGATTTCATACTGCCAACTAGTATTAAAGCCAATGTCCTTATAAAAATAGTATTGGTGTATGTTCTTACCAGATTAGTAACAAGTTATATATATTCTCTACAATATTGACACTTTCTTATGTAGCTATAACATAATTGATATTCAATTTGTATAAATATATATCACAAATAACAAATAATAATGTGTGAATGTGTTACTTCAATTTTACTTTAGTGGTAAATATGAACTTGCAGTTTACAAAATATTTAAAAATTTCAGGTATTGTTGCATATTTATGTGCATTTTCATATTCAAATCACAATTTACTCACTGCCAATAAACTGTTTTAATAACTATATTGATGGAATTGTGTTTAATCACTTATAGGGTATTGTATAAATTAAGGTTTTGTATAATATATATAAATAAAAACAATGCTCATTGAATGTGTAAAGAAAATATCACAATGCAAAATTCCGTAGTCACATGTTACGAAAACTAACTTAGATTTTGATAAATTGAACTACATTAATATTTAGACATTTATAATAATAGTAACATAAGGTATGTCACACAAGAAAGTTGATAAGTATATGTTGTAATGTTTTAGTTATTTCATCATTTAATTTATACTTGCCGAATTATGTAGATTTTTATATAAGTCGCTAGTTTCTTGCGTTAGACTAGAGATAACATATTCCGTCGTTAAATGGATAGTTTCGAAAAGTGGCAAAAGGTTTAATGTGTATATTGTGATGTCTTATATCATGATTTTATTAATGTTTACTTGTTAAATTTAAACTTGTTCATTAGATAGATATATTATATAGATATGATTTTATTGAGTTATCAAATGATTTTCTGGGTTGAATTATTTAAGGCTCAAAATTAATAAAACTTTCCCCATGTCAAGATTCTTTAAGGTGTAGTCAGTTCCTAAACTATCCATTCTTTTTTGAGGTACTTTTTATGAGTGGATCTCAAAGACAAATTTACTAGGTGCTACAATTGAAATAAAAAATAAATAGAGCTGGTTGTTTAATTTTTTTCTGTCCTAAAATATTTCATGGAAATGCTTAAATGCACCATTGGCAAGCGATAGTGACCATTTAAAAATATCAATTTTTGGGAAATTTAAAATAAAGATTTGTGCACTTTTGAACAAAAGCGGTAATTGGAGAGGAGTGAAAGAGACCGAAGTATACGTTTTTAAAAATAGGAGTCGAAAAAGGAAGTCTTTATAATTCGTTACCTGACAAAGTCAAAATCATGATTTTCTTAATTAATTCCCTATAATTCTGAAGAACCCATTAATGAAATAGTGTAGTGAGTAAATTAATGAAATATGGGAAATACAAACAGCGGTGGACAATATCCCTTTAATATAGTTCATATTTAAGCCAGAGTGGAATTCAGCTACTGAAGTTGATTTAGGGACAAAAAAGTTTGAAAGAAGCCACGTAACGTTTTGCCACTGAGTGGCGTCGTGGGGTCTCCGTTGAGACCTTAGTCGGTCAAACGTTACGATGCTTGCATTAACTGTCACTGTGAACAGCTACCGGGGCACATTTATTTAGGCCACCCTTAACTGTAAGGGTGTCGTGCCCCATTCCTCCCATGGCTTGATTTAGCAACCAGTGGCGTATCTAGGTGTCAATGGCCAGAAAAAAGCGGCCCCCTAATTCCTCTTTCTACGTAGCTAGCTTGAACTTATATTGACAAATTGGCCTTCAAACTTATAGAAAGAATACTTGAACCTATTCCTAGTAGAATAAGTCTAAAATAAGTCCTTTAATTTATGAGGGGTAGAATCCCTACGACTTTAATTTGCGTAAATGGGATAAATAACAACGATGCACATGACGATATGAAATGTTTGTTATACTTTTTTTTTCTTGGGAGAAATTATTTATGGATCCCCTGCCACTGGAACGGGAAAGTGGCAGGGGTATGTGTATGGTATGGAGTCCCGTAAAAAACGGGTTTGTAGAGAAAATCCGGAAGACATGAGTTCGATTCCCGCAGCGGCGAGAATCTTTTCTTTCTATTTGTTACAAATTTTATTGTTTCAACTTAACTGCATAGATTAGCAATATAAATATTAAAATTTTTATCTCACGTTCAAATATCATTGTAAAACGATATTTGAAATTGTTTGTATGCTGTAAAGGATGCACTTGGTGGCTTGGTGCATTGTTTTGTTTCACATTGCTTAAAACGCGAAATAACAGTGTAGATAATAGTCGCAAGAGTAATTTTGATGTTGAATAATCTCCGAAGAAGTTGTATCCAAAATGATGCTTCTTTGCGAATTTCATCTTCAAGTTTCTTGTCAATGGTCGAACCTTTTTGCCACGCCTCATTTACAGCACACACCTCCGTGTGTGTTCTCGAGGAACAATGTTTCTTAACTCTGTCTGATAAATGCCTGCAGTTTTGCAGTGGCTCCGCCACTTACCACATTTCAGCCGCAGAGGGTAGAAATACCGATTTTTGTTACTTTATATATATTTAGGCTGTTACTAACTAACTTTACGGTAAACCGTTGGAGTAAAAAGTAAAGAGTTTTTCCGATTTACTACTTACTTATCGCAATATTATGGCCAAATCGCATAAAATCTTTATAAGTTGTAGCCTATGTGTTATATTCTAATGTAACCCAAAGAGATTTATACATTTTAATGAATATCATACATGAATGAGATCACATGAGCTTACCGCTGATACAAACATACTCAATTAAATGACGGTAAAAATAGCACATGTTTATTAAAGACGCTTTCCGTATGTGTTGAAAGTATCAAATTAAGAGTTCTGTTATTGTTAATGTTCATTTAACATCATAAAAAAATTGTTGTGAGCATCATCGAGGTACACTGGGACACCGGACATAGTTGCTCCAATCTGTTCAAAGCTTAGGGGGAGCTTCGGGGCCAAGTGCACTGCACCACCTGGCCATACAATAGCTACGCGACTGTTTCCAACATTCCAGATCACGACTAATTGCTGGGGCACATAACTGTAATTGATGACTGTTTGATAATTATAACAGTAAACAGAAATGGCATCCCAATGTCAAATTAGGGCATTCCACGACACTACGCCTTATGTAAAGAATACCAGGGATCAGGAAGATTGATTAGGTCTGTCTTCTTCCCATATTGTATATTCCTTTCATTAATACGGGATTGGGAATAGTCTGTTAAAGTTTAATTTCCATAATAAAAACGGATTTTTTTCAGAAATAAGTATTTAAGTTGACTATGGCATAAAACAATAACTGGCGCTAATATTATATTAAATTTGTGCTACCTGTACTTATTGCCTCTGCAAGACAGCCGGTAAACAAACAAATCTAGATAAAATTCGGAATGAAGGAAGAAACCTTTTATCCCAGAAAAACATTGCGAATATATAAATGAAGTAAACCATGATAAACATACACATGATTAAATAATTTTGGGCATTTATTAAATAAAATAATTTTACAGAATAAAAATAATCACTACAACTTAATACTATTAGACTTCTCTATTGGCAATTTAATGAGTGACGGTGATGGGCGCGGACTCCACGCCAACCCAAAAGACAGCACCGTTGTATGCGATAGTAGCTCTGAAAGGTAAACAAAAGGTTATTATAGAAATTGTTTAGAAAGTTAAATGTAAATATGTCGTTACTTTATTTCTAGCACTAGGTGCACCCTGTGATTTTTTTTACTTTGTTTCATAAAGTTGCTAGCCAAGTATTAAAGAGTTCATTATTTTCTATTCCATTAACTGGATCGAAACCAAATATGATTAAAACAAAATATTTCAATCAGATTTCTACTTTCATCATCATTATTTCAGCCCGTTAAAGACCATTGCTGAACATCCTCCCCCATAGACTGCCTGATAGCAAGATTCTGGGCCACCTGCATCCATCGACTTCCCGCACATTTGAACAGATCGTCAATCATTCTAGTAGGGGGTCGCCTTATACTGTGATGGCCAGTACGAGGCTGCCACTCAAGAACCTTTCTTTTTTTGGTTATCGATTCTACGAGCTATATGGCCGGTCTATCGCCACTTTAGCTTACTAATCTTCTCAGCTATGTCGGTCATCTCTGTTCTTTTTTTTTACTTTACCTGAATTTAATTTCTCCACTCAAATCTTCCGAAGGTGTCCAGGTAAACGTTGCTGTTTGCTTATCGAACTTGGCGTCATGCTTCTTGTGTGTTATGGAATTCTAAAAAAGTATTTATTCATTTATTTTATTAATTTTAACAATTTGCATCTAGAATTCATTTCGTTATAAAATAATTAGTTTCAAGACTTTCCACACATAAAAAGTCTCTTTCCATAGTTTTTGCAATGTAAGGAATCTAAGTAAGGAAAAGTCAGAAAATACTTAAATTATTAATATTATTTTTATTTTATATTATTTTTATTATAAACTGAAATAGAAATTAAATAAACAGGAATTAAATTTTCAGGTCCGATCCACGTTCAAGTAATTGTGGTGTGCATAAAAATCTAACTTGCTCGAACGTTTTGTTTTTTTAACCGTGGCTTTTTTTTTAACTTTAAAAAAGCTTGATAAAGATTCGACAAGTTTCTTTAACGATCACGATCAATTATATTAGTATCAGAAAAGTTAAAAAAAAATGTTTAAAATTTGTTTTTGTATAAATTTACAAAAGAAGAGCGTCTTTTAACTTTAATTTAGCACGTGTCTGATTTGCAATGTGCTGCTTGTTGCAACACTCTAGGCTCAAGGCTGTCGGTGTATAGTGTAAGAGGTTCATCGAACACGCGTCAATGATTAATGTAGAATTTATGGTATAGTATTGCGAAAACTTATACGAGTTTGTAACAATCAAGAATGTGAAAAACATGTTTTACTACAATCTTCGGTTTTTTAGTAACGACAAAAGTTAAGTTCAACATTTGTGGACGAACTTGCATACGTAATATATTTGATTAATCCCGAATCCTTGTTGACTCATATAATCGCGATATTTATTACAAAACTTTATACCCATTGATTTTTAATGGTATTGATTATGATGATGTTCACGTACATCGTTAAAATGTTTTCCTGTTGATGCCTAAAAGAAGTTAACGGCCGAATTAACCTTCTGTATTTTTTGTAATATTGTTAAATAAAATTTTGCTTTAATTTTCATCACTATTTACTGTTTAAATATTGCCCATTTATCAAATTCATTTAAAACGACTACATCCTTTCTGTATGTTTATTTTTACTTTTAGATACAAGTTCAAAAACTTTTGATTCACTATCAAATATTCCTATGTGTCTATTATTCTATATTCCCTTCATCTTATTGCCAACATTTAACTATTGTTATTACAGCCAAATTGTTATTACACCAAAAGCCGAACGTAAATTTTATACTTGTTTAAGTTAAACTTTGTTATATTTATCAGGAAGTGTACAATCTCAATTTAAAAATTAATTATTTATTAGACATATATATATATATATATATATATACAATACATGAATAAAAAATAAACTTTATATAAAATTGATGTATTATGTAAATAATAATATATTTTTTTAATTGTATTATTAAAAATAAATAAGCTTGAAACGGCTAGAGTCCAGAGCTCCAGATTTTATTTTTTGTTTTTATTAATTTTTTTTCAAGTACCTTCTTTTGTGAGAAATAAACCCGGTCATCTAGCTATTTATTGAATATAAGAGATATATACACGTTTGAAGCAACGAACTTTAAATGTCAAAGATGGATACGTAGACTTTGGCATTTCTTGTTCCGTACAAAGACAAGTACATACCTACAATGACTTAAAAGCTTAAAACAATGAAAACCTTGAAATAGATACATTTTTACGAGCCTCTGTTAAGATTATATTTAATTCATGTAGGTATTAAGAAGTTTAAAAGGTAGGTAAGCCTTATGTTATGCAGCGGTTATTTATGTGTACAAAAGACATGAATTGTTAAAATGTATTAAAACAGGATAAGATCTTTATGTGTTCTGTTTTAAAATTTTGAGAACGAAAAATTTACAAAACATGTACTAATTTATGAAATCCCGTGCATATAAATAGAAATGTTTAAATTTTTAGGAAAACAAACCAAATGTTGGTAACCCTTGGTTACCAACGTTTCTATACACATAAATGAGTAATGTTGCACTATTTTTTTAATCTAAACCTGCTACATGGGAAGTGACTGTGTAGGTTACATTTACAACAGTAGGCTCCTTTGTAGCAATTTTTAAAGGATTCTATAAAAATAAAATATTCTACGGCTAGAATTCATAAAAACCGGTAACGAAAACGTTGAACTTTCTCTGATTATGGTCAGTAAATCGATTGAATTTTAAGTTTACCTTTAAAATTAGTCTAGCATACAGTTTATCCTTATATCATATTATATACTAAAATTACGTGTACTTATATAACAAATATAAACGTTTAACATGTTCAAATTTTATAACGTATAAAGACATACTGAAATTAATAAAAAAATCTCAAATGCCTAATCGAACGACGACATTTGATAAACGGTTCGTTTTTGAATAACTATTGGATAAATAAATTACTACACTTACACTTTAGATAAATAAATTAAATATGTTTCTATTACATTAAAAAAAACGTAAAATAGTGTCACGGTCAACGAACTAAAACAAATTCCAAGCATCATTAGATTCAACCTGTTAAGTCAACTACAAGGTAAACCGCTGTGCCCATCGTACGTAATGCCTTCACATAATTCTTATATTCCTAAATTTGACTCACAGTAGTAAAATATGAAGGTTTATTACTTGTGTGAATGAAATATTTTTTTTTGTTTAAATGCACATAGCACGAGTTGTACTTACGCCGGGCGATCCGCAATTGAGTAGTTGGGCGAATTGATCATTAGGATCAAGGGTGAACGTGCCGACGATGTCCTCACCCTTTCGAGCCTGAAGGAGCAGACCTCGCATAGTGTCCGATGGACTCGCACCAGATATTGTAACTTCAATTGGAGTGCCAACCCTCACGACCTAAACACGGAAGTATTGTTAACGCGAGTACATGATTGCAAACCGGCCGCCTGCCTAACGTCAACCCTCTTTGACACCCGACATAACATAATACATTGAATTACAAAGAAATCTCACTTTAGAGCTGGTGGTTATAGTATATGGGGCAGCGGTTTTCTGTGGGGGCACAGGATGTCTCGGAATCATGTCTTTACAAGAGCTCTCCGGAGCGCCCGAGGAGTAGCCATGGACACAGGCTACCACGGACAGGACCACAACAATATTAATGCACCACATAGCGATCTGCAAAAATATTATATCCAATATTATAAACACAACACAATATATTAAATCTAACTAAATAACATACTAGGTTTATAAGATTTATAAACCTAGTCATTGGCGCACTCTATGGGATGGGAGTGCAATGAAGTTTATTATTTACATCATAACAACAACAACATTATTTACAAAAAGGAAAGTGGGTCATGGTGCGTTTTGTGTTTCAGTGTTTAAATCAGCCAAACTTTACGTCTCCGACTTACTGCGATATAAGTAAAATGATGTAACGTAATAAGGCCAGCAAAGACATTCGACGTACGATTGCAAAAATTGAAAGAATGCATTAAACCTTAATAAAATTCACGAATAATGCGACTAATTTTCGGTGTTAAAAATTTTAAGCATTAAGCGGGAATGTAGCATCAATGATTAACATTTCACTCTATTCTTATAAAAACTATGTTGTTTTTATAAGAATAAATATATAAACTATATAGTTCAAGCTTAGTTGGGACAGTCTACTTCAAGCGTAGTTCAGGAAATAGTCAAAGCGACAACAGCATTGAACATAAACCGGAAATAATTAGACGTTAGAGCCTGAACTGGATAAATAATCTTGAATTGGTATCACTAATCACTAAGCAATTGTCAAAAATTACTTTTTAATGAGTAAAGTTTTTTCTTACCAACAATTTATAAATATTAATGTAATAAGGCACTTTTTTGATTTTAACAAACACTATTTGCTTATTATTTACCTTTATCCTAATGTTATTCAGGGTCTGTATGACGTTTTTCGTCCGCAGTGAACGTAAACGAATAAAGCGACCTCGTGACTTTCGGGCTATATATTGCTCGCGCTCTAGACGTGGAAGGGCGGAAAACAAAGAACATCTAATACAGACACTACATGCCTTTCAATCTTTATAAATAAATGTATATAATTATTATGTACGTGTGTACACGTGTGTCACTGTAATCCTCCTAAGCGGCTGGACCGATTTTAATGAATTTTTTTGTGTGTCTTGAGGTAGATACGAGAATGGTTTAGATTCACAATTCGGTCTACTTAATTTTATTTTTTTTTTGTTTATAAGTTGTTGTCAAAAGATTACAAGAGCCAAAACAAGTACAAACAATGACTTGACAAGTTTGCACGCAGGTCGGCTAGCGAATTACACCGCCTGTGGACAAGATTTGGACAATGACTCAACAAATTTCCAAGCAGGTGGGGTAGCAAATTACGTCAACCAATGGCAAGAAGTCATACCCAGCACTAGAAATAATACCCATGTCGATTCATGGGTATCGACTCCCTTTCTTTCCAAAACCCCCTATTGTGCTTCCAAAGTTAAACAAAGGCCTCTTTCACTAAATGAAGACAGAGGGCATTTTATAAGTAACTCGCTCATACACAAGTTTTATTTCTTCTCTATTTCTAGTACCAAAGTCCGATGGATGAGCCTGTCCCATATTAAACCTCCAATATCTAAACATTTTTGTGCTAGCCGGTTTATTACACCTGGTAAACATAAATGTTCGCATATTAGATTTTCTCCAACCTCGAAACTTGTTGTACAAAATAGACTTTTCCCGAGCATATTTCCACTTAAAAGTGGTTAAGTCACACACATTCTTAAGTTTAATATACAACCACGACTTTCAACTAGTCGTGGTTGTATATTATACAAAAAGTAGTAACCCTAAAATTTTTATAAAGTCTAGTGGGACCCCTAAACTTCGCTAGTTTGTAGTTTCATAAGGTCGCCGACTCACTCATCGGCAGCTATTAATATTTCTAAATTCACTCCCATACAAAACTTCAGCTTACACTTTACAAGATATTCGTCGAACTGCATTGGTGGTTCTAAGATTTTCATTTCCCAACTGTTCAGTATTATCTACCCCCGGTCATGTTCTCGGCCGACGCATCGGTCCTGGCTTTGGGGCCCGTGGGCATAATTGAACACAATAGCAATGGCGGGAACTTGTTCCCAAGTCGAACAAGCTGTGAACTAGAACCAGAAGTAAAGGTTGGCTATATTATACGGCTTTCAGAGTCAAGCTCATGTAATGTGGCACAGCTTGATTTTAATACATTACGAAAACAATACTTCTTGCGCTTATCTGTATAAAGAAGGAGGCATTAAATCGTTATTGCTATGAAATTCGATCCACCTAGACGAACATCAATTAGATTACAATATACATTATATACTCAGAATGGCACCTCCATCAGGCTGTGTGAAGACAATCTTCGTGAAGTGGGAAACCCTTAGGATCGATCAGTTTGCCTCGGCAACACTCCATGTAGTTCATAATTATGTGTCGCGAGCCCTGAAGGTACTATTTCATGACGCAATTTTGCGATTACACTAATTTTAATTAATTAATTTAAAAACCCCAAAATCTTCAAGTCCTCCAATTTGGAATGCAAGTAAACTAATTCAATGTATTACTAATTATTCTATTGTTATAAATAGTCCGTTCCAAACATCGTGAAATACCGCAATTTTGTTATGACTTTGTTCAGGTAGGCGCATACACGATCTAACATTATTTAGATCTGATTCACACTATTGTGTGAAATCTGATGACAGGATAGCACTTTGGACTCAATTTGAGGTAAACAGTATAGTAACTACAGAAAGCCTAAATAAATAAATAAATATTAAACCGTAATATCATTGTCATTTAGATCAAATGTACACTGGATAAACAGAACCATGTTCTTACTTAATATTATACGCCTATGTTTTATTATGACCGGCCGTCTGCTTGAAATAAACCCTCCTTTGGTAACAAAGACACAGATCCTTAAAAACTATCTGTGTGTCACACAAATACTTGCCCGTGTGGGAATCGAACCCATGGTCCCCGACTGCGAAGCCAATAGCTTAGCAATGGCGTCACCGAGTCTTCATGTGAATTAACGATATTCATAAATTACACGTATTATAATATTATATTATATATTATAATTATAACATATAGTATTATAATACGAGAGTTACTGAAACAATACATAAAATTACTATTTAATAAGTTTTATTAATAATAAATCTTTATTGTTACTGTTACAACCAGCAAAACAGTCATATTACAAAAGTGTTTTATTAAGGTTTAAACGGTGACAGCGTGATCTACAAAAGCATTCTATAAAAGATTTTTGTTCTATATCCTTATAAAGCAAAAAACGATGTAAACGTTTTCTATACTATTTTATCTACACATATAATAAAAAAGTAACTGACGTGTGTATCAACGTAGTAGAACCCAAAACAATGATTGTTAAATTGTTTGTCTGTCCGTTTGTGCGCGCTAAGAAGATTTGTGCAATAAAATGCTATATAATTGAGCTACAGTTGAATTGGATGAAACTATAGTAGACTATATATTATGGTCTGTAAATTGATGATGAATGAAAGTTTATAAAAAAAAATCGCCCAAATGCGATTCGGACTCGCGCACGAAGGGTTTCGTACCATTATTTATAAAAACGGCAAAAAAATCATGTCTGTTGTATGGAAGCTCCATTTAAATATTTTTTATTCTGTTTTTTAGATAAAAGGTTACATGCTACTATAGTTATTTTGTTTAGCAGTAATGACCTCTCAACCATAGAACAACATAATGGTATTGTGGACACTTAGGACATTACTATGGTACTGAGTTGATTAGAAGTCACAAAACCTCTACAATAGAGTGATTTTGTGATGTAGCCTAGTTTAGATAGAGATTACGCTTATTTACTTTAACTGTGCTATAAATATTTTTGGAGAAATAATTATTTAATTAATTATAGTTTCACTGGTTAGTGACATGAGAGTTGTTGCATTATGACGTTTTCAGTTCGGTTCCTATTATACACATTTTAGCATTATAGCAGTGTTTCTATCTCTCTTTAAGTAAGGCTTCCTTCTTTCGTAAAAATAAGAAAAGATATAAACGAAATACAAAGATTCCGTAAATATTCCAAAGATCATATATTTTTTTATGTTATAGAGTGATTTCTGAGACTAATAATTGAAATTTGAGTTATTCTCACACGGAACCATAATTCCAGGTTGAATCCACTATGACAGTGAAAAAATTGTCAAGACAAGTACTAAAACGGCCCTGAGATACTCAGTCACTTAAATTGATAAACATTTTAGTAAAACCTCAATAATTCGAGGGGGGCACTTAAAATTCAGGGTGCGCCTATGCCTAGTTTATCAGTAAAACTTTTACTTTACTTTTAATGTTCAATCTTAAGTGCAGAGATTAGCACTGTAGAAAACTTTAAAATTTATTAAAACTTTTGTCGCACATCATTTTCATCCATATTATACGAATAGTAACAAATTAGAGTCGTCAAAATCACACTACTAAAAACGAATGATAAAAGAATGAATGGTGAATAAATAATGTGAAGTAAAGGAAACAAACTCTTGTGTAGTGGGAAAAATACTATAAAAGGTCCTACATGTACATACATAGATTGTATAGGACCTATTTGTGAAGTATGACACTGCTATTAAATCGTTTTTAACACTGAACAGTGTTATAAATGCACCACTTCCCAATAAAATTATCTACGGTGATTTATAGGACTAAAACAGTTTTTTTTACAAAATATTCCAGGGTTGTTTATAGAACTAGTTTTTGCTACTTAGGACGCTGCTATTTTAAAATTTTGCTGCTATTTTAAAATAATTTACCATCACAGGAAATTTAATTGAGATCTGTTTTTTATCATGGGTAACGTCATTTATTAGTAATGAACCGCTAAAAAGACAATATGTCGCACATATAAGTGGTACTCGCTATCTGCCCGTATAAGAAGACAATCTATAGATCTATCTTGTTAAAATCCAAAATCCACAAGGCAAAGTTAGAATTAACCATATTTTTCATTCCCTCTTTATGTCATCAAAAAACATCACACGCTCAGACCACAGGCTGGGTTTTGTATTCGTCCATACCTGGTTCTGAAATGTAAGAAGAAAGTTCATATCCGTTCTTGTTCTGTTCGATATATATAAGAGGGGCAAGGTAAATAGATAATAGCCATATAGATGATACGTAACGTAAATAGATGATAACTAACGACACCAAAAATTTCGTCCCTAACAATTTAAACATGCCATCTGACAAAAAACTATAATTATTTATTAATTAGCAAAACCGTCAACCTAAAACATACAGAAGTTAATATTACAAACAAAGAGAGAAGTCTCTTCATTCGTATTATCGCGTTCACGCGTGACTTGTTGATGACATTTAAGACATAGGTTAATATGAAGAATAGCGCTATTTAGTAAATGTGTTTTGACTTAAGTCCTCAATGCTTTAGACTCTGAGAGAACCGAAGTAATTTATCCTAATCTTTAAAATTTCCTAAACCTTGACAATCGAAATTGATACAGTGATTATACCTGTCTACGTTAAGCAATCTTTGCCCGCCGGTCCTACTACTTAACATGTATTATACAGTACACTTATTGTACAGTATTTCTGAAAGTAATCACAACTCGTTGATATGATTTGTTCATATAATTTCTAGTTGAAATAAGGAAATTAAAAAAAGTCAAAAAACTTTTAGCATTTTAAACATTGCACTGCGGAAGATCAAAACTGGAAAAATTGTGAATTTAAATACGAAAATGGAAAATAATATACTTTTGATAATAAGAATTAGTAGTATTTTTCTTAGAGAAGTTACGGATGGCCTTGGATTATGTCACCATTAGGGAATACCCTTAAACCAGGAAATTCCATTGAACGTAAATACATCGTCTTATCAGTTTTCTAATCTAGGTTCATTTAGAATTGTAGGTCACATTCATTAAAGATTGCTTAATGAAATCTATCTATACCTACTTGTGCTTGGTTATTCCCCTTTTGTATGAGTAACTTTTTTTGTCTCGGGTATTACTAAAATTATTCCTATTCCGTTTGATGTTATGAAGTTGCCGCTGCCCATGGGTACATGACTTAACAGAAATGTTGCCAACCATTTAACAAGTGGGTCCGATTACCTCTCTCACCATACGAAACGCATATATTTCCACTTCACGTCAGTGTTCTTTGAGGTCATGGTCCTGGACGAGCCTGCCTATTAGTGCAACAGCACAAGCTGCTGCGTGGTCCTACCACAGTCAAAGTGTATAGACTGTAGAGCGGGTTAAACCTTTAACTTTAAAAATATTCCGAATGGGTGTTAGGCGTGTTTTTATCTGAGAGAAGAGTAATAATGTTTATTACATTATTCCTTTATCTCCATAAAAAAACTATAATGCAAATAGTAGATAACAATGATAATTCATCGTTATTGGTTTGTGCTGAGATTGGTTATATACTTGCCAGTCATTATGACATCTTGCCCATATCGTATACAATAAGAAAGATACGTGTAGTCTAATATCGACCAAGTAAGATCGACCTTTTCTACTTTCCGAACAAAAATTGAATTTTATCTAATAAAATATGTGTCTGAACGTACCGCGAGAGGATTGCTGTGAGAAAAATGTTCATGGCTAATTAATTATAATTAAATAAATTATAATTTATATAAACGTATATATAAACGTTTAATAAATTATAATTGTTTTCCCCTATAACAAATTAAAGCGTAACATAATTTTTAGTTTTTAAATTCGCCCAAAGTCAATTTATCAAAGTAATTTGTCGACTCTTCATTTGATTTTATATTTCAATTAAAATTTACAATAATTCTTAAGATGGTTTCGATAATTAATAAGAAATTTAAAAAAAAAACAATATGTACAATAGGTATTTGCTATTTTGTAGGATGGAAATACATTGCCTTTGACATATTTATTTATTATATAGGAATACTAGCTGCTGCCCGCGACTACGTCTGCGTAAAATAGGCTGGAGGCATAACATTCAGATAGAAAGACAGATATTCATAAAACATGTATATAAATTATAGCCTTTGTCTTATTCTGATGTATAAGCTATATTATTGTAAAGTTTCATCAAAATCCATTCAGTAGTATTTGCGTGAAAGTTTCGCAAAAAGAAACTTTCACCTTTATAATATTAGTACGGATTTACGTGGAAAAGTAAGATTCAAATGTCCAATGCGATCAGTTATTATCATATTATCGTAGTATTTTGAAATAAAATACATTGTTATAGTAAGTAACTATTTAACTATTCATGTCAGTGTTTTTAAACGGGTACTTTATGCAGCTTTTAATTTTTTTATATTTCATTGGCCTAGACATTATTGTTAGAAACAGTTCAAATCGAAAAATATATGATTTTTTCGATCTTTACTTCTTCTACCTAGCATTTATCCCAGCGATTGCCAGAGTCTGCTTTCCTCCCCTCCGACCTGGTTCCCGCCTTGACGTGGCGGAGGGGCTTAGTAGCCGTGGCTTGGTCACCCACGGCGAAGCTAAGAGGAACCCACATTGGGCCGGCCTGTGGCGTAAGGCCGACCCGAGAGGGCCGCTCCGAGTGGGCTTATTGAGCCCACTCTGGATGCGTGCTGGAGGGTGCAGGGGACACAGGTCGAGGTGGTAGAGGTGGAGCCACTCTCCTTGTCTTCTGCTACCGAGGAGGAGTCGCGGTGGAAGAGGAGTGTCGGTATTGCGTTGGCCGCGCTCCCTATCCTCCGCGACTCAGTGGGGCTGCACCGCTGATGTAGTGGTGGTGGGGTCGTGGGGGGAGAGGAATGTCGGTATTGCAATGCACCGTTCTCCCTACCCTCCGCGGCAGAAACGTGGTGAGCGGCGGAGCCATAGACCAGGTCCGCCGCTGGGGGCTGGGAGGCTTGATGCTTATTAGCACTGGCTCTCATGGCTCCCATGGCCCCTGTTAGCGAACTCGGGGGAGTTCGTTGGCCTTGAAAATGGGGCCGAGTAGGAAGGCTCGGGTCTGCTTTCCTACTTAAACCCTCCACTTTGCCCGATCTTCAACATCCTCATGGGTCAGTCCATTGGCTCTCATGTCCTGCTTCACAACGTCCAGCCATCGCTTCCTTGGGCGGCCAGGTGGTCTAGCTTCCGGGACAGGCATATTAAGGCATATCCTTCCGACATATTTCTCCGACCGGAGTGCGACACGGCCATACCATCTCAGGCGCCGCTCTTAGAGCTTATCCGCTACGTCGAGAGCCCCGAGGACCCTCGGATGAACGTGTTACGTATGCGGTCAGCCCGCGTGACGCCGCACATCCACCTTAGCATCTTCATCTCCATGACGTGAAGCTCTTGAGTGTGCCGAGATAGAGCTGGCCAGCACTCGCTACCATACAGAAGTACCGGTCGGATGATGCTCGTGTACACCTGTCCCTTGAGCTTGGGCGGTATCCTGCAGTCGCAGACCACACCTGTGACCTCTCGCCACTTAGCCCAAGCAGCGCGTATCCGGTCTTAGACATCATGGCCGATGCTTCCGGCCTCGTGCAAAACAGATCCAAGGTACCTAAACGATTCCGACTTAACGGCTGGTTTAGAACCTATTTGGATCGTGCTATGAGTCCGAACTTTCGCAAGCCATGTACTCGGTCTTCACCACATTGAGTTTTAGACCGCCGTTCTCAAGCGTACCCTTACAGAAGTTTACTTTTTGCTCCAGTTCCAGCCGGCTCTCGTCAACGAGTGCTATGTCATCGGCATACATCATCAGCCATGGTGGCTGGTCCTGTATACGAGCCGTAATCACATCTAAGACTACGTTAAACAAGAACGGACTAAGAGCCGAGCCTAGGTGTACTCCTACAGTTATCTGGAAGGGCTTGGTGTCGCCAACAGCGATCCTAACCATGGACGCGGAATTGTGGTACATGTCTCTGATAATATCAACATAGGCCTCAGGGACGCCTTTCGATCACAATGCCCACCAGATACATCGATGAGGCACACAGTCAAAGGTCTTCTGCAGGTCCAGGAATGCTAGATGCAGAGCTCTCCCTGTACGCCTCCATCAAAGTTCTGAGAGCAAAAATGGGATCCATGGTCAGATCCTGATCGAAACCCATATTGACATTCAGAGACAGTACACTCTCGGCGAAGTCTGAGATCGATAATGCGTTCGAAGAGATTCATGGTGTGGCACGTGATCTTGATCTGATCCCCTGTTACTACCGCAATCTTGAGCACTGCCCTTTCCTTTATAAATAGGGGTGATATAACTGAGACCCCACTGATTAGGCATCTTTCCAGTATTCAAGATGCGGTTGAAGAGATCAGTGAGCACGTCCAGGCTCCGTCGCTTTCCGGTTCTTTATGCGGCGAAGACAATCACGGGCTTCGTCAGGTGATATTTTTTCGGTCTTTACATCCACTCATAAAGAAGCAATAATTGAAAAAACTTATATACTGCAGAGGTAAGGTCTTTGCGCACATTGAACCGAGGCAAATACATCGGCTTCAGGTCATCCAGAATCGATTTTTGCGCAGAGCACGGAAGCACCGTGGTTCATGCTGAACATCCACTAACATGTAGATTTAGAGCTGCTAACCATCGCTTAATTCCTGGAGTCCGCGTCGCGCCGCTATTTCGAATCCGCCGCCGCGTATCCCAATTAGTTGTAGGTGCCGTCACCCACAAACCCCTACCACTAGATTCGCTCCGTCACCAATGGCGCAGACGACGACACGTACTCGACTTCCCAGACGATGAGACGACTATCGCCATCGACAAAATAAAACTATTACGCAAACACACCGGATCACACCGCACTGGCCGGCGAGTGCGGCAAACATATACTAGGTTCCGCCACGTAAATGACAGGTCTTACCCCGTTATTGACAGAAGCGTTGCTGGAGTTTCTTCGGCCACTTCTTCTCCCAGCGCCAACGTTTTCCGAAGTGATAGTAATGATACATATAGAAATTCTCCCAGTCAGATAATAGCTACCGATCGAGCCGAGGTCAAACCGATAATGATAATAATAGCCTGACGGCCCGAGCCGAGGTTCCCTCGGGAGTTCTCGAGCTTAGTCACCATAACGCGTAATAATAATACGCCGAGATTCAGGATACGCCACTGAGAGCCTGGCCACCTCAACTCCAGCGAAACTGTAAGGGCCCCTAAGGACAACAGTGGTTCATAAAGCCAAAAAGCTAAATAGCCGCCTCCAAACCAACATGAAGTTGACAGTCGATAAAGGGTAAAAGTCTGGGCTTCCTCGGTTGCCAACTCAGGCACTCCCAGTTCCTGTCTTCTAATATTGCCCAAGCCACGCATTCACAAATTATATGAAGCTTTTCCTCCTCGTCATCATCACCGAATCTATAGTATGGGCTCTCCGACAGTCCCATTCTGTTCAAATGCTTGTTAAACCAAGAGTGCCCCATGAGGACCCTAATAAGTATACTTACACCCGACCGTTTCCATTTAAGTACCTGAACTGCAAATTTGGGTGAGATGCCCTGGATCAGCTGTTTTGAATGTGTGAGGCCAGCCGATCTGCGTCAAAGCAGGTTGGCGAGATGTCTATCCTATGCCATGAGCTGGCGTCTGTTGCCAGATTACAGTGACGACCCGAATAGCGTAGTGGGTAATGTATCTGCCGCCTGCGCCAGAGGGTTTGGGTTCGATTCGAGGTCCCCCACTCCTGGAAAAATATTGTGTGATGAACATAGTGTTTTTCTAGTATCTGGGTGTTTATATATGTATAATATGTATTTATATACAAAAGAAAAGTATGTTTATCAGTTATCTAGTACCCATAGCACAAGCATTGCTTAGTTTGGGACTAGAAAACGTGTAAAAATGTGTCCTAAAATATTTATTTATTTGGGCACTCCCAAAATGAGCTTGAGCCCGATAGTTCCGGCACTCGAGCTATTTCTTGCCAGCTCATCCGCTGCTTCATTCTCCTCAAACCCTAACAACCTAGCAATCTTCCCAGCATTACTGAATTACGGAAGCCAAGATTATTCAAGGCACCAATACACTCCAAGGTAAGCTTTCAGGTAATTTCGTTGAACCTCAGCGCTTTCAAAGCAACTTGACTATCCGACAGGATAGGTATCCTCTTACCAGTATATTCCAGATTCAGAATTACACAGTCAATGAATGCATTTCGGCCTGGTACACCGTGGTAAAGAGTCCAAAATTGCTGGAATATCGATCTCCCACAATGAACAACCATGGGCGTGGGAGATTTATATTCCAGCAATTTTCGAGCCTAGGGCTCTTTGCCACCGTGTACCAGGCCGAAATGCATTCATTGACTGTGGCGATCCATGATGGGGTTTTTATATAGGTCATTTGCTAACCTTCTCGTGATAGCACCGTCCTCCCCTAACCGCCTATAATGGTGCTCCTGTGATAATCAGGCAGGCAAGTCTTTGCAGATTATTAAGCAACGTTAGTCAGATTAAGAGCAGGTGAGGGTTTTCTTGCACCATGACACACAATAGTAGGTTAACATGGGTCTTATTATGGCATATACATTTTTAAGGAAGCGGCCGACGAAATAAATAAACAATTCATAACAATATACAGAAAACACAACGATAAAACTTTGTAAAGAATTTCTGCCTAAATGGAATTGCAGCCGGCGTAAGACCTAGTTGTTTAAGTGTCGGGGTCTTGGTCAGTCTTGGGACTACGAAAATCATAATCAGCCATATTTAAAATAATAACCTGTTTTGAAGTTAAATAATAATGTTTTTCATTGAAATGCTTCTAATATATGTTATTGAAGTTGGTTGAAGCTAGACTTGTTTTTCCAATTAGTAAGTAGGTATGTACACATCTTTTGAATCATTGCGATGAGTAAGCTTATTTTGAGTAAGTTATATTTATTACGTTACAACTGTAAATTACGATAAGTAGTTAATCCAACTAAGAGGCTAGGGCAGGTTAATGAAAAAATTCAATAATACGTTTAAAATGAATATATTTTATGAAAGTTAATTAAGAAAACTATATTTGTAACGACAATGTATAAGTTACGCATGCAGGTCAATTATAGAAAAAACTTTTAGCTATTATTTCCCTAAGGAAATTGAATTTCTTACAAATGACTTCAGCACAATGTACCTACCTTAAGAAATAAATGCCGAGTGTAGTACTAATACGGTAATCCCCAATATAAGGAAAATCGCTTATGTAAAATAACGTAAATAAATATTTCATTTCGTACTTAGTCCGCAAATATGCGGGCACGGACAAATTTTTGTAGATAGTTATGAAATTTTAGAATGTATTATATTTTTCTGGTAGAACAGGGCTCGATGGGAAAAGTACCATGACCTCATAAAATACTAGCGTAAATAATTATTACTCTATGTGTTAGCTATACTTTGTTTTATCGAGCTAAGAAGGTAGAAATATAAATACTTTTACCAAATCACCGTAGTTTTACTTTGCACAACAATAACACTGGTATAATTACTTTTTTTATCACTTTAATATCACTAATGAAACACCACTCTAGATACCGATTGGGCAGCACTATCGCGTATACTTCTTGATGACAGCCAGAGAAAGACGAAGACGACGAAGACCACGATCAAAGCCCATGAAATGCTTCTTGCAGCTTCATTTATACCTCACAGAATGACACTTCTTTTAGTGTTACCAACAACCTCAAGGAACGACTTCCTTTAGTGTTGCCAACATATGTTTCTTCCACTGAAAAACCTAGTCCATTCGCAGTGGGGTCGGGACATTCCTTTTATGTGAAAGTTGGCAATAGGCTGACACCTGATGTTAAGTAATAACCACTGCCCAGGAAAATCTGTAAGACTTGAAGAGTTCCAGGTGCGTTCGATCGACCTCTAAAAAAAGTGAAACACGGTTACCTGACTCACCTGATGAAAAGCGAAAGTATAATACTTCCACAATCAAATTTGAAGAGCGCGAAAGAACAACCTCGATTTGGTCAAATTAACGGAAACATCCACCGGACTTTAAGAGGGTTCCCATCCTAATCCGTTACTCATAGGTGCCGTTACCTACAGACGATTACCGCTAGGTACGTTCCACCGTAACGATGAGCTGAAAATCGCCATCCACAGTGCAGCAAAGATATACTAGGTTCTGCCATGTTTTCCCCCTTAATGATAGACGCGTGGCCGGAGTTTCTTCCGTCCCAGCGCCAACGAAGTGTGTAACGTGTAAGTTCCGAAGTGGTAGTAACGGTACCTTTAGAAATTCTAGTTAGACTACAGCTACCTATCAAGCCCAGATCCGGCCCACTCGACTACCCTCGAATCTGAATGCTAAACGGGTATTGAGTAACAGCTTAGTCAAGTCAAGTCAAGTCAAAGTGTCTTTATTCAATATAGGCTTAACTTAAGCTCTTATTGAACGTAAACAAAAAATCTACCGCCGGTTCACTAAACTAGACCTGCACAGAGAAGAACCGACAAGAAACTCTGCGGTCTTGTTGTTTTTGTTATTTTTTTTGTGATGCAATGATACAAACTTACTTAGGTATAAAATCAGCAGCAGCCAGGGGTCTTGCAAGAGTTATTTCCACACATCCTTGTCCTCAATGTATTCTTGGACATTATAGTAGGCCCTTGCCATTAAGGTAGCTTTTACAAATTGTTTGAAATTGCTTGGTTGTTTGTGGATGTCACCTATTTTATTATAAAAGTTGATGCATCTACCTAGAAACGACTTTACGGTTTTAGCCAATCTAAACCTCGGTACTTCCAGAGTGTCACCGACGCGACGTGGATTGTTTTTTCGTAAATAGGTGGATTTTATTACGTACATATATGATGTTCTCAAGTATGTAAAGTGACGGGAGCGTTAAAACGTTTATTTGCTTAATATGCTCACAGACAGCCCGTATAGCCTGCTTTTGTAATATCTAAATATTGTGTCTAAACCGGATGCGGAACCCCAAAGTAAGACAAAGTGTGACAAAACTTAAAATCTGGAATAGAAATATTAACATATTTATCCAAATATGTTACTGTCCTCTGTAGGACAGTGTCGCAAATGATTATAAGTTTCAAAAGGTATAATATGTTCGTGCAGCCATTAAGAAACTCATTTGCAACTTTTATAATTTTCTTTTAAAACTTTGCCATTAACTTTTAATATAAAATCTGCCTTTTTAAACGGTTTTATTTAGCTCGACCCGTACGGAATTTGTTTGTTTATTTATTTGGGTCAAAATTAGAAATTGAAATTTAAGCACCTTCCCGTTGTCAGATTGATCTGAAATTTGGTACACACATTTAATTTAGATGACAATACAATATTAACAAAAATTTACATAACATAAAATAAAACCGTTTAACTTAAAAGTTTTTTAAAGTAATTATTATTATGTTATTTTTGCCAGTTTCCTTATTTATTGCATTCCATTGAATTTTAACTTTATTTGAAGACAATTTAATTTTATTACTTAAATAGTCTGCTTTAGCTAAAGTACAGACCCTTTTAAATTTTTTTGAATAATTCCTAACGTATTCATGGAACTTATGATCAAAAGATAAAGCCTAAGCAGAGCTTCCCTCTCAGGGGCTCTTGAACTTAGCTATTCCATGGAGCATCCGCCACAAGCGACCTAAGAGCATGGCACCCTCCCAAACCGTTGATAATAATAATAACGTGACGGTCCAAGCGGAGCCTTCGGAGCTCTCGAGCTTAGTCACCCATAATCGAGGTACAGGCTTTGCACCCTCAGTGTCTGGCCACCTTAAGCCCAGTGGATCTGTAAAGGCCTCCTCAAGACGAACTGTGGAATGTCCATTAAAAAAGGGTTTCAATCTATAGCTAGCACTACTGTAAAAACCTGTGTTTAGATCGCACCTACCTACGCAGGGTGCAATCGCACGGCGATAAGCAAATCCTTGTTCTAGGGCTGTTTTTATCAGTCCGAAAAACCAAGTAGAAAGCCTTTGGTCGAGTTTTAATGTTTCAACAACACCTTAGACATAAGAAGGCGAAACCAGATATGGTGTTGCCCTTATAAATTTAACATTTATCTTTTTTGAAGTGTAGTTTCTTGTTAACCCGGCGGATTTGAATCCTTCGTTAGAAGTGGCCTGTATGTAGACGCGCTGACTCAAGAGAATATCGTAGCTGGTGTACGACGGTGGCACAATGGCGCTGTCCGCTACAGTGCATCTCCGCGAGCACTATGTATTCTGAATTTTTAGTAAAATTATTAACGAATGATGGACAAATTTACTGACAATTTACAAAACGATCCAAGGGGACAAACCCACATCAAACGGAGGTTTTAACTTTAAACCCCGGCTTGGATCGCGATCGATAATGAAATTTGAAATTTATCAAAATACGTGGCTCCATCTAATGAATATAGCAACAAGGTTTAAATTTGCGTGAAGTAAAATAAACGTGAAGTAAAATACTTTCAAAGTATTTTACGTCTTGATTGGAATATTTTGAATCTTATGTGTAAAGCAACAAGGTTTAAATTTGGTATGAGAAGGTTGAAGTACTTTTAAGACCTGGTACGCGATGCAGCAAGTATAACCGGCCATCCCTATCAATCAACGTGTGGAATTGGAAGAGAACTGAAACAACGCCGCGGCCAACAAATTAAGACAACAATCTTTGTTATTAAAATATTCTACACCACTGATATTCATTTCATTAAGATTTGTTGATCTATTACGTTAATTTTTGGATTTGAATTTCGCTTTTAGAGGTAGTTTCATGAGTTTTTTCTATCGAGAATATGTTTTGAAAACAATGTTCTATTAAAAAGTAAGATCAAGATTAACATATAATCTATTTTTACTGCATACAGGGCCTTAATATTAAGATAACATAACTAACTATACATAATGTAATGTTAGATTTTAAATTTCTTCAAAAAAATTAAAATGTAACTGAAGCGTAAATGTTTTTCTGTAACTGGCGAGTCTCCGTAACGAGGTATTTTTCAAATTTCATTATGTTATTTTATCATCATCGATTGCAGGTGGTTGCAGTGATTATTCCAAATGATTTTTCAGAATAATACAAGTCATATACACCACAGTTGTTTGTGTCATACATATATTTAAGACTTCTTCTATATGTTTATCACGTTTTAAGTGAAATATGTAACGTTCTTTTTGTGATAAATAAATGTCTTTAATCTGATATACTAATACATAACTAACCATACATAATGTAATGTTACATTTTAAATTTCTTAAAAAAAATTAAAATGTAACTGAAGCGTAAAAGTTTTACTGTAACTGGCGAGTCTCCGTGACGAGGTATTTTTCAAATTTCATTATGTTATTTTATCATCATCGATTGCAGGTGGTTGCAGTAATTATTCCAAATGATTTTTCAGAATAATACAAGTCATATACACCACAGTTGTTTGTGTCATACATATATTTAAGACTTCTTCTATATGTTTATCACGTTTTAAGTGAACTATGTAATGTTCTTTTTGTGATAAATAAATGTCCTTAATCTGATATACTTAGCTATACTATACATAGCCATAGATGTTGGAAAATTTGTATTCAATCTATCTGTAGAGGCGCTGGTTGACGTAAAACAAGCGTAAAGTATGCAGTTTTCACTCATATATTCCTATATCCATTGACTTTTCAATAGAATTATGTATTTTTTGTGTATGTCACATATTAATTACAATATTTTTAATTATATTTTGATACAATATTTACAAGATTAAATCTTTCTAAAATTACATATTATCTAATAAACCTAATCCACGTGGCATAGTGCCAAGAACTCTACCTGCATTTCCTCGCTGAATATTTATGCTTAACCTTTGAGCGAGAAAAGAACCAGCTCTCTTGTCACCAGCCGCGGCGTTAAGCCTAGGACATAAACTTTTAAAAAAATTTGATGTGCGGGGACCCCACGGACCTAAAGTTTCATCAGCAAATGGCACAAATACATAATCTAAACATAAAGACTCATATTTGTGCCATTTACTTACTTCAGCTGCCTCCGTAGTCCGTTCAGATTCACTTTACCTCTTAGGTGCTCCTTTGTTGATACCAAGTTTGGAACCTCATTTAAAATTAAAGTTAAATCAATTTTTAGATCATGTTAACAAATTGTTTTTACTAAATTCGCAATTACTATTTTGCGACATTGTATTCTTGTACCTAAATTTACGTACCTTCTTCGCTCGAGTCCAGATTGGAAATGCGGTGACTTTTTGAACGAAATTGATTTCCATCTTAAATCGGCTCTAGAAATAAATTCTAAATTTATCTCTTAATGAATTAAGTTGGACTCAAGCTACGCTGCCAATTCGTTTTGGTGGTATCGGTATAAGGAAAATTTCTAGTGTCGCTCTACCTGCCTTCCTTGCTTCCTTGCATAGCGTAAATAATTGAAAACATGAGTGGATGAAGGGGATATAATACAATTTGTAAATGTTGAGAAAACGGGCATCAAAGTTTTGTTGCTTGTTCTTCAGATAAATCGTTTTTCTTTTTGATTATTTACTAACTATTTATATCAAATTATAGTAATTATTGACACCTACTAATATGTAGTGGAAAAATAAGATTAAAGTATAAGAATATGTTTTTATTGAAAAAAAAAAAATGTACATAACTCCTTCATTAATTTCTTGATAATAAAGAAGTTTCATACTTAATTTACGGATGAATAAATTAACTACATAATTAACGTAAGAAAAGCAAAAAAAATTACATGTGTGTCGGTTTAATCTGGACCTACAAAGTGTTCATAATTCCGGTTTCAAAAATTTTATCTGTTCTTTAATATTAGCTTTCTTTTCTTCAGAAATTGTGCCATATTTTCTTTGTACCCGTTCAACTAAAAAGTCTTCTACTTGTCCTCTTTTTTTAATAACTTCACTTTTCTAAAAGGCATGTTTTCATCATAACTTTCTTTGTATAAGTAGGCACCGAATTCTTCTACCCTTATCCACTGAATACCGTCCCTGAAATTAACCCTTTGCTTGTTTTCATGTTTTTTTCTGTTTATCAAATTGAGTTGATTTTGCAACTAGTTCATTTTACGATAATGATCCGTCATATCGATAATAACATTGTTTCTAGATACTTTGCATATAAGCTCTCGATATTGCCTCATGCTTGCGCTTGATCTTTTCGATTCGACCAAAATCTCTATCAGAGTCCAGATAAGAATGACCGACATCGGGAAATTTGTGGTCAATGATTTTAAAATAATCCTTCATGATCATGTCTTGGTAGATATTTTTTTTATTCTCTCCAGCACAGGAGTCCGACCATATAAATAAATTTTTGATAAGATTTTTTTTGCGACAAGATGGATCCACTTCAACAAATGTTAGTAGGGAGCTAGCATCTTCAACAATACTTCTGTCGGCTATATCTTCTGTCCACAGCTTTTTGTTTGGTCTGGTCACTAACATGGGTGCCCAGATTATAATAAAATTCCGTATAATATTAACAAAAAAACCGGCTTCAAACCGGAGACTAAAAAACATTATTAATACTAATAAAATTTGAGGATTGCCCTCGATTTCTCTGAGATTCCATCATCAGATCTGGGTTACCTTATCATGGTACCACTCTTGGGATATCTCCTTTCCAACAAAAATAGAATCATCAAAATCGGTTCATAAACGACGAAGTTATCCGCGAATACACATAAAAAATATATATACGGTCGAATTAAGAAACCTCCTCCTTTTTAAGTCGGTTAATAAAACCAAATCTGGCGTAAATAGAATGCCTTAGAAGTCGGTATTTTAGGAAGTGGCATGGTGTGTTGTAAGTCTACTGTGAGGTATAATAATCCATTGTCTTTTTTGGGTCCATCTGTTGTAATGACTTCAATCGCAGCGTGGTAATTCAAATGAAAAGCATGTATCAGCTTTTCATTTGAATTTCTAGCATCATAAGTTGCACATGGGGTATCCAAAAGAGAGATTAAATTCAGTAACGAAAACTTTTTTTATAATTATGTACTTTTCTTAATTTTATAATTTGCTGGTAATTTCAACTTCTCAAACATCGTTAAATAAAGTTCGTGCATTTTAGTGACTTTTAAAAGTGGTGACAAATAACTTTGGTATATCTTTTTGCTACATGGCGTATTGAGACTGTTCCGCCGGAAAGGTTGACATACGCAGTTTTTTGCGGACCTCTTCATCCGTTTTATGGGGACGATTATTGTGTCCGCCTCATCTATCTGGAAGTGGAACAGAAGCGCCACTGTTGATTTTGTATCCGTTATAATCCTATAATATCCATCTTCCGCGATATTTGGTACAGACCACACAATCCCAATTAGCAAACCTCTGTTGTTATGCTTTTGTTTTTTATAAAATATTTGTATGTCGCAGACTTATATTTTTGAACATAATACGAAACATGATACGAAATGGAAGAAAGAGACAAGTACATCTATTTTAGAGCCCTGTGGCATTTCTTTATCATCTGTATCATCTGTTCTGAATCAAGTTATTGGCTTCACGCTTTACCATCAAGTAACCTGGGCACATTACTTGACGATGAAAGCTTACGCATTGCTGTAGGAATCCGTCTGGGGGTACCGATTTGTCAACCACACCAATGCCCTTGTGGTGTCAGTGTAGACAAATTTGGCCTCCACGGGCTTTCTTGTCAAAAAAGTGCTGTCCGTTTTTCCCGCCACGGTTCCCTGAACGACATCATCCGTAGGGCTCTTGTTTCCATCAATGTTCCATCTATTTTAGAGCCCTGTGGCATTTTTTCGCGACGATGGTAAGAGACCCGACGGTTTAACATTGATCCCTTGGGAGAGTGGCAAAGCCCTTGTTTGGGACGCTACTTGTGTAGACACTTTGGCTGCTACTCATCTAAGGGGTACTTCGGTCAGGGCCGGAGCGGCATCGGAGGCAGCTGAAATAAATTCAATAGAATAAAAGTAATTCAAAGTAAGGATTATTAAATAAAATATTACCAAATAAGTAGTTTTAGTTTTATTTTAATTCATTTCAAGCGCCATCTATTGAGTTACTGAGTATACAATTTTACATCCATGATGAAATGGATTTTCTATTTTACTATTTTATTTCCATGGCCCACCAATTTTTTTTATTATTGTTATTCTTAAAATATTCATCGATGTTTGTTCGTTTCTAATACAAGTTATTTCGTTAAATTAATGAGTGTAAAACAATGAGATAAAATTTTGATTTTCTGTTTCTGTATTAATGTATTCCATATTCAAAAGTTTAAATTCCGTGCAATAATGAAATACCTGTATTATATTTGGTATTGTCTTGTAAATGCTTTTTGGATGGTAGCCTTAACTATAATAATGTATTATTTTGAACGTAGATAATTCGCTAACGACATCTTTTATCATATAGAGATACTTCTAATAAAATTTAACGATGAAACGTTCTCTGTTAAATAAAAAAAAAAACTGGTAATATAGTAATAAAAAATATTTAAAGCTTAACAAAAGTTTTATGAATTAATTTTACTTATTTACAAATATTTTATATTTTCTTTTACGTTTTTTTTATTATCTGTAGTGACCGAAGCCGGGAGAGTTGACATATAAACGAATTTTTAGTCTATGTCGTAGTGGTATGGTGGTCGATTTATCAATATTTCTCGTCGGTACTGTGCTTATAGAATTTAAGCGGGAAGTTGAGAATAACTAAATAACATCAACAATGAGTGTGGAAGAAGATGTTATGAAAATTCAAAAGAAATTAACAAAAATGACGTCGAATGATGGCACGGTAAGTTTTTTTGATATATGAAGAACCAAAAGAACCCGACCGATTTTGGCCCAGACTTTATTGGTATTATCTTATATTATTGAAAACTGTTTTGATTTTACTGTATTACCTTTAATATAACAAAAACTTTTTTAAAAAAGTGAATCTTAGGTAATTGTTTACTGAATTTAATATTATTGATTACTTACCGTGTTATCAACATACTTATCGGTTTTTTTAATTTTTTTAGGGGCAAGAAGAAGCTCTTGAGTTACTGAAAACCTTACAAACAATGGCTATCAATTTGGATGTTTTGACGAAAACAAGAATCGGAATGACAGTCAACGCCTTACGAAAGTCGAGTAAGGATGAAGAAGTTATTTCATTGTGTAAAACATTGATAAAGAATTGGAAAAAATTTCTTTCCACACCTACCACACCGGGCAAAGACTCTGGAAGCTCATCAAAACCAAAAAAAGACTCCAGCAAGGATAAGGAAAAAAAGGAAGATAAAGAAAAAGATAAGAAATTACCTGCTTCTTTTCCTCCTCAGTCAAATACAACCGATGCTGTCAGGCTAAAATGTCGTGAACTACTTACTCAGGCTTTAAAAACTGATGGAGAAAATCCAAATTCTTGTGGATCACCGGAAGAATTAGCTGAAGAACTCGAGGAATGTATTTATGCTGAATTTAAAAATACTGACATGAGATACAAAAATAGGGTGAGGTCAAGAGTTGCAAACTTAAAAGACCCAAAAAATCCTACTTTGCGCACTAATTTCCTTAATGGTGTCATATCAGCTTCGCGATTGGCAAAAATGACACCTGAAGAAATGGCAAGTGATGAAATGAAAAAATTAAGAGAGAAATTTATAAAGGAAGCAATTGATGATGCACAATTGGCAACTGTACAGGGTACCAAAACTGAAATGCTCAAATGTGGTAAATGCAAAAAGAAGAACTGCACTTACAACCAGCTCCAAACCAGAAGTTCTGATGAACCTATGACTACATTTGTGCTCTGTAACGAATGTGGCAACCGCTGGAAATTCTGTTAAGACTGCTTGGACAACTTAGTTCTTAGTATCCTAATCTTTAAACAGTATAATTCATGTACTATCTAATACATACATGTTAGTATGAATAATGATATTTTGTTTCTCCCACTTTTTTGCATTGACTTAGCTATTATCACTTACTGGAATCATGTTCAGTAATTAAGGAAATATTAGTTAACAGTAATAAATTAATCTGCTTTATGTAGTAACTTTCATTTTAAAAATATTTATTGTAAACAATAAATTATTAAGGGTCATTGATCAATAAAACTTTATGGAAGTACTGAGGATAATTATGTATTCATCTATTATTTAACTTATTCACAACAGGAATGAGTCCTTTAGGACAACACATAAACATACATGGTATAATAAACTGGCACATTTCTTACCAATTTCTATATCTAAAACTTTACATTATATTTTAAAGAATTCGATAGGTTTGCTTTCAGGAATTTGAATATAACACATTACTCAAAATATCAAAACTTCTCATGCTTAATTAAATATAGAAGTTCAAGTGCAAACAACATAATGAGATTCTGCTTGCATTTAACAAATTCCGGAATAGCTATGCAAATAAAATTTAATAATGACTATGTCATAAAAGTATAATTTAATTTTCAATATCTAAAGATCTGAGCCTGTCATAATAATATATACAAAAAAACAATCTTTGTACATATCATAAATTGGAAACAATGATTACAAATTCAGAAAATTACACAGCTTTCATATCTAAAGTCTTAAAAGGGTATAATAAGTTTTCTTACTGATGGTCTTAATCAAATAGTTGTAAAATAATAAATTGACATTGTTTTTCAATAACAACTGCTTTATGGACATAATGATAAAATTTGCAGGCACATTGGTAATTTCGTAGTGTTAAATGGCAAACAAACAGACAATAGCACTGGTAAAATGTATGTCATATTCAGAATTTCTATTAATCTAATATGGCAAGCTACACTTTGGTGAATATAAACATTTTTTTGGCTCTTATAATTTTCCTGCCCATACCTAAAATTTCACTTACTGACTAATCTAATTTATAATTTAAATGCCGCAATTTAATAAGGTATGCTTTATCTCTATTCTACCAATAATTCTCCGGTTTTTATTTTAACAAATATTTTTTCTTCATTGCACACATCTATTTTAGTTTGCATGTCTAATTTGAGATCAGTGGTATTATTTTCCTCGTCTAATTTTGTTATTGTAAAACTAACGTCTTCGTTAGCGACATAGCACTCTGGAGTAAGTGTTTTGTTGTAATTAAAATGCGTTTTCAAATGTTCACGCAAGAAGTGCGACTGCACAACGGCCAGGTCACAAAAGGAACATTTATTGTTGCCATTATTGAAGACATCATTTTTATCATGCCGCCTGTAATGATTGCCCAGGGCATCCTGGCGTTGGTTTGCGTATGGGCATAAAAAGCACGGATGCAGTTTTCTGTCTTTTGTAGGTGTAGCATCGGCTGTATTACCGTCATTTGTATTGAAAGAACATCTGCGTTGTAATAATCTGAGCGTCTGTTGATCACTTATAGAAAACTGTTGAAAATCACTTTTAGGTATTCCCTTAGGCATAGTTTTAATGGCTAATTTTATATTATCTGTGTTATCATCGCGTTTTTCCGCAGTTGCCTCTATATCAACAAAACCAGTGGTTTCCTTCCTTCTTTCAGCTTGAGCTTCGTCATTCTTTTGATGCTTCCTCATATGTTGAACATAATTTGCATAATACTTTACAGAATAGTCACAAAGTTCACATTTGTACCTCTGCTTTGAACCGTGCAATGATAAGTGAATTTTATATTGTTCCCTTTTCTCAAAGGCCGATGGGCATTTATGGCATTTGTATCGTTTCTCTTTTTGTCGTCCATTTTTTAAATATGTGGGATAGATAAATTCTGGATTACCGTGCATCAAATATCCGAATTGAGGATCTGCTTGAAGCACAGGCGGAAAATGATCGTTAGGTTTTACTAATTTATCTTTATCATTTAACACCCGTTTTTGAGCTTCAGTCTTTCTTTGAAAGAGATCTGTGCCCGATAGTGGAATATTTTTGTAATCTATGTCCTCTCCAGATTCATAATCGCATGACGTCTTACCTTCATTCTCGTGTAATAATTCATGTTTTGCTAAATTACCAATATTTTTAACTGCGTAACTACATTTTTTACATTTGTGTTCGCCATCACCGTCATGCAATCCCATATGATAATTCAAAGCTGAACTCTTAAAGAATTTTGCGGGGCACTCTTTACAGAAATATTGTTTTGGAATATTTTTTCCCTCGTGAGATTTTTTAAGCGAGGTATCCGAGACATCATAGTTTTTTCCAGGATGAGCAACAATCCAGATTCCTTCTGAAGATTCTTGGCAATTGGTAAGCTCTAATCGAGGTTCAATGTGCGCTTGGTGCGTATTGTGAATGAACTTGAGCATTTTAGTTTTAGTATGATATTCATCGGAGTGAACAATTGCATGAGCAACCATTTCGCTTTCTTGAAGTACGGAAAATTCACAGCTGCGACATTTGAAATCAAATCCGAGATTGTGAAATTTGTCATGAAATTTCAATTCACTTTCTGTGAAGAATCTCGCTGGGCACTGCTGACAAAAGTACAACGTTTTAATTACTTTGCTCTCGCTGCCTCCGCCGTCCTCTTTTGATATATCGTCTGTTGTATTCAGCTTTTCCTTCTCAATTACTTTTCTTAATTTTGCTATCTGTTCTTCATCTGGAATATCAGTCTCAACGGGACAATAAATACGTCCGTATACTTCACCGTGGGTTTTAGAGTGTTCTGTTAATCGTCCGGCGTTGTCACATGTAAATTTACAATCTAAGCATTTATATAGTATAATTTCATTATTTCCAAATACAATACAGTGGATTTTCTCGTGATTTGGTATTTTACATTTTTGAGCATTGACATAAGAACAATAACGACATTTGTACATTTTGTGAAATTCGTTCTTGGCCGATACCCACACGTAGGGAATTTCTTCAAGGTTGCACTCTATTTTGCTATCCGTCTTGTAAGAATTTGATCCGCATATTTCCACATCAGTATCTAATTCGATTTTTTTGGCTGTAATACCGTGAACTCTCATGTGCTGATGAAGAAGATGTCTTTTAGAGACACTATAATTACATTCCGGACATTTATATGGAGTATCTGCTGGGAGTCGATGGAATTGCTCGTGATACATGAACTGGGATTTACTGTTTGTTTCGTAAGGACATTCAGTGCATTTATGCCGCTTTGTTGAGGAGGATGTAGGCTGTGGTCCTTGTTGATCAGGTAGTGGCGATTTACAACCCATCGCTTTCGCTATATAATCCTCGGGATCAGTAATGCCGTGAAGAACAAGATGTTGAACCAATTCCTGCTCATCTTTGACGAAGTATGGACAGAAATAGCACTTGAAAATAGACTGAGGCGATGGTTGGTGCTGTTGCATATGTATTATAAGTAAGGTTCTGTCATTCGTTTTAAAGGGACACTTAGTACAGTTGTCAGTTACGGTTTCATTTGCTGAGCTTGATCCCTCTACTTTGGGCTTCACGGTGGTTACAACTTTTATCACTCCGTCATGCTTCAGCCTGCAATGTCTCTGTAAAATGAATACAATGGATTAATATATTTTTTTAGTGTGTCCTATTTTCGTTCTGTTAAAAAAATTTCATAGCGGTAAAAGATGTAAATTCTTATCTAGAAGCTCTTTTACCCTTTTAATTTAACAAAGGTATAAAAATAGGTATTAACGATAAACTATTAATATTAAAACATACTTGAGTTCGTTACTTAATGTTTGTTACATGGTTATGGCATACCTGAATTACATGCTTCCAATTCGATAATTGATTACAATGCCCACAACGGTAGGCTAAGTCTGCTGGATCGGGCATGTTTTCGGGCTTTTTAGGTGTAGAACTGTGAGATTTTGTATCTTCTACACTATAGAGCGGCTTTGAATGTTCCCGTACATGTTCTAATAATGCTTCTTTTGATGAATCTCTGAAACAATTTAATATCATTATTCGTTTCATTCTGTATTACGACTTAACGAGTATCAGTTATAATTGAAAATGGTTTGTTTTTTACCTGTAATTGCATTTTTTACATTTCCATAAAGTTTTTTTAGGTCTTTTCTGGTCTTGATTTCTGTTGTCAATATTATATTTGTATTCACTTTGTTGAGTTTGCAAGTTTAGGGGTTGTATTTCTAATGGTGTGCTTGTACCCTCGTTAACCTCGTAGGAGTCATCAATTTCCAACGAGGCATCAATTGTAGTATTTTGATCTATGTAATGGAATTCATTTTCTCCCTTTTCATTCATTATGGGCATAGCTAAGAATTTATTGTATTTACTATAATTCCTTCTGCCCGTCTCATCCGTCATTAGTACTTTTGCTTCAGTGTGGTCGGGATCCCTCGCGGACTTCAATTTGATGTGTTTCGTGATGTCCCATCTCCAATTAGATTTGTATTTGCATAAAGAACATTCGAAGGGTTTCTTATTTAAATGTCCTACAATGTGGACATGAAACCTTGAAGCTGTTGAGGCCCAAAACAAACAGTGTGGGCACTTGAATACTTTTTTCCCAATAGCTTGACTTGGTGACAAGTTCATACCCTCATTTTCGTCTACAATTTCATAATCAAAACATTGTGATGGCTCTGGTAGCGTTGAGTCGTCATTTATACTTATATCTAATGGTGTATCAAATTTCCTTGCTTCTCTGTCAATGTTATTCCAAACAAATACAACGTTCTCCATAGGATGCGGTTCGGCTTCTTTTTCCGGATTCGTATGAACTGCTTCATTGCTGTCTTGATTTTGGGTTTCTGTTGCAAATTCTTTCGAGCAATTTATATTCTTTTTACAAGTTTTCATATGCACATACAAATCTGCGCTAGATTTGCACCTATGTCTACAGTTTTGACATCTTGTTGAGCTTAAACTTGACATGGATGCGCTTGAAGGGATTCTATTTGTTTGGGAGGTGCAAGTTTTTTCGTGCACCGAATGCTCCGACAAGCACTTGCTTTCAAAACCACAATTTTTGCATTTTAGAGACCCTTCTTCACCCGTTTCTGTCAACAACCTTTCTTTTAACTTGTCGAAAAAAGATTCATTTTTCTTGCGTGTAGATGTTTCTTTTGTATTATTATTGGTAACACTATTAATAACAGGTGTAAATGTGACATCTACCGGCAAACTATCTAATTTATTAGAATTACTGGAATCAGCAGAATCGCTGGATATAGATTCCTTAAATTTCTTCGTTGGTGGTTCACCTGAAGCACTTTTGTTTTGATTTGGTGTCGAAGAGTTAAGTGGTATGAGCTGAGGAATTGGTCTGGGAATTTTTCGATTCTGTTTTTGTAATTTCGAATCTTCCAACATTGTGTTATTTAAGTCTTGATGTTGTTCATTTTGTGTGACATCATTCTTAGTAGAAGTTTCAGAGTTAGCGGCGTCATTAGAGTCACTATTACAACTAACTACTTCGCGTTCCGTGTACTGTAGGCCCATTTCCTGTAAAGTAAAGAAATAATATTTTAATAAAATTTTCATTGAATGAAATAAATTATTATTTCTTATGATTATAGGATTAGGATGAGGATTTTAGTGTATAATGAGAACCAAATTTAATGTATGTATACAGCGTGTCGTTACCATCGCGACAATAAATGAACACACGTCTAACGCTACTTGCCAATAATCATAAAAAAGTATTAACGTTAAACAAAATCCATAATTAAAAAAAATATTTTTCAAACAAACTAATTAAATAAAAAAAGAAAGAAAATTTGTAACATCCTATACAACTCGCGCCACAGCGTCGCATTACAAGCCTCTCCTTCTAACATATGTTTTGTCTCTTTTAAATTCATTCAACCCATTCATATGCTTTGTGACCTTTACAAATGAACTTTACGTTATAGTTTTATACGTAAGGGTGTTCTAAAATTCTTTGTTTTGGAAAATTTAATAACTGTAAATATTGATGTTTAAAGAATGTAAGTGTTTAATACAATTTTAAAAAATTATCCCCTATATGTGTGTACATTTATTGTCGCGATTGTAAAGACACGCTGTATAATAAGTTATGATTTCAAATTTGAATGACCAAAATACTCATGTAATAATAAATTACCGAATAATTTTTATAAAACGAGTAATCATAATGTGTATTACACGTCTATAATAAAGACGTTACTATTCCACAAATGCCGCGATAGCTCAGTAGCTGGTCCCTTTTAGTTTTATATAAACGAAAAATGTAGTTTCATTTTTAATTTAAATATCTGACGTTGTAACAAACTATCCTAATTATAATTTTCAAGATAGAAATATTATAGTTATTCTAATATGTAGTTATTCTAAAATCTTTTATCGTCATAATTTGTTTATATTTTATAATAGCCTAAAAAATAATAACAATTACTCCATTTACACTTAGCCGGTGACGAATGTATGTACTGAGCTTTTTTATTTTGATTCTTATTCCTGTAACTTAGAGGATGCTGACTTAGTTTAAGGTGAATTACGTATGATTTTTTTTAAGTGAAAAGTTGCCAAACGAGCAGACGATTCACCTGATGGTGAGTGAATACCGCCGCCCATGGACATCTGCTACACCCGAGGGTTACAGATGCATTGACAACCTTTTGAAAATTGGGCTCCGGCTACCTCACTCACCAGACGAAACGCGAAAGTGTCGTACTTCCATTTTACGCTGGTCGTCTGTGAGGTCGTGGTACTTACCCGGACGGGCCTGCCCATTCGTGCAATAGCCGAGGCTGCTGTGTAGCCCTACCACCGTAAATTATGTGAATTATGTATGATAAGCCGTGATAGCTCAGTGCTCACGCATACGTAACTATGGAACATATTGAAAATAATTCAACTTATTTCATATCATTCAAACATATTGTTTTAATGAGCTGTGATAGCGCAGTGTCCGGGCGCTCGCCTTTAATTCAATATACTGGAGCAACCTGAGTTCCATCCCCGGTGCCGGCACCAATGAAGTTTTTAACTTTAAGTGCTGACTTATCACGTGCTCCGCGGTGAAGGAAAACATCGTGAGGAAACCTGCATATTTTCGAAATAATAAAAAAAAAATATATATTTTTCGAAGATATGTGAAGTCCGCCAGGGTCCGCAGTGGGGCCGCGTGGTGGACTATGCCCTGATACCCTCTGTATAGAGGAGGCTTTTGCCCAGCAGTGGGACATGTATAGGCTGTTACTTTACTTTACTATGTATATCTATATCTATATTCATGACGGCAATAATAAATCCCTAAGCTAGAAGATCTCAATTAAATGTGTATATACTTGCTCTCGATCTGCCACGTGTAGTAAAAGATGCCTAATAGGTCAATCCGCATGATCTTTATACAAAGACGTTATATTACGTTTGCCAAACAGCTTGCCAAATATGGTACTTCGTCCTCACCCCCTGCCATTCAAAGGGGAATTTTATGTTAAGAATGAACTAATATATAAAAACTTGCATTATTTCCAGGCTATAAGTAAGGCAATACTAATGTCCATACTGTTGAAGAGTCATAGACTGATAAATCATCCTATAATACCATTAAAACTCTAAACATGCATAAAGTACTATGAAAAGATTTTTCCCATATCAAATCAAAAGACGACAACAAGCTTTAAATTAAGTTAAGGTACTACATTACATTAATTTAATGTAAATTTAAAAATCAAATAAGATACATAACAATTATAAAAATAATAAAGAAAAATGTCAATTTTAACGAAGTTTAAAGCTTAAAAGTACATTGAAAATTTATCGTTGGGAATCGAACCGGTGACGCGCCACTATATTCAATGATAGTAATGGCAATACAAGACAACGCAAAGCATATTAGTGTAGGTATATTATTATCATCTATCTTTTGTTCAAAACTAATATTTACGACGATAATTTAGGATTATAAATAACGATTTTTTTTCACGAAGGAGGGATATTTCAACTATTATCTTTCAAATGTTTGTACTCAAGTTTATACGAAAGTCGTTCGGTTGTCGAAACCACAGCAGACAAAATAAGCTACCTCGCGTAACGCAAGCGACACTGTGCCTTCATGCGTGCACATAAGAGCAATGCAAGTTGCACCGGGGCCAAATAAAATGCCGGGCATTCGCGGAACGGAGCCAGCGTTAGCAACTGTGGGGGCGTGACGTCACCGGGTGCGGTTCTGCCATGCGACGACACTCACCGAGGCCGAGTGCGAGGATCGCGAATCGCCGCTCCCTTCTTCCTCCTTGCCGATGAGCGCGTCCCCGTTCGACATTTCCTCGGCGAGGCTCAGGTCGCTGGCGCCCACACGGTTGCGCCGACGGCTCGACACCAAATGACCGACCGGCGGCGTGTGGTGATTCATCTCGTGCACTGTTAAACTTTGCCTAATGTCCGCCGTGAAGTTGCACATAGAACAGCTGAAGCTCCCGGTACCGCCGTGGTTTTTCATGTGACGGTCCAAGTTCCACTTGTAAGGAGTCCGGAAGTCGCACATAGTGCACTTGATCATCGGCATTGAATGGTATTTCACGTGCTTCGTGTACCTGGCCTTGATGTGCGTCACGTAATTGCATTTGTCGCATGAGAAAAAGTTGCCCTTGTTTTTAGTGCCGGGGGCTGCGTTGCCAACGTTTGACACGTCGCCGTCGACGTCCAAACGCTCAATCAAGTCTTCTCCGCAATCATCCACTTCCATCTGGCCATCATCACAGTCCTCGACTTCCTCAAATAGGTCTTCCTCCTTCTCTGGCTCCATCGACGACGTCACGGTCGACGACGGCTGCTCCGGCACCTTCGCGGGAGCGCTCTCGCTATGCACCATTTTAATGTGCCTAACGAGTTTCTGATGGTGTCGAGATGCGTAAACGCAAAAGGCGCAATCATAAATCTTGAGCTTCACGAAGTGCACGTCGCGCGTGTGGATAAGATAAGCCCGCGGGTTCTGCGTGTAGAACGTGCACTTTGTGCAACTGTAGTTCCTCCTTATCTTGCACTGCGGCAGCTCCAAGTCGTCGGCGGCGTCCGACGAGGCCTCGGAGGACGCGTCGCCGCACAGGCGGCCTTCGAGGGGGCGCGTCGCGGTTGCCGCCTCGCCGACGTGCGCGCTCGGCGACGAGGACATCTGTTGTAGCATACTCCGCTGCAACAAAACAACGCTCGGTGTCGGTTAAACGTGCCGAGACTGAGGCGCGGGGGGCGCGGGGGAGGGGTGCGCGGGGCGGTCGCGGCCGGCGCTGCGGCGTGTGCAGTGCGCGAGAGCGTCGGCGGCTGAATGAGGCGGCGGTCGCTACTCGCTCGGCAAGCGGCAAGCGCCGAGCGAGCGGCGGGCGGCCGCGGCGCGTGGGCGCGGGACGGGGGCGGAGGGGCCGATGTCATGTGCTCCCATGTTTTTCATCCTCGCCGACGCGGCTAGGGGAGCCGGCGCGGCAGGCGACCTCCACTCGGCTGTGGCCGAACGAGAGCACTCCTCAGTGCTGCCCGTATTATATTTTGTTGTGTAACCGTAGCCGGCTAACCAAAGCTAGGTTTGGAAGCGTCGCTATCATTTTTCCACAATTCTCCTCGCCGTCGGTATATAAGGTAATCGAAGCAGACCGAGTACAGCATGCTACTTGAAAATATAACAGTAGTGATCTCCTATAACAACATTGTTGTATAACTATTAGCATATTAAAAATTGTGTAACATGTTTAACTTAGCGTTGATGTCTCTCTGATAGCCATTAAATTAGAGATAAAAGCGGCAAATGACAGATTCCGTTTGAAATGGAGTGTTGATTCGAATTTGTATGAAAAACAAAACCCGTAAAGTTTTCAGCCGTCAACTCTTCTTACAAGGTATACACCGTAGAATTAATAAAAAATAGAAAAATTAATAAATCTGAATGAAATACTCGTTTTTAAAAGATTGCTGTTGCTTAAAATTGGGGAATCTCTATTTATAGCTTCTTTCATCCAATTACTTCTATTTCATATGATACATTATACTATTCAAGTAAAATTTAGGAATTATTGTTGACAGTTTTGTTTAGTTATTACTGCTCTCTTTTTCACGCAATAACATTCATTTATAGAACGTAATAAGCTCCTTCGGGCCGCCTTGAGATAAAAAGTTTAAAAACAAATGAGCCTTCATTGAAATACATTTTTTCCTGTAACGGTATATGACTGGATCGATTACTTATTACTAACTACAATGGCTATTTCACCTTTTGGGGGTAGAGGTCCTGTTGTATAATATAGTAAAATTTGTTTACATAAATCGTTACGCCATACATACCATATAATGATAAATATAAATAAATCAAAATAGGGTAGCACAAAATAGGGTTTAAATTGCGAATACAGAATGATTCCTGATAATGCATTAATTATGTATTTAATCAGAACATTATAATATCTCGATAAACGCCTCAGCATGGCTTAATTATAACAAACTACCGAACTTTGTCAAAATGAATTATATACGCCGTATTGTTCGGTAAAACAAACTGGCTCTAACAGGACAACGCCCTATTTTTTGTATTGCAAACAGTGACCCTCTACCTACCCCGTTAAGTATAGTTCAACTTTTTAAGTATCTCTACTTCTTACAGATGTAGACGACTTACAATTTGTTACCTAGCTAAAAAGATAAATAAATGTAAGATTTAGTACGCGATAACATCTATCTACTAATATCCACAAAATATAACATTAATACAAAATAATGTTTACAATGAACTTATAACAAGACGAAACCGCTTTCTTTATCGAAATTGTTATTTTATGAATGAAGTTTATGTTTACTTTAATATGCTATATTTCATTAATCAAACCTTTTGAGTAGCTTCAAACAATCCTAATTTATTACTCTGCACAATATTAGAATCACGTGTGTTGATGTTTATGCGTTTTTACGCACCATATTTTGCACCATCAAACTCATCTGATAAGCAAAATATCCTGGCGTTATGTTAATAATTGAAAATTGTCATACTGTGCTTAATTATTGTTCCCTGAAATGTACGGTTATGCGACCTCGTGATAGTTATTGATTTAATTATCGGGTGTAACGTATGCATTGGGTTCTATCACCCCATAAAATATTCCATCTGCCCGAGGCTCCATATTTAAATATGTACCCGTGCGATATTTTTAAGAAGATATAAAGTGACCCATATGCAAGCTTACAGTATTGCTATACACGCTATATACGCTGACGCACGAGTAAAGCCGCCTCTCCTATCCTATAGAGACGTAATAATGGGCAGGGATGTTTTATGGCTTATGGAACAACTTTTTGTGGATTTTTCTTCGCCAATGTATTTTAAAGGTCGATTAGCCGAAGCTCCATTTTTAAATCGTGGATAATTTATTTAAACAATGTTTAAATTTTAAATGCAACTTATTAACATTTAAAACAGGAATAGACGTGTAAATTAAATAAATTTGTTTACAATATTAAAATGTAAACACGGAAATCAATTACTTTCATAAATTTGCAATCATGTTGCTTATACCTATAGGGTAATCCTTTTTCAATTTTAAAATAAATATTTGAGAAACACATTCACGCAAAAAAGATATTGCGCAGTGCTTGCTCCTGTTGCATATTAAGTTCATCTACGCAAGCAAACATCGAAGTGGGGCAGCGGACGTTGGGAAGCGACGCGAAGCAGCGACGCGGCTAGGGGCAGCTGTCGGACGTCCTGACGGGTGCGGGGGGGGGAGAGCGGGGCGCGGGGCGGCGCCGGCAACCGAACCAGGCAGGAAACGGAGAAGGCATCCCGTGGCACAATGGAGGCGGCGCGCCGCAGGGGGAGCCCTCGCAATCGATATGCCGTCGCTAAGGTCCGCTGGCCGCGCGGTTTGGAGCGCTGCAGAGGCGGATGCCCCTCCCCGCGTGCCGCGCGCCGCACTTGCCGGGTATTTATAGAGACCGGGGATGCAGGGACGTCGGCTGCGGACACCGAGGCCCTCTACCTGCGTATGCACCGTCCTGCAGGGCCGCGCTGAGATCGGCTCCGTTCGCGGGGCGTCCGCCCGCTTGTCGCATCCGATGTAAAAATAGTCGCGTCGAACAACTCGCCGAACTCGGTCTGAGATGCGTCGCACGTGTAAAGTAACAGGAAAGAGCGCTTCGCCTTGCTCTCGGCTCCGCGGTGAGGACGAGTGAGCCGATGCTGTGTTACCCGTCTCATAGGTCCGCAGTGACCTTTAGTGGTGCGATTGAAGCGAGTGTTCGCCTCGTTCGCCCCGTGTTCATAATTATTATCGAACACAATTTATTCCGCTTTCTGTTTACTTCGCCTAATTGTTCAACGCTCATTTTGAACATGTAATTAATATTTAAGGAGTAACACACAATGGATGACATTATTTATATACTGTTACTCGTATCTATTATATTAAGCAACTACATGTTAATCAATATCCAACATTGGTTTCCAACTTGCTGTATATGATATGTATTGAAAGATTTTTTGTAATATTTTCGTTGCGCGCTTATATCCCGTAGCATTTTCAAATCGAATCGCGGCCCGATTTCATTTTGAAATGGTCGAGAAAGGCTCGCGGAAAAGCCTCGGGGCGAAATAAAATATTATACCTCGCGTATTTTTAACGCGAAACGCGCGAGCCATCGAACCGAACGCGTACAGGATCCTACGTCGGCCATTACGATAATACAATTAGCAAAAACACCGTGCGCCGCCCGTTCCGGCGGAATATCATATTTACCTCAAAATCCAACTCGTCTCCTTTCACTCTCGCCTCAAGTTCGAAGCCGGCCCGCCATCGGGCATCGGGCATATCAAGTCATTTGGATAGGACGCGATTACTTTTGCTTTCATTCGTGAGCCGACCGCTTACCGGTATTTTGTCTACCGTGCATTCATAAAGCACGATCTTATGCTTGGATTATCGACGATAGCTCTTTATTGGCGCTTGGGGTCACCTTGTACATTAGACGAGATACAAAGTAATTCTCAATAAGTTAGAAGTTACTTTTAGATAACATTTTTTAATTCCCTCAACTATAGTTAAATGTCGTCAATGGAGCTGTGGGAAATATAATATAAATTCTTATTACTAAAATTTGTGGTACAAATTTTAGTAATAAGCAACGCGTTTTACGCATTGAATGAATCTACATAATATATAATTTATAAGCTGCCTCTAATCAAATCATTTTTTCCGTATTATGAATGTAAAGCTTCTTAAAATTTCAGTTCGCTAAATGTGAGCTTTGTACGTATCGAGTTATTGTAGCGGACGTATGAACAGTTAGACCGCGATGTAGATCTTCCAATGTCTAGTCAATATTATTGCTTCCATTGTTTGGTTTTGTGTGGTACCATGCAACTTCGCGATGTTGACAGCGAAGTAGACGTTTATCGAGTCTGTCTTTGACCATTGCTATATAACTACAAACAATACGCGTATACTGCGTGTCTTTGTGCGCGTGTCCGTGGCGTCACTAGCTGTTCTTGTAGGAGGCGGCCAGCGCAGGCATTCCGAGCGTGACTAACACTTAAAAGTAAGTGCCAGCTGAGCATGGCAGCGCTCACCTCGCCTCGGCCTCCACGCAACACGACAATTTCTTGCAACGAAATAAACCGCCATTCAACCGAACACCGATGAAACCGTTCATGATGCCCGATATAATCTTAGGCAACATTAGGAACGTTATCACGGGCACATGAAGGCGACATTAGATTAAGTACCAACTATTTAATCAATTCACGACATGAATAGGCTGCAGAACACAGTGATGTTGCACGAGGTTCGATAGCTACGAACTTTGCCTTTTTAAAATTAACAATCTTTACATATATTATGCGTTAACTTAATGTTCGTGTCTAGTTTTAAATAAATGGACTTCGTGGCGTCGTCGGTAAGCTTATTCCTATCATATCATCATACGCATTCGCGTTTCTAAAAGGCAATAACAAATCGAACGCCTCCCTCGTCCTCCGACTATCGACTAGCTAATAATATTCGGTTGGATGGCAGCGCGGTGGTGCAGCGACGTTGCGGATTTTGCGACGTAAATAATTTGCGCGCCAATTGACCTTTCGTCGGGCGGCGTCGTCGGAGTGCGGCGGCGGGCGCGGTCGCAGTCCGCTCAGACCAACACGCGCTATATATAGATGCGGCGACAACGCCTCACTCCGAGCGGGCACCCGCTAGGGGCCGGCTACGTAGGCAGTTTTCCTTTATCACCCGCCCGACAGCCTCTGGCGCGGAATTGGGGAAGCGACGCCAGAGCCGCCGTCGCTGAGACGTAGGCGACGGGATGGCGACCCACACGCTTCCCTCCCGAGATCGATACTTCACGAGTGGTCGCCACAGGAACACGGTCTCGGAAAAGCGAAATGAAAGGAGCGTTTCGGACTGGGAATACTTTTTTTTGTATAAGCCGACGTTGTGCGTTGAGCGATTTTAGCCTTCGACGCTTAGTTATTGCACTGTACAACATTGGATGTACTCTGAACTGTTATAGTCGTGACACACGCAGAAGCGGTTGTCGTTTTCGTAACTGAAAACATCGCCGTCCCTACGGCGCCTTGTGACCGCTAAATGTCTATGTAGGTGTGATAGATACACTACGATGAGTCGACGCGGGCACGTCACCGGTCGGACGGGTAATTATCATAACCTTGAAGAAGGTGGCCGCTACTCTCTTGGCTCGCTTCGAACAATGAAAGGAGTGCGCCCGGCGGGGCCGTCGTGGCGGCGTCGTTCTCGCGTGGAATTCGTACCGAGCGCGGTGGCGTGAGCCGTGCTCGTTTAAAGATGGCTGCGATAAGGCGCGGTGACGCTCCTCGGGCGCGGGCGTCGTGTCGGCGCCGCGAGAGTGTGTGCGTGCGTTGGGCCGGTGTGCTGGCGTGGCGGTCCGCCCCGCACCCCCCGCCGGCCCCCCTCCCGACCCGCGCCACCACGTTCCGCAACATGTGCGGCGGCCCCGGACCGCTCCGCCGTGCAATGGCCAACACAGCAGGCGCTCAGGCCATCCCGCGCCGCAAACTGATAGCGTGCCTTATCAAAGCACCAGATAGCAGAGGTGCTGCGCTCGATTAGGTGTCACGGACGCCCCGCTCTGGCCAACACCCGGCTTGTGCATGAACGCCGTGACGAGTTGTTTACGCGGATAGGTCTCAATTTCGCTCCACATTACGAGGCAACATGTTATTGCCGAGCTGTCGCAGATCGAGTTTTAATCGCAACGGTGTCTATGAATTAAGGGACTTACGCCGGCAAATTGTTTACGAGGATTGTGCATACTCCATTCGGAACAACCCATTACGATAATTGTATTGACTAACGCACGCTTGTTGTTTCCACGTCTCGTAATAAGAGCGAAGTAAAGAATACGCGGTTCGGCGCGCAACGGTCTTGCCTGTTGGTTAGTCGTTCCTCGGTTCAAATTTCAAAAGTTATGCCGCCGATTATGTCACAGATTAATTCCCTCTTTTTCATCGAAGTGTAACTATCTACTAATGTTCGGACGGCAAAATAATTTCCTAACATCACAATCGGAATAATTCGATCAATAAATTCAATTACAACTCAATATTATTAAGTATATACAAAAAAGAAGACCTAATGTGTCACCTTATCATATCAAAGAAACCGCCTCTTGAGACGTTCGTAGGAACACGTTACTATATAGAGCATTTTTTAAATAGTTTTCTCACATTTAATTCATTAGTGCTTTGTGACCAAACGGTAAATGGACGACCATTATGTACATAAATCGTACACGAACGGAAAAAAAATTATGCAAAATATATTAGAATATTGAAATAATTCAACATAACATTTGTCATTGCCGGATATAGTTTGCAAGAATAATTGCGATAGTTATATGACCATGTATAAAAAAAGTAAAGTAACAGCCTATACATGTCCCACTGCTGGGCAAAGGCCTCCTCTATACAGAGGGTATCAGGGCATAGTCCACCACGCGGCCCCACTGCGGATTGGCAGACTTCACATATTTTCGAAATACATTTTTTTTTGTTATTATTTCAAAAATATGCAGGTTTCCTCACGATGTTTTCCTTCACCGCGGAGCACGTGATAATTCAGCACTTAAAGTTAAAAACTTCATTGGTGCCGGCACCGGGGATCGAACTCAGGTTGCTCGAGTATATATTGAATTAAAGGCGAGCGCCCGGACACTGAGCTATCACGCTATCACGACCATGTATAAGTTCACTCACAATTCTTAATGATTAACCAAACAACGAATAACTACGCCTCGCTTTACCATGTTTTCGTTCGTCTACTGTAATTGCCTGAGTCGCAATAATGTTGATAATTTATTGAATTATGGTCGACTGCGACAACTTCGGTTTATAATTGGGCTGATATCTACTGCGCACTGTAAAAGCAAGAAAGTAACGTCTATCATCCTCGTGTATCGGGGTATGTAATCCATTGTCGTGAGCATCGACACAAAATAAGGAAAAGGTGAAGAAAAGTAAATAATGTATGCCGAAAACAACAACAGTTTGTGTAGTGAATCAAAAATTTTATGTTAAAAGTAATAAATTTTTCAACACAAAAAGTAAATACAGATTATGGTCTAGAAGATATGATATGTCGAATGCCAATTGGTACTTGAATTGCGTGTAAACGCTGACTCAATAATTATTGTAACCCGATTTTCGCCAACTCGTTTCTTGCAATCTTCATCGTATGGATATTGTGTGTGTATCCCGATATGCTATTAGGACTGACACTGTTGACTAGGTTGTAAAAGAAGTAAACGTGTACAAACGTAGAACGTTTGGTCAACATGTCCCGTAAGTTATCTCAATCTGTGTTAATAGATAACGTATCCAACACAAAAACTTACATCACCCGCTACTCGAGAAAATTAACAACGTCTTTTCGGCGGGTTTCAAATGCCATGGCCTCTTCTTGTCGAGACCACGTTAACTTTGAAAGATGTGTCGAATTGTTCTTATCATTCCGTGATTTTATGAATCTTTATCTATATCAGTGTACTGTTTTTAACAATGAAAGCGACTTGAGCTATTACAATAAGTCAATACTAACAAACCATGCAATCGAAGGAAACAAGTAAATCGTTAACTCGTGCCTGCCTGATGTAGAGCTGTTAATCGTACGGCCATGATTAGATTACTAAACTCACTGGAGTATATTTCACAAGGAATTAAAGAACTATCAAGTAATTGATAGCTGAATATTACCGTTTTATAGTTATGTAATGTTTTAATTTCTTTTCTGAGAAGTTAATGATTAAACAATGGCTCCAGTTTACACGCATGCATTCCGTGAGTACGGCTCTATATTCGTGTAATCGTAGCAGAAGGATATATCTTATCATTCCCGCAAGTTATAAATGTACGATTTGTAACGGCGGTGAAACCAATAGAGAAACTCTGCACTGGGCCGGCGATGCTTGTAAGCATGTTGTTGCAAACGCGTCGCATGTGTGCGTCGCTCGAAGAAACCCAGGAAAGCGGCTACGTGTCGCAAGAAGCCGTTGAAGTAACATAAGCGCGGCAAATTATCAGGGTCGCGCGACGAAGGCACCGCTTCGGTACCGTCGGCCGCCGCTGCCTACGCGGCTGTATACACCTCCATAGCGCCTATGTACTCGACGCGGAGCGAGTAAACAACTTCGGAGCCGACGCTGCCAGCACGAGCGGAAAAATACGGACGTTGCAAAGGACGCACGCTCCGCAGTACGACAAAGAACAGTCACGCGGCTCCCCGAGCGGCGACTATATGCGAACAAATTTACGTTCGGCTTTACATAAACCCACACGTGACGGTGACGATCGAAGCCCCGGCCGCAGAGTGGCATGCGAGCATGGTCGTTTTTTAGCACGATGGTGGTCCGCCATATTGTAACGTTTGCTTGATTCAAACGAGTTTTGTTGTGCGCAAGCGCAAGCAGCCGGCCGCCAGCTGCTTTGAGTCAGGTGGTGCGTGTCCTCGCGAACTCTACACAGGAACTTTGCCGTCACTGTTTCGATTGCGCCCGGTACCTGATATTTTGCAGCCTAAAATGCTTGCATGTCATATTTAATTTAAAGAGAATAATCGAATAAGCTAATAAGCTCGGATTATGATACTAACGTTCTTAACTTTCTGTTAAGAACATATGTTATACCGAGAGTGTAATGATAACAGAATCAAAATTATGCAATAACACATTGAACCACCGATTTGATCTGATAATTCGTAAGCGCGCTGAACCAATAACTGGCCTTGACATTCTAGAGTTGGAACGACACCGTGCTAAACGGGCCCGGTCGCGTCTGTAAATATCGACGCTTAAAACAAAGAAGGAGCCGGGTGAGACGAAAAAACAATGGTCCGAGCGCGCTTAGGTCATATTTAGGTGGTGCGCAGTGAGGTCAGTAGCGAGTGCGACGCTCGTCCGCCGCGCTGGCAACACATGGATGCGGTCTCCGCTTAGAGCGACCACGCACGCATTACGTGCCGCCTACAAAGCAGCGTGCGGCCTATCTACGGGCAGATTATCAAGTACGTAGAATATAGCACTTGGAGCGCGTGCCGCTCTTCGTTGTTGGTCGGGTGCGGACGGCGGGCGCGGACACGACCGACCTCTTTTCCCTACTGTGACGCACACGCGACAGCCGGCGGCGGGGCGATAATTCCATTGGAAATTAAAACATCATGCCGCCGGTGCCCGCCGTCGATAACGAGCCCGCGGCCCGAATCGCACAACCGGTCAATATGAATAGTCTATCGTTGGTAGGTTCTAATATAGATGGCTAACACCCCTAAAGTGTCCCGAAAAGTGATTTTTATTTTTTTAATTTATTTCAAACGATGTCTCATCTAACTCCGTGTTCAAGTGTACTGCGTATGTTGGTAATTTGCCAATAGCTTACGGCACCAGTACAAGATTGTCCGTCTGTTTAAGTGGCTTGCAAAAATGCGGCATACACGAGCGGACAATAATAGTTCATGCGCATTAGACCTATGTGGCTTCACAGAATCCCCTCGGCGAGGCTATCGCTGATAACGTTATCTCCGCTATGTTGCTGCGATGGCAATTCAGCGTAGCATCATCTCTTGGCAATAACCGATTTTTTTACTATAACATCTTACATCCGAACCGCATTTCAGCTATGAATTTACGGGATATTAAATCTAGTTTCGTTTATTTCATCACATTCCATTATGACATATTATTCTTATTATCAAAAACACAAGTGGTGAAATACGGATTGTAAATATAGCATACAGAAACTGATATTTTTTTTTATTCTAAGCTTAACGGCCATTAGTCCAATAAGTGAGGAAATATGTATATCATATTTATTAACAATCTATTTACTGTTTGTTCGTTGTTCGAAACCAGACTATGTTTACATGTACAAATTTTATATAATAAGAGACTTGTTAAGTATTAAAGAGGAGCGGTAGAAGTCGAAGGGGCCATCCCGATGTGGATCTACCTAATCGTGCGGGCAACATGCAAGAGGTGACGGCGGTGCCACTAAACGAAAATGGCAGCGACCCCACTAGCCTGCCCTCGGGAGCAGGGAGGCGGCCCGACCTCCATTCTTCGCCAACCTAACTCTACGTAATACGGATCGACCTTGTTACGTAAGAGCCTGTACCACCTGCCTATATATATGCCTTCGTGATGAGTGTCGAACAACTCTTAATTGTGAACACGGCAATGGAAATTGATAATAACGGACATTAATAACATTATGAATGTTTCAAAATCTTTTAAGTATATGCATAGAGTGCTCTCAATAAAAGTCACTTTTCTGACGATCGTTTTGTGTATTTCTTTTTACAAAAGTATGTTGAATACCATGTTTAGGAAGGCTAGTAATTGCTTGTAGAAACGCCTGTGCAATATATACTACTACTACTATCTTTATATGTACTAGACCAGCTTCTATAAGCTAAGCTTTACAGAATTAAGTTAAGACTATTCTGAACTTAATTCTGTAAATCTTAAAAATGGGAAGTAATATGTATTACTTTATTTCTCTTATTTTTGCTATTACATTATTACAATACATCACACGTTTAGTGATCCGACACGTTTATATGACCGTCAGTTTGGATCTTTAATAGGCAACATCAGTTTTTTAAACTCTTTCCATTAAAAAATGTGGGCCAAATTAAGCACAAATATATTGTGAACGTAGCAAGAGTTTGTTATTGACTTAATGGATTGGATCGTTTTTCAAAGAAATTTTGGCCGAAAATATATTTTTACCTAACTAGTCGGGAAGACGTACTGGGCTTTCCAATTCCTTGCGTTGTATTCCGACATACCTAGCTATAAACCATCGTCTGACGATCTCAGGCGGGTAAATCGTTCAGAATTTATAACATCACTAACATGCAGGCAGCAACAATTATGTACCAACATTAATTAGTGACCAAAACATTAATCTATCATTCTTTAAATATCACTGCTCGATATGGGTTCGTCTAGGGCGTCCCGTCTCCCCTCTATCCTTTCACATGACCAAACCACGGAAGCACTTCTTTTACAAATGTACCTTTTTAGTTGGCACATCCTCTTTCGAACTATATCGTTTTCATACAATCCGATTTGCCATTATATTAACGATTTCAAATTTTCATCCCATTTTATATCCAAATATCCCTTGATAATAAAAAGTTGACTTGTACTTAATCATGTTGAGTAAATATGAACCAATTTCGAGTTTTCTTTCATGTTTTAAACGACAGAACCGCTGATGTCTTGAAAGATAGCATTTAATGTAAACTAGACGGCAAAGTAAGGTAACATCTATCAAAACTTCATAAAGTGACAAAATTTTTTGAAGAAATTTAAATTTATGACATCGAAAAAAAGTAAAATAATTAAACACATGTAAAACATTATGGTATAAAATTAATTTTGTAACATATTTAATTAAAACTTTTATTGAATATTACAGAGGCTTATTTAATAGTTTTATCATGTAAAAAATAAAATTGAGCGCCCCAATCTATAAAACAAAATAAATTTAGACCGCAAACATAATAACACTACTTTGGCATCTACTGTCTTACTGGTTGGCGTATACACACGTTCCACGGCCGTAAATAACGACGGCAAAAAAAAAATAAGTATTCTAATATCTACAAATAAGCAAACCTACTAACATTTCTAAGAAGACGATATGCATGTTTCGCGATGTTACGGAGCGATAACAATACTTTCCTGCTATCAATAAAACGTCACGAGAACCGTCGTGTTATACGCCGAGGGGATATCGAAAATCCAGTCTCAGCGGTGGCCGACGCCTCAAGGGCCGTGTCCGCTTATGGCTATGAATATGTTGTGCAGGATTCTGTCCGGCGGTGCAGCAAAACGAGAAAAAGCACACGCCAGCTGCAATGCAGCTGCCGTCGCCTCTCCGCATGGCGCAGAGGTGCGCTCCAACAATCTCATAACGACACACGCGAATTATTCAACCGTCTAACGCAGGTGTTACGCTTAGACGTCTTCGACTTTGATCTCATTACGCCGTTATATATAGATAGGTAATCGAAGCTGCCTGTGGCAAATATGTTTAAAGTTGCAGGGATGAACTCTAGAGGAACTCGTAAAAAAATAGGTCACAATCTTGAGCTTGGATCGAGTGCCGTATTGTAACTACCTGAGAAACATTTGCTTATAAAAATTATGATATAAGAAGAATGAATTTCTCAATTTTTTTTACACCAAATTCACGCTCATTAAAATTTAATTACGACAATGGTAAAAGCATGAGTTGTCGTTGAACGCGAAAATTTATGAGTTCTTTTTTCGTGCTTCTGCGTGTATTTTAAAGGTTGGCCTAAGCGTAACTGCAACTTTTTAATGTGGTAACAACTTCTTGTTTTAGCTAAGCACGCCACCGTTTTAATGTAAAAGAAATTACAGTTTCAAAGAAGTGCTGAGCACGATATTCGACGTGCTTTTAAGTGCCAACAGGCGATTAAAAAAGTTACTTCTTGGTCTCTATTCGATTTGTCAAAAAATATATGCTAAAATCTCGCGACTAGCGATTCCTAAAAACCGTACTTATAAAATAATACGTTTTAACTGTAATGAAACGAAATTTAAAAGTTAAATTTTAGTTGCTACTGTGTTAAGGACTGTTTTCTTTACCTCCATAAAACAAACGCTATTAACATTGCACACCACAAATTGGAGAGGCGTTCACTTCTCAGTTTAATGGGTTTCTTTGATTTTTCATAACAGCTGTCATAAAAAATTTTTTATTGTATAGCCTAAATAAAACTTAACACTAATAGAGTGCGGCGCATTGGATGAGGCAATTTTATTATTAAGGTGTTACCATAATCCATGGTAAATAAATATATAACGATAGTCAACAGGTGTACTTTAAGTGTAGTCAATAAAAGTTGGTGACTTTGATGATAGTTAATGTTGATGACAAAAGAATTAACAGGGAAAACACGATGAATAAAATTGATGTTGTGGAGGTGAACGACGCTGTCGGTAGGAAACGCCCTAGACGAAAAAATATATCGACCGGATTGGCGGCGTAGTACCGAAGAAGGCCCAAGTTAAAGTACCCGTGATCTATATAACCGTAGATGTGAGGAAGCGAGAGGCGAAACGGACGTCAGTATCACAAAATGTTTAGAAATATTTGAATATTCCCCTTATATATTTGTCCGTATTTATGTCGGAATAGAGTCAACATTCCGATTTTTCATAGAGTTCCTCCATTTACACACCCAAGTCGCCTTCAGGCAAAGTTAAAGAGAATTATAATAAGATCCACGTGTAACATTCATGTTTTTTCCTTTTCCAGATAAATATATTGTAAGGTTTTATTTTACGCATTAACGGTTCTCGCTTTTGAACTCTGAAAACACTGGCCAAATCAGATCAAAATCGCTTATGTTTAAGTCTTGTTCAGACAGCTGCTAGACTCCTCACTGTCTAGCTAGCATACGAAGGCTTGCCCATTATAGTCATTTATTATTTTATGTCTTGTAATTAGCAATTTTGTAAAACATTTAATGTTATAAACGGATTTGTACTATAACTGGTGGTATAACATTTGCAAATCCACGCCGACAAAGCTTCCGCATTCTTATTATTACAGCCAGCTAACCTATCTTTCGAATAACCCCTTTGCTATGAGATGTTAATTCCGCTGCCTGCGCTAGCCTTCTGAGTTAAAGGACCCTCACACTATCTGTCTCATATTTTATTCTTATATATTCCTTTTCAGGGGAAACTAACGCGTATTACTTTAAATTTAAACTGTCTTCTTAATCGCAAAAAACTTTTACAACATATTTTATTTTGGACTGGGCTAGTTTATTGGAAATGAAGTAAATAAAGTTGACCCAACAGAATTAAAAGCTGACAGCTGCCAAGAATACATTTTCAACGTTCAGAAACGCCGAACGGGTCCTACACAAAATGATATTGTAAAAGCAACAGAAACGCTGTAGGCCCGGGATGGCGAGACCTCCGCCCAACGCGCACAAGGCCGGTCGAATTTCGCCTATGACTACCTACCAACATAACTTCGCGCCTACCAACCTAACAGTTTTAGAACACGATGCTTTGTTACGAATAATTCGGCTTTTGCGTTCAACAAATTCGTGTACGCCCACAATTAACTAATTTATAGGGAGCGTCGCTGACACGTGTATTACACAGTAATATTTCTTGCAATATTGTAAGCCTTTATGTGGAAGTAAACGACGAGCTTTTATGCAGAGTTCAAACTGAAAAAGTAATACGTTCCAAAAAAAAAATTGTTATATTCTAAAGTCTATCTTTACACATAATTGTGAATAGGTATGTGACAGCCGAATTGGGCCCATTGTTTTCAACATGCATCATTCAAATATGTAAGCGAACAAAAGAAATTAAAAAGTTCATCCCTGGTTTTAATAAATAAAGTACGGGTAAACGTTGTTCATTTGGTTTTTGGTTGTTTACTTTTATTTAATCATTTGGAGTTTAATCATTAATTGACTTTTTTGACGTCTTCGAACGAGAACAGCGTAAATTCCCTATTTGGTTAACGTTCTTAATATAGTGATATCTGATTATAGTATAGATGTTGTACCATTAGAATAGTTGGCATCCATCAAAGGCGGTAATTTAGTTTTTCGCTGGCCTTTGCGTAAAAGCAGCAGATTTAGCAAATCCTAGTTGGGAGTCCCGGGTCGACCACTCCTGTAGGGAGCGCTGCCACCCCGCCTGTCACCCACCCCCAACTTTCACTCTCTTGTGCGTCGGGGATCTCGACCCCGGCCTCAGCAACGATACGCCGTTAAAGCCGATTTACACACAAACAGATCTAGGTCTACTGCTCATGACTTTAAGTGCGAGATTCGCGTTAGGTGCTATTTTGAAACGCGGGGAGAACTTTCAGTGTTGCGACTGGGGCGTAATAAGCGCCGCGATTTCGATGCGCAAGTTAAGTTTATAACTGCCCAAGAATAGAGGCGAAATTCGCGTAAACTTAATATTTTAACACGCACCAAACGTGTTGGTGAAGACGACTCCGGACGACGAACGCCGGATCCCTCGTCAACGGGCAAGCCGTACATATACCGACGTATTTCGTGGCATCTATATCTCAGAAACCTAGCAAGGATTATGTCCGTCATTTTTATAATTGAGAATTAAGGTACACTTTCATTTCCAACCACGAGAACCGCAAACAATTTTCGTTAAAGCAACAAACAATGGTGGAGTACAATACTCCACTTTGCTCGTTTATATGAGTAAGTCACGTTTTAAGTGGCTTGTATCTGTACGATAATAGAGAAAACAACCCGTGTTATTTACTGCTGGGATCAGTGTTAGTGCAACCGAGTGCCGTTGTCACCGACTTGATCGTGTTACAAATATTTCTATTCTACCTTTATGATTAGATGACGTCGAAGGCAAAAAGCATTAACGGAAATCACGAATGTGATCTAAAATGCAAAAAGTACCTAATCGACCCAACGAACAACATTTGAAGGTTTAAAAAGATCGCGGAGTTTGTTGTGAATACTTATTTGTATATATACATAATACAAACATAGAAGTATCTTGGCAACACTTGGTGACAATGGCGATAGATGAAAACGTAATGGAGCAAGAACGTCTGGCGACTGTTGCCACCGAATTAATTGTTGTGCACACATATTGCGCTATGCGAGACAGTACGTAGGTGGAGACATGTTATAGGTACATATAGTAAATAGGAACGACGCAAGAGCAGGGCAAAGACAGAGCAGAGCCCGAGGTCGGGCGCGCCCGCGTCGTCGCCGCCGAGGCGCTCCCGCTGCGACCCTACGCCGCACGCGATAAGGCACACATCGCCGTGCGCTCACTGACCTCACCGCACCGCCGACAAATAATAAATATGTAACACTGATAAAACCGCAGAAGCGATGACCGGAAAGTATTTAGGGATTCTCTTTCGGCTGACGGCCGTCGGGTCATCGCGCCCGACGTCGCCCGTCTACCTGCGTCGGTGGCGGGTCGACTGCTCGCTGGTCGACGTCGTGGTCGCCACCGGCTATTTCTGGTGCGGGGCGACAGGATCGGGCCGAAATAGCCGGTGGGCGTGCGGCGGTGTTGCGGCCACCGGCGGCGGGCCCGTGGGCACGAGTGGCTGCGAGAGAAATACGAAGGTCGGGCGCGCTACGTACCTGTTTGCGTGCGGAGCTGGTGTCGCGCGTCTCGAACAACACTCGTGTCGGTGGCGCGCGGCTGACTGAGGCGGACAGCAGCGAGCGTCGCCGCGGCAGCAGCGGCCCCCGCGCGCGCCCCGCGCCGCGCCCGCTGCATTCCGTGCGTGAGCCCGCCGCCGTCGGGAGAGCCGCTGGGCCGCTTCCACGGACACCGCCTCACCAGCGCCGCCCGACGCCTTCCCGCATCCCGCACGCGCCCGCTCCGCTCGTCGCCACCTTCGCGTGACCCCGCCGACCCGCACAACACTTGGACGTTCACGAGATTGCTTTCGACACGCCCTTGTAGCACGATGTCACTGAAAATCTGATATTGAAACTAAAACTCATCCATTGTTCTTGAAGATGGTTAGCCGTTATTACCAGTGTAAAGGATTTAACGTGATTCAAAGTAATTGGTGGGTATAGTCTACCTAGATTTGCATATGTGGACTTAGGAATACTGATACAACACAGTGAATTGGCCAAACTGTTTTTGAATTCGTTTTTCGTTAACCGACTTAATACTTGTAACGGTGTAAAGTTAAATGTTATCTTCATACATTTAAACATGTTAATTAATCATCAACCATGGAATTCATATACCTTTTGCAGCTATACAGCATTGCAAATAGTAAATATTAAATTGTAATCAGTTGCTTGTCGAGTAATTACATTATAAAGCTTTTAGACATGGGTAGCCGCCACACGCCCGGCCTGTGTGGACGTCCCTGTTTGAAGATCAATATCGCGGTGTTCCCGTAACAGATAAAACGGGCCCGGATTTTAGCTTGAGGAAAAACATATCTCTGAAAAGTATTATCATTTAAAAGTATAATTTAAACCATTATAATTGCTATTACTTCTCCCTTAGTAGCACAACAACATTATTGGATACGCGAGTCAATTATATGTTACGCATTCAATGACGTCCTAGTAGAAAATTAAATTTATATACAACTTTCTGATAAAAATACATTGCAACATGTCAGTAAATAATTTTAGACCTGTATCAAGTAAGTTGGAATAATATGGCATAGATTGTTTTTTTTTAAATAACTGATACAATCTTTCACCGAAATTATGTTATTAAAGCCTTTCTAATTAAATCTAAAGCAAATCATCTCACAAAGTTGTTATAAATAATTGGCAGTTTGACTAAAGGAACTTTATTTTTTTATAATTATAAATAAGAGATGAGAAAGATATTTAAGGTTAATTTAAAATGATTAGTAACCTCCAATTACATTCTGTGACACCTTACATGGTTCTATATGACAAAGTCACCACTTAATCGAATAGTAACATTTATTTCCGTCATTAATTAATAATATCTTAGTAAACTGATAATAAAGAGTTAAAGCTATTCTTTTTACAGGTACATTACCCTGCCAAACCTCTTTAATGTTGTTCGGCACGTCACTCTAAGCCTATCATTCGTTTTTATATTGGAAATTTTAAATCAATCTCTATTACCCACGAGGGCTTTACGTCACGGCGACCCTGACTATCCAGATGAATAGTTTCTGTTTGACGACGAAATAGGTCAAACGAAAGCAGAGGTCTAGATCCATTAGTAAACGAGCCCTATTCATCGTATTGCGTTATCATAATTACCCGTACTTTGTTATAGCCTAATATTCCCAGGTCTCGCGTGTTTCGTTCCTCGCGGGAGAAAAATAAATAATTATTGTTAATTACAAATTCCCAATCGCCGTAAGAAATTTACTTTGACTCATAAAAGTCGAAAGAAACTGTACCGCTGAGTTGATTACAGTCTTGTCAGTTGTATTCCAAGAGTCGACGTCCACGTCTGCTTTTTAAATAATTCAATATAATAAGAGCACTTAAATTAGCAGCCAAAAAATATAACTACTCGTGAAGTTACTTACATAAGTGTATATGATTGAATTCCTCCCTTAGCAGGCTCCTTCCTTTTGTAGACATTCCCCGTGTCCGAACGAAGATGTTGCCTCTCGTTTGGTATGGCTCAAGAGTGGAACCATTTGCAAGCGCCAGTTTTCTCTTCCGAGTACGATGTGATTATTCTAAAGGTAAAAATTAATAGGCCTTTATTGAGTGTTCACCAACTGAGACGATGTTAGTTTACTTCAAATATGATAGTAGTCAATTTGTTAGTAGAAGAAGAAGAAGAAGAAGAAGAAGAAACGTTTATTAATTTAAGAAAGCTAAATAAATTGTAGAGATGACCAATTGGCAATTCATATTGCTTTCCGCCATTGAAGTCTTTTAAGCTCTAGAAGAAATTATCTGTTCCGACGGATATGTATAAAAAAATATTGTGATTATGATTTTCAGATTTAATTTATGCCAACAATTGAAATCTTGGTGTGACTTTAAATTATACTTTAATAACCATGCATACAGTTTTTGAAAATGAGTTCATTTAGTAATTAGTATTTTACTTGTACTTGATAATTGTTTCTTGTGTAATTCTGAAAAAAGAAGAATCTTTAAAAAAGTGTTATCTCCACTCTGTGACACTGCTTTTACTCACATTCATAGCAGTTGTACATGCATCACAGGATTATCAGGATTTAATATCCATAAGTTATTAAAAATGTACCTTTCAATTCGACTTCGACGTACCGGATTCAAACTAGTAACCTGCGGTCCCGAGTTAACATCACTAAGCTTGGTAACTCTGTTCTATTATTGCGCCTAGCGAATAATTATTACAACGTCAAAAATTATGAATAAATTCCATTGGAAAAAAACTTTAAAACGATCGCTTAGATTTACCCTTATACTATGCGTTGTTCAATGAAATTTAAATTAAAACGCAGGACTTTATCACGTTTAATTATTTTTATTGAGTTAAATCCAAGCGGATCAGCAGTACTCTTTCTGCGTAGCTCGGACTACGACGACGGACGACGGACGAATTCTGGCGTTAGCATAGGATAAACTAAAAAATTGGGACGTTTTATTACTCAGACTATTCCGTAACCCTGGCTGTCGATAAATGTTCCAAAGGCGGAATTGTAATAATAACTTAAACGCGATGAAGTCAAAAAAATAGTTTTATTTACAACTAACGTTAATGTTTTATTTTAATTCATAAATTTCGGTGTCCATTTATATTCATCCTATGCACGGCTGCGAAGGTGGAGAAATGTCTTTTTTTAATGAGGTTTTCGCAACAACAGCTTTACAAGGCCCGTAGAAATGCTACAGTTTCCACGTGCTTGTTAAGACCCTACAAGTAGAGTCACGCACATATACATGTGTGTTTTGTCAGGGGTACTGCAGACCGTGTGCTATCGTCGGGTATGAGGGTCGACCGTGTTAATAGTTTGCTGGGAGCGGCGAGAACCGGCCTGGAACGGGGGAGCAGCTGTGAACGCGGTGTGTTGGTTTCGACGTGCCCGTAGGCGTGAATGTTCTGTGTACTTGTGCGTGTAGTGTTTTGGAGCGGGATCCCCGATATATATGTTGGTGAAGAAACAACGTAAATGAACGAACGTTATATGTTGGTGATAAATACTTCCATAAATAAATTTGTATAAAATTAGTCAAATTGTCAGAGAAATAAGCGGTTATATAATGTCATTTCCAATTAAAAGGTTCCAACAGATTCTTGAAATAGACAAAGAAGCTTTTGAAAAAAAAATTTACCAACCAATTTTAATTTTCAAAAGAGGCGACAAACGTGCTTGCTTAGATAACATCCGATGGCTAGCACTCATAACGGAGATGGCAAGTGACAATCGCTACCCGTGGACGTCCGACACTAGTGGGGTTACCCGTTACGTCAGTCACCGACAAAACCCACCAGAAAAATAAACGTTCACTTGATATCGGGCTTTTAAGAGGACGTGGGACTTCCCCGGCAACACGGCAGATAGAACTTCGCTATTTAAGTAGCCTTTATTTGAGACTCGTAAAGAAAGTTGCATGGTGGTAGTCATGATTTGATTTTTGGTGTCAATTTAAGGTTGCAGTTCGTGTTAAGCAATTGCACGTATTGCGTACACAAATCTGTCTTTTGTACATACAGATTTGCTAAGATGAGATGATTCTAAGAACCCGGAAGAAGTTGATACACAATTGTTTCAGACTTATTTTTCAACGATCAGTCCAATGTCTTTTCGTAACTAATCATCTTGGCGTTTACTAAATCTTGCGTCTATGTATAACAATTCGACAAGTTTCAAGATAACAGAACCATATGTTATGACATACTTTGTTGAATATTTTTGCTGAGCATTAAATAAAAATATACTTTGTAAATCAACGAAAGTTCAAATTCGAGCGGAGTCACAGCAGAGTTCCACTATTCACCTCCTGGCTCCATCATTAGATCAGCTCCAAGATACCAAATTACAGTTTCGTAAAGTTGCAATTTGATACGACGTTAAGAAGTAGATTAAAATTGACTTAACATTACATTGTTTGACACTTAGTTACACGTGAAGCTAATTGTTAGCTAATAATAGCTTTTATTAGCTAACATTATTATGTGGAACGTAATCTTTCAACATTGATAGAATGTAATACAAATTCAAAACTGTGAAACTTGTGTTTCTCTAATAAAAGGAGCTTAAGGAATCACAAAGAATGTAGGAAGTACTTACCATAAAAAAAGGTCAGAGCAATTCATGAACTTATAAATTAAAAAGACATCTACTTGTATACGTAGCAAAAACTTGATGTTAAATATAATGAAATGCGGAGCCTCAATGCTTGGGTCGGTTTGAGATCATTCACAACTGCCCTACTTTACATCCAAAACGTAAGGCTTATAGCTTTACGAATACGTTAGTATAAAATAAATGAGATGAGTAATCCGACCTAAATGTAGATGACTCCAGCAACAATAGATATTCTAGGTGTAAAAAAATGAAATAGTTATAATTCACAAATAGTAGGGAATCGTTTTTCACATATACTTATAAAAATATAAACAAAATATATTTTTGCAAAAAGCATTAAGTTAGCATTACTTACCTGGGTTTAAGTGTGTTTATATTATAATACAATAATTTAAATTGATAAAAAAGAGCTTTTCCGTTTTTGACTTTATTCTCACAAAAAAAAAATGAATGAGAACTCAACTGTGGTAGGGCTACGCTGTGGCGTGCGATTCTAAGTTCTCCCAACTACCATTTAATAATAAGCCACAATTTATTTTAATAATGCACATACGACAGTAGTAAGAATGAAGTTCCGCAAATCCAAATCTGGCGACCCATGCCCTACTGTAGGGCCACGCAACATCTTCGCTGTTGCACTAATTGGCAGGTCTGGTGAGTGGAGTAACCGGAGCCCACTTAAAAGGTGCTACAGGTGTTGCAAATATCCATTGGTGGTGGTTATCACTTAACATTAGGAGCCAGCTCGCTTGCCACCTTCTCAAATGAAAAAAAGAATGAAAAACGAATTACAAATCAACACATACAAGTATCTGAATAATATTTTCCGTAATTATTACATCCCAATTTTGAATTTTGAAAAAAATTCAATACCACGAAATTATATAAACCTGTAGTCATATGAACACATAAATCTTTGCCAGCACAATATATTCACATAATAAAAATTGCTAATTTTCTTTCTAAATTATGTAGTAGTTAGTCAGTTATACGATCCTTCTTCGCACAGTTGTATAGTAATTAACTATACACAAACAGGCTCTGTTTTGTAAGTTTGAAAAAGTAATAAGTATTTTTTTTTATAATTTATAGTAGAGTGTAATAAAATTATTTGCGTAATTACCTAAAGAATGTTCGACAAACAAGCTTCGAAGAAAAGCGCCTTAAAGGATTTAAAGACGTTTGTTCATTTTAGCGGTAGCACATATTGTTCTACATGAAGGCGCTGTATTTTATATTCGAATCGATAAATATTACCTAATAAATAACGATTAATTTTTAATAAAAAATAAAATATGCGCATACACTACATATTGTTTGAATCAGACTATCGTTTCTTACGGAGTGAATATTTGTAAAAATTATTTAGCATACCTACGATTTTAGCTAATAACTTTACTCATATTTTTTGTATTCACAACCAATAGAAAAATCTGCCGAATAATATCTGACAATTTGCAATTCCTTTATTTATGTGGGTGACACTGAAAATTCTAAGATAATCATAAAACGGCAGAATGTGGAAATTGGCAAATATTTTTATTGAACAACAATAGTTAGTAGTGTCCGTTCCTCTCTATACATCTTAGCATTCGATGGAACCACTAAGAAAAGCAGAGGGCCAATTCTTCTTTACGGCGGGTTCTGGCATCTACGGCATTTTCAATGCACCCACCACATCTTCTGGGCTCGTAAAGTGAATACCTCGAAGTTTATGTTTGATTCTTGGGAACATTGAAAGTTATATGGTGCCAGGTGACTCAGGTGACTCAGGGCATGGGGACACTGCTGAACAAAGACCTTCTATGCTCAGGAAGTATTAGCGCATAGTCCACTACGCGACGCTACAGCTCATTGGGAGACTTACTATCATTTCGATTTATTTATTTTATTATTATTTTCTAATATGCACGTTTCTTCATTATTGTTATTTCACCGCCGAGCACATGATAATTCAGCCGGCAGCACGATTTGATCTGAGGTTGTTCAAGTGTGAAAACTTATTTTAAGATGACTCATTATCTCGAAGGGAGTACCTGCCATTGTCAAATAATTAAATGTTCGTTTCACGGTATGTTTGTGTCGTGGTGACGGAGGATCCTGCTTTTACCATTTTGATGAACATTGTCCAAGTTTAGTTCCAGGCTAAAACAGTTAACATACTAGTCTACAGTCACAGTTTCAGAGCACTGTCGTGAAATGACCATTCCGACCAAAGAAGGAGGCAATCATCTTTTTGACTTCTTCCCTTCATTACTTTAGTTGGCCGATCTCAAATGGAAACCCACTGAGCAGATTGTCTTTTGGTTTCAAGTTCGTAGCAATATATTTAGCTTTCATCATCTGTGACGATGTCAAATACAGCATTAGAGTAAGCCGCCGCCCGATAACGTAACGACGCTATGTCTAGACGGTATGGCGCGGTCACATGTCGTTAACACATGTTAACATTGTTAACACGACTAACACATGTTAATAAAGATGAACAAATCTCGTAAGCAATTGTTCTCATGAATAATTGTTTGTAATTATCCATTCCTAAGCGGTAGTGCGACGCACTATCAACGAAGTGGTTTGAACCTTATTACCCTCTTTTATCCCCTTCTCTACGGTTCCCATTGGCGGCAGATCCAATCCCAGGTTCCGTCGCTCCTGCAAATTGGCATCTCGCCATAAGCAGGAGAGTTATCGGGCCTGGACCGTTGCGGTGGCGTCTAGGGATGTAAATACCAGTCACTTTAAAAAGGAGTACAACTTTGCCTCTAGGTCCCTCAAAAGAGCAATCGCATCAGCAAGGTCAGAGCACATCGGCAAAATTGGCGACAAATTAGTTAACCTTCCTTCGGGGACTCGTGCATTCTGGTCTCTCGCCAAGGCTGTTCAAGGAAACTTCTGTACGCCATCTTTTCCATCTTTGCACAGGGGAGATGATTCGTTAGCCCACACCGCTGAAGAGAAAGCCGAACTTTTGGACACCCTCTTCGCGTCTAACTCGACACTGGATGATAAGGGGAACACACCGCCGACCATCCCGCGGTGTGAGCACACAATGCCAGAAATAAGGTTTCTGCAGAGCACAGTACGTAAAGCACTCTTCTCCTTAGACATCCATAAGTCGAGCGGGCCAGATGGAATCCCTCCCATTGTGTTAAGGACGTGTGCTCCAGAGTTGGCACCGGTTTTAACGCGCCTTTTCCGGCACTCCTACTCTCTAGGCATTGTCCCAACTTCTTGGAAGACGGCTTTAGTGCACCCGATTCCTAAAAAAGGTGATCGTTCAGATCCGTCGAACTATAGGCCTATTGCCCTCACCTCCTTGTTCTCTAAAATCATGGAGTCCATCATAAACTGCCAGCTCCTTAGGTACCTTGAGTAGCACCAGCTCATTAGCGATCGTCAATATGGCTTTCGACGCGGGCGCTCAGCTGGTGACCTTTTAGTGTACCTAACGCATCGATGGGCGGAGGCAGTTGAGACAAAGGGTGAGGCCTTGGCGGTTAGTTTGGATGTAGCGAAAGCCTTCGATCGGGTTTGGCACAAAGCACTTCTTTCTAAGATTACATCTTACGGGCTTCCCGAGAAATTGTGCAACTGGATCACTAGTTTTCTCACTCGTCGGAGCATCAAGGTCGTTATTGACGGTGCTTGCTCCGACGCTAAATTCGTGAACTCTGGTGTCCCACAAGGCTGCGTCCTGTCCCCTACGTTGTTCCTCCTACATATCAATGATCTGTTGCATATTTGCAACATTCATTGCTATGGGGATGACACTACGGGTGACGCACTATATACCGGCCGGGCAAATATTTCTCAGGAGTACGTCGAAGAGTGCCGGAATAAACTTGTGTCTGAAGTCGAGGTTATGTTATGCAAAATCTCGGATTGGGGCAGACTTAATTTAGTCCAATTTAACCCCATGAAGACACAGGTTTGCGCGTTTACCGCGAAGAGAAAACCCTACGTCGTATCTCCCTTTTTTCAAGGCACTCCCCTTGTTGCCACCGATTCGATCGGAATTCTTGGGGTCGATATATCGAGCAGCGTTCAATTTCGCGGTCACTTGGAAGGAAAAGCCAAGCTGCCTTCTAAAAAACTCGGTGTCCTAAACCGAGACAGTATTTCCTGCCGACACATCGGTTGCAGCTTTATAAAGCACAGATTCGGCCTCACATGGAATACTGTTCTCACCTCTGGGCTGGGGCACCGAAATACCAGCTCCTTCTTTTTGACCGCATTCAACGAAGAGCTGCTCGAATCGTCGACGACCAAATCCTGTCCGATCGCCTCGATTCTTTGGCCTTGCGTAGGGATGTTGCATCCCTATGCATTTTCTATCGGATATATCATGGGGAGTGCTCTGAGGAATTGTTTGGGTTGATACCTGCTGGTGAATTTCACCATCGTACAACTCGTCAAACCGCCAAGTACCATCGACACCACCTTGATGGTTGGCGTTCCACCACAGTGCGTTTTTCACGAAACTTTCTACCCCGCAACTACTTTGTGGAACGAGTTGTCGCCAGCGGTATTTCCAGATCGTGTATATCGTGCGATGATCGTGTCGTGTCAACCCCCCCCCCCCCCCATCCGTTTTATGTCCATGTATCCATATTTCGTTAACAGTATGTTGCGGTGTGAAGCGGAGCGTACGAACCTCTTCTACCAAAGCTGTCAAAGCCGCCAGGCTAAAACCTCTTATCTAACCTGGCTTCCTTCTGTGGAAGAGCCACGCAGCAGTCTTCACTGTTGCTCGAAAGTATATACCTCTGCATTTCTGATGATTGAGGAAACCGGGGCCCACTTTATTAAAATGTGCCGACGAATCTACAATTTTACGGGTGTTACAAATGGTCATGGGCGGCGGTTATCACTTAACATCAGGTGAAACGCCAGCTCGCTTGACCTTCTTATGTATTAAAAAAAACCGCCCAAGTGCGAGTCGGACTCGCGCACGAAGGGTTCCGTACCATTTTCCATGAAAACCTCTAAAGAATCATGTTTGTTGTATGGGAGCCTCACTTAAATATTTTTATTCTGTTTTTTAGTATTATCTATAGCGGTAATAGAAATACATTATCTGTGAAAATTTCAACTGTCTAACTATCACGGTTCATGGAATACAAACTGGTGAGTGTAACAGACGGACAGACGGACAGGACTTTGGGACGGAACCCAAAAAAGTTCGCAACATTATCCGTTCATGTAACTCATGGAAACAAGCTTTTCCACAGATTCGTAATTATATGAAGCTATAGTCTCAGCAGGGCCCTTCCTACTAGATAAACTTATCACTTTTCGCTCTCTAATTTGCTTTGACCCTTAGTTACCCCAGTGCTGCCAATTACTAAAAAAATATGGCCCTAAAATCATGAAATGCAATTTTCAAAGCCCCCAATAAAAACCCTGTTTTGAATCAAAGATATTGCTTAAATGAGTTTTACTTTTTGTTAAGGCAAGAAAAATATTGATTAATTTTAATTACTTTTCATTCATTTTATTAATTAACATTTCATAAATTAATGTAAAGTAAAATGTCTATACAGAGGCATAGTCCACCAAACGGCAGCACTGCGGATTGGCGGACTTCATATATCTTCGAAATTTTTTTTTTATTATTTCGAAAATATGCAAGTTTCCTCACCATATTTTCCTTCACCGCTGAGTGATAATTCAGCCCATAAAATTGAATAATTCATTGTTACTGGCACCGGGAATCGAACTCAGGTTCCTCGAGTATATTAAATTAAAGGCGAGCGCCCGGACACTGAGCTATCACGGCTCACTTTTCATTAATTATTTATTAAAATCTTATTAAAATATTTATTAAAAGACATTTTTTTTTACTCATTGTACTCAATCAAAATCACGGAATAAAGAAAACAGGTTTTGTTTTGTTTTTTCTATTCCGTGGTCAAAATTGTGATGAAATATTATTCATGGCTCTAAAAATGACCCTAAATTTTTTTGGACCCGTAAAAGAGCCCAATATGCATATTTCCGCCCTAAATTTGGGGATAAAAGACCTATGTTAGCAAGCTTCACTCGCCCCCTGAAAGCCTCCACGCACTCGTAATCTATTTTATACACTTCAAATTTTATGTTGCTCGCCTTCAAGTGCAGTAAATTTAATAAAACCTCCACGCACTCGTAATCTATTTTATACACTTCAATCTTCATATTTATGTTTTTGCTGACGCCTTCAAGTGTACCCAGTAGGAAATATCATGCTTCGTACTATATACTATAAACTAAGTTAAGTCAATATTTTTAATGTATATTATTACGGAAATTAATTTCTTTTTCTTTATTTAGCTTGTTGAAGCGTAACTATGCATATTGCACTATGAAGTAGTTAATAGAGGTCATTGATGTCTAAAAGTACGATTAATTTATTATTTCCTAAATTATGTTAAGGAATAAACATAATCCATAGATGCCATTTTAGTGTGTTGTGACGCTATCAAAGATGGTGAAATGTAATTTGTACTGATTTTAATCCTACTGAGGATATGTAAAAAAATTCTAAAGATACAACTAATATTGAAGTAAACCTGTTAAAATCAAATTATAAAGTGTAGTATAATTTTTTTACAAATATTATTCTTTTAAATTTTTCGTACTACTTTTTCATCATATCTAAATCCAACCCTGTACCTACCCTACTTAACTTATGGTGGTTAATTTACGTTAAATTAAAAGAAAATTAATATATTTTTAAATTTATCCTTACTGAAGATGGAAGTTATTGTAACTACTTTTGTGAACCCTTTTTCGTTTCACTGTGTGCCGAAAAGTGAAAACGTAGAAACGGTTTGCCTTCCTGATAACACAACCGAAAACAAATCGAGCAAAACGAAGTTTGAAATTTCGGATGTTGATCATGGCCAAGTAAGACAGTTACTTTTTAATTTAAATAGATTTCATGAGGCGTTCATGCTGATAAATATTTACAACTTTACGCAACAATTTATATAACTACAGATATTTTTAATTGATAGAGAAGTCGCTCTAAACCGATTATTATTTTATAATCTTAGAGTCAAATTAAAAATATCAGTGAGTCCCAAAATGTGTCCTAAAATGAACGTACCTTACATTACAAATGCAAAGAAAGCTTATAACTTTCTTTGTATTAGTAACTTGAACAAAACTTGATATTCATTTAGAGAAATATTGTGTCTGAAACCGTCACTATCCTATTATAATAGTGATTATTGCCATAAATCAAAACTTAAGAATAAGTTCGTTTTTATTTATAGGGTCTGACAAGGCCTCTATTTTATTTTTATTTTACTTTAATATTCTTTTATAGTATATTGCAGTAATGTGGAAAAATAAATGGACCCGTGGTGTAGTGTCTGTAGAGACAAAATTTTTAATTTGGTTGGTTGATTATGGTATTTTCTTAAGACCAAGCAATGAAACAATCTTTGTTGATTTGCCCCTAAATTATAGAAGATACCCGAGTAAAGTTTTTGAAGCCAGTCTTCATGGAGTTACTCCAGTGGATAAGGCAAGTAAACTTACAAATAATTATTTTATTACTTATTGTGTCTTATGAAATTAATGTACTTATAAATAATTAAATTTATCATTATCTTCTTTAATGAATATTAGCTTTAATGAATGTTGGTTAGATAAACTTAAGCTTGACAAATATCAATAGGTCTGATTCTTATTCTAAATGTTAATAAATTTTGAGTGCAATGGTTGCATGCAATTTAAATATAATGGAATATTTTTGCAAGTACCTAAAAAAAAAACTGACTATAATTCAGAGAAATTATGGGTGTTGAAATACCACAATTTATGTACCTAGAAAGTACAGTAATCTACTATATAAAATTCTTGTGTCACAATGTTTGTAATTGAACTCCTCTGAAACGGCTTGACCGATTTTCGTGAAATTTTCTGTGCATATCGGCCAGGGTGGACAATCGGACAACATCTATTTTTCATCCCCCTAAATGTTAAAGGTGGTCCACCCCATAAATATTTTTCTACCCTACAAATAATTTATAGTGCAAAACAACATTTGCCGGGTCAGCTAGTCATTATATAATAATTATGAATGAGACTATCATAAACTTTTCTTATTTTACTTTTATGAAAAACTTATTTTTTTTTCTTTAATTAATTAAATAAAGTCAAATTTCTAATTAATACTTCAGTGTACATAAATCATACTTAAAATAATAAACTTCCATGTTTTAAATATTATAATAAATTAAATGGTTACATAATTATGTGTTTATTATTTTATTTATTTCTTTGTAGATTCTCACTCATGATTGCAGAATTAAAAATGCTATGACTACCCAATGGAACAAAGGAGTTACTGAAAAAGCACAGTCTCTAATAAGAAATGCTAAAAGAACATTTTTTTCGCCACTAGCTTTGTTATCTACAAACTATAATGATGTGGTACAAAAATGAAGATATTTGAATTATTTTTTATTAATTAAATAATTTTCTTGAAACATTAGAAATTTATTTTTACTAAAATTTATAATTTTGATTTAATTACAGATTCTTGGAGATTTGAATCTTGAAACTTTTGATAATCAAATTCTAAACATGGCTGATGAATTAGAAGGATGGCCTGTGTTTTTAGCTAAAAATAAGGAGGATTTTATGAAAAGTAATAAAATCTATTTGGAGCTTTCCTGTGCAAAGTATTTATTTAATATGCTTATAATTTTTTTAATTTCGTTTCAGATTTATCTCGTTTCTATATAAATCGTAGAAAACATTATGCTTGCTCCCTGAAGCCAGACTTTGCTTCTAAACTACCTACTTTGACTTTGGAAACATCTTTAGAACAGTATTCTGCCATCTGTGCTACAATATCGGAACTAAACAAAGAACAGGAGTACGAAAAGTATTCAGAAGATGGCAGCACTGTTTTAGATGTAAAATATAATTACGTAAAAGATAAAGAAGAATACAAATTGACTCACGAAGAAATTAAGAAATACGCAAACATGTACGTTCGTGTGCATGGCCAAGAATTCAACGTCTTAAATGTTTTAATAAATAAAATTCGTGATCTAAATATATGTGAACTTTATAAAGATCATGATTTAAAATCTGTTGGATGCTGTATAAGAAGACCCTCACAAAAGTAGTTTTAAGTTTAGTCAACTTAAAATGTGTTTTGATCTTTAGTTATTCGATACTTTATTTTTATTATATTTCTATCCAAACTAAATTTTTCGAAGAAACGAGGTTTGTCTCTATGTGCGATAAATGCGAAATACGAAGACTTATTTCTGTTTTTCGTGTGTTAATTTCTACCATTTATAATTATAGCTCAAGTTATGTGATATTTTAAAGGACACTTGTGGTATTTTGTGATAGAAATGTGTTACAGAATGAGTCTAATGGAGAGGTGACAATGGCTCCATCTGTTATAATATTAGTATTTTGTTAACAGTTTCACCCGTGCGTAACCGGGTATCCGGGTATGGTCGCTAGTCGAATGTAAAATGTATAGTGAGTGAGAATCTGAAGTCGGTTTTGTATTTCGTTAATAAAACTTTTCTTGTTAGTCGTGGTGGTAATTACCTTAAATAAAAACCTTTTATTTTCAGAGTTTATTTTATATACAAATAGAAATTCTTCCCTAAAGTAAATAAACTTAGTTAAACTTACGTAAACCTTAAATTAAAAATTTTCTGTACAGTAGTACGATAGATTCGGGCAGTGCAAATGGGAGATCGTGGTTTTATGGCAAGTTCCGAAAATGTTGCAAATATGCCAAAAAATGTTGTCGTAGTCGTGGATATCATTGTAAAAATAATAAGAAAACAGGATGGTCACAGAGTTAGAAGGGTTTTCAGCGTAATTTACGGTGGAGACAATACCACATATAGAGACATTAATGCCGTGATTCTTTAGAACTTCTCAAAATATATGTGTATTATTTATTTAGGTGTCATAATTGAATGTGATATCGTCTAATGACAATCTATACAGTATTTCATTATGGGATGGGATTTAACGTATTTGGGTTGGAATGATCACAGACGTATTCCCGGGTTGGTGCTGGCGACGTAGTTGAGAAGCTCCTCTGAGTCTTCGCACACTACGGGCTTTTCGTGGTAGCATGCGACGTCGTGCCACGCGATTCCATCGTTGTAGACATTGTTCAGGATGCTCAAGCAGGACTCCGTTGTTCCGTTGATGTCGAATTCGGCGTTATCAGGCTGGCGCTGTTTCTTGTGACCCGTTTGAGACCATGGGTTGTATCCCCAGCCGTTGGGAATCTGAGGGACGGGATCAATGCATGAAATATCTGTGGTAATCACTGTGGTGCGAGCACTCGAATCTTCGCTGTTGCACGTATGGTCGCAGGTCTGTCCGGGTAAGTACCACGACCTCACCGAAGACCGCCGTGAAGTGGAAGTATTGTACTTCTGCGTTTCATCTGGTGAGTGAGGTCACCTGGGCCCACTTTATTTAAAGGTGGCAACGCATCTGTAACCCTACGGGTGCTGCACAAGACAATGGGTGTCGGTTATCACTTAACATTAGGTGAACCGCCAGCACGTTTGCCACCTTCTCACATAAAAAAAATTAAATATCTCACCAAACGTCAATTTACTAATATGTATTATTCATGTAATTGGTAAGATTTTTTTTGACTCTGTTTAAAGTTAGCTTTGAATTACTTAAACTATTATACATAAATCATCTATAGTGTACACACTTGATTTGTAGGCGACATCTTTTCTCTATTTGCGGACCAGAACCATCCCAAGATGTTTTTGGGTTCAAGATCTTTGCGAGTCTCGCAGCCTTTGAAATCGCAGAGTCGGCCAGACGTCCATATGTAAGGTACATCGTCTGTAATGGAACAAAGAGCTTAAAATACCAAGCCCAACCAGGTGGTAAAATATCAAATAAAGATAAGTGCTACTTCGACAGAAACAATAGCAGTTGTTAACCGCAGAAAGTAAAATGCAGCTTGTGAAAGTCCGCACACGTTTGTTTATTATATTATACGTTTAAATAAATCTATATGCGAAGGCTATTAGTAAATACTCTCTAATCAATATCGTATGAAAGATTGAAAATAAAAGTATACAGTCAAAAAATAAGTGAAAGTTCTGTGTTAAGAAGAAAGTTAAGAATATCTTAAATTTTTTATCATGTTTTCACATTTACCTTTCTTAAAATTCTTTATAGTGACAGACGCTACTTACTCTGCTGGATCAATTTAAAGATAAGATTGTTTTCTTCTTGAGTTTCCATCGAAACTAGGTCCATACAATACTCCCGGCAAACGTTGCGTCCGTCCAGCCAGTCAAACTTCTTGTTAGCCAGTGCGGGCACATGCCCGGTGTAGAAGTAGTTGTGGCCACGGTAGGAGAATTCCTTCGGTCCTGAAGATAAACTGTTATCGTTACTTCTATTTAAAATACTCCTGCACTAAGGGCGTAATTCCTGACTCGCGGGGGATAAACATGAAATGACGGATACAGTGTACGGCCAAACTCTGATCTTGTGGATAATTCAAATTTTTGTTCCTCGTGGGCTTCGAACCCACAGCACAACAGTCGGCGCCACTGAACCCAATGGTGTAATCACCATCCGTGCAAAATAAATAACCGGTTACCAAATAAGTACAAACAGACATGTAAAAACTGACTCATGGTTACATATGCGAACCTGAGATTTTAGGCCACATGTCTGACATTCCAACAATTAAGCCACTCAAAATACACCAAAAGAATTTCATTCAAATTCATTTCGTCAAGACCACAGATAACATATAAATTCAGTAAACGTTATTATTTTGGTTTTTTAAGCATAATATTAATCCTTCCACTTTCAACTGATACTTGAAACTGTTTTTAAACAGCATAGGATAGATCAACAAATAACCCGTGTTTGTGAATATACATCAAGCAAACAAGTTAGTTTATACGCTCAATCTAATCACATTGTCGTCCCCGTAAGAAGCAGTCAAACGACGCAAGGCTGTATAACAACGACCTCACGTAACAGACGCGACGGCACGAATAAATACAAATAGCAGAGTAATAATTTACACGGGCACACGTTTAGTGCAGCGTTAATGGATGCCGACCCTCGCGTGCCAGGTCATGTACCCGTCGAACATCTTCTATCATGGTCGTGACATTGAAGCTACCCAGGCGATTTAAACAATTGTGCTAATTACAGAAGATGTTGCAAGAGCACGCCGAAAATCACTTTTATGTAATCCCAATGAACAACCTTTACGTATGCGTTACGTAAAATTGGAGACAAGCGAACGGCCATGTTCTGGCGCGTGAAGCGACAATACGCCAAAATCGTCGGCCGTCAACCGTTTATTTACCCGTTTTTTTATTAGCGCGTTTGTCACTGAGGTATTAAAGGTTATTTATTTATTTATTTTTTTTATTTAAAAAGAAAAACGTTGCCCTCACTTTAGGATAACATTATCCTGTGTTGTATGCAAGGACGTTTTACAAACTAAAATTTCACGCGGCCAAACACCCAGATGCGAAACAACTATCTGTGGGTCGCAAATATAATTGCCCATGTTGGGATCGAACCTATGTCCCCTGACACCGAAGCCTTAATACGTTAGCAACTGCGCCAAAGGTTATTGACGACCCGAAAGGCGTAGTATTGCATAGCGGAAATTTCACTTTAGAGATTTTTCGATCCCTCCTACTGGAATAATAATTGTAGATGAACATAGTGTATTTCTAGGGTCTGGGTGTTATATGTATCTATGTCATCTATTTATTTACGAAATAGTATATTTATAGTTTTGGGACTAGATAGTGTTATGTAAATTTGTCCTGAAATATGAATATTTTTGTTGTAAAATACTTTATTGCAGTTACGTTTTGATGCATTTTAGAAAAAAATAACGAGAAGTGCTAATATTAATGTATCCCTCTCGGGAGATATAATGTATGTAAATAATTAACCATCGCAAAATTGAGCAAAGTTAAAATTTCCAAAGGTGTCTAGAAACGTATTTTTTTAATACTTCATAATGTAATTATTAGATAAAACTCGTTAAATCGTTTGAATTATTATTTTCATCCTCGTTTAGCCTCGTCCTCTCATTATAGATATTAATTATTATCATTCAGTTCGAGTAGCTATTCGCGCTGGGTTATATTAGGGCAGAGGCACCTTTGCTTGGAGTATGTTAAGATTCGCACGGAGGACAATTATTGCGAATGAGACCTTGTATTGCGCGGCGACAGACAAACGGATGTGCGATTGTTCAACGAACCTACACGCAACGTTGACTGGAAACAATTCTCGCGAATCCTCCGGTCCTTATACTTGCGTTGCGTTGAATAATAGGCTATTATAACAGAAGGTTGTATACGATCAGATTAACATTGCAATCTGCGGATGTTTGGCGTTAGTACTATTGACCTAAAATACGCAAATACTGTGGCTGGTACCGCTTTAGAATATTCAATTTGCGCTCGCGAATCATAAGCTTCATATGACATTATGTGATCTATATTTTTTGGCCGTTTGGTATTGCTAATAAAGATTTCTGATATCCTACTGTTTACTACTATATATGACATGAAAGTTATGTTGATCTGTTTGATGCGTACATTTCTAAATCTAAATACCACGATTACAATTCTAAATACCATGGCAACTGCGCCATGGAGTTTAGAAGTTTAAGAGGTTCTTTTGGAACATGAATTGAATAATGGCAATGTTCCCAAAAAGGGTTAAGAAATGAAATCCGTTAAAAGAACGGAATAAAATTATACTAGATATGGATATAATCACAAATCGTAATTTTATTACGATTGCTAACAAAACAATCATGAAGTAATTTGTATTAGAATCGGTTTACAGCCACTTAAGAATTGTAAAGTTTAAAGTTGGACGCGAAATTCCATCAATATTAGTTTGAACTAAAGTTGAAAGGCTACATTGCGAAATTGCTTCATCATGTGATACTTAGTAACTATTCTAGTTCACGACCGATTAGCAATAGTTAACCGTTAGCAAAATTTGTGTGCAAAAACAAATTTTGCTAACGGTGTAACAATACTTTTTATTTTAATGTATTTCATATATCTAATACATTTTTACTTATGACTTTAAAGTTGTATAGGTATTCCAGATTTTATAAAAGGTCTAGTTTACCTAATATTTTATATCCATGCAAAAATATAATGATAATAGACTAAGCTCGAAATATTATAATGCTTTTATTGGGTTTAAAGGTTAAATCATTAAACTTTAAACTGCGCCAAGCATCGATTTTTACTGCTTTTCGAAAAAAATAATCTTCTACATGAAAAGATTCTGATTTCTTATATTGTGCCGAACCTACCTATAACCTATGTGGAATAATTGCTGGAGGATCATGATGATGAAATAACTCCAATTATCTTATGGGATGATAGACAATAAATTCGCTTCAAATGGATATGCCGTCAAGTATTCGTTGATGTGCCCTCTAGCGATGCTGCGTGTTGAAAGCTTTTATTGGTTAACACACTATTGATATTAACCAACCTTTATTTACTGACGAAACAGCTCAATCGATAGCACCGTCACCAATCATCGTAGCCTTTTAAGGTTTCTTGTTGATATTTACGGAATAACTTAGGTATATTTTCCATAAAAATGTCGGGCACTGTAATTTTTTACTTAGTAGCAAGTCTTAGCTTTTTGAATTTTATTTGAAAATAATGAAAATATCTTATTGTAAACAGAATTCCAAAAGACTACATGTAATCCAATTGGCATCAGTAGCAACATTAAATTTAATAGACTGTCTGGCAAAGCTCAGTACCTTATCTGCCTTAACATTTATTACAAATGTATAAGGGCTTGAGAACGTCTCATGATCGACACAGCGGGCGTCCCTGGAACCAAACTGAGAGTATAACGTTTATCCATTACAATGTTATTGGCAGCTAATAAACTCTGGCGAGTTTCAGCCACAAAGTAGTTTCGTGCAAATCTCTTTCCTAACCACTGCCAATTTTCACAGTACCAAAAAAAATTATGTTTATTTTAAGGTATAGGTAATGTAATCGTATAATTTGTTCATGAGAAACGTACTAGTTGTTAGTCACTACAAATTATATAAAACAAAGTCGTCCCGCTGTCTGTCTGTCCCTATGTATGCTTAGATCTTTAAAACTACGCAACGGATCTCGATGCGGTTTTGTTTACTAGATAGAGTGATTCAAGAGGAAGGTTTATATGTATAATACATAGCTCCCGCGCGAAGCCGGGGCGGGTCGCTAGTTACCAATAAATATAAAATAGCACCATTGGACAAGTTAAATGTGACATGCTAATGACAACATATATACATTTCATACAAATGAGCGGAATATTATCAATGATCTCAGAGGCTCTTACAACTTTTAAGTTGTAAGAAAAGAAGAGTAAGTTGTAAGAAAAAAAGAGAAAAGAAGTTGTGTTATTTATTAACTACCGAAACAGTCTTTAGGCTGTTTCGGTAGTTAATAAATAACGTTCATATTTTTCGATTAGCTTTTCGCCCGCGGCTCTGACCGCATATACTACATTTATATCGTGCTTAAAAAGTACCTAGGGAATCCGTCGTGCGCGAGTTCGACTTGAACTTGACCGATTTTTTCCAATCGTCATCATTTTACAGACCATAATATATAGTTAACTATAGACTATATATAACTATAACTAATATATATATATATATATATATAACGTAACTAATATCTAACATTCAATTCAACTGTAGCATTTTATCGCACAAATCTTCAATGTGGTACTTTAAGTTGAAATAACTTTTAAATAAAACACTAAATGTTAAGTGAAGCTTACTACAATACATTAGTGTAAGTTGTATCCAAATCAGTTTAGCCGCTTGTGAGATAAGTGCGCACAAACGCACAGAAATACAGACAAAAATTTTAATAATCACTGTTTTGGGTTCTACTGCGTTGATAAAGCCCCCCAATAATAGTTTTCCTCAAATATCTTCCATATACAGACAACGATCAGACACATTTTTATTATATGTAGGTATGTTTTATTATATCTAGTGACTGACAAGACTAGTATCATATATAAATAATTAAAACTTCATCAGTACATTCCAAATGAGCCTTACGACGCGGCGCTTCGTAGGAATTCATTACCTAGGAATTGACCATGGCCGTCCTTTCATTTATATCTTTTTTGTCTATTTCCGTTATAGGACCTAACCCTATAATTAATCACTCTAGTTCTATGTGGAGCGATACTGACCATGGTGCTATTTTATTTCTCAACTTGTGTGTTTATTTATTCTCAATTTTTACTTAAAATGTATGATAATTTAATATGACTTGAATCAATATGAAAAATTGTATGTGGTTTAAAGTTCCATCAGAAGCGATGATAATTGTGTTATCCTTTAGTAGTTATATCCTATATTGGATCATTTCAAATTGTATAAAAACGAAAATGTGTACTGAGATAAAGTTCAATGTGTGGTGGATAGCATTATGTATATTCAAAATCAAAATCAAAATCAAATGTATTTATTCAACATAGGAGCATTACACTCACTTATTGATAGTCAAAACACTACCACCGGTTCGGAAAAGAAAGCCACTGTACTGAGACGAACCGGCGAAAGAAACTCAGCGGGCTGCTTTTTTTTTATATAAGCAGTTTGACATAAATTCGTTAAAATACAATATAAGAACTCCGATTGAAAGAGCCTGGAGCGATCAGTTCATTACCAGAGTGTGTTATCATTTAAATAATCATTAATATTATAGTAGCCTTTAACACACAAACGTTCTTTTACTATTTTTTTAAATTTAGCTATTGATGCATTTTGAACGTTTTCTGGAATTTTGTTGTAATAACGTATACATTGTCCCATAAAAGATTTACTTATTTTACGGAGTCTACTTGTGGGTAGGATCAATTTATTTTTGTTCCTAGTATTTATATCATGAACATTATTATGTCTTAAAAATTTATCCTTATTTTTATGGACATACAAAACATTTTCAAAAATGTATTGAGCAGCAACAGTCAATACCTTTATCTCTTTAAACAAGTTTCTTAACGATTCTTTGGGGCCCAGATTGTAAACTGCACGAATAGCTCTCTTTTGTAAGATAAAGATTGTATTAATGTCGGCCGCGTTACCCCAAAGCAGAATGCCATAAGACATTATACTGTGAAAATAACTAAAATATACCAAGCGAGCCGTATCAACATCAGTTAACTGTCTTATTTTTTTGACCGCGAAAGCTGCTGAGCTAAGTCTACTCGCCAGTCTATTAATATGGGGGCCCCATTGCAGTTTGGCATCAATAGTTATGCCAAGGAATACAGTTGAGTCAATAGGGTCCAACGCTTCCCCATATAAAAGTACATCAGTTTTTACATGTTTAACATTGGAGGAAGTTGTAAATTTAATACATTTAGTTTTTTTTATTATTCAACAGTAAATTGTTAGCACTAAACCAATGTACTACAGTAGATAGAGTATTGTTTACATCGTCATAACTTAAAGAACGTCGGTTTACTTTAAAGATTAAAGAGGTATCATCCGCAAACAATACTATCTCATGATTATTGTTAACAAGATAAGGTAGATCATTTATGTAAATGAGGAAGAGAAAAGGCCCAAGAATAGATCCCTGCGGTACCCCCATATTTACCAAGGCCCCGGGAGATCTCTTGCCATTCACGTCAACTCTCTGAATTCGATGGCTCAAGTACGATTTCAGAAGATTGAGTGCGGCATCTCTTATACCATAGTGGCGTAGTTTCCTGACCAAGGTCTCATGCTGTACACAATCGAAAGCTTTGGTTAAGTCACAGAATATTCCTAAGGCATCCTGCGACTTTTCCCAGGCTTCAAAAATATTCATAACGAGCTGAACACCCGCATCAGTTGTTGAGCGACCCCTAGTAAACCCATATTGCTTGTTATGTAATAAATTATGAGAGCTAAAATGCTGTAACATTTGATTCAACATGATTTTTTCAAAAATTTTACTAAGAGTATTATGTATAGAGCTATCATTATGTATATTAGCTATTATTATGTATATTTGTGAAATTTAAAATTCTATTCTAAATTTTTTTGTTCCATGTTCCTTGAATCTAATTAATAATAGAATGACGTGTCGATCAGTTACGTTTCGAGACGCACAAATCTCTGTTAATGTATATTGCGTTATCCATTAAATTTCTCCGTCCCGAATATCTCTTGTGCAACGGTGACCGTCTACTAAATGACTATTATCTTCTCATTAAAAGTCAAGTTTCCGATCACCGCATGTCATTGAACATGATTACGAAATATTTTATTTTTTCAATATGGATTATATAGACGATTGCGCAAAACTTAAACGGGTGTACACTACATTATTGATCCTTTTGATAAAATGCTCTTGTTAAATCCAGAAGATAGGTTATAAATACATAATATTATCAAGGCTCCGTGAACATTTTGTTGAAATTTATAATATAGGTAGGTATTAATATGCTGTAAAAATGTTTATAACTTATATTTTTTGCATTAACAATAATGTTTATGATTATATGAAAGTTCATTTGTATTGATTTTAACCTAACTGTTTAATAAAAATTTATCAACGTTAACTTTGGTCTACATAGGTAATATCGAAATTTCGATATTCGGTTATATAAGAATTACACCGAAATTCGTTTTCCCTGAGTGTGGCACATGTCGAGGGCTTCCGCGTGGGAGAGAAAGAAGACGAATAAAAGAGCGAGACGAAAAACTTCGATAATGTCCTTGGCCTTGCTGTCCAACGACTTGTGGAAACTTTTACTTTCAACGAATAAACAGACTACAAAACAACAAAATTAAAAATGCTTTCTTTGTCGTAAAGTGTAAACGTGTCCTCTGCGGCTTAATCAAAACAAGATACAGCTGTTTTATATTTAACTAGCTGCTGCCCGCGACTACCTCGCGTAGAATAAGCTGACGGTGGAACATTGAGACAGAAAGACAGATATACATAAAATATGTATATAAATTATAGCCTATGTCCCAAGTTTTTTCAAAGCCTACTTGGCTTTCGGTTTCAAGTGAAAGCGAAATTAAACGCTGCTTGATAGGTAAATTTCATGAATTCCAATCGAGTTTATGGAAACAAGGGAAGTGCACGAGTCAATAATCGGAGACACGACAAATGGTTTTTTCTTTCAAAACAGCTATTACTAATTTATTCGGCTCCATTCCCAGCTTTACCTAACAAATTCTGAAGTTTAGAGTGCAGAGACAATTTTATTCCGACACTCATCGGTATCTCCTGATTAAGATTTACCCGGCCGGTATATAAAGCGTAACCTTTAATTTCATCCGCATACGAATGAATGGTGCTACTATATATATGCAAGTACTCATTGATATGCAGAAGAAACAAAGTAGAGGCAGTACACAACCTTGTGGGACACCGGCATTCACGGGTTTGGCGTCAGGGCATGCACCATTTACAACGACCTCGTTGCTCCAATCCTTGAGAAAACTGATGACACCTTTACATAATTTCTCAGGGAACCCATATATAGTAATGTTGGAAATAATGCTCTGTGCCAAGCCAGATCGAAAGGTTCTGCTACGTCCTCAACTTTGAGTTGAGCCATCATAGCTCAGTGTCCGAGTGTTCGTTAAAACGAATTCCGGTACCGGGACCAATGAAACCAGTGTTCAACGGCGAAGGATTTTTTTATGTGAGAAGGTGGCACACGAGGTGGTGGGTCACCTGATGTTAAGTGATAACCACCGCCATTTGACATTCGCAACACCCATAGGGTTGCAGATGTGCAGCGTCTTCAAATGTCCAGCTACCTCACTCAACAGACCAGAGAGGCAGAAGTATAAACACTTACTTCACGCTGCTCTTGTGTAAGATCGTGGTAGTTACCCGGACGGACCTGCCTATATGTACAACAGCGACAGCAACTTTTATGTCGTTCTACCACAGAAAAAAGGCCGTAAGGTGCCCTAATACGTTTGCTTCGAGCTGAGGGAATCGGAAGTTTGCTCTCTCCCCAAGAATACGGAGCGCCTGCGCTCAGAAAGCGCAGGGTTACATTTACTTCATGCCGCTCAAATCGTGGAAATGAAACATCCTCACAGAATTTGCTGATGTGCGGCCGAGGTATTTCCCTAGATTGAGCCAGTCAATTTAGCATCGGAAAAAGCCGATGCGTGGCTCTACTACGTCTAAAAAATACTTAATAATTATTTTAATTCAATGAAAGTCAATATTTTAATTCGACCCGAATGGCGCAGTAGGTAGTGTACCTCCCTCCTTCACCAGAGGGTGTGGGATCGACTACTGGAAAATATTGTGTGATGAACATATTGTTTTTCTAGTGTCTGGATGTTTTTAATGTGTAATATATATCTATTTACAAAAGAAAAGTATGTTTAAGTATGTTTCTCAGTTATCTTGTACCCATAGTACAAGCGTTGCATAGATTACACAAGGTTCTCTAGTCCCACTAGAGAACGTTGTGTAATTTGTCCCTAAAACATTTATTAAAAAATATATTTAAGTATATGTTGCTTATTTATTATTTTCAATAAAGTAATTTTACTAATTTGCTCAATCTATTTTAAAAATGTATGCCTACATACTTTATGACATTAAAATATGATATAACATCAATCATGAATCAGTTTAAGATATGTATCCTGCTTACTGCCATTTAAGATATTTTGATGTGACCCCCAGTAAGATTTTATTAATACGTGTTGATTTCAAGCTAAAAACAACTTTCAAATAATTTGGATAACTATAAAGTTAGGAAATTCGATTCTGTCGATTCTAATGGTCACTAAGTTCTCGAAATATTGGAGATTGCAAAACAAAATCCAATATAATGTGAGATTTGTTTCGTTAACAAGCCAGTTTAAGGTCACTCGTTAATGGGTATAAGGTTAATAAGACCTTTGACCGTAGACAGATTTGTCGTTGCTGCTTTTTTCCAGGAAATCGTTTCTGGTTCGCATTGTAATGAACATATTATGTTAATTAAAAAGGAAAGTCAATTTTGTGTTTCCGTCCGACTACAAAGTTTTCGCGTAAACGTTTCCAGAAGTAGCGCGCAGTAAATTACACATCAAATTTAAATTATTCAGATCTCAACACATCAAATTCCCTAACGGCCGGTTTGGGAGTTCGTTGTTTTAAGAGGACTAACTATATATTATATTCTGATTCAACCCTATTCACTATATTTAATCTGTGCGATGTAACTTGAACGCTTTCAATGGAACGGGACTTACTGCTGGCGCACTTCTGCGGTACGGGCAGTGACAGAAAACGCCCTGGTTTTTGGGCGGCAGTCAGAGCCGCGAGAGCGGCTGCACAAACCACCAGCACCCACGTCTGCATCTGTAATACCAGCACCGAATTAATGTGAAAATACGTACATAATCACTAAACTATGACTATACTAAACTATTGAATTTTTTTTCAAATCAAATCACTAATGATATATAGTTATTCAAATCAGATTGTTTTATAGATAATAATCTGAAAAACTTTATTACTAGGAGACGATAGTAAGAAGTAATTTTAAAAATATTGAAATATGTTTCTGATTAATGCATAAGAATATATATATAAAAAAAACTGTTGTGTCCTTGACAAATATTCAAGACCTTAAATATAATTAACTTTGAATACTATCACTTTCGAGCGTAGCAGAACCTGTCGTGAAACTCGCAGGCAGATAATTACAAAATATTTCAATAAAAGAATCTGTCTTTAGTATATTGAAATAATGTGGATTGAGATTAAAAATGTTACTTTGCTACTTTAAAGTTAAATGTTTTGCGATTCACCATATTTCAGTTCTATTAAAGCACATCCAACGGTTATTTTTTCTAAAAATTGGTTTTTTTGCCGTCAGCAGATACGCTACATAGTGCAGATTTTTTGACGTCAAGAACAATTAATTACAGAACCTAGTGTCATATTGGGTAGGTGGCGCCGTCGAAGTTGCATTATTATGCAAGCACTTGCATGTCTCATGGTTCGTCTTGGAGACGAATATGACCCAATTTACACGCAACCGTAAATGTTGAGCTGTGTCACAAGTCAGCCGCAAGAACGTGAGGAAACGTTCATTTATTAATTTTTTCGTATTTCAATCTTTACGCATACGAACTGTAGTATTTTTCTGGTGTCACGTGTTTTACCGTCACAGAAATTATAAATGTACCTATATGTAATCCCTTCTCACTTAATCGAAATCTGTCGATGATTTAAGTATAGACGTATGATGGCAGCATTTTGCGCGTAATCCTTAACAAGTTAAGCTAATTATAATTGCTTACGCGTGAGTATACAATAGTGGCACACAAACACAAAAACCCGGAAACTGATTGTCTGTCACTAAGCGGATAATCGTGGGAGTCAGTATGTTTGACCTTGACACGTTTATCTGGTACACCGTTGATGTAAAAACTGCCAGAGGGTAATTGTGGATGCAAATTGTTAATAGATTATAAGATCGCCTCATTTACATATGCATGACGAAAGAAGCACATCTTAATCGATCGAAGTCAGAATTACGCGGTTTATAGGTTTGTAATCATAAGCTTCGTGGATTGTAGCTTTAGTATTAAAGTGATATAGTTACGCCCATCAAATTGCTTCGCTTGGTCTTAAGATTGTTGCTTAAATATCGTATTCGCACACGCACGCAAATCCAATAGAGTGTTCGTAGTCCTACGTTACTTTTAAACTTTTCTAATAAAGACGTCCTACGATTCTTAAAGTCGCCAGGTAACAGCAATAAACAAAACATTGATTTGCTTTGTAATAAAACTGATATTTATAAGATAGAAGAATAATAAATGTATGTATTTTATTGTTGTTACGAACAAGTACAACATTGCCGGACTACTGCGATGACGCCACCGTGACACAGTTCTCTATTTTGCGCTAATTGCAACATGGCGAACTACATACTTACGTCTAAGATGTTTATTCCAAAGTAATACGACGAAGATATACATGATAATAGAACAAGGTCACTTTTACAATTCTTTATGGGATTTTAATTACGCGGTAACCATATTTTTGAAATAGAATAATTATTAGTGATCAGATATTGCAAAAAAATCAATAATTGAATTATCTATAATATGTTCGTTGTTCTCTAGCTCAAACTACTAAATAACGCCGGTGGTATTTTTAAACCTATAGACATGTATATATACCTATGTATTAAGAACTTATAAATTTTCGTTCAAAAGAATCCGTGGTATGTTTTATAAATTGTTACTGAAATTGTTTGTTGCGCAAGGAGATGGTACTACAATAGAATCGTGTGGCGAATCTGATCCCACGACCTTGTGTATCGCGGACCGTACTCTGAGGCTATTGGGCCATTAGCCACAACTGAATGGAGTGGAGTATATGTCTCAATAGTGAATTCAGTCCGACGCATTGTGTTTCCACGGGGATGTCGCAAGCGCCGAGGCCGAACGTCCGCCGGTTTCGGTCACGATCCCGAATCGTCGTGAGCACTGCTCTTTGCGCTAAAACCGATGGCTTGCCAAACCCCGAACGTTCTAATTACCTTCGGCGTCGGATTCACGCTATGGTACTATTGGAGAGGTATGTGGCGAATGCTGCTAAATTAAACGCTACCCTGTTTAACTGCGGTAGGGCAGCGCAGCAGTCTTATCTGTTGCACGAATGGGCAGGTCCGTCCGGGTAAGTACCACGACCTCAGAGAAGACCGGCGTGAAGTAGAATTATTATACTTCTGTGTTTCGTCTAGTCAGTGAGGTAGCTGGTGCCCACTTAATTAAAATGTGGCAACGCATCTGCTACCCTCCGGGTGTTAATGTCCATGGGTGGCGGTACCTACCCGTGCGGCGAATGCTGCTAAATTAATCTATCCTCTTAACCCAGAAGGTTTTTCGTCGAAAAATAACGATTGCACGCTCAACGCTGACGCTCGTGAGAAATTTCGGTCTTTTTTGTAATTCAATATCAGAAATGGCTTCATTACTAAACAATGACTTAGCCGTGAGAAATCACTGAGAGAAGTGATACGATTTTATAAAGAAATATTAAATATACATTGGGATGTGCTGTTGTTTATAAAGGGAGAATAATCGGTTTATGAAATAAACGAAAAATGTATAATTATATTATAAATGTTATAAATTTTATATAACAAAATTAAAATACATCTTATTATTTTAAAAACTATATTTTAGAAAAATGCACACTTGTATGTGGTATTTTATATTTGAATAAAAAAATTTCAAAATACTTAAAGACATTATTTGTATATTATAAATAGTTTCACCAAATAATTCGATCGTGGTGTGGAAAATCATTAAATTGCTTCTGAGAATGTAAATATAACAGAATAATCCATGATATCGGTATTTTCTTTAGTATTGACACCGTTCTTCGTAAAAGCTTAGTAAGCGCGTACATGTTTTTTATTCCGCTCGAGTTCTTAAATCACTATTTACTCGCAGCATGTAACACTGTTTACGCCACCATAGCCGAGTGAAACTTTTATTGTCATTGTTTGCGTAATATCGGATCGTTTAATTTTGAAGATCTTGTGGTTTCGCTGCAGGAACTGAATAACCTTGAGTTTTAGGTTCGATTTTAGATGTTAAGCGAGAAAACTGTCTTACTATTTTCATACTAGGACTTATGATTGCCTTGTCTATGTTGGCAGTCGACACTGTCTGCTGAAAAGAATTTTTCTTTATAATTTTGTTTGTCCACTCAACGAAACCGTAACTAAAAATTGCATCCTTTGATAGTTATGTCAAAGGATACTATTTTATATAATTTTTTACTTAGTGAATACCAGACAAATTTCATTCGACATTATAATAAAGAAACGCCTATTATAATATTACCTAAATTTCAACAATATATAAAATATTAAATAGCCATAGAAAATAATGACGTTATCAATGTGCAAAATAAGCTTACTGTTATGAATTCTTACTTTGTAAACAAGCTCCGTTTGTATTGTGTGCCTCATTTGTATAAATTATAAATTATTTTATCAATAAATCTTCGTAGAGCTGTTGAATGCGCGCAAGTAACAAATCAATTAGCACGACGATGTTTCCATTGCCTCGACAGGCCTCAAGTTCAATGTTTCTCGCTCAATAACATCAGATTATTTACATAAACATTATTTGATTTCATGGCCTATCTTACATATTTATAAGTGGCCACAAATATAAGTCAATCGATACTAATGAAATAGATAGAAATAAAATATTTTAAGACTAGCTGCTGCGCGCAACTACGTCTGCGTAGAATAGGCTGAAGGCGTAACATTCAGACAGAAAGACAGATATACTTAAAATATTTATATAAATTATAGCCTATGTCTTATTCTGATGTTTAAGGTATATTATTTTAAAGTTTCATTAAAATCCATTCAGTAGTATTTGCGTGAAAGGATAACAAACATCCATCCATATATACAAAATTTCGCCTTTATAATATTAGTAAGGATGACTGCTTGATTCAGGATGTAAATGAATCTTCAAAAGCTAAAAGTATCTGTCCACCCAATTAATAATTAATAGATTTATAAAACGGTTGTTTCAAAATACTATGTCCATTTTGCATTTACTGAAAATGCACCAACATGAAAAATACAATACAATACAAACCGCAAAAACTTTTTATTTTAATATTATTTTTATTTCTTTTTTACTATATGTTCAATACATATTTTTGTTTTACGAATTTAAATTTAACATACAGTATTTTGTAACAATTAATTAATTAAATATGTATGTATACAATTACAAAAAATAATGCGAATAAAAACATAACTTGAAGAAAATAAATAGAAATATAAGTATTAGCATTTAAATCTTAAATATACAAGCAAATGAGGCTCTGTTAGCTCTTATTGCGATATAAAGATTAATTGCGGCCTATTGCAAAACTAAGCCCACATCGCAAGAGGATAAATTACTATAGGCCGACAACCACTTATGATACCAACCAGTAATGATACCAAGTATAACTTACTAATGTATGACTAGCTTATTGATTTTATGTGTATATTTATAAAACAACACCAACTGATACAACCAAAAATTAACGCGTATATAAAAGACTTCAACGCGTCACAAGATAAACGCACCCACGGGCCTTCAAATAGAAAAATGTAAAAAGGTTAAAATAAGTATTAATCGTCCATATATTGTTCAAATAGAAACATGTAAGCTTTTCATAGTAAAGCGTAGAAGGATATACCTTAATTTTACAATTGGTTAATTCCGAGTGTTCTCCAAAAATTATATCTTTTAGAGAACTCTACAAATTTATTCGCGACTCTTGAGTAACATGTAACGTACATAAATGAAACAGCTCATGGTTGTTACTACCGCAGCTGATTTAATGAAAACAAAGAGTGAAAGTGTATGTAACGTAACAAACACATGTTGAAGTAACATCTGTTTTAGATGAATATAACATTTTATACTTAAATAAAGACTTTCGGAAAGCTGAAATCTCAAAACTTAAATGTTTTTGTTTCTTAATATGTTATATAGTTAAATAAGTATGTTTTATATTTTGCGTCTGTCTTCATATTACTGTTTTATTATTTTACTTATATAGTCTGTGGAAGAGGCCTATGTTTAGCAGCGGATTCTAATAGACTGATGATGATGACGATGATTCTTACTGTTATGTTTTAAAATTACATTTATTAGTAATAAAATATTGACTTTCTGAAATTAAATTATTATTCAAACTATTAGACTGTATAATATATGTATATATTTTAAATCTATCATAAAACAAACGGTATGTACCGAAACATCCACAAAAAATATTCAATTAACGTCAATATTTATATATATTATATAGGCTTAAACAGCTGTCATGCTATTAAATCATAAGTTCGTACAGGGTTCTTGTGGCTACACCATCCGGCAATTATGACAAACGAAAACGTATTTACTATCACGTGTGTTCGCCGGTCTGGCAAGTTATGAATCTTAGAACCCTCCGTGACAGCCTTGAACTGTTGCGCAATCCGCCATTTGTCCGGCCACTGCGTTAGCGTCATTTCGGCGATCGGACAGGGATTACCTAGTGCCATAAATAATATCGTTGTTTCGTCCACTATATCGTAAAGTATTCGCGAGCCATTAAATGCGACTATTTTTAAAAAACTTTATCGCGTTTACATGAAACTTAAATCCTCTTGGTTTCGAATAATTCGAAGCATTGTTACGCACCGGGACGGACTCAGGCAAAAAATCCTTAAAACTAGTTTCGTTTAATAATGTTTTCGCATATAAATCAACACCGCATTGTTTTCATATTGTTTATTGGTATCCGCTAGAGTTATTTTTCGTTGTTATCGTTAATAGATACTTTTAAATCATAGCGACTTCCACACATTTATATAAATTATGGCTTTATTTTTGAAATATCGGATCGAGATCGAATATCATATTTATTACATATAATATTTATTAAAGAATATATTTATAATCAATATATTGAAGTCATTTAAAAGTTCTTATAGAATGTAGCATTATAAAAATAAGTTTCAAGATCATATTATTAGTTTTTGAATTTTTATCATACTACTTACATATACTTGGCACCTTTTATATAATTGACAGCGAGTCCCTCAAAATGAGCTTTGCCATAAATGAGACAAGTGTTCTTGGGGTCTTCTTTAGAATCGTATGATAATAATGGTTACGATGAAGTAATAATGGTCTCACTTTTATTCCACAACAAAAATAATAAAAACGTCAATGAGGTGTTATAATTATACGTATATATGTTATATATTTAATAATAATAGTATAAATTTAAATAAAATAATTATAAAGGCAAATATAAAATTAAATATAAAAGTAATAAATTAAAGATTATCAAGCAAACATAGCTCACGCGGCACGGTGCATGGTGCCAATAAAGCTTGGTGCATTTCATCTCTTATCTATACTAATATTATAAATGCGAAAGTAACTCTGTCTGTCTGTTTCGCATTAACGCCAAAACTACTAAACCGATTTAAATGAATTTTGGTCAGATAGTCGAGAGCCTGAGAAAGGACAAAGGCAAAAGTAATTTTTAATTGGAAAAACTTTAAAATATGTGTATATTTTAAAGATAGATATTTATTTAAAGGTACAACGCGAGCGAATCCGCGGGTGAAAAGCTAGTATTAAGATAATGCTGAATATTATTTATTGACTACAAAATAAAATGTCTATTATTAAATGAAACTATTTTTCAAGATTCTATCGTGGTTATTATAAGCTTAAATTCCCTTTGTTTCGAGTGCCTCACAGTATTCATGATCACGGGAAGGACTGGGGCGTGAGACACCCCAATGTAACTTTTAACCCGGGCTACCACCGTCATTATTAAAAGTTATTAATTTTGTGCCGGTTGCATGTAGTTAAGTTACTTTAATCTTGGGCCTTAGTGTAGTAGAGTAGTCTGGATTACATTTTATTAATTATAGGGATTTGAAGCAGACCGTAGCATCCAAATCTCTTCTCTATTCTATTTTGGACATATTTTAAGGTACCTACTTACATCCTTGGTAGGAATCAGCATTTTTTCATGCAAGGATCTGTATTCTATTAAATCTGATGTACTGGTTAGAATGTTACAATTATTTTAATTTAATTTAACGTTCGCGTAAAAAAAAGTAATTATTACAAAATACCTAATGATAAAAATCCTTATGCGGCGGACGGATTAGACAAGTAAAATAGCAAATGGAATAGTATTAAAATAATAAGTGAATAGCACATTCGCATTTTTTGTTCGTAGAAGAATAGAAAACGTTTAATTAAATCTAGATTTTTTTATCTCCTGTATAGCATAAAAATAAACTTAAGAAATTATTAGTATTTATGAAAAATAAACAATTTTAATAAATACATGTTTAAATGATATTATCGCGTTTAAAATAAATAGTCACTTATCTTTATTATCAAAATAAATAGTTCAGGTGGAAATTACCCCTTGCTAGTTGCTTCATAAATATCTTTTACTACTAAATATTCAAAAAGGCTACGTAACGAAATCATAAACTATTAAAGCCCAATTTAAACAATAACTATGTGTTAATTGCGTGCTTACGCAAGCGTTATTATATTTTTGTTACATACATTTAATTTTAAATACAGAATAATATTTTCAAATGTCTATTGCAATGCAGTGTACAATTACATGGAATGAGTTCGATACTAATCAATTGTTGTAACAGCATCAATAGCCTAGCGATTCATCGACTTCCGTTGTTTATTAAATTAATCATTCTCGTAAGACAGTCCGAGTCTGGCGAATTCTTTAAGGTGGTCTCGCGACCAGCGTACCCGTGGGGTCCGTTGACACAGATACATAATGCCGATGCGTCGAGCCCGCTGATGCAACCGCCTGTCCGACGCGACGCCGTCAATTGGGTTTGTAACGCATCGAATGACATGGGAGCATATAGTCCTTATTATTTCAATGTTTACTTATACATGATACTGTTATCGAGAACTCTTTGGATTCATAAAAAAATTGATTACAACAAGCGCCAAACATTTTTTTTGTTTCAGAAAAGAAACTCTTGACTAGATGTGAATATAAATGACCTGTTAATCAACTTTGAATTAATGTTAGTTAAAGTCAGTTTAAGATAATTTGTAGCTTTATATTTTTTTGTGCTGAAAGCTTCCGATATGAATGCAAATATACTTGAATGCAAGTTTTAAAATTTACTATCAAAAATTAAAGTTAGAAAAATTTATAAAATTTTAAATAAACATCAATAAAGAAGAACATAATTGTTTTCCTGCGACTAAAATAGTTTATGTAAAAAGAATCTATTAACAAAAACCAAGTTCAGTAAAGATCACAAATGGACATATGCTTAACTTCTTAAGTCTTGTTGTAGTCATGAAAGAGATTTCAGTAACGCAATTACTTAGCTAATAGCTTACTAAGTATTCCAAACAGTTCAATGTTAAGTATACTTGAATTTGAAAGTATAAAACGCGAAAATCAAAAACGTATAGCTTATAGACAACAGATTTTTTAAAGATATAACGCCTATTATGTACAATTTCTTAATTTTTTTTATTATTATATTCTACAACACTACCAGTTTGAACTACTACAAGAATTCATAAAAAGTAAAAAATGTTCTTTAGTTATATTGACGCGTGACACTATGGGGTGAAGGCTAGTAAATATTACCATTTGACTACGAGAACAGGTTCTAAATTCAATAACCTTAAATCTTACTTAACTCAAACTTTTATGTCACATCAAATATTTGAAAGTCTATATCTTTCAGCTGGAACGACCTTCACAGTGTTTAGTTTTGAAACATTAATGTATTAAAACACGTTATCATATCATTATAATATCATCCATATGAAAAATTATTACTTCAATTTTATATGAAAAACACTTTAGACCGAAGTTTATTTTCCTCCATTTGCTAATATTTGTGATATCTAGAAGAATTTGCCACTTGACGCAATCACACCTAGTGATTATTATTTTATAATATTAATATTTAAGCAGTTTTTTTTCTTTTCCCGAAATAGGACCGAGACACCAATCGGCGTTGTTTTTGCACCCATGACGCGTTTGCACATACGAAAAGTTCCCGTACAAAAAGGGCTCTCAGTCATAGTCTCAACGTCCGTGTCGCAACTAAAGCTTGACATACATACGACGTTCATCGTAATCCGCAGCCGTCAATTTGAATAAAATGCACAAATCGTAAGGACACTGACAAGCTTACAGCGATCGCGCAAATCTATAATGCACCGATACCTGTCCGAATGACGGCGATCTCTTTTGGCAAAACGTAATTAAATGGTACCCATCCTAAATATTTACGATTGAATTAGAAGCATACTAAACCTCGTATTATTATTTTTTATACCATATAATTTATAACTACATTTTATAACAAAAGTATCGATAAGTAAAATAATCGCTTGCAATTGTGATATTATAATTGGGTATGTGATGAGTTATGAAGTAAGAAGCATACTAATCCTCCTATAATTATTTTCTTTAACATGTTAATTCACTGGATTTTATAACGAAAGTGACAATAATTAAAATAATCGCTTGCGATTGTGACATTTTAATTGGGTACGAGACGAGTTGTGAGCTTGATGGAGATGATTCGTTGGTAAACAACTGCTGGATGTGTTATTTTTATCTTAATGACCGCTAAAGTTTATCTGATTTTAGAACTGAAATAACTTTACTCTTTCATATCTAGATAGCCGTACCGTCCTATCCCGTTGCTATGGGTTGTCTTTGTATCCCTATATATAAAATTCACTTACCTTGTTAAGAAGAATTAAATAAATACAACGGCGGGAAAAATCACAGAGGCACTGTCGTAATAGCGCAAGGCTGGTTTGGGCGACGTCTTTTATAGCGGTGGTAGCGGGGATGAGCCGTGCGCTCGCGCTCGTGGGGACCGTGCCTGATGCGTTAACAACCACATGTATAGTGTATAGCTTTGGCTGCGATCGGACGCAAAGGACCGGTGTGTTTTTGAAATTGGAGCGACCTTACATAGTCCAGCCACAAAAGACTAGGTGTGATTATACCTACATTTATTAAGTAGAATTAAGCATAGAACAACTAATCTGTAATTCAACTATTTCTAGCGCATGTTCGCATATAATCTGTCATTTTTGTATTTACGAACTGGTCAAATTTTACTTGACTGGGACTGTTGGCGAGTTAAACTCGGTTTTTTTGTTACAGCTAAGGAGCTTTCCATGCAATACTTTTAGATAAACTTTTTCCTTTTCCAAAACTGTAAGCGATATCGCGAAATTACATTAACGTCTATCAAGCAGATACACGTTAATGTAATTTCGCGGTTGTTAGTTGCAAGTTGTTTTCTATACTGAAGACGTTAGAACCATTATGGATGGTAAGCATAACTTCAATTTATAAACAATTGATTTCATAATTCAACACACAACGGACGACAGTAAAATTTATTTCATAGTTGCGATTACCAGTAAATTCAATTTATGAACATGTCTACGTGAATTATGCTATAAGACATTTGTAAAGAGCTAACAGATCTTAGTAGTGGTGCTCAATACAAATTCCGGGCAAAATGAAAATTAATGCTACATGCGGTAAACAAATAACTTTATGGTGGTTTTCACAGTGTTCTGACAAACGAGTATACTCCGCGAGCTTCTGTGAATCTCACAAGTACTACTTGATAACTGTGGTAGGGCTTTGGGCGGTGGTTATCAATTAACATGAGGTAAACCGCCAGCTTGAGAAAGGTGGCAAACTTCTTAATTAAAAAAAAAATTAATATACATTTTGTCAATACAAAATTTTGACAATTTACAGGGCGATGTAAGTTTACAGGTCGACGCACCTATGCTGCAAAATACTACAAAAGCTTTGTTTTTAGTGCCCCTGATAGCTAATGTACTGAGATTAGAAAATTTTCTTACGTTTATTAGCTCCTAAGTATCTTAAGCTCGATTAGGGGTAAAATTTAAATGTTGGTTCTTCTAACTTTCTCCGTTAATTAACTTGTTGAAAAGTGTAACTACTTCTGCTTTTTTATATTAGTTTCAGGTATATAGTAAATGACTCGGAATTGCGGGGCTCACGGAGAAGTTTTGTTCCACTTCTTGAACAAAACTTCTCCGTAAGCCCCGCAAATCTTTTATGAGTTGTGACAAATATTGAAAATTCTGAGCTGGCAGTTAACGGTTCCAATAATTTGAAGACACATGGAAAGGAGAATAATAAATCCAATTGAATTTAAAATTTATAGGATGGTCCCATATCTATGAAAGTTGTAACAATTAGACAATAACATACAGAAAGTATTAAAACTAATCTCGCAACAACATAAGGACTTACCTAGTAGGAACCAAAATACTTATTGCTTTGTTAGGAGGTTTAAATTAGGAGCACCCGGACAATGAGCTATCACGATTCCTGAGTTAATATTACACAGCGTGTCGTTACAACCGCGACAATAAATGAACACACATTTATATGTGTATAAATATTATATAATTTTGTAGGCATTGAAACTTTTGCGCGTGTATATTTATACCCACATACAACAATATACAACAGCTATTCTTTTCCATGTTTGTGTTGCAAGTTCTGTTATTCAATTTAACGACCCTATAAGAATACAATTCTAATCATTAAGAAGATCATGCTGATCAATTCAGAGAGTTTAACCATCCTTATATATAGATATACATATCCTTTATAGAATAACTTTTTATAATTGTTTTAAATATTAACATTCTTTAATCATCAATATTTACCGAGTTATAAAATTTTTCAAAACAAACAATTTTAGAACACCCTTACGTATAAAACTGTAACGTAAAGTTCATTTGTAAAGGTCACAAAGCATATGAATGTGTTGAATGAATTTAAAAGAGATAAAACATGCTGTTAGAAGGAGAGATTTGTAATGCGACGCTGTGGCAACGAATGAAAGTCTCTGAATGTATGAATCAGTCCGTTGTAGTTGTACAGTGTTACAAATTTTGTTTCTTTTTTATTTAATTAGTTTGTTTGAAAAATATTTTTTTTACTAAGGATTTTTTTACGTTTTTATTTTTTTATGATTATTGGCAAGTAGCGTTAGACGTGTGTTCATTTATTGTCGCGGTTGTAAAGACACGCTGTATAAAGATGGTTCAGTGTCCGGGAGCTCGCCTTTAATCCAATTTACTACCATCGTTATATTGACTTTTCCTTTAGCTATCTAAAATTGAGCTACCAATAGAAAGTTTTTCACAAGGTAGTTTATTAGTAAAAAGTTCCTTAATGAAGTCGTACCAAAGCCTTTGCAAATTCGAGAAAGCTTTTTCAACTCATGGCTAATTGTTATGATCATTATTTGGCTGAATATTATTATGTTGACCCTGAAGTCGACAAATTCCTGAACTTGTTTAATTTGCGTTTAAACAAACATTTTTTTAATATCATAGCGAATCAAGTTTTAGGACAGCGGGGATTGCTTCATAATAGTGACGTTAAATTGTCTTAATGAAGGATAGCTTCTCAGTTCGTGTGTTAATTCAGGAAATAATTGATTTTTGCCACAAATATTTTCAATTCAACCGGAAATAATTCCAGAATATCCAATTATTACCTATAATCTATATGAAACACAGTATGTGATGAATATCATTGGTGTATATCTAACGACTTCTTTTATATAATTATGTTTAAATGTGTTATGCTATGCAAATGTAAATATTATAACTCATTACGTATACACAGCACACAAGGTAAGGCTATATAACAACAGTTATGCTGTAATTCTTAAGCCATTAAAAAACGGTAAATTTGTGATAAGCGCTCACGTTCCTCCCGAACATGCATTTCGAGCAAGTAGGCACGATACGTTACTTGTAAATGTGAGATGCCTCGGGAAATTCACGCGGATCTTGTATCACGGATCTCCGGTTCATCACGTTGTTTAGCTTTTTGCCGTTATAAAAGATTATACTATAAATCATGTAATTCCCAGAAGTTTTATTGTGAAGAATTAATCCGAGTTGAGGGTACGGGTTTTGGTTTAACGCCATGACTTATTCTAATTTAATTGATGAAATTAAATTCTAATGTCTTCAAGTTTTAAGTTAATTAACAATATGAATAGTATTAGTGAACCCAGCACGAATTGTTTTGCCATGCCTGTGAATCACTTAGGTAGGAAGGGGATTTTAATTTTATTTCGCGTGGTAAAGCTTTTAAATAATTAAGAATTAAATTCCATGAAAAATAATATTAAAGACAAATTGTGAAATAAAATGTTTTTCACAGTATCTATTTATTGTACTTTTTTTATACGAGATGGCAGGAAACGATCGGCAGTTCACCTGATTTTAAGAGTAACACAATGGCTCATAGACAAAACTCCGTGGGATTGGAAGTGCGTTGGTAACTTTTGAAATAACGTGCCTCGGTTACATTAGTCGCTAAACGAGATGCAATAGTGTAGTACTTCCACATCACGCCGGTCGTCTGCAAGGCCGACGGTCGTGATACTTCTCCGGAAAAGCCTTTTTTTTCATGGGAAAAATCCTTTATCCGATCCCCTGCCTCTGGATCGGGAGTGTGGCAGGGGTATGTGGGAGTCCCGGTGAGGAACGGGTACCCACTAAAAAACCCACGTTGCTCCTGTCTCTATCACATCGGCCGGGGACACGGGAACACGTGGACGCAATCTTTCGCGACCCCGGCGCGTCCCCGGATAAGCCTGCCAATTCGGACAATAACAGAAGCTGTTGTGTGACCCTAGCACTGTAAAAGTATCAAAACTTTTTTCAGGTTCACCTGTAAGTGCTGGATATTCCTTTAAAATTCATTAGGATACGAAAAGAAAATGTCTAATTAAGTACACATTTTACTGTAATATGCTTTGCAATTTTGTACAGTTTTGTATACTTTTACAATACTAACGTCGAAAATGATCAAATATGTAAAAATTTTAATATTTTCGGCATTGACACTAATGACAGTTATGAGTGGGGCGTACTTAAAGTTTCTCTAACTGAACACTTACAATGAATAAAATATCAATCAATAATATAAAAAATAAATATCCAAATACGGTATTCAAAATTGCACTCTGTTGGATTTTCTTTTAATTTGTGATATTGTCATTTGTTTTTTCATTGTGGCGTCGTATAAAATTGTGTGATCCAAACACAAAAACAACACTTTGCGGTAAAACAGAACATTACATTATAGGCTCGCCTGAAAACTAAAGGACAATGACTGCAGATTGCTACGTAAACAATTGCTTAGAGTGATCTAATCATATTATACGAAGGCATAGACATTACACAATCAGCAACAATGCAGAATAGCAGCCAGTGCATATTAATATAGGATGTTGAAATATAATTAATTTTCAATGAAGTGAAATGAAACCTAGGGAGGTCGAAGTTAATTTTATTTATGTCAAAATAAAAAACCGGGCAACTGCGAGTCGGACTCGCTCACGAAGAGTTCCGTACCATCATCTAAAAACGGCGAAATCAATCATGTCTATATGGGAGCCCGACTTAAATATTTTTATTCTGTTTTTTAGATTTTTTGCTATTGCGGCATCACAAATACATCATCTGTAAAAGTTTCAACAGTGTAACTAACACGGTTCATGAGCTACATCCTGGTGACAGACGGACGGCGGAGTCTTAGTAATAGGGCCCCGTTTTACCCTTTGGTTACAGAACCTTAAAAAAATATTTTACTAAAAGTATACTAAAATATCATATAAGTGTTATATCAAGTATATATAAGTATTATATTAAATCATAAATTAAAATAGCAAAAGTTATTTGTGAACACAACATATATTTTATATAGCGTATTGTAAAATTGCATTTCAATTCTATACAGGGACCTATGGTGTACTGTTATGTGATTGTTTTCTTACTTGAAATCCATTGCCAAACTACGCCTATTGTTTGCAAATAAAAAAATGTTCGTGGGAAATTCACAACAATGTCTGACGTCGTGAAAATGCATTAATAGCGAGCAACACAATAAGCAACGCTCGATACGATATTGCGGTTCTAGAATACTAAGGTGTTTGCGGTAGCCGTTGGATGCACCGCACCTTCTCTTATATGTATTCATAATGTAAACAGATTCACATCTTCCGACGACTCGCTTCACCTTGAAGATCATATGACACGTAACAAATAATTTAAAGACCTCAGCAAATAACGAAATGCGACGTGACTAAGTTACAGTCATGTGACGTATATGACCTTAGGGACCCAAATAATTCGCGTTCATTAACAGCAACGTATTATTTCTCTAGCTATTATTGTTAACGATGAACAATTAAATGTATTCTGAATAAAAACTAAAAATAAATGGCGTATATATTTAGCATATAAATAAGGATGATTTAAGGATGGAATTCCTTTATCAATATTCAATACTGGTACAACAAAGCAAATCGTTAAGTAAATAGTGAGTTTCATCGATTTGCCTCGAATATATTTACGGCATAAATCTGCAACGAGCATTGCAATGCTCCTGATGAGTATACCAAGCACAAAATAGAAACAATACCGTCAATAAACACATACAGTATAAACTTTATTGAATTGGAACAGGCGAAGCAACTTATTAATAACCTCTATATTTATGTATTTGTAAGCATTTCTTACATATCATATTACTCATATCCTCGATGTTTACAGCTAGATCGTTTCTACAATTAACATTGTTTGAGAACATTACAGAGAATTACTAACAGCTTAATTATAATTGAATAAATAAAGAACGAGTTAATACGAATTATTTTACATAAACATGTAATTTTGAATTCTTTCCTTTCAATAACTTATCTTATTCTGAGTGTGCATTAGTAATCTACATATTAGAATAAATTAAATTTAATCGTCTCTCTATGATTTCGGAATGAATTCTTACTTTTTTCACTGTAAGTTGATGCGTTTTTACTAAGCACCTTGATAGATCTGCAGTCGACGGATAGAACACTTTTCAGACGGCGATTTCAATAGGTTAGTCTTTTTATTTTAGCATCTTGACAATCTATGAGAGATGCCAATAACCATATACGTTTTTTATCAGCTACCATTGGTGAATTTTTTAAATATTACTGAAAAGTATTGGGTTTATAGCCAGAATCGAAAAGAATTATTATGATTGTTTCTTTAAAACATATAACAAATAGCATACGAGTTTAAAATGGCCAGGTTTTTATTATTTATGTCGGGGGAAATGTATACGCATACCCGGCCCAACGGGGACAAGGACGGGTTATTTCGGAATGGCACCGCCTAAAACCCCCACATTGTTTCACTCAGGGCGCATACTGGAAGGGCCAGAAACGCTTTCGCATACTTGCGCAACCCTGCCAGCCCCTTTTTTGTTGGCGTGGGGGAAATGCCCCCGCGCCCATGGTAAGACGCGAGTCGCGAAGGATAGGGACACCGCCGACCTGTCCCCTGCAGCCTTCATCACGTATCCAGAGTGGGCTCTAAGAGCCCTCTCGGAGTGGCCCTCTCGGGTCGACCTTACACCACAGGCCGGCCCAATGTGGGTTACTCTTAGCTTCGCCGTGGGGGACCAAGCCACGGCTACTAAGCCCCTCCGCCACGTCAAGGCGGGAACCCGGTCGGACGGGAACCCTGCCAGCCCTGGCCGCGTCAATAGCCAGTACTAAATCCTGATATTGGGACATATATTATGAAAAGGTTTTGGAAATGTTAACCTACTATTGTTAATATTTCCAAAAACTCTAAAAAAAGAATAAAAAATAAAGAAGTTGTCATTAAAATCCCCTATGTTTGGCATTAGAAATATAAAAATTTGGTACTTTTTATTTTAATTTAACATAGTATTTTAATTAAATATTTTATGAGATATTTTTTAAATTAATAATCCCAATGAGTAAATGGAGATTTCAGTTTTAGTTTATTCACGGTACAAGATCCATACGGATGAATTGGTGGGTAAAGCTTAGTTAAAAAAGCGTTTTTTTTTTTAATTTTAAAAATCAATGTGGTTTATGCTTTTTGGTTTTTAAGGGTTTGAACACTAAAAGGCAAAAGACTATCGCCCGGTTTCTGAAACACAGATTCAAAGAGCTTAGCCCTTTTGGCAACTCAAATAACATTTGACAGCTGATTAGTTGATCGTCTACGATGATCAATCAGTGTTTCAGAGACCGGGCGTTATTGTAATTTGTTACTCACTTTTAAATGGTGAATATTTTTCAGTTTCAAAAGGTCTCTTTGAAATAAGATCTTAACTTTTACTATAGTTTTCAGAATATTTTGCAACTACTACTGCTTTTTGTGCCTTTCTCTCTTCCCAAACCCTATACAATGATTTTGTTAAACAGCTGCCTTGCCTATACTACATACATCCCGTTTCGTAACGTTCTACAATATTAGTTACTCAGTTTGTGGACTTCCGTCACTACCTTTTTTTATCCTCGGACATGCTTTCACCATCATCTTATCAACAAGTAACGATTATTTACTTGTTGTACTGTACAAGTTATACATTTAAAATACATGGTGTAAGTTTAAAATCTTATATCTGCACCTATAATCTAAATAGAAGATGAAAATTTAAAGACTGGAAATTAGTTTTCTCATCTCTACCAGTAGTACCAGTGTCAGTATTGTAGACTTAATTAATTCAATCCCTAACGTACTATTTCCCCATAAATGGTCAAGAGATACGATGCCAAGCCACCTGCCGCAATGACTTTTAAGTCGGACATGTGCAAGATCTCGATCGTCCTCTTTACAATAAAACATATAACTTTTGTACCTAGTCATTGTTAACGATTGCAAATTGAAGCAACTTGATAAAAATCGTTATCATAGCATTAGAGCATTATAACTGCCGTATAATTAAACCGCATGGTAGTCGATATACCACATTTATCTAATTACACTAATCTTATTAACGTATAATAAAAAATGACCATTATTTTTAATAAGTATTCAAATTCGCCAACCTTAGCTCGTATCGAAATCAACACAAAATAATCATACAACATTCATTAAATGTTCTTACAAACTGTATATAAGATAATAAATATAAAAATAAACTAACCCAATTTACTTTTTTGCCTCAATGGTGGTAATATTCCGTTAAGTTGTTTCGGCAGGGGCACGATCAAAATTCATAATTGGCGTAAGGAAGAGATTATTAGTGAGAACGTTTAAATGGTCAAGGATCGTGAACAAGGTAATGTCGCCTCCTGATCTCAGTGGCGGTAGCTATATTTTCGCAGAATAAATAAAGATACACGTTTCTTCGCCCATAATCAAAATTTGATTATTTTAAAACATTATTCTCGACTAACTCATTCATACGTAATTAACATTCACAAAAAGCTTCAGGCAATTGTCGTCATTTCGTGTGAGAATAAAAGGTCATCGATCAATGACTTATAACCCATAGAGATCGTAATCGTCCTAATCACGTGCATGTAATAAGAGATAGGGTCAGTAACAGCAAAATAAGTACCCCTCGATATCATAATGCGACTTTATTAAAGAAATGAATATGTTCTGCGTGTGGAAGTTCAGAGCATTCGTGTGAATCGCTCGGTCATTTGCATTAACAAACGATACGAGCTTAAATTGTGATGAAGTAATAAATTAACGTTACTGCAAATTTTAACTACCTACGTTTTTGTCAATTTCATATTGACCCTCGGTTGCTATACAAAAATAGTGCGTAGTCTAAGAGTATTAAAGAAATTTGCTTGGGCACTAAAAATTCTGCTTGCGTAATATTTTACATTGCAAAAGTGGTGTATGGGATTTAAAAGAATGTTAAAAAAACTATCAGTTTCATTCGTTGTTACTAAGTGGCGTTTATAGCCTGTGTTCACAATCACGCTGCTCCCATTTGAAGTTCACTGACGTAATTTTGTGACCTTACACTTGATTATGTACAGGACCTTGCGATCGGATGCGTCGGTCGTGATATGTAACTGCATTACCTAGTAACTGACCTTTGATTGGGCATTATACCTCGGTTCATTCACTCGATAAGCCTTGTGTTGTATTTTTGAAAATTGCATTAATAATCTTAATGATCTTGTCATAAAATAAAAACTGCTATACATATTTGGAAAGAATAATATTCCAAAGCCACTGTTACTTCTGTCGTAGGTCGTCCCATAGTTCAGCCCTGTAGTCCCGGGCTCATAGAATAGGGCTAAGGTATCCCCTGCCTGTCGTAAAAGGCGACTAAAAGGGGACACGGATGGGCAGCAGCACGAATTGGTCTCGTGTTGCTGCAAGAGGGTGAGGGGATCGGAGAAGGTTTATCCTTCTCCGAGGCGTGCTCAAGCGTAGTACCGAGGGACACCGGTGCGTTCCATGGGAGATCCCGGAGTCCCTCCAAATGTACAGAAGGCGGCCACCGAGGGGGTTTTAGTGGGTAAGAACCCCACATAACCCTGTCATGTAAAGTGATAGGGTATCTTTTGAAGATTTCCCCCCCGATACCAAAAAAAAAAGGTCGTCCCATAGTATTTGTTTGTGCTTATACGTGGGGCGTACTAAAAGGTTCCGGAATCAATAAGGAGAAGATACTGTTAAAGGTCAAAAATGAATTTATTGTTTCTCAAAATAAACCAATTTTGAAAACATTTGTGCCACTCCTCATAAACGTGTTTTTCCTACTCTTCGACAGCCTCTTTTGGTGATGAAAATATTTGACCGCGTATATGGTTCTTAATTTTTGGGAACAGAAAAAAGTCACAAGGTGCCAGGTCGAGTCTGTACGCAGGGTGGCTCATAAGTTCTACATTTTTCACCTTCAAAAAGTTTGTTTTGCCTCTCTGGTTGTGTGGGAACTAGCATTGTCGTGGTGCAAGATGATAAGGCGTTTACGGTTTTTTTACGCAGTTTGTCAATAACTCTAGGCAAACAAATGGTCGTGTACCAGTCACTATTCACGGTACGACGATTCTTTAAAGCAACTATAGCCATATAGTTTTATTATAAATAGAAGCAATCGCCCGCTTAGATGCACTTATATTGTGCGCCGCTTTGGTTACAGTTCGGCTCATCTTGATAGACACATACGCTCGGTTGCTGCTTTGTTTTGGGATCGTAGCAATAAATCCATGTTTATGTCACCTATTACTATGTTCCACGCCAAATTTGACGCCCCTTCCTTGAATCTGGTAAGCATAGCATTGCACCAAGTGAGGCGGTCCGTTATTTGAGCCTTGGTCAAATTGTGTGGGATCTACCGGGAGCATAGCTTAGATTGAGCATAACTCGCACCCAAATGTTTATGTAGGATTTATTGTATTTGACTCATGCCTATGTCTAAGGATGCCCGAATCTTATGGTAGGTAGGTACAATGCCTGTCTGTTTCGATCATACGGCGCACAGCATCGATGTTTTTGTTGTTCACAGCAGTGGACCATCTCGAGATCATCACTGAGATTGACACGATCGCGCTGGAATTCCGCAAACCAGCTATAAATAGTCGTCTGGTACGGAGCTACATCGCCAAAAGCAGATTGAAGCCGAGCGAGGCTCTGCTGAACTGTGAAATTACACAAGTACGTAGAAAATCATACTACGAAAATTTTCCCCAGTTAAATCAATGTTAATGTAGACAAACAATGCTGAAAATGGCGCAACAATGTAAAACAATTGACAGTCAGATGAAACAAACTGCATTCTACAGCCAAAGAGTTCCATTTTTAAATTTTGTAATTACTTTTTTAATATTGTTTTTCTGAGAGACCAGTTACGGAAACTTTTAGTGTGACATATGTAAAACTGCTTCTACAATACAGTAGCAGAGCTACGTGCACTTTTTTTTAATATACATCAAAATTACCTTAATTAATATAGCACTGCGAATTCTGTTAATGATGATGATGACTGATACATTCTATACTCGCCCGTATTATCTATTTTAATAGAATTGATGACATTTTCTATGTAAAACAATATGTTCTTACCTCCACCCACTCAGAAAAATATGCAATTTCTATGAAAGGCAAATCATTAATCATAACAATAAGGCTGCAAAATGCAATCTCCTAGTAGTCTTTGCCTACTCAGTGGTGAGAGGCGATATTGTGGCATAGCAAATTTGACTGATAAAAATTACATTTGAGGTCAACATCATCATGATCTCATTAATAAACAATTTTCAATCAACACGTTTCCTAGCAATAAATATCGAGGTCGCTTTTCTTATCATAGCAATCGTGGCACGGTCTGTTCAAACCTCTAAGCCAGTGGAAGTACACCTACTAAATCATAGAATATGAAAATAAAAATAATACACAAAGGTAGTCCACCAAATATATATATATTATGAGAGAATTTTCATAACGAGCTTAAAGATAAAAACAAGGCGATAAAAAAAACAACGCGCTTCCTAAATCGAAATAATGCAATGTCACCGTTTATCCTTAACATCACTTGAAGGTACGCGAAAAGTACGTAGTAACGTGAAATCGGGGCCGTTTACGACTTGCTCGTTTCCGTCTTCTCGGACCGGTTGATCGGGTTGACTTTGCACGTGATCTTGTACGACTCGACCATCTTCACGGAGTCGCGCACCAGGATGGTGGAGCGGATCGTGAACGAGTGCGAGAAGCAGACGGTGGCGTCGCAGAGCGCCGTCTGGAAGCTGAGGTACAGGCGAAAATGGGTCCTATCGGTCCTGTGCTTAAGCTTCATTTCCACGCGGCCCGGCAGCTTGGTGCCCTTCTGCGAGCTGGCCACGAACTCGAAGTCGTCCAGCGTCACGTCCTTGTTGTTCACGTCGCGGATGGACACGTGCCAGTTCTGCGGCGCGCCCGGGGTGAACTTGACGTTCTTCGTCTCCGCGTCGAGGCTGACGTTGAAGTAGATGATCAGGTTGCCGCACTTGCGGTTGACGAACAGGTCGTTCTTGTACAGTATCAGGTTCTCGGGCTCGGTGAACTTGGGGTCGGGCAGGCGCACGCGGAACTCCTGGCACACGTTCTTCGCCAGGTTGAGGATCTTCACGCTGTGGTTGTTCGTGTCCGCTATGTAGAGGTACTTGCCGTCCGCGCTGGCGGACAGTCCCGACGGCTCGTTGAACTTCGCCGGGTCGGTGGTCTCGATCATCGTCGGGTTCAGCGTGGTCACCTTCTGCGGCCCTATCTCCACCTTCTTTATCTTGTGGTTGTACGTGTCCGCCACGTAGAGCGTCTTGTTCACCTCGCAGAACGCCACGCCGATTGGGTGCTGGAACTTTGCCTCTACCCCGATGTCGTCAACGTCGCCGAAGGCGAACAAATTCTGTAAAGTAAGCCCAGTCACCGAGACCAAAGTGTCTATATATAATGTGGAATACTCTTTTCTGTCAATGGGGTTATAACCAATAGAAAAAAACTTTGTCAAATCACAGAGATGGTTAGTTCACAAAACATCGCTATGACCACCAGGTCCATTCAGTGAGAACCACGAGTCTATTGCGTGAGCTGAGTCTCCTTATCCTAATGCCTTTCCGAATATATTTCTTTAAATTTTTCTTTATTTATTAGAAAAGAGCTATAACCACTCTTGAGATAACTCGTTTCATCAATAATTTTTTTTCTCCATTTATAATATTATTGTAATCGATAACGCTACAGTTATTGTTTTATAATATCGTATTGTATCGTAGGTAGAATATCAAATTTACTGTATATAATATGTGTATGTAAGTGTAACAAAAAAATGGTTTGTGAGTAATTGCATGTATCATGAAGATATATATAAAATACATACCAAGGGATTCCGATCTCCGCCGCACAATGTCGACACCTGTCCGGTGGACAGCGCTAGCCTTCGTATCGACGAGCTTTCCGAATCAGCGATAAATATCTCAGGGTTCGTACCTGTATGATTCGTGAATACATGAACATATGAATGCATACTAGATACTCGTATTACGAATAACGTATTCTTTATCGCTCATATGAACAGAATACCAACCAGTATGTGTTACCATTACACTAAGGAATCTACTTCGCCCTTTAACAAACGCAAAGAAGATAACCTGTTAATTTTAGTTTCAGACTTTTTATTATTCATTTGCCAATAGCATACACATCTAGACAAAAGCCACCCTTATACAGGTCACATAGCGTAAGTCTTAATAAGATGCTTGACACTGACACGAATTGAAATGGTTAGTTGCAACGTTAAGTGTTGACCCACATCGTGCTCAGATTTTTCTGATTTAAAGAGCACATCACCAAAAAAAACATATATACAAAATGGGGATTTGTTGCAGAGGTCGAAATTTTTCCGGATAACGCGCCCAGATTCATCACTAAATCACTAAGCCACTCGCGTCGCAAAATTTCGTCATCTATCTACTTTCAAAGATTAGCAATAAAAATAACATTTAAAAATGCTATTTGAAAATTATTGGCATACTGTAAAGTATGCACACTAGATGACGCCAAGCATTACCCTCACAAAAGGTAATAGTAAAAAAATAATATGTAACATGTGAAAACAAATAAGGGCAACAAATATCATAAACTTAATTTTCCTAAGATCTATATACAACGTGTCGTTACAAACGCGACAATAAATGAACACACATATAGAGGATAACTTTTTAAAATTGTATCAAAAATTTACATTCTTTAAACATCAATATTTACAGACTTATTAAATTTTCCAAAACAAAGAATTTTAGAACACCCTTACGTATACCCTACACGTATAAAACTGTAACGTAACGTTATTTGTAAACGTCACAAAGCATATGAATGGGTTGAATGAATTTAAACGAGACAAAACATACTGTTAGAAGGAGAGCCTTGTAATGCGACGCCGTGGCAACGAATGAAAAAGTCTCTGAATGTATGAATCAGTCAGTTTTAGTTGTATAGGATGTTACAAATTTTATTTCTTTTTTACTTAATTAGTTTGTTTGAAAAATATTTTCTTTAATTATGGTTTTCTTTAACGTTAATATTTTTTTTTATGATTATTGGCAAGTAGCGTTAGACGTGTGTTCATTTATTGTCGCGATGGTAACGACACGCTGTATATACCTTTTATGGGCTTTATTGGGCACCTTTATTGGGCTGACTTGTGACTCACCTTAATTGGGCTACATTATAATGTACGACATATAATACAATATGTACAATCTGTACATATATCTATATGCATAGTCTGTTTTATTCCACACTCACCCGTTCTAAGGGTAAGTCCCGAAGGCTGTGCGAATGCGGCGGTGTTCGGGTAAGCGCTGTTCCGCGCCGCCTCCACGCCAGAGCCGGCGATGCACACACAAGTACCTATACATGGAAATTGACCAGAAACTGCACTCTGGCAACCAGCACCTGTTACTTTTGACCAATACTGGTTATATTTGTGTTAATTCACGGCTTTACAACACGACAAGGACCCTCAATCGTTCGTATAACAGCAGTGACATGAGACGGAGAAGACCATATTAAATTACATTCTTAGATATGAATATTTTTTAGCTTTCATAGATTAAACTTGGCAGTGAAAACTTTCTTACCGAATTTCAACTATTAAATAAAATTATTACCTATTCTATTAGTTAATTTGTTATTAGTTACATATTTTATTTCTTAACGAATTTTCAATATAATCATTTCTTGTGTTTACGAGAATAAAACTAAGTTCGTCGAGTGATCATGAAGTCACTTAGAAAAAGTCCGTAAGTTATTTAACAACGACTCTCTAAAGATATACATACACCAAATTATGTACGTACCCTCTGCATAGCTTTTGTATTTCCACCATATCGTATTGTCAAGGAAGAGCGCCCAAATTTGATGTGATCCTGCGCATGCTATTAAAAGCACGCGTCGTTTCCCGTCTTTCTTGTCTTTTTCTAGAACACATGATTAATTTAGCTCAACATGAGCAACAATAAGAAGAGTTTAAATTTTTTAAGGTTAAGTAAGGTTTTCAAGGCTATAGCAATTTGTATGTAAAAATATACATATGTCCATGAACGAAAATTGTTATTCGGTACGTTTGTTGCAACGCAAAGTGCATTAATAATTTAATAGGAAAATGCACGTACTAGTGGACCAAGGCTGAAAAGAGGAAAAGATAAGAAATAATTCTATAGGACTTTAAAGTATCTCTATGCATACTTATTATTGACCTAATGGGATGGAATTAATTTCATAACATTCATTGTTACAATCATCAACTGTTTAAAAATATATTTTAATCTCAGCCAGTCTCTCCATTGCTGTAACATAATAACAATTACGTGGACAGTATACTAAAGTTAGTTTTAATGAATTTGTATAACACCCAAAATCAATTTGAAATTTCGCAATGGGATTATTGGTTATTTGAAAACTTGATCTCTGACTCTTCAAACTTTAATATTAAATGTTACTCGGGAGACAGTACACTACCACATAGTGACTTAACACTCCATACAGACTAAAAAGCTTGTCTTCCCAAATACACATGGCCCAAAACACTGAACCCCACGCATTAGAGTAAAGTTTTTTTGTTAAATAAAACAAACTTAACATCGTAATAAAGATCACTTTGGGTATAATTTAAGTGACACGTTATCAGTTACCCTCTCTGTAAATGTACACTGTAATGCACTGTGGTTTAATATATATATTTTTTTGTTTTTTAAAAAACATTACCCTTATTTAAGATAAAATTATCCTATCCTAAAAGGTCACACAAACAGTTGTCCAGTGTGGGAATCGAACCCACGACCCCCGACGCCGAAGCCAATACCTTGGCAACTACGCCACGGAGTCATGAAAATAATGAAAGAAAGAAAGAAGAAATGTTTAATAGCACTGACCTTTTGCATCGTCGCGCTGCTCCGGAGCGGTGGCGCCAGGCGGCGGCGGCGGCGGCTGCGGCCGCACCGACATGTCCATATCGGGAGTGGTGTACAGCGCCAGATCCCATGGTGACGAGAGCGCTTGCAGCCCCAAGCACTTGCCACCTTAGACCGAACGGCGCTTTGGTGGTTAAACAGCACGAATTTAAGGATTTCACCGTTTTCAAATTCCCGACTTTTCGAGAACTTTGCAGCGTTCACGGTCACGGATCAATTTGATTTTAAAACTTTAGTCGAAAGTGGTACGACAGCCAAAAAAACCTACCGGCTATCTGTTCTATCTATTTAAGTTGTCAATGAAGGACATTATAAAAACTTTTTGTTACCACCAGTGTAACACGAACCTTCTAACGTACCTTAGCAGTCACTACCAACATTCTTTCATGTGTTGAGTCATCATCATTTAAGTTTGGTGTCATACCTTTGCACTTTAATAACAAGCCTTACTCGTTAGAATCACACCTATCCATTGTAACTGAGAGAGAGGTGAGAGCCTTATTTATAATAAATATATTTTACCTTTTATTCGCCTCATACTAATCTCACCAATTTTCTTTTAATCAAACGACAACAAATGCCTTTACTAAATAGGGTTTCACAAATATGTAATATATACAAATATATACAAAATACAATCACAATACAAATACATTGGTATCGCACAAATTGCTTAGCTATGCGTTTAATCCGGTAAACGTGGGTTCGATCACCGCGGCGGCGAAAAACGTTTCATCCATATTTTTTTTCTACCTATTTTATTATTTTAACCAAGTTTTTCGAGAATATGTCGACAGTTGATACGCACCAAGATCGCCGGGCGGCGACTGTACGCCGGTGCCGACGAGCACCTCAACGGTGCCGTCGTCCAAATGGACAGCCCTCACGGCGTGGTTGTTCGTGTCGCAGACGGCTAGCACGGTGCCCGAGAGCCAGCAGACGCCCTGCGGCGAGTCCAGCTTCGCGTCGCTCAACTCTAGGACGAGTCAAAGGCCAATCTTCCAAAATAAAATTTGTTGAGAAAAAATAATTAATGTTGAGAAAAAAATTTTGTTGAAAAAAAAAAAGAGGATAACTATGGAGTTTCTTTCGCCTGTTTCTTCTCCGTTAGAGGAACGTCATTACGAAACAGTGGTAGATAAAAAAAAATACTATCGATAAATGAAATGTATTTTTCTTATTTCGATGAATAAATGATTTTGATTTTTTTTAATCGTGTGAGGCGCCCTTCATCTGATGAGGAATTCGCTTTCAGCAGTAGAAGTACGAGCCGTGAAGGCTCAGCTCCGGGCGCTCGCTTTTAATTAATAATAACCATTTTTTTTAACAAAAAACAAAACTCACTGCAAATATCTCGCCCTGTATTCATGTTATAATTGATTTTCAGGAGTTCCCTAAGTATCTCCGGAGCCCAAGATCCAATACCAATCAAACTAATATGGGACCACACGGGAAGCACCAGCTTTCAAATAAAAAAAGAATCATCAAAATCTGTTCACTCAGTCTAAAGTTCTGGGGTGACAAACATAAAAAAAATACAATCGAATTGAGAAACTCCTCCTTTTGAAGTCGGTTAAAAATCGATGTCCGTTTCTTTCACAGCTAAGTAGATAGTCTATTTTGCATACAATTGTTCATAATGACATATCATTAAAAACAAAAGCGAAAAAAATGTTCTTGTTCAATTCCAATCCGATTTTTTTATAAGCTGTAACTTATACACACGAACCCTCTTTCAGGATTTATTAATAGGCTTTAATAATCTACTCATGACATGAGAAATCGCCCGTAATTTTTGTGGCCCAGTGTATTAATATGTGAGAAGCTCTATGTTAGTATAATTAATTTTTTGTCGACTTTGGGTTGCGTCGCGAAAAAACAAATACAATATTGACTCAACGCATATAAAGCCGGGCCTAATTAATGCCGTAATCCGAGACTAAACTTCACGTGCTCCTCCAATTTAGTAATCGAGCGAATCTAATGCAATACATTCTAAATTTAAATTCACTAAAAGGCCTTCAATTAGACAGTAAACTCATTAAATTTAAAGAAAAATCGCGCAAGGTCTTGAAACGCTTAAATAGCTACAGTTCATATCAGTTAATGGACAAGATGATGGCAAATAAAAGTAAATGAATGTTATTTAAATTTTATAATGAACAGGTAAAACAGCGACACAGATTTTTCTACAAATGGAAAACATATACATGTAAAATGTAGACTATTCTTTTTAAGACCTCTCAAAGGTCTTTGTCAGAGTCTCGATCGGAATTCAAGATCCCTCAAGATGAAGTTCCCTCCGCCTCGCCTTGGTTTAACGACCTAGCGAAAAAGTGTGGCATCTCTGAACTTTTATAGCGTTTACTACGATCAATCATCTCATCAGCAGGTGATGAGTTTAACCGTATAACACAAGAAACCACCAAATAGGCGGTATTTTTCTGGTGCACGTCATCGCGCTAGTCGTGAAATATTCTACCAGGCACGACTACTTTGTGAAATTAACCTTTGGTTTGTCGGAACGCAGATCGCCAAATTGTGCTTTCGTTGACTGTCGGAACGTAGATCTACGCCAGATCGTTTATGATTAATAGTGAGCTATTTGCTGACTAGATAGAGTTAATTTTCCCGTGAAACTCGATCGAGAAATTAGCGAAGGAATGAATGAACCGCACTTTGATAGCTAAAAGAATTATTACTGGTAAAAACCTATTTATTCTTTCACAACTATTTCGAATATCTCCATGTTTTCATTTATATATTTCAATTACTGTTTTTTGTGAAACAAATATCGAAAACGGTAAGTATTTTTTTCTTTTCTTATTATTTAGTACATAAAATAATGACAACGTATCGAAAAATGCAATATTACTAAGAATTTAACGATAAACGAAGAACATAAAATGTATGTATCCGTTCGTCATCTTTGTTTCATTTTCGACTACTGATATTTCATAGTTTGAATTACACATTCAAATTATCTTCACACACATCATTTTGATTCTATACAGATATTATAAATAAAATGTAAATTTTAAAAAAACCTTTCCATCTAACAGAAATTTCGTTCGTGTCAAACTGTAACGTATAGACTCGGAAATATAGGATGTTCATAAAAGTAATTTTTTTTGTTCTCTGATTGAACATTACATTTTTTTTAATTGATCTGAAATTACTTCATCGCTATAAAATTTAAAGATAAGGTAGAGTACATTTTATCCACTTAGTGTTAATTTACCTATTTTAAAGAAAATGAACAAAAATATATTATTGGAAGATAGAAGGGTAGTAGCACTTTTGGCGGGCGCTCCATGGAGTGATCAGGCTCAAGGTTCCCCGAGAGGGGACCTCGGCTTGGGCTGTCACTCAACACGCGTTTAGCATTCCGATTCGAGGGTGCCCGAGAGGGTCGGACCTCGGCTCGATCGGTAGCTATTATCTGACTGGGGGGTAGTAGCACACTGCAACGGTCTATAAAAGGAACAGCGCAAGCGATTTTCGGGGCCAATCCGTTAGTCATAGTGGCCGTCACCTACAGACCCTTACCGCTAGGTACGTTCTGTCGCAAATGGCGCAGACCAAGACACATCCTCGATTTCCCTGACGATGAGACGACTATTGCCATCGACAGGATAAAACAATTACGCAAACACACCAGATCACACCATGGTTTTCCCCCGTTAATGGTAGAAGCGTCGCTGGAGTTTCTTCCGCCACTTCTTCTCCCAGCGCCAACGCTTTCCGAAGTCGTAGTAATGTTAGACCTTGAAATTCTTCCAGTCAGATAATAGCTACCGATTGAGATCGGAATGCTAAACGAGTATTGAGTAACAGCCTAAGCTGAGATCCCCTCTCGGGGGCCCTTGAGCCTAGTCACTTCATGGAGCGTCCACCAAAGCGCCTCCCCCTTGCTCTCAACTGCTTCTGCCCATCTGTGTGTCAGGTAAACTAGAAGATCACCGGCTGAGCGACCTCGACGAAAGCCGTACTGGCGGTTGCAAAACAGCTGGTGCTCCTCTAGGTACCGCAGGAGCTGGCAGTTAATGATGGTCTCCATTATTATTATAGGCCTGTAGTTGCACGGATCCGAGCTGTTGCCTTTCTTAGGGATCGGGTGCACTAAAGCGGCCTTCCAGGATTTCGGGAATACGCCTAGAGTATAGGAGAGCCGGTAAAGACGCGTCAAAACCGGTGCCAACTCCGGAGCACATGTCTTCAACACGATCGGAGGGATGCCATCGGGCCCACTCGACTTATGAATGTCCAAGGAAAAGAGTGCTCTGCGAACTGCACTTTGCCGAAATTGAACCACCGGCATCGTAGCATCGCAACGCGGGATTGTTGATGGTAATTTTCCTCGGTCATCCAAAGTCGAGTTGGACGCGAAGAGAGAGCCCAGAAGATCGGCTTTGTCCTTCGCGGCATGGGCCAGCGAGTCATCCTCCGTGTGCAGGGGTGGAAAAGAAAGCTTACAGAAATTTCCCAAGACAGCTTTGGCGAGAGACCAAAACGCACGTGTTCCCGTTGGGAGACGCGACAATCTCTCGCCAAATCTGCCAATGTGTTCCGATTTCGCCTTAGCAATAACACTTTTGAAGGACCTAGAGGCAGAGTTATACTTCTTTTTTAAAGCGCTGGTTTTTACATCACTTGACGTCGAAGCGTTAGCTCAAGCCTGGTAGCAATCCCGCTTTCGGCGTAATGCCAACTTACAGGAGCGCAACCAAACCAAGGCTGCGACTTGCCACCAATGGGCACTGCAGAGAACGGAATAAAGAGTTCCATACCTTGAAGCACCACATCAGTCACTGAGTCAGCAACGACGTCTGGGTCATCCGGCGAGAAGCAAATCTGCCCCCATGGGTAGGACAAAAAGAGTGTCGAGGCGACGAGAGCATATAACCTCTCTGACGTACACGCACACCCCAACCCGAGGCAGAAAGGAATGTTTCAGTTTGTACCCCGGGTAGGAGAGGAATGAGGTATCAGCTGGGGAAGATATCTTTGTCTCGGTAAGGAAGAGCAAGGCCGGCTTCGCCGTCTCAAGATGGAAGTGGACTGCGTTTAAGTTGGGATTTAGCCCCCTTATGTTGCAAAAGTCCACGGCATGCGAGGTAGGGGTGGCCTTATGTTGCCTGCTCCGTTTGCCCCGAGCAGGTGTAGAGAGCGCAAAATTGTCCTCCCCCCCTGAATACGAAGGGCAGCCTGGGCGTTCACGCTCAGACGTTGTACGGCCTGCGCGTGGACGTCCAGAGAGGGATTTTCCACCGCGCTGTATGCTAGTGGTACCCTCCTGGGGTAGAAAATTTAAATTTCGCACAGACATTATGGGGGAGGAATGGGGAGAGGGCGTCCGGGACTCTTACAGACCAAACGAAACGCGACAGCATAGCTGCCACTTGACGTCGGTTTCTAGTGAGAGAGTGGTTCTTCCTCGGGCGTGTCGGCCCAATTCGGCTGCTACCCGAAGGTGCGCAGCATGGCACTACCACTAGTTGGGTTGACTGACTGCACTGGTGGAATAATCTCTGTCACAAGGTTATCCCACACAGGTTACACCAATGGGCGATGGGGTCGTCACCTCCCGACACCAGATATTGTTTATATGCTGTAAAGGATGGAAGAATAAATACACCAAGCTATGCTTGGAATGCGAAAAACGATGAAGATTTTTTTTGTTGATCCTGTGTTGTAAGGACGTTTTACAAACATAAATTTCACACGGACATACACCCAGCGGAACAAGTATCTGTGGGTCACACAAATAGTTGTCCCGTGTGGGAATCGAACCCACGACCCCCGACGCCGAAGCCAATAGCTTGGCAAGGAGTCATTAATAAAATCTTTTTTACTACAAATTTTAATGTTTCGTCTTAAGTGCCGAGAATAACACAATTAAAAATTTACTTTGAATTTTTTTTATTTGAAGTAGGAAAGAAACTTACTTGAAAATTGAAACATCCTGTCAGTGTCGGAACGTAGATCTGTGTTCAGACTGTTGTGTCGGAACGTAGATCTGCGCTACTAACGGACCAATAAATTATGATATTTATACTCAAATTTCTTAAGTTTTATCAAAGAAATACACATTTCATTTATATTTATTCAAAACAACATGTATTCTGTTTTCATAACATGCAAATAAAAAAAACTAAAACGTTTATCATGAATTACTTATTGATATTTTTCTTTAGGATGTCGTATTTATTGATAGCTTATAGTAAGAATTGCTTCTAGTAAACAATACAAACATTCTACAAAGGCAAAAATGTAATGATTGTAAAGTTAAGCCATCCATATAGCTTTAAAATAAACCTGAATCATATAGATTATGGTTTTCACTATAAATATTGTTCCGAAGAAAGACGCAGTTGCAAAATTGCGCGACTGTTTTTCACCGACAGACAGCGCATTTTTCATAGGGCGCTACCCGACAGACTAAGGTTTAATAATGCCGACTTTATTTCCAGATAGATGCAACTAAGTGACCTTAAGGTTTAAGGTTTAAGAGATTTATTTTCTCAAAAGATTTACACCAAATCACTTACAGAGAAAATACAAATACTACACTCAGCGTCACAAAAATCGCACCTCTCTGAGTTTGCGCGAAAAATGGCTGTAATGGCTAGAAACGAATTATATTTATATAAATATTGGTATGTTTGAAATGGGTATTTGAATAGCTTTACATTATTAATAAAAAAATCATGAAATCGTTAAAACATTTATCATTATAGAGCGTCAAAAATAAACACTGTCAAATGCTCGTTATTAAGGACGCTAGTTACACCACCTAAAAAGGGTATAAAAGGGTCGATCTAGATGAAATATGGGCAACGAAGTGGTAGTAACGATAGCTCTAGAGATCCCCCCAGTCAGTCAACAGCTACCGATCGAGCCGAGGTCCGGCCCTCTCGGGCACCCTCGAATCGGAATGCTAAACGCGTGCTGAGTGACAGCCCAAGCCGAGGTCCCCTCTCGGGGACCCTTGAGCCTGATCACTCCATGGAGCGTCCGCCAAAGCGCCCTAAGAGCTTGGCGGCCTCCCAAACCGGTGAAACTAATAGCGTGACGGCCCGAGCCGAGGTTCCCTCGGGAGCCCTCGACCTTAGTCACCATAACGCGTAACAATAATACGCGAGGTTCAGGCTAGGCGCCTCGAGCGCCCGGCCCCCTCAAGTCCGTCGGATCTGTAAAGGCCCCTAAGGCCAACAGTGGCTCATCCAGCAAAAAAAAAAAAAGAAATATGGGTCAGTCGTAATTTAGACTTTGCAGTGAACACACGTGAACAAGTAACCCAAGTAAGAACAAGTAAAAATGGACTCCAGTTCTGAAGAAGCCGCTCAAGTGATTGCCCTATTGCAGTCGGGGATGCGGCAGTGTGACTTTGCTCGACAGTTGAACCTGTCCCGTTTTTCAGTTCGACGGGTGTTCCAACGTTTTCAGAAGACTGGTGGTTATGTTAGAAAACCGGGCATCTGGAAGAAAACGGTGCACATCAGAAAGAGATGACCGTTTCATCGTTACGACATCTTTACGAAACCGTTTTACAAATGCTGTTGAGTTGCAACAACAGCTTCGATCAACTCGGAGAACATCTGTGAGTGTTTCTACGATAAGAATAAGGTTACACGAAAAGAGTTTAACAGCCCATAGACCTGCTAAAGGTCCAAAACTTACTGCACAGCATCGCAGAGATCGCCTAGAATTTGCTCGCAATCATTGCGAGTGGACTCTAGAACAGTGGCGGACCTTAATCTTCTCTGATGAGACGAGGGTCTGTCTCTTCTGCAATGACAGACGTAGAAGGGTCTACAGAAATCAGGGGGAGAGGTTCACACAACCCTGCTTCGAAGAATCCGTCGAATATGGGGGTGGCTCGTGTATGTTTTGGGGCGGCATTTCCGTCGACGGGAAAACGGAACTTGTGTGCCTTTCCCGGACTCGGGGTGGCCGTGGGCAAGGGTCATTAAATGCTGGTCGGTACATTACTGAAATCCTGGAGGAACATGTGGTCCCGTATGCTGGTTATGTCGGTGATGGATTCATGTTAATGCATGATAATGCTCGTTGCCACACCGCGGCTATTGTACGGGATTATTTACAGGAGGTCGATATCCCTGTTATGCATTGGCCAGCACGAAGTCCAGACCTTAACCCAATAGAACATCTCTGGGATGACCTAAAACGGCGCGTGCGAGCTCGAGATCCAGCTCCAACCACTCTTCGAGAGCTCCAAGATGCGGTACTTGAAGAGTGGGAACAAATACCCCAAGAGGCTGTTGCGACCCTTGTAAGGTCCATGAAAGATCGCATGGAAGCCGTTATCAAGGCAAGGGGGGTAACACTAGGTTTTAAGAACTTTTTTTGTATTTATTAAGTTTTTTTTTTAATTATTAATTTTCAAATTTGTACATACCCTGTCTTTTTCTTTAATTTCTCTTTCGTCTCGTTATAAAAGTAAAATTCAATTGAAATTCCTGAAAGCTAATGAAATTACCTTTCGAATGATACCCTCAAACCACAACATTGCCATTGGCCTGTTGTGTTAAAATGGTATTAAAATATTTTTTTTCGGATGTGCGATTTTTTTGACGCCGAGTGTATATTATGTACAACAAAAAATTTCCGAACGGGCGAAGCTACTGGACTAATTATAATAAAAAGTGATGAAATATAAGGTAGTTGCAAAAGAAATACATAAGAATTTTTACAAAGTGTGTGGTACATTCTATAATCGTAATTACCTATATTCGGAATACAAAAGGTGTTTACTTAGATCTATAACATAGTGGCTTTAAGATTATTGACTATTAATTATGTATATGAAATATATTAAAATGGACTCATGAGCATATGAATGCAAATATATGCATACATATGTGTATTTATGTATCCAAGTGTTTATGACCTTATCAATGAAAAATCCGTTAAAATATAACTTTTCAAGATTTTTTTAAAACTGACTAGAGATTTTGTGTTTTTTATATCACTAGGTAATTTGTTATAGTATTTAGCGCCCTCATATATGCCCTTTTTTCCGTAATTTGTTCGAGACGCTCGTAAGTACAAGTTATTTGCTTGTCGTGTTATTCGTTTAGTGTAATCCATGTTTTTTGTAAAGTTAATCTGTGAGTGGATCTTTAGTAATGATTTTCCGAATAAGAATACACGTGTTATATTTATACATTTGAGCCAGATTCATTATTTTAGTTTCTTTATATATTTTTTCAGTAGGTGTATAAAAGTCATAATGAAATAATGATTTTATGATTTTATTTTGGGTTATTTGTAATTTTTTTAAGTTTGATTTTGCCGCTGATCCCCATGCTTCAATAAGATAGTCAAGGTGTGGCTTGATCAAGGAATTATAAATGACATATTTTGTATATCTCGGGAGACATTTTGATATGCCATTTATTGCCCCTATCAGTGAGTAAATTTTATTGTATAAGTTTTCAATATGCGGCTTCCAGGTGAGCTGGCTATCCAAAATTAGACCTAGATACTTTTCAGTTTTTACTTTTGCAATTATTTCACCGTTTATTAGAAGAGGGTTATGACTTTCAATTTTTTTATTTTTTGCAGAGAAGATAACGTATTTAGTTTTTGACGCATTAACGGTGAGTAAGTTTGACTGCATCCAAGTATGTAGTTTATCTAGGTCATATTGCGCTTGGCCTATTATTGTTTTTAAAGAGTAGCCAAAGTAAAACAAGCTAGTGTCGTCTGCATATAGAGTTATGTCACCCGTTAAACCAATTTCATGAATATTGTTATGAACACACAAAGGAACTAACGCCATCTAGCGTCAACTATTAAAACCACTAAAGAAAAAAGACGACATAAAACCCCCTATTCAACACTAGATGGCGTTAGAGGAACTGCTGTGGAACTATAGTCTCGAAAACCGGGTACATTCACGAACTTTCCGGAATCACGAACATGTTCGTGCGTGTCGGGTACGTTCCAGGAATGATCTTTCTGGATTAGTCCGGAACCGGTCTCGGCCCATATAAAAAGCCGCAGGGAGGCGAGCGATGACAGTTCAGTTGGAGCTACCTTCGAGGCGACTTCGGAGGGAAACTAGTGATCAAGAGCGATACCAGTGAAACCTACGACTTGGCTACAAAATAGGACAACGTTAGTGCTTAGTGTTTGGACCTAGTGCTTTGTGTTGGACCTAGTGCGCGTAAATAAAGTCTTCAAAAGAGTCAGCAGGTCTTTCTCTCCAAATCCTTCGAACCCCTAAAGCGTAACAATATTATTTACATATACAAGGAACAGCAATGGCCCCAGAACTGATCCTTGTGGAATTCCACATGTGATCAGTTGAGGTTTACTTTGGGTATTATTAATTTTAACCACTTGTCGTCTATTCATTAGATATGACTTAAATAGCTCATAAGCTTTACCTGTGACACCCAGATCTGTCAATTTCAGTAAAAGTATGTCGTGACTTACGGTGTCAAAGGCCTTTTTAGATCGATAAATAAATAAAGCAATTTTCTTTTGGTCTACGTTTGTTCTTATATTGGTTACCAGATCTATGGTTGCGGAAAGTGTATTAGACTTAGGACGGAAACCGTCTTGTTTTTTAAATAAGAATTCCGTTGAAATCAAGAATTCGTATAGCCTGTTATGCAGTATTTTTTCAAACACCTTGGACATTACTGGTAATACCGATATAGGCCTATAGTTACTAGGATCCGATTTAGAGCCTGATTTATAAATAGGGCTTACTTTCGCTAATTTAAGTGGATCAGGAAAACAACTTTCATTTAGACATTTGTTGATGCACTCGGCTAGGTCCTAATTTGCAATACATTTGAGACATTTAATATTTATGCTATCTAGACCTGAGCTTACATTTGTATCTAAATTTTGTATCATTTTAAGTACCTCGTTTTCGTTGGTTAATTTTATCTGCGATAGAATAGTGCTATTTTTAGTTTCTTTGTAGGTTATTGTTTGTGTTAGGTTGTTATGATATTTTCTTGGTATCTTATTTGCAAGTTCGGTGCCTATTGTAGCGAAAAAGATGTTAAAATGTTCGCAAATTTCCCTGACATCCGAGATTTCGCCACGCGTGGTGTTGATTTTAATCGCCCTGTCTGTCATTTGAGTTTTGTTACTTGCTAATCTATTTATGAGTTGCCACATTTTTGAAGGATTTTTCTGACAAGTTGCGAAAGCCTTATAATAATATATATAGCCTTATTATAATAAAGCCTTATAATAACCTTTAAGAAGAGAGCCTATTGCTCAATGGTCGACAGCGCTTTTACAGCTCCTATAGAGCGAGATAGGAAGAGATTTACATTGCAGCGCGAACGAGAGGGAGACATTGAAACCCCCCCCCCCCCCCTCGCCCCAAGAGTAGCTCGGATGAACTTCAGACGCAATGTGTTCGTGTTGTAGTGAATATGTTAAACTAAGTTTCGACATACTAACTGCCATCCTCGCAGCCTGGCTCCGGGCCGCCAATGATGCGCAGTATGACCCCTGAACAGTCCGTTAGAAGAACACGATGGTGACCTGTGTCCGATATCGCCAGGAAGGGCTCCTCCGACCTACCCCGGTAGAACGGATTCAACGCCACCTGGCGGCAAAATTGAAATCAGTTGGCCAATTGTAGGTGCTTATGTTTAGAAAATAGTGTCTTACATAGTCATGATCTGTTTTTACGAACTCGTTATCTGAATAGCAAAAAATTGACAATTTAAAATACAACACCAATTTATGCTATGCAAATATTGTGCCTAATAAAATTACTGGAAGTTATTAGTAAAGACAAAATTTGGAGATAATTTATCTTATCTTTGTGTAAACATTTTAGTCCATATGAGGATAATGCAAGAAGACACCATTAAATGACATATTGGCAATATTTTCATGGAGACTGGCATAAATAGTACCCATAACTCAGAAAAGTGCTTTAATAACAGTAATAACAAAACAACATACCTTACTTGGAAAGTATAAAACTCCAGTATCCTTTGGTTTAATATAATTAGATAGTGACATGGGTAAAGAAGCAGTAGAGATTCGTGAGCTAAAATGGCGTATCAACGCCCCTACAAACCAGACTAATTCTTCTTTGTGGCCTTCACCAGTTAATACAAAAATTGGTTTGTTTCCAGGACCTGCACAGTATATCTACTATGAGTATACTATAAAAAATCTATATCTAAAAAATCTATTAAAGTAAAAATACAATGTTCAAAATAATGTAAACTAAATAATTAAAAGATTTACATATTGATCTTCAATATGTAAATCTTTTAATTATTTATATATATAGCAATATAATATTTTATACTAATAGTTCTTATATTTTAAATATGTGCTTGTAATAATTATATTTAAAAAAAAAATTCTTTGGAAAAAATTATCACTGTTTACTTTACCTAATATTAGTAAGGTTGGCCAACAGCGAATTCCAAGAGCTTCCCAAAATGTACTGTCAGCATCATTTACAACTGGGTGGTGAATGTTATACCTTTGTACTGCGGCTAGAATGTTTGCTGTATCCTTTTCATTGTTAAATTTTGCACAATGAACACCAATCTGCAAATAATATTCAGTCAAAAAAAAAAGGTCATTGTGTATAATGTAATCTAAAATTGAATTAAAATATCCCACACTGATTTCTGCTAAATTAGTAGTCTTCACCCACAATCACATCACAACTTCTTATCACTTATAATCAATGTTATGAAAAGGCAACACTGTAGTGGATAAAATTTATTACAAATAAATGTTTTAATAAATTAACAGCAAAGCTAGATAGAATATATATAAGTCTCAGTACTACTAGTTTATTAAGCTTTTATTAATCTCAGTTCATATAATGAGTAATTACAAGATTCTTACCACAACAAGTCCATTTTCAACTTTGTGTATGTTCTCCAAGTGTGCCAACTCTGGCAATACATGGTAACAGTTAATACAGCAGTAAGTCCAGAAATCTAGCACTACTACTTTATCATTGCAATGTTGAGAGAGAGAAATTGCCTCTGATACATTTACCCATTCCAACTCTGTAATTTGTTTAAATCATATGGTGTACAAGACCTTAATAACTTCACTATGTTTCAACAGATATTTACAAACCTTTTTTAAAGTCATCAATGGATGTAACTACTGACCAAACTTTTTTTATATGGTTAGTTATCAGACTATCTCTATCCGCCTCAGATGCAGCAGAAGACATGGCATCGGATAAATCCATGCATGCTTGAGCCACGAAATCTAATGCACTAGCTTCCATGTCAGTACGGTTCACAACACAAAATTTTAATTACACAGCTTTGTTAATTTATAACTTAAATGTATGCTACATGCGCCGCATGTATTACATAAACCGAAAAATAAATAAATGAGCACCTATTTTATTCTATTTTAGTTACAGTACATAGCAACAACAAATAATAATTGTTATATATTAAATGTAAATTGTAAACAGTTACAGCTAATTGTCAAATTTGACAAGTAATAAAGTCAACTGTCAATTAGATTTTTTCAATAAAGATTAGATAGATAGATTTAGATTTTTTGGCCTAGTCACAAGACCTTTAAGCCATATCAATTAGATAATCTTGATTAGTGATTGAAATTGGAAAAAATTACAAATTAATCAAAAGTTTTTATTGTTAGGTAAAACATTTTTTTGGAGTTTAGTTCATTATCGTGGGCTTTGTTAGAAGGCAGACGACTTGCGGAATCCGGAGAACAACGTAGCTGTTACATGAGGACGACATGATACGAATGCATTTTCGTAACCACTGTTAACAAAAGATGGATGATTCCTCTTAGATTATACGCCTAACGAGTTCCGAATCGAGGTTTACACGTCAAATCGGACCGCAATCGATAGTGGAATCTATCCGGAGAAGTAAAAGCGTTGAGTTTGAGATTTAAGCACAAGATAACTACGTCGATCAATCGCTTATGAAAATTATAATACTATAACAATAACTTTACAACAGTTCAATTATTTACGTAACAGAAGATTTACCATAAAAATCAATTTATGAAAGCAGCTAATATCTGAAAGCTAAAAGTAATTAATTACTTAACGGGCGAACGATCGTTAAATAAGTACTATTAAATAACAGTAAAAATAGGACATATTGATTTAAAGGCGGCTAGTGACAAAAATTACTGGCACATATCGTGTGTACGCTGCGAACCAGGGATCCAGCATGTAATTCGTCGTCTGAACGGCGCCCTCTCGAATGCACAGTCTATGGGGGTGTAAAAAAGTCTCCAATAGCTTATAGCGGACTATTTATTCGTCCATTGACAAAAGCTATCGGAATGTTATGTGTTCACGACGCTATTCAGCGTTCCGTAGTCGGTATATACCTCGTTTATTTCATTATATACTACGAGGAGGCTGGTTGCGCGACGAAGGTTCGAAAGACAGTTGAACATAGTCACCTTGTTTTTGACAACCATTCGCAAAGGGATTTTAGTGCAGATTGTAGGCGGATAATTCAAAATCAAGGGTTTGTCAGAATCAATCGCGTATGAGATTAAATCTTCAGCATACAGCGCCATCTCCCCCAGCATACAGGACCCATCCTGGTATATGATAATAGAAGGTCGAAAAAGTACCGATCCTTGGCGAATACCCGCTCTCAAGTTAGTAGTCGCGTGCTACGTGAGGATTGTAGCTCCAGGCTGGCGGCGAGGTTAACCTTACGCTTTTTTCTATTTTCAGCCAGAGTTAGAGGACTCATCTAGGAGACTCTTCAATTTTAGATATCTCGCCAACTACCAGAAAGCTGTGTGCGATGGTGAAATGTCCTCCAACAGAGTATCCCATTTCTTTCCCCTTAGTTCCTGCATGCGCTTTTTGGAGGCTGCGCTTTAATTTTTTTGCAGCAACAACTGTTTCATGTTCTCTGGCAGTTTAAAGCGTTCAAATAGACTCCCTTGAGTGGATCCTAGTAATGAATATTCACTCGTTACTAGGATCCACTCAAGGGAGTCTATTTGACCATTAAAATCTTTATTGATATATTCAAATAAATAATAATAAAAAAAAATATTTGATGGTTTTTCATGAAACGGTTATACTTCTCAGCTGTTACGCTAAAGACTTTCAATTTCATTCCATGACGCTGACGGACGGATCGCATGATGACATGTTTACAAAACACAACAGTGTCCAATATTATATGCACCGTGATTTGTTATATATTTTACTATAACGTTAATTCGTTGTAAATCATTTCAGTTATAGCTAACATAAGCAGGATTTTAATGTTAACGGTAATAAAAATATGTTAAATTATGGATGCCATGTTTGATATGTGTTACCTATCATCTGACAATACGACCATTGAACCTGATGATATTCCTAAGACAAAGGAGAATGTTTGGATTTTGGGAAAGAAGTACAGCGCAATTCAAGGTACTACTATAGCACACTTAACATTTTTATATTTTTAATCAGGACCTAGAATCATTATTTGAATATTGTTTTGTTTTCAGACTTGGATCGAATTAGACGAGACGTAAGCTCTATTATTTGGTGTACATACAGAAAAGGCTTTGTTCCTATTGGAGATGAAGGTTTAACCTCTGATAAAGGCTGGGGATGCATGTTGCGTTGTGGGCAGATGGTGTTGGGTGTAGCACTTACCAGAATCCACTTGTCTACAGACTGGGTTTGGAGTCCAGAAACTAGGTAAAGTGTAAATTTCTTAAGCATAAAAATAAATCTGTATTTTGAAGGAAAAAACAATTTCACGTTACTTTCTGGTCTACTAGAATTACTGCTTTTTATTGAAACAATTTATTTTGACAGGGACCCTACATATCTGAAAATAATTCAAAGATTTGAAGAGAGAAAACAGGCACCATACTCCATTCATCAAGTTGCATTAATGGGAGCTTCTGAAGGCAAGGAAGTAGGACAATGGTTTGGACCAAATACTATAGCACAAGTTTTAAAGTAAGGAGGATTTTTATCAAAGTTCTTCAATTTTAATAAGTATCATAAAGTAAATGTCTCTTGTCATATTTTCATCACCTAATTCATGTGTATGTTTATACTTCATAAATTTACTCCAAAATTTTTATTTTACACTGAAATCTATGATCTTTCTTTTTAATTTAAACATATATTATGTTATGTAATATCATCCAACAATTGTTCAGAAATTTATGAAGGTTAGGTTAGTGCCATGTATAATTTATATCTCAAGTCATAACTTTACATTCAATGATATAATTTTTTTCATTACAAGTGACAACCAAATGTCTATCTGCCTTTTTATCTATGATATGGGGTTCTGAGAGTAGAGATTGATTAATTACTAAGTTGCGCCAAAGTGAGCATGTGCTAACTATTCCTTGCATGCCGCATGACTCTTGACTATTCACAAACAGCGAAGTCTTGCCAATTTTTGCCAAAAACCTAATCTGTGGTCACACTGTAATTTACAAGTATATCTGATAATAAAATATTAACTTTACCAGTAGTAGTTTGGTGTATGTAGTACCATCTTTAATTTGTAAAATAGAAGATATAAACATTTGCTAAATGCCATTTATTGAACTGTTTATGATCTTACTTGATATGTAATACTGTAAGTCATTAAATAAATTAATAAACATTATGATCATTAAACATCAATAAATAAATTCACTTTAGTCATAAATCTAAATTTCATGTCTTGGCTTTTGGCTGATTATCTCCTATAGTACTCATCCATAAATATTGCATTCCAAGTAGTACTCATCTCTAAATATAAACATGGGTGTGATAAAAATGTTTTTTATATTTTTTAGGAAATTAGTTGTTTATGATAAATGGAGTTCTTTGGTGATTCATGTGGCTCTAGATAATACTGTAGTAAAGGAAGATATACGTAAGTTTCTAATACAAATAAAATTTTAAAAGTTTTAACTTGCAATGTCTATATCAGATCATCATTAAATAATTCTCTCTATTTCAGTTCAACAGTGTATCATAAAAAATGAACTAAATAACTCTTCAAACATGGTAGATGGAATAACTGTGTCAGATTGGATGCCACTTTTATTAATAGTACCTCTTAGATTAGGACTAAGTGAAATAAATCCAGTTTATATGAACGGACTAAAGGTAAAAACTGGTTTATTAAAAGAAGTATCATCCCACTAAAGGCCCTCCTTCATATTGTGCGTATCTTAAATTATTATTATTATTTTTCTTGGGTAATATTCTAAAACAGAATTTTAAATGCTATTGCTTTAAATATTCTGTTTTTGAGTATTTAAACAAAGCTAGGTTCCATTATATATATATATATATATATATATATATATATATATTTCTCAGCTGTAAAAGTTGTGCATTTATGCTTGAAATAGCTGCTTTAAAGCAGGAAAGTATTTAAGGCCCTAGTCCTACATAATAAGACCCTGATATTCAAAAGATTTTAACCAGATTAAAGTTTTAACCAATTGGTTTTGTTATAGATTTGTTTTCAATCTTCACAATCTATTGGTGTGATTGGTGGTAAACCTAATCAAGCTTTATATCTTGTTGGTTGTGTTGGTGATGAAGTTATATATTTGGATCCGCATACTACACAGAGATCAGGATTAGTTGAAGTAAGTATGCTTAATTCAATGTATTTATTTTTATCATAATAATTATTTACTTAAGGGGGTTCCAAATAGTGTTTAGAAATCTTAATAAGAGATCTATTTTTATATCATTAATGCAGCATTTAAAACATATTTTTTCAACAGAACAAATCAACAGATGAGCAAAAGGAAATGGACTGTTCATATCATTGTAAATATGCTTCTCGAATACCAATACTTGCAATGGATCCATCAGTAGCTGTTGTAAGTTAAGTTACGAATGATTATCATTGCTATATAAATATAGTTCTTTTTTCTAATAGATAAATTTAAAATTTAGTAGTTTTGATGTCAAAACATTTAAAATATGTAATTCTAATTCTTATCTAAATAAATTCAACTGAACAGTTTGTAGACCTAATTTAATCATAGCTTCATATATGTGTAAATAAGATTTTGATTGTTACAATGGTTTTACAACTATACTGTAGTTATAATTTCATTTTCAGTGTTTTCTTTGTCGTACAAAAAGTGATTTTGAAGAATTGTGTTCTACTATAGAAAATAATCTAATGCAGGAAAGTCAACCTCTATTTGAAATATGTGAGAAGCGACCATCTCATTGGGGTCCATGTTCTGTTGATATCGATCTTAACAAAACTGCTTTATTTGCCGGTAGGTTTGATTATTTATGTTAAGTGATGAATTTTCCACGAACTTTACTTTACTATATATGTTATAGTTAGTATAAGAAATAATAAAAAATGTGTTACATAGATGGATTTGCTAATAGAAAAAGTTTTATAAACCTCACATGATTGTGATCAAAGAATATAGAAAAAACCAGAAGCCTCGTTTAGTCGTAATTGCATGCCGCGCGCTGTGTCCAAAAACATATTAAGAGTCCAGCGCCCGTACCCCTTCCGACCCGCGTAATATTGCTAGTTAAGACATAATTTCCCATTTTTAGGTAAAGTAATGAAATAACAAAATCAAAATTGCCCATTCCTAAAAAGGTATATTTTATTTTATATATATGTACCTGATAATCGCAAGATATTAAAGTTCTTTAAATAAAATATGGTATAGATATGTACCATTTAATATTCTTTTTTTGAGTAAAAAAGAGCTTTTTGAAAAATATCTTATCGAATTTATAATTAATGACAAAGACTTAAATTTTGATAAATCATAAAATCTTGTTTTGATGTTTTTCGTATAATGGAATACTTGACAAATTAAATACCCCCATTATTAAAGCTGCATACAAACCCTTTCACACACCCCCACTAGTACACCGAATTTGTGCATGTAGATACTATGTATTAACTGTTTTGCAATTCTGACAACCATATACAAACGGATCGGTTATAAATTATTTTAGACACCTGCCAAGTTATTTAATTTAATAATACCAAAATTTTATTTTGGCAACATCGATAACATGGACGCATCGGTTTTTATGACAACTAAACAACTTAAAAAATTACCATTAAATTCAATACCTAACGCGATATCCCAATGCGCTACTTATACATACATATATGAAATGTTTCTTTTTGAGCCCAGCTGCATTTTTACAGAGACGAGCGACACCAGGCGGCATAAATTAAATTAAATGAACATAGGTAAATCACGTCACGCGATACGAACTTCACAGACTGCCTAAACAGCTGATCGACAAACTACTTAACTTTGAAGTAGTTTTTAAGGTTCCGTACTTAAATGTATTTCTATTGCCGCTATAACAACAAATATAAAAAACAGCATAAAAATATTTAAGATGGGCGACCATACAACATACATGATTTTTTGCCATTTTTATAAATAACGGTACGGGGCTCTACGTGCGCGGACTCGCACTTGGCCGGTTTTTAATCAGTTTTAGGCTGGTTTGCGGATTCTGGTTCTTTCTGTGCTCTTTGAACGTGATTTAGATTAGGGCCAATATATGATATAAGTAGTTTTGTGATGGACTTTATTTACTTGGGCCCAATTATTTAATATAAATTTATTTGTGGCCTGTTTGTCGCCCGACTATTTCAAACACTTCCCTGTGGTAGGGCCACGCAGCAGCCTCGGCTGTTGAACGAACGGGCAGGCCCGTCCGGGTAAGTACCATGACCTCACAGAAGACCGGCGTAAAGCGGGAGTATAATACTTTCGCGTTTCGTCTGGTGAGTGAGGTAGCCGGAGCCCAATTTTCAAAAGGTTGTCAATGCATCTGTAACCCTTGGGTGTGGCAGATGATGGTATTCACTTAACATCAGGTGAACCGCCTGCGCGCGTGGCAACTTGTCACATAAAAAAAAGACACATGCTAGCACACAATTGCAATCAGTTCATAGTAACGCTCCTCTAAAAACCGCATCACTAAAGGTCATAAATCACAAGGACAAAATTGCTATAACTCCAAACTCTGTTACTCACCATACTCGTCAGATATTGCTCGAATTTATTAATTTTGGTTCTTGGACAAAATTTTCGAATTCTATAATATTCAAATAAAATTCATAATTTCAAAATGCCAACAATAAAGTTATATGACGTTTTTTGCGCGATAACCTTAAGTTAAGGCGCTGTACGCAGTGAATTTTTAACTATTTGGGTGGTCAAGTATGAGGAAGCGGAGGATGGATAACCCCGGCTACCTCATTCACCGGACAAAACGCAGCAGTGTAACAATTCCACTTCACGCCGGTCTTCTGTGAGGTCGTGATACTTACCGGACGGATCTACCCATTCATGCAACAGTGAAAACTATTTTGTGGCTAGACTACTGTTATATATATGAGGTAAATTTTGTATAATTCTTTTTTTTTTCAGAATTTGAAGACGTCGATAGGCAATTCGATGATTCAGATGACGAATTTGAGATTCTATGAAAAGTTCATAGAGGATTATTAGCCTATATTTTAAAGAAATAAAAACAAACATCACAGGATTTTTTTACAGTTTAAGTAAATTTAGTTTATGGATTTTTTTATCTGGTCAAAAAAAAAAAGAAATATGAAATTAATTTTGCCCAATAATTTTATTACATCCGTCATAATATATCTTCCTGTGCCTTTATAGAACGTTATGAAAAATGATAAACAGCTGTCTATCAAAAAAGTCTTGTCTTTATTTTCTCAATAATTTCCAAAATATTTTTATTTGTATGGCAGTTTTTTATTTCAATTTTGTACCTACTGAAAGCTTATTTAACTTCACTCTTAATATTAACCTCTAAATTGACTACACGTACTGCTTATGCCACTTAAATACATACGCTAAAATTAGAAAAAGATGTAAATATAACAATATAATTAGCTCTGTTGTATGTAAAAATATTAAAGAATATATTTCAACGTCTCTACTTTTTTACTTTTATGCATTGTTTTAATTTTGAAATAAATACAAAGCTTAACAGAATATTTTAATTTCTTCTGGGTCATAAGCTAGAGAAAACTTTTACGAGGTAAACGGAAATGGGTACCTCTATATCCCTTTCCCTAATCCTGCTATCACTTTTCGCTTTCTATTATTCTTTCGGATTAAGGTATCTATACCCACTCATATAACCTTAAGATATTTCTTTTGGCGCATTTGGAAAAAATTATTAAAATAAAATTTTTACGATGTGCGCGATAATCAATTGCATTTAATGTCTTAATTTTGTTATGTTTTGTTTGTATGTAGTATTTTGATACACTGAATTCGTTTTTACGACTTTCACAATTTTAGTGTACCTCAGTTAAGCCTAAATATGAAACTCCTAACCAAACCATGAGTGACGATAGAAAATGGCCTCACTGGAGACGTGGGAAGCAGCTGCTCGCTTCTTCACTGTTGTACACCTTATCATTTTGTTTATTGTAGCTCCACGGGAAAAAAAATTACATCCGAAAAAAGAGTTGCACGGTTTTCCCCCGTGTGCCGCTTTAACGAAACGTAGGATCTCTTCTGTCTCAGGCCCATTAAACGAGCATCCAAACGATGTCCCGTTTTTCTTCGATAAGCTCGAACCCCTAAGTCTTCATTCAACACCGTTTTCACTGTGATCCTGTTTAAGCCCATCTGAAGGACTAATAGTTTATGCTTACGCATAGGATTTCTTTGGGTTCGCGCCTTCACTCCTATTATCACTGCTAGAGTTCCTAATAGTGCGAGAGCGACCACTTACTTTGTTGTCTTGTGTTTTTATGTAAGAAAGGTAGCAAACGAGCTGGCGGTTCACCTGATGCTAAGCGATAACCCCTGCCCATTGACATTTGCAATACCCGTAGGGTTGCAGATGCGATGCCACCTTTTAATAAAGTAGGCTACCTCGCTCACCAGACGAAACGCAGCAGTATTCGATTGTGACCAGCATTTAAAATTCAAAAATTTTTTTAGAAAGCTGTTTTAAGATCTAGGTAACAAACAGAAGAAGAGGCAATCGGACGAAATAAAGGCTGAATTACTACTTACTATATTCAGCCGCCGCACTTTTGAAAGATGATGGTCGTGGCCATAAAGCATCTGTCATTGAATATATGTTCAAAAATCCAGAAGCAGCAGTAAAAATTAAGCAATGATCATTATTTTCCCCAAAGAAAGCACTTGAGTTGTTACATTAAAGCTATCAAAATGGCAATACATCACTTTGGGGAAAACGAAAATTCGAGAATGTTCAAAGGATATATATCCGTCTTACGATAAAGTACAAATGGCTAAGCAGCAGTGCTAACCTCCGAAGACATTAATTTGGGTCATAACGGATTCCTTAGCTAAGATTGCATTACAAGGATTAATAAATTTAACTAACAGTGAAAAGGATTCTTGAAATTCTTCTTAGTACCTACTACTATCGTACAAGGCAAAGAATTGAAGCTAATATCAAAATGGAAATTGACGATGCAACCAACCAAAGTAGATATAAGCAAAAAATGGTGAGTGAGCAAGATCATCATCGTCCTCCTGCCCTTATCCCACCTAGGTGGGATCGGCACAGTGTGTGAAACATGTTGTAATCGGTTTCGGCAATATTTTTTACGACCGGGCGCCTGCCTGATGTCAACCCTCCTTGGGAAAAAAATTGGGCAGCCGATGACCACACGGCGCGAAAATCTGGTCATCTATCTACATTTGTTCTATTGGATTTTTCACAATGCTCTAGTACTAAAAGTGTAGCACCACGGCCGTAGCTAGGGGGGGGGCATTGTAGGGCAATGCCCTACCTTAAAATCACAATGCCCTACCTTAAAAATACCAAAATAAAAATGTGTAAATATGACCACGTTTTTCAATTTCGTACACGTCTCAAGTGGTTTCCCATCCTACTTCGCCGGAATTTGTATATTCTTTCTATGTTGTATCTACTGTGTTCTATTTCATGTTTCTACTCCACTTTATTTAAAGGAGAAATTTGAATTTGTAGGGCTTCTATGGGAAGATCCTACCTTCTTCGAGGAAGCTCATTTTAAAGGTGCCAAACCACAAAACGTAATTTTTTGAAAAATCTTTTACCGTACAGGCTGTTTAAACTCTACTACTGCATTATATACTATACTATTGCACAACCTACGTAGTAAAGTTCCTTTACGCCATTGGTTGCCTGGAAGAGATCGCTATGAAGTGATACGGCCGCCAAATTGTGAATTCCTTTAATTTGTTTGTCTATTTTTAATTTTGTGCAACCTCTTTTGTGTGGTGGACAAAAAAGTATTCATTCAAAAACTAAGATACATTATTGTAATAAAAATTGTAGCGATAGGTATTTCAACTTTTCCGAACATACCACAGTTTGTCAAAATCAAAATAATTTATTTATGGACTTAGGAAACATACATTTCATCCATCGATAGTATTTTTTTTAATCTACCACAATTTCATCATGAGGTTCCTCTAACGGAGAAGAAACAGGCAAAAGAAACTCCGCAGGTATCCTGTTATTCGTAATTTTTTTCTTAAAAAATTAAAATATTAGATTACATACATACAACTGTTTTTTTTTCTTTCTTTTAGAAATAGCTTGGGTGCGATCAACTCATTACCAGTGTGTGACATTCATTTCATATTCTAATAATTCTTTGTTCTGTGTACTCGTATAAAAAAAGTACCTGGAAGACCGAGCTTTGCTCGTTTTTTTTTGATAAATTATGTATTTTGGAAATAAAAAAATAAAGAAAGCAATGATCAGGTATAGAAAAAACAGTAAAAAAATAAGTGTGTGATCGTGATACGAACCGCGGCCGTCTGTTTTGGGGCCGCCCGATTACCGTTATTATATAAATTTTTTTTGCGGCGAAATTTACCGTCATATTCGAATGATATTTTTCATTCCCTGAAAACAGGGATAAAAGGACATTTTCTAAAAATGAAACAGCTAGATCGATGCTTCGCACCCGAATCTACGCACATACTTAATTTCATGAAAATCGCTGGAGCCGTTTCCGAGATTTCGATTATAAATATACAAGAATTGCTCGTTTAAAGGATAAATTAATAATAAAATAGGCATTTGAATGATGATGATCTAATCAATTCGATTGCAAGTCTCGATGAGTTGGATGTAGATAAAATGGTTCCACTGAAAAGTTTGGGTAAGTTTAAAAAATTTAATAATTCAAGTAGGCTAGTGTGGTTAAAGTTTACTTGAGTCGTAACGAGGACAAAATGAAAAATACATTGCAAGTGTTGTACAGGCAACGAGAGGCGTTTAAAGATACATAATTATGAACTTTTTGCATCTGTGGCGACCATAGGATGTAGCACTGCAGTGTGCGAATCTACGTTTTCAACTTTAACTGCAATCAATAGGCCTCAAAGGCTGTCAATGGGTCACGAGAGAATGGCTGGTATTGTATTACTGGCCTTTGGAAAAAAAAGGACAAAATCAGTTGATCTGAACGAAGTTCTTCACATTTTTAATAAATAACATGGTGAATCGAAGAATTGAACTGTTTTAAATATTTTTATTATTATGTTAATTATTATAATAGGTCTGCAGAAACAATTTGATATAAGTGGTATTTTTGGTCGTATCATCGCATCCAAAAATTAATTATTACCTCACTCTCACTCAGACGTGGATTTCTACATCCAAAGCTGGAAATTCAACCATCTTGTTCGATTATTCTTCATCATTAAGGATTTAATAATGCTTATATCCATGCTCATGTTCTGTCACAGAAATTATTTGTCTACGAATAGCTATTGAACTGACCTAGAGGTCAGTGATATAAATGATGATTGATTTAGAAGCTCATGCTAGTTGGGGCAAATATCCCTTTATGGCCAACCGCTCTCCAGGGAGAAAAAGGTCAAATACTTAGGAGTCACTTTCAACTCGCGTATGTCATTTAATACGCACATTAATAACGTTCGCAATAGAGCCGCGTTCTTCTCCGGCCGGCCACACAATTTAACTAACGCTAAAAGTAAAATGCCCTTAAGGCACAAATTATTATTACATAAGACCTGCGTACGATCTATTATGTCCTAGGCATGCATGACCTTCGCCCACACGCACCCTACTCGCTTGTACAAGTTGCAAATAGTACAAAATAAGTTCATAACCCGCGCAACCGGTGCGCAGTGTTATCAACGCAACGTCGACCTGCACAGCGATTGCAGACTCCCGACGATACGCGAATATTTTAAAGACCTGACCAAACGGACCTGACAAAACGGACAAAGAGCCGAACATCATCCCAACCCTCTGGTGGTAAGCGCAGCAAATTACCAACCCGATACAATCGCGAACGTTAACAAACGTCGCCCGCGAAACGTCCTCATCGACCCGAGCGACGAAGAGGACTTAGAAACGATGAACCCACTGCCGGGGACCGCCGGACCCACCCGCCGGATAACACTACACCCACAGTTAGTGCAACAACAAACACACTAGTTCGCCCTCGCCTTCGAGCACGGCGAGACCAACACAACGCGTACATTAGGTACACCTGCGTTCCGGGGCGGTTCTCACCGCTCCCAGCCACCGATTAGCTAAATGCACAGTCGACGGCCATCGGGGTTTCGGTCCGAACCGCGACCTCGATGGCACACCATACTTTAACGCACGCATGAGCACATGCATGGCCCTACCCACAGCGGAGGGCCCAAACCCGTTCTGGCTAGCCCACCGGTTCTGCGTCAAATGAAGCTTTTAATAGTCTTGGGACTGAAAGTAAAAACATCAGTTAATACAAGATACAAGAAGGAGCTCATGCTTCGAGGGCAAATCAATTATGATAAATTTAATTTAATTGTTTCCTTCCGCCCTACCTGTAATCAATGCTGCCCTACCTCAAATTCAACTCTAGCTACAGCCCTGTGTAGCACTAAAAATAAAAATCAATCTTAAAATAAGTTAAACACTACTAATAATGCTACATCAAAAACAGTTTCTCTTGGTGTGCATGAGTTGGGGTTATTGTCACTACATGCCCGCATTAATATAATGGAGTGTCTTCTACACACAGCTCGTCGTCTCGATTCTAAGAGTTGTTACTGTCAAGGAACTTACCTACATAAGATCGACTCAAAGATGATCTCAATCTTTTGATCGACATCGTTAAGCAAACATCAGGCAAAACTAACGATCATAACAGCGAGGTTTTTTGGATTTCCTGATAAAATTGAAGCGATCACTAGACTAGATGAAGCCCTATGTACAGTTTTGCTGTAATTCTGTAAGCTATGATATCTGGAGATATATCTATAAGCTCTGGATATCTATAAGCTCTCCAGATATCATAGCTTTACCTATATCTTCCTAAATTTAATCAATATACAAAAATAACTGTGGAAAATACGTAAAACGGTATGATCGGTACTACATGTCGTCGACAAATTATTTATTCATAGAGGGAACATTATCAGAGAAAATTTTATTGTGTCAGATCAGATCAGAATCATGTCAGATCAGAATCATGTCATATCAGAATCATGTCAGATCAGAATCATGTCAGATCAGAATCATGTCAGATCAGAATCATGTCAGATCAGAATCATGTCAGATCAGAATCACGTCAGATCAGAATCATGTCAGATCAGAATCATGTCAGATCAGAATTTTTTTTTATGGGAATAGGAGGCAAACGAGCATGTGGGTCACCTGGTGATAAGAGATCACCGCAGCCCATGGACATTTGAAACATCGGTTGAGTCGCAATTGCGTTGCCGGCCTTTAAGGAAGGAATAGGCTCTCTTCTTGAAGGTCCCTAAGTCGTATCGGTCTGGAAATACCGCTGGCGACAACTCGTTCCACAAAGTAGTTGTGCGGGGTAGAAAGTTTCGTGGAGCGCCAACCATCAAGGTGGTGTCGATGGTACTTGGCGGTTTGACGAGTTGTACGATGGTGAAATTCACCAGCAGGTATCAACCCAAACAATTCCTCAGAGCACTCCCCATGATATATCCGATAGAAAATGCATAGGGATGCAACATCCCTACGCAAGGCCAAAGAATCGAGGCTATCGGACAGGATTTGGTCGTCGACGATTCGAGCAGCTCTTCGTTGAATGCGGTCAAAAAGAAGGAGCTGGTATTTCGGTGCCCCAGCCCAGAGGTGAGAACAGTATTCCATGTGAGGCCGAATCAATGCTTTATAAAGCTGCAACCGATGTGTCGGCAGGAAATACTGTCTCGCTCGGTTTAGGACACCGAGTTTTTTAGAAGCCAGCTTGGCTTTTCCTTCCAAGTGACCGCGAAATTGAACGCTGCTCGATATATCGACCCCAAGAATTCCGATCGAATCGGTGGCAACAAGGGGAGTGCCTTCAAAAAAGGGAGATACGACGTAGGGTTTTCTCTTCGCGGTAAACGCGCAAACCTGTGTCTTCATGGGGTTAAATTGGACTAAATTAAGTCTGCCCCAAGCCGAGATTTTGCATAACATAACCTCGACTTCAGACACAAGTTTATTCCGGCACTCTTCGACGTACTCCTGAGAAATATTTGCCCGGCCGGTATATAGTGCGTCACCCGTAGTGTCATCCCCATAGCAATGAATGTTGCAAATATGCAACAGATCATTGATATGTAGGAGGAACAACGTAGGGGACAGGACGCAGCCTTGTGGGACACCAGAGTTCACGAATTTAGCGTCGGAGCAAGCACCGTCAATAACGACCTTGATGCTCCGATGAGTGAGAAAACTAGTGATCCAGTTGCACAATTTCTCAGGAAGCCCGTAAGATGTAATCTTAGAAAGAAGTGCTTTGTGCCAAACCCGATCGAAGGCTTTCGCTACATCCAAACTAACCGCCAAGGCCTCACCCTTTGTCTCAACTGCCTCCGCCCATCGATGCGTTAGGTACACTAAAAGGTCACCAGCTGAGCGCCCGCGTCGAAAGCCATATTGACGATCGCTAATGAGCTGGTGCTCCTCAAGGTACCTAAGGAGCTGGCAGTTTATGATGGACTCCATGATCTGTCATGAAGTCCATGACAGTCTCTGACATGATCATGTCAGATCAGAATCATGATCATGTCAGAAAGTGATTTAAGAGTTTCAGAGAACACGATTTGAGAAAAAAGGCCAAACAAGCATTAAAAGAGGATGTTCATACTAATGTTTATTGTATTTTTTGATCTTATTAGTTTTTTTATTTTAATTCATTTTAAAAACCTGACCTTACTTTAGGATAACATACCCTGTGTCGTAAGGACTTTTTATAAACATAATTCCACGTGGACAAACATCCAGAAGCGAAATAACTATCTGTGGGTCTAACAAATTGTTCGCCCGTGTGGGAATCGAACACACGACCTCTGAAGCCTTTGCCTTTTCTTTCATCTTTTTCAGGGATTTATTAACGTTTTGATATGTCTTTGGAAGCTTTCGGTAATTACTGTAAGTGAAAAACAATAATTTAAAACAATTCAAGGTAAAAATAAATCTTAATAGTGTTAGTCTCAAATCTGAAATTGTTCATTTAAAGAAAGAAATATTATTTCATTCCATTCTTTCTTTCTTTTTGAAAAACATTGCAAAACATGATCCTGTGTTGTGACGACGTTTTACAAAGAAATTTCGCGGAAACCCAGATGTTATATGTAAACTATCTGTGGGTCGCACAAATAGTCGTCTCGTGTGGGGATCGAGTTCACGAACCCCGACGCTGAAGGCAATACCTTGGCAACTGCGCCAAGGAGTCTTAGCATCGGATATTATCAAAAACATCCAATTTGTAAATTTAAGGCAACTAAGCAGGCCATTTAAAGCATAAGTCAAGCGGGTGCCATGTAAAAATTATTTACAGCAATCAATTTCAATTCACAACATCTCTCAAATTTAATGAACAGGCCGTAGTATTTCTTTTTACACCATAGACTTGTGGTCCATAAATTGTTTACGTTGGGAAAGAGAAAAAAAAATGCATAGTGTTCAATCTAAACACTTTAATAAGTATATCTTTTTCTTTACCAAACTAAATAATAACAAACACCAATAATTGTTAGAGATTATGTTTACCTTTAAGCTACGTACACAAATACTGTATTTTGTTGTGGCACTCAGGAAGGATAGACATTAGGAACTAAAAATGCACTTGATTTTCACATTTTTTGACAATATACATGGCAAGTCAACATAAGAAGTAAACTTGAAATGAATATTTGGTTATTATTCAGTAACTTTTCTTATCTTAATTTAATTTAATCTTAATCTTATTCATCCAAAATCCTAATATTAGGTATACCTAAACTGACCATACGTCCGTTTTGAACGGGACTGTCCCTTTTCTCGAGCAGTTGTCCCTTTGTCCCTGAACAAATCTTGGGGACACAAAATTGTCCCGTTTTCCGAAACCGCGTGAAATTTTAAAACCACGCTCGTCAGACATGATCATGAGCATATATTGCCCGCATGATTTTCTTTTGAATTTGTTGATCAATCTTGTCATTTGTTTCTTTCAATAGGCTAGCCACGCGCATGTATTCTGACTTCTTTATGTTTTTGTGTAATGTGCGTTAAATAGTTTTGTAGACAATTTGAAGATTTGTAGTTTTGAAAAATTTCTTATAGTTATGCCGAAACCCAAGTGTTCATTTAATGCCAACCTACGAATAAAATATTAAGCAAATTCACACTTCTTCGGATGTCGATGGTAAGTGATAAGGTTGGTAAGTTGGATAAGGATGAAGTGTCGCACAGTAAGTGTTTCCCATAGTGGTGCTGGTGATATTGAACAGCTCAAACTCTGAAGGCAACGCTAATAACAAAGGTAACATACAACGTAAAAGAAACGTGCCAAATTTTATTATTATTTAAAATCATCTCCTTTATTAAAACAGATTTGTTCCGCTGAGAAATATAAATATATGTAAAATCATACCAATGTTGTTTTAATTTTTAACCGAATGGCGTATTGGGTAGTGTACCTGCCACCTGCGCCAGAAAGTGTGGGTTCGATCCCCACTACTGGAAAAATATTGTGTGATGAACAGTGTTTTTCTAGTGCCTGGGTGATTATATATATATATATATATATATATATATATATAAACACCCAGGCACAATACATACAGACACAAAGACACAATACATACATAAAAATATGTAAATAAATTATAGCCTGTCCTACTCTGATGTATAAGCTATATTCTTGTAAAGTTTCATTAGAATCCATTCAGTAGTATTTGCGTGAAAGAGTAATAAACATCCATCCATACATACATACAAACTTTCGCCTTTATAATATTAGTAAGGATATGTACTTATTTACAAAAGAAAAGTATATTTAAGTATGTTTATCAGTGTTCGTATGTTTAGTAGTTAGTGGGACTAGAGAAGTTGTGTAAAAATGTATCCTAAAAAGAATAGTGAACTTATGATTTTTTCTTTGTATCTATTAATTTTTAATCTTTTCGGAATAAAGAAAATTAAAAAGTTATGTTTATTTTCATTGTGAGCCCTTTTCCCGTTTTGAGTTAGTAAACCATGGTCAGTTTAAATATATCTACTATTCGGCATACTTAGGTAAGATTTTTGTTGTAAACAAATAATTGGTAAAATTAAAATAATGTATTTTACTAGTAATCATTTTTGGAGTCTTAGGTTACAATATTAATCAATATCCGCATTATAAAAATGAACGAATATCTATCAAATGACAGTAATTTAACTTTAGAGGAAAATTTTTAATGAAAAAGTTTTTCTGCATTTTATGCAGTAGGTTACTCTTATTCTTCCTACACGGTACTTTTCGGATTAGGTATCGTGTATATCGATCGTTTTCGAAGTATGTACACAAACGAGTGGGAAACAATAACACCGATACTCACATGGGCCATGCGGTCAGAATGCCTGAGAATATTCGGACCTTCGTTAAATAGTATATTCGGCCATACACCGTATATAATGACAAACTTAACAACAAATGTTAGGTTGATAAAAAGCAGTGTAATTAAACACTTTTTACAGGAAATAATACTAGAAATTTTGGCACCAAATCTTTTACATGTTGTTTAATAATTGTTAATTTTTCTAAGTAACTAAAACTGAAATATTAGATTCCAAAACAAGATTTGGCCCCCATGTTGTGGTAATATATACATGTTTTAAAAGAAAAGACCAATTTAGGTCAACCATAGTCAAAAAGATTCCAAAATATTTTTTGTACTTAATATAAAACTCTATTGTTCTAAATTTCATTAGTACAAAAATATTTTTAACAGTTTATCTTATAAACTTATATTTCATATTAGTATGTAATACATTCCAATCAAAATATTAGTTATTTTGTACATAAAATTAATGTCTGTTATATAGCAGTTATTATGCACAAATATAATGAAATGAATAAGTAATGACTAGCACCCCCGGTAATTAATTGTTAACCTTTCCTTGTGTTATTGATTTTACATTAAACATAATTCAGTGGCAAGGACTATGGGACAGAATAGTTACATAATTGTGTTTTTCTACAACTTAATAACATATTTTAAAACTTTGCTGATATTTCTTAATGATTTTTTTACTTTTACTTATATTTGTAGATATATATACACATACACTAATATAATAGTCACCATTTACTATTAAGCAATTAAAATATTGATTAACAAAAAGTTATTAATTCTCAAAATACCATCTATACACAATCACAACCATCCAAAAATCTTAAAAATCTTTCTATTTGTTTATTTTTAGTTAAAAAAAATAATTAAAGTACTATAAACTTGTATGTTTAACTGGTTAACATTACATTTTTAAGTTTTAAGGACTAATTCAAAAAGATAACTATCCAGACATTATATATTATGCTGCTTATTATAGTAAATCTCTAAGGACATTAATGATTTTTCATAAAGTAGTTAAAAATGTTCACTCCACTTTTAACAAGATGTACTGAAAATATTATATAAAGATCAAATAAGTGAATTTGTAAATAAACATTTACTTTCATTTAATTTTAATCAAACCCTATTTTATTTAATCTGAAACATGTGCAGAGGATAACTTATTCTGTAAAAAATTTATGATTAGGACTGTGATGTTGTCTACAGAACCCCTGTAATATGCTTGAAGTGTCAAACTTTTGGCACCAAAGTCTGGCTCATCTATCCTTTCCTTTATAAACTTTACTGCTTCTTCATTAGAGAATGTGTCCCATAACCCATCAGATGCAAGAACTAAAAACATCGGTTTATGATCATCTAGATTAAAAGTGAGGATATCTGGATCTGCTATAACAAAATTTTTATCCTTAAGAGGATAGTCGCCCATAGCACGAGATGTGGCCAGGATACCGGCTACTCTCCAAACACCATTGAAAGCAATATATCCTCCTGCTGCCTCAATTCGTTTCTGTTCCCTTACCTATAAATATGTGAAAAATTATACAAGTACACATATCATTTTATAAAAAAATGTAAGGTGAACATAACAAAAAAAAAAACAGATTCATATAATACAGATCGGATAACAGTAACAAAACAAATATATTTTTTTTAATATGATAATGAATACTTATGACTTACTTGTTGAGGTTTATGATCGAATGAGACAGGAATAGCATTTCCACGAGAGTCACACATTACTCCTCTGGAATCACCTACATTCGCAACAATGAGGTGTTTCCCTTCTAAAACAGCTATCAATGCAGTAGTGCCAGCAACATTTAATGTCCTTTTGGCTGCTTCTACCAGAAGCCTGTCAGCAGCAAGAACTTCATCCGTTAAAAGTTTACCAAAGTTTATTTTTCCATTGTCTAAATAACTTGATAAAGGTATATTCAAATTCTTAACGGGCTTAGTGGTTGTTCTCACTTCTCTAGTTATAGGCCTCGCTTTTGATAATTGGGCCAATAGTTCAGGATCTGTTATTTCTTTTTTAGATGTATCATCCGCAGCACTGATTGACTTTTTAAAACTAGTTTTTCTTTCAACACTGGTATTGCTATCTTGATCTTTCTTTTGTGTTTCTGAGCTATCCTGTGGAGATGGATTGATTATCTTTCCATCTTTAAATGCATTCAGTTCAACTACTTTGTTATAGAGATTTTGAATAAGGTGATCCTTTGCATAATTAGCAGCAAATTCGCCGCCATGACCGTCGAATATAGCAAAGAGTGAAATGCCCGTGTTATTAATGTTTTCGTTAATAATGAACTTATCCTCCATGTGCATTCGGCGGCCTTTGATTGCGTAAGCTGCGCTTAGTGACCCCTTCAATTCCCAGCTTTGTTTATCTGAATCTGAACCTTCCATAAGCTTCATGCGTTGAACAGCACTCAGGGGGCTCATAGCTTGGGACAATCTGCTGAGTAATGTCCGACTCCATAATTCAATTGTTTGAAGATACATGAAGAATATAATAATACCTAAAGTGAACACGAGAATCTCTGATCGTAGTAAATACAGACGTACCATTTTCCATAAATAGCTCAAAGGAGTATCAAGCGCAACACTGCTTGTAAAACGCGACAAAATTTTCATAAACGACAAATAAGTTTGGTGCAAAACTTTATCCTCTAATTCGTCTTCCATGACCTCGATAAAACTTAAAAAAGTCCACTTATTTAAACTGTTAATTTTTATAAAACTCTCAGTTAAAACTTGAACTAGTCGTATTTGTACAATGATGTTGTATATACCACAGATGAGGTAGATTATATTCGTTCGTGCGTGTTACAAATCTCATCAATCAAATTTACAGGTACATATTTTATCTGCGTTATTCATGAAAAGGGTTTTCATTACCTATCAGATAACAATTATAACAATTTAATGTTTATATCTAATTGTATTATTTATTCTATTAAATATTATTTTCCGCTAATAACTTCCGTGAATCTTGTGTCTCTTAAACTCTTAAATGACTAACACCCGGTTTCGTAGTAATTTGAAAAGCCAATCTGCGACTATAAAAAACCAATCAAAAATTTTGAAAACAGTGGGGTGTTCCTTTGGTGCGGAGGAGGAATCCATTTGGCGGCAGCGATTTGTCAACTACACCAATGACCTTGTGGTGTCAGTGTAGACAAATTTGGTCAAAAAAGTGCTGGCCGCTTTTTCCGCTACGGTTCCCTAAACGACATCATCCGTAGGGCTCAGGGCAGCGCTTGTTTCTATCAAAGTTCCATCTATTTTACAGGCCTGTAGCATATTTCACGACGATGGTAAATCACCCGACGGTTAATCACGTAGTCGTGGTCAAGTGATAAGAAGTTATAATTTAATTTTTATAATCATAGATACAAGTAAAAAGTAGGTACTTATTTTTAACCGAATTCAAAAAGAAGGAGGTTATCAATTCGGATGTTTATATTTTTTTATGTAGGTATGTTCGGGCATACCTTCGTCAGATATAGACGGATTTACAAAATTCTTTTTGTGCGTAACATTTCGTTGCTTTTTATTATCATATACAGCTTGTCGTTACCATAGCGACAATAAATGAACACACGTCTAACGCTACTTGCCAATAATCATAAAAAAATATTAACGTTAAACGAAATACATAATTAAAACAAAATATTTTTCAAACAAACTAATTAAGTAAAAAAGAAACAAAATTTGTAACATCCTATGCAACTCAAACCACAGCGTCGCATTACAAGCCTCTCCTTGTAACAGTATGTTTTGTCTCTTTTAAATTCATTCAACCCATTCATATGCTTTGTGAACTTTACAAATTAATTTTACGTTATAGTTTTATACGTAGGTAAGGGTGTTCTAAAATTGTTTGATTTGGAAAATTTAATAACTCGGTAAATATTGATGTTTAAAGAATGTAAATGTTTAATACAATTTTAAAAAGTTGTCCTCTATATGTGTGTTCATTTATTGTCGCGGTGGTAACGACACGCTGTATTTTACAAGGTGGCTTTTATAAAGGTGCCCAAATTCACACAGGAGGTTCAATTTCAACTTTTTTTTTTAAAAAACTTGGCATTCTATTCCCTAAAAACAAACTTGTTGACAATGAGTTAGTCATTCATAAATTCGTCGTATACTTTTGATCGTGCGTAAAATAATGAGTTGCCCATAAATCACGCACTTTCTGGGACTATCGGGACCCGGCTTAATAATAATATATAATCAACCCAAATGAAAACTCCTAAAATAGCCGTACAAAAAATAAAATTACATCGTCCACATTAAAAAAATGTTCATAAATAACAAAAAAATATTTATTCATTCATTCATTCATAATATTCAGCGCTTCTAATCCATCTAATCAAAGACAGAATCCACATTCACAAAAAACTTTATTTCCCAAAGATGGTCCCTCATACTCACGTCCACTAAACCACCACATCTCACCACCCATCAAAAACCCACCCATTAAGACAAATCAAACTCGAGGCAGTTGTGTTCCTTAATTACTGAGTTCCTATGGCCACATTCCAGCTCTGTCATCAGACCATCTAGTACCAAAGAGCTCGTCATGGCGAATCAAACGAGCCGAGACACAATAGGGTTGCCTCGTTTCTTTACTGAGTTCATATGACTGTCTTCCAGCTCTATCATCAGATAATGGTAACCATCTAAAAATTAAGTACTCGCCAAGACGAATCAAACGAGCCGAAACTCGATGGGGTTGAGTTGTTTCATTACAGAGTAGTCATAGGAACCTCACAGAAAAGCCTCATAGACCTCACAGAAGATCGGCGTAAAGTACTGTTGCGATTTGTCTGGTGAGTGAGGTAGCTGAAGCCCACTTTATTATAAGGAGAAAACGCATCAGCAACCTTATGCATATGTCCATGGACGGCTGAAGATGGAGCTCCATCATCAGATCCTGGTTACCAATGAAAGACAAACAACTCGTCAATACTATTCAAATTTACCTAAACGCGATGAGGCTCTGTGGTTTGATTCGAAGTTCCTATGGCCTTCCTTCCAGCTCCATCATCAGACCAGCACCATGTCATAAAAATATTGCATTGTCTCGCGATACACACATGTATACAAAATTTCAGCTCAACCGGTAACCGGGAAATAGATCAAATTTAATTTGCAAGAATTGATTTGATGATTTAAAATTCAAATATTGTACAAATATTCATAAAATGAAAACTACTTGGCCAAACTATGGTAAATTTTATGGGACCAAATGGCAATTATTCTGCATCAAACTAAAGAAGAATCACGTAAATCGAATCATAAATCTCAACGAATCATACAAATCTACCAACGTGAGAAACTCCTCGGCGGTAAAATATTATACAGGTACTTACATAAAATCTTTATTGTGGCAAAGAATATATTAAAACATTATGTTTAACAATTTTAGTTAGTGGTCCACCTAGGTCGTAGAATCAGCCCAGGGGGGGGGGTCATGACCCCCCCCCCCCCCCCCCTGGATCCGCCCTTGCACTAGGATTAGGTTTATTAAATAATATGTAATTTTAAATGTAAATATTAGATCAATAAACTATGATATTGATAACGATATAATAAAATAACTTAGAATTTTTAATTAAACAGATAACTACGATGATGAGTGTTTCAGAAACCGGACGTTATTTTTGTTCGTTAATTGTTTTTGTAACTCAATTATTTTAGTGATATAATTTTTTGTAACAGATCGTTCATTGTTAAAACTCGTTTTCGCGATTTGGATTGAACGAGTTCAGCTTATTAACATGCGTTGCAGTTTGGCATCCATAGTTATGCCAAAGAATACAATCGATGGCATAGGGTCATGCGCTTCCCTATATAAAAGTAAATAACTGTGGTAGGTGGGTAATAAATGGGCAAGCTCGTCCGGGTAAGTATCACGACCTCACAGAAGACCAGCGTACAGTAGAAGTATCATACTTTCGCGTTTCGTTTGGTGCGTGAGGTAGCCGTAGCCCAATTTTCAAAAGGTTGTTAACGCATCTGCAACCCTCGGGTGTAGCAGATGTCCATGGGCTTCGGTATTCACTTAACATCAGGTGAACCGTCTGCTCGTTTGGCAACTTTTCACATAAACAAAAAAAAAATCTTCGACAGCTTTTCTGGTGATGAACTTTTACCGCGTTCTTAATTTTTGGGAATAGAAAAAAGTGACAAGGTCACCAGCCAGGTCCGGACTGTATGCAGGATGACTCATAAGTTCTACGTTTTTCATCTTAAAAAATTCGTTTGTCTGTCGGGCCATGTGGGAACTAGCATTGTCGTACTACTTGTAGGATGGTACGGCGTCTACGGTTATTTTTACGCAGTTCGTCAATAACTTCGGCAATCAAAAGGTCTTGTAGTTACGCGTAATTTACGGTACGAAGATTCTCTAAAGCAACAGTAGTTTTATTAAAAAAGAAGCAATCATCCGCGTAGATGCACTTTTCACGCGAGCCGCTTTAGTTGGTTTCGGCTTATCTTGAAGACCTATATGCTCGATTGGTCCTTTGTTTTGGAATCGAAGCAATAAATACATGATTCGTCATCCCAAATGAATCTTCGTTGAATCTGGTAAGCATGGCATTGTACCAAGTGACGCGGTCCGTTTTTTGAGCCTTGGTCAAATTGTGTGGGATCCACCGGGAGCATAGCTTTCTCACACCCAAATGTTTGTGTAGGATTGATTGTGTTTGACTCATGCCTATGGCTAAGGATGCTCGAATCTCCTGGTAGGTCACATGCCTGTTCGTTTCGGTCATACGACGCACAGCATCGATGTTTTGTTTGGTCACAGCGGTGTAATGCCGACCATCACGAGATTCGTCACTGAGATTGACACGACCGCGTTTGAATTTCGCAAACCAGCTATAAATAGTCGTCTGGTATGGAGCTCCGTCGCCAAAAGCAGATTGAGGCCCTGCCTGCCACTGTCAAATTGCACTTAAAATCGTATAAAATCATACTACGAACATTTCCCCCAGTTAATTTAATCAATGTTAATTTAGACACACAATTTTTAAAATGGCACCACAATGTAAAACAATTGACAGTCAGATGAAACAAACGGCATTCTACAGGCATTTTCAATTGTTGCAATTACTTTGTAAATATTGATTATAAAAGTGGCTAGTTCTGGAAACTTAGTGTGACCTATGTACATAAATATTAGCGCGCACAAAAACCAGTTGTTGCTGCTGTGGAGCGTAGTGATGAGAATCCGAATGAGTCGAATCGCTATCGTGGACAGCCACAGCGATTGGAGCTTGCCTATTCACTTTGTAGAAGATTCTGCAGATTTTACTGCACCTTGCCTTAAAAGCTTACAAGATCCAGCTTAAGCAAGAGTAAAGTTGAAAGAGCGTGATCAATATCCTTGATATTTAAAAAAATTGTTCACCGATGGGGTAATGGATTTTCGGTTAAATGGTGAAATTTATAAGATAATATGTACAATAAACCTTTTCATCGAAAATATATATAGTAAGTAGTTGCAACACAACGCTTGCAACATTTTGTCTAGCATGCATGCAAATCTCCCGATCATAATTCCTCGCGATTGTTTACGATGGCTTCTTCTATAGGTATTTTTTTATTGGTCTGATTATTGAATTTGTTTTTCCTTTAAATTGTACATAATAAAATTACACTGCAATATACATTAAATTCTTTTATGTTATATAACTCAAAATTCATGTGTATGCATAGAAGTATTATGTTTAAAAGAAAAGATAAATTTTGTAGTTATAAATGTATTAAAAGAGCAAAATCGAGATTACATTTCAGTAAAAAGACGCAAGTCTTTATTTTGTGCATGATTATAAATATTAATATAGGGACTACAGCATAAGATATTCTAATTTAATAAATTTATGGCATACTCATAGTTTGACTTATGGATAATTAATCACAAATTTTATCTCACCTCCTTATAATTTAAATACTAACTAATCAGAATAAACATTTAACAAATATCCACATTAAACAACAACAGAGTATTTGACTGTTTGATTTATGTTAAACAACATAAATTTAATGAATGGAGTATACTTAAATAATATAATGAATTGTTAACTGATTGTAGAAGATGATGATGCCCCCAACCTTGCTCATTTGACAACTGTCAGTGAGCATGTAAAACAGTATCATCCTACCAGATTGTCTTAGTGAAATTCTTAGTCACATACTTTAAAACTGCAAACATTAATTGATTTTTTTTCTGTAAAAGTAATTAAGGTATACTACAATGTAGAATGAATAGAGTATTATTAGACTATTTAAACATGAATTAATGAAAATAGTGTTATATCATGACCAAAACACTTTTATAACAGAACATTTTAAAAGCAAATGGAATATATAAAAGCATAATGTTATTAAATCATAATATGTTTCAATCACATTATGAGTTTATGAATATTTATGAATTTATTCAATAGATACAAGGATAAGAATTTACTTTACAAAATGATTAAAATTTTGAACATCTAAATTATTCTTCAATCTGAAACTATCTTTTAATTTTAATATCATATGTTCAGTTTGAATAATAAAAGATCTTTAAATTGGAAAGTTATAAATTTCCAATTTATGCAAAGAGTAGTTTATACCATATAAAAAGTTTTTGGAATCACCACTGATTGCAAAACATAGTTCAGAAAACTCTGTTACATGCAATGTGTAATAATTAATGTTTTGTTATATAATGTTTGACACACTGTATACTAACTATTATTCGACTTTTAACAAAATAAATAAAACAGATAACTAAATCTTTGTACATAAAAATTCAACTTGAATAAGAAAACAAATCGTGAATGTATAATTTAAAACAACTTATTCACAATAAAAAAAGCAACAAACTCAGCAACGAAACCTGATGTCATTCAGAAGAAATCAGGTCCCTACTTTGGTGGAATATTAATTTGAATTAATTTATTAAAAAGCAATACATTTTTATTCATATGTGATAATTATTTAGGGTTTTTTATGTTAATGTATATTATGACATAAAGAGATATTGTAAATGCTTAGGATACCATAATTAAGGAACTATAACAACTCTATATAAACATGAGTAGGACAAATAAATCATAGATTATGGTATAATAATTGAGAGCATTGATGTTTGATGGGTTATTATTTTGTACATTAGATTATATTGTTCATTTGCTTAATAGTTAAAATTTCCTCTTTCGTTTTAAAGTTTTCACTGACGAGATGAATTTCACTGATGGGTAATTGACTGTTATGGATACTAGTATATTATAGAGCATTATAGATATAATAACAGCTGAGAACATTATCATTATTTGGATTATTTAAGATAGATTAAAATTTTAAATCGGCTTGGATCAGACTTTTGCAATTTGGAAAATGTATAATTATAATAATTGAAACAGTACCTCACATGCAAGCGAATCTACAACTTGTGGATACACTGTAAACTTACAGTTTATCTAATTTGAGAGTTGATGATTGACAACAATGTGTTCTAGACTCTTAAGGAATGTTGCCTGTGTCGTCTTTGTTACATTAATATGACAATCATCATTTATACCGTAGAAATGTTACAAATTTCGATGGAATTGGACTTTTGTATTCTTACTCAAAACTGTTATAAAAATGTATTTTTTTTTATCAAAACACAGGTTCAGGCATTACTGGATTCAAGTTCAACACCAGTCACAGTGGTACTAAGGTTACCATTGACAAGTATGTCTTGTAATGGTTGTCCCAATATTCCGGAAAGTGAGTCGCTGAGCTTGTAGTAGTTTGTCTCCAAAGCTTCATGGTAGGAGACTTGATCGGAGCTGATGAGTTTTGCGTTCAGTTGAAGGGCCGAGTGGCACACGGTCAGAAACTCCCTGTAACGAAAAAGTAATTTGCGAAATTTGTGATGTGTGAATCTCTGTAATTTGTGAATCTCTGTAATTTGTGAATGAATGAACATATATGTATATTTGTATACAGACAAAAAATTACGAACGTGGCGTTAATTGAGGCAATAAATAGATAATGATTTAGTTATGAATCTTACTTGAAAGTGGTTTTGAGCTTATCGACCAATTCGTCCGGATACATTGGCGCCAATGTTGGATCCAAAAAGGCGTTCGCGTAAGCCAATGGACCGGCGTTCACTTGTACGCATACGCTGCCTTGCAGTCTGAAAAGTGGGATATTGGCATGATTGTAGGTTGGTCAAAACAAAAGTGCACGAATGGCTGCACGAGTCCTGCGCATGTAAAGTTGCGTGAAATTCTTTTTACAACACTTTTGAACACTACATTCACTAGACTTGTTATTTTAATGCAAAGGCAAACTCCCCCTTACGGCTTCGAATTGTATGTTTGATATTCTCAATCACGGTGATAGGGCAACGCGGCAGCTTTTACTGTTGCACGTATTGGCAGCCTAGTCCAGGTAAGTGGCACAGCCTCATGGAAGACAGGAGTGAAGTGGAACTATTAGACTTCTGCATTCCGACTGGTAAGTGAAGTAACCGGTATCGCAACGTAACGTATCTGCAAACGTTAGTTTCGTTTCATTCCTTTGTAAATTGGTGTTGTGTCGTGTCTTGAATAAATGGTTTATTCTCTTCAACAGGTCAGGTATTTCAGACAATTGGCGGCGGTAGTCACTTAGCATCAGGTGAGCCGAATACCGAATACGCTTGTCAACAAAAAAATATTTATTGGGAACCCACCTCAGCTGCAGCTTTTTCAAATCGGGCGACTTCGCGTTTACGATCTCCGTCAGCTCGGTGACCTGGGACTCCATTTCGGCGACAGCGACCTCTATCGGGCTCTTCTCCTCAACTTGGGTGTCGATGACGCGGATGCGACGCTTCACGTACGGGAACCAGTTTTCGGCTGAGTCATATATAAATGGAATACTATAAAAAAGCAGTCATATTTATATAAAATATTATGCGACTACAGATAGTAGTAAGGATCTGTATATGTGGTTTCCTTGATAAATCAATAACTGTATACAATATATCATGGGCTTAAAACAAGCTCATATATTGTATAAAAGAAATTTGAAAAGCGCTTTGAAGAAAAAGCCTCTCAGGCTTCTGTGAAGTCGAATGAAAATGAGTTTACAATAAATTTGCACAGTTTTGATATTGTTTGGTATTGATGATCAACCAGCGGCGATAACTTTTTTCTTATAGTTGCTCAGTGAAATATTTCTTTTATTTTCACCGTATGTATCACGAAAATAAAAGGATTTTAATAACATAATTTAGTAACGTTTTCCTTTTTGGACTTCTAAAAGTACAACACAAAAATAAGTCCTCATTTTCGTTAGACCGTATCGCAGTAGACGCAGAGAGCGGTGGGTGGATGACAATACCAAATCTTATCAAGCTGTAGATGTCATACTTTTAACTAGCGAATCTGAGGCACAAACGTAAGACAGGATGACAATGGAAAATTAGGATGAGAAAACCACTGGCATGAGAACATGTTATATCGCGAGATCAAGTTTCTAGCCACTGGGTCACCGCGGCCTTCGAAGTAAAAGTAATAAAAATCAAGTCCTTCCCAAGTGGTTGGTAAACTTACAAAAACCACAAGTGCTGATATTGCTAATGGTGCCGAAACAGGTTTTTAAATTAAACGACCTCTTATTTCTAACGATGCGAGTATGATCTTAAAGGTGCGGTTTTCTTGACATTTAAAATGATATCAGAACTATTCTGTTGTATAAAAATGTTGATCAACCTAATCGAATTAATAACGAATGGTTATGAATAATGTAATACTCGGTGGCGCCGTTGCTAAACTATTAGCCTCGGGAGTCGTGGGTTCGATTCCCATACGAAAAAAACAGATAATTCCTTCGGATTAGGTTGTTTGTTTACCAAGGAGGGTTGTCGTAAAAACATAGTCAAAATTGCTTACACCATGATTCAAATGTTGTGCCAACCCTACCTAGGTGGGGTAAGGGCAGGATGATGACGATGATGATGCTTATGAATATGCATTTTTACAAGTATACACCATTGTTATGTAAATGTAGTGAAGTTCAATACCAAGTAAACCCACTGTTTATCGAAGTACGAGCTAATGCCAAATCGTACTAGTGTGATGTAGTAATAGCAGCAAACTATCCAGCATCGAAAGAAAATCCTTTGAACTAATTTACAGCCGCGCATTTCTTTATGTCGTTGCAAGTCAGGTAAGGTAGCAGGGCGTCACAAAAAACTGGTGTTAAGTATACATTAGGCATAGAGTCAACAGAAGCCCACGTCTCGACGGGCTTGATACCATTGAACTTATGGTCTCGATGTATGAGCCTGCCTGCGCGTGGAAATGCAGTTACCAATCTCTACAAAAAGTGAGGGGAGTGTGCCACCGGTTACCTCACTTAAGCACTGATGAAACTAAAAAATAGGAATACGGCGCTCTTCTTTTCAGGTCATCCCTGAACGAGGCGGCTCATTGATACAAAACCAGATTGTTACGTATCAACAGACTTGTTGTTTGGACGATTTCGTTCAGTCTCAAAGACTGTAAAGCTTCGAAATAGAGCCTGTATATAATAATGATCACGGGCATGTTAAAACGACACTTCTTTACAGTAAGTGTCTTAACGAACCGTATGGTGTGAAAAGATGTTGATCTCCGTCTTAAGGAAGCGTGTGGTGTGAAAAGATGTCACTTCTCCGTCTTAACGAAGCAACGGCGTGAAAAGATGTCGCTTCTCCGTCTCAACGAAGCGAATGGTGTGAAAAGATGTCGCTTCTCCGTCTAACGAAGCGACTGATTTGAAAAGATGTCGCTTCTCCGCCTTAAAGAAGCAACGGTGTGAAAAGATGTCGCTTCTCCGCCTTAAAGAAGCAACGGTGTGAAAAGATGTCGCTTCTTCATCTCAACGAAGCGAATGGTGTGAAAAGATGTCGCTTCTCCGTCTCAACGAAGCGACTGATTTGAAAAGATGTCGCTTCTCCGTCTTAAAGAAACAACGGTGTGAATAGATGTCGCTTTTTCATCTCAACGAAGCGACTGATTTGAAAAGATGTCGCTTCTCCGTCTTAAAGAAGCAACGGTGTGAAAAGATGTCGCTTCTTCATCTCAACGAAGCTAATGGTGTAAAAAGATGTCGCTTCTCCACCTCAACGAAGCGACTGGTTTGAAAAGATGTCGCTTCTCCGCCTTAACGGAGCGAGCGGTGTGAAGGTGGTTGCAGGCGAGTCTCACCGGTGAGGTGGGTGAGCCGCAGCCGCTGGTGATGCACGGGCCCGCGCGGCGCCCCGTCCCGCGTGAACGGCGTCTCGAACACGAAGCGGCGCACGTTGTGCGCGCGCTCGAAGGAGCCCTCGCCGCTGGAGCTTGCGTTCGCCATGCCCTCGGGGGCGGCGCGCACCCACGTCACCTGCACGTGCGCCAACTTGCCGTCGAGCTCGTCCCGGTTCACCTGCGCCCACCGGAGGCAAAGGATTGTCCCGATTAAACTTTCATTCGTTCATTCAACTCGGAATGAGCCGTTCCAAGTCAACCATTCAATCATTTCGCACCCACGTTCACATGCACGTGCGCCAGCTTGCCGTCGAGCTCGTCCCGATTCACCTGCGCCCCACCGCGGCAAAGGTTTGTGGCGATTAAACTTCCATTCGTTCACCCAACTCTGAATGAGCCATTTTAAGTCAACCATTCAATCATTTCGCACCCACGTCACCTGCGCGTGCGCCAGCTTGCCGTCGAGCTCGTCCCGGTTCACATGCGCTCCCCCGAGGCAAAAGATTGTCCCGATTAAACTTCCATTCGTTCTCCCAACTCGGAATGAGCCGTTCCAAGTCAACCATTCAATCATTTCACCCACGTCACCTGCACGTGCGCCAGCTTTCCGTCGAGCTTGTTCCGGTTCACCTGCGCCTCCCCGCGGCAAAGGTTTGTGGCGATTAAACTTCCATTCGTTCACCCAACTCGGAATGAGCCGTTCCAAGTCAACCGTTCAATCATTTCAATCATTTATTTGCCGTCAATGTGTACACTACATTAGTTACATTCACTTCACGTATTTTCATGTCAATTATAAGCGTTGCGCGAATTCGATCAGTTCAGTATGGCTGTTAAAAGGTGTTTATTTATTTTATTTTATTTATGAACAACCCTGGATGCCATCTTAAGCCATTACTGTAGAAAGCATTAAGTATTAGTTGTTTTTGACAGTTGTTAAGACAAAATTATAATTATTATTTATATAATTACGTCGATGTCAGGAAAATAATATCATTACACAAGTAATAAAATAAAAAATAAATTAAAAAAAAAAAACGAAAAATCTAAAAGCAAAGACCGAACTGTCACGAATTTTAGGCATTATGATCACGAACGTCGAAGGTCGAGTTTATATTTTTTGAAAAAAAAAAAAAGATAGCATACCAAAACTTTGAATTTAACAATTAGTCGTTAGATCGCTCAATAACGAGTTGAATTTTTTAAAATTTTATTAACTTTTTTCTGGTGTCGAGACTGGATTTGAACGCGCGGCACAAAAACTAGACCGGCAAAAAACTCCCCGTCATCGCTCACTTACAGACAACATTCACTAAATTCAATTCGGACATAGTAAGAGCAGTACAGCATTAGCAGCCGTACGGTGGTAGGGCCACGCAGCAGCCTCTGCTGTTGCACGAATGGGCAGGCTCATCCGGTTAAGTACGACGACTTCACAGAAGACCGGCGTGAAGTGGAAGAATAATAGTCTCACGTTTCATCTGGTGAGTGAGGTAGCCCGAGCCCAATTTTCAAAAGGATGTCAACTCATCAGCAACCTTCGCGTGTAGCAGATGTCCATGGGTGGCGGTAGGCATTTAACATCAGGTGAACCGTCTGCTCGCTTGATATAGAAAAAACGCATTACAAAATCTAAAGCCGCGCTCACCGGCGCCGAGTCCATGATCATCTTCACCGAGCCAGCGCCGAACTTCTGCTCGTAGTACGCGTGCAGCTTCTCGGAGATCTCGCTCAGTGACGTCAGCTTCGGCTCCTTGTAGACGAACTCGACTCCCTCCTCGTCCTCGCCGAAATGCGCCTTGCCGAAGAACGCGACGCGGTAGAACCTGCCGAGCAGCCGCTTGCCCGAGTTCGTCACCTCGATCACCTTGGCGTAGGCCTTCGTCAGGTGCTGGTAGCAGGTGAGCAGCGCCTGGTAGTCCTTTCGCCTCTCGTAAATCGGTATGATCAGGCGGTACAGCGGCCCCAAGAGTTCGTATCGCTCCGCTTTATCCACGTATTCCGTGCACACCATGAGTTGCCCCAGCAGCGACTGTTCGTTGTAGTGTACGTCGGTCATGCCTGTAACGTGTCAAAAATATATAAAATTATAAGAAGAAATAAATGAAGATGTAAGCGATTTCCTTTACGGTTGTTATTAAATAGAGAGTATAAGATTCGACTTGACACTGAACACAACATCTACTATGCGCAATTAAAGTAAACAAGACAAATTGAAATAAAGGTACGTAAGAGTACACCAATATTACGTTCACCTGGAACATGAAAAATTCCGTTACAGAAGTGGACAATAAGTTCTCCCGTTCGCTACAAGGTAGACTTCGTTACGAATGCAAATTACAGGTTATTATTGTATCAGTAAAACAAATGAGAACAAAATCACAATATGCGGGCACGATAATCTACAATACAGATTTGAAAAAAAAAAAGTTGTTTCGTCCCATTTCTTATTTAATCATGTATTTAAGTGTTACTCTTTGACCTGCCGAGGCTTTGCATCTGTAAGCAATCCCAATGAATGTATAGGTTATAAAACTAAGTAAAATTATGCCGACCGAACCGAAGCCAATAGGAGTAAAGAAGGAAAATCTAGCAGAAATTATTATACAAGAAATTATTTTCTACATATTTTAAAGAAATTATTTGTTAGTACACAGAGTAATGGGTAAATTCTAAAACTACTTAAATGTTCCAAAGTACATGCAAATACATTTGTCACATTAATCACAATTACTCACGTTAATTAAAAAAGGAACATGAAAATTAATTTTAATATAATTTTTACCTTCTTACAGCTGAAAAGGATTTTCACAAATACAATTAAAGCATTAAATTAACGGTGGTAGGGCACACAACAGACTCGGGTGCTGCACGAATGGGCAGGTCCGTTCGGGTAAGTACCACGACCTCACAGAGGACCGGCGTGAAGTGGAAGTGTTATACTTCTGCGTTTCGTCTGGTGAGTGAGGTAGCCGGGGCTCACTTGATTAAAAGGTGGCAACGCATCTGCAACCCTACGGGTGTTGCAAATGTCTATGGGCGACGGTTATCACTTAACATTAGGAACCGCCAGCCGAGTTTTTGAACCATTGTACCAAGTAGCAAAGTGGTACCATTTCTTCTGTAAACCGATTTAATGTGACCGAAATAATAAACGCGCGAGGTAAATTAATTTTAATACTCGAAGTTAATCTAATGATCATGATTTTGACTTCTCGATTCGAGGGTCGCTACAACCCTAAGAGAAGTCAAAATCATCTTGCGCACTTCTAAGTTTAGGGGATCAGAAACAATGTCATCTACTATAAAGTACGATGATTGCGATCATATGCTTGAATTGGGGTCTCCTAACACTTAGTTTTATTTTGAGGCTCGCACGAATATTTCTTGCGATAGAAGACAAAACCTCTTTATTTTTTGTGTCGATTAGCATATCAATGAGTTTGTACGAAAAGGCTATTTATCACGCAAGTTTAAAGCCGGTAGTTCGCCTTAAATAGAGAGCTATAACACTATACTTTGTGTACGAACATATCGTAAAGTGACCTATTGAAAAGTAGAATAGGCTTGGGACTAGTACTGGATAGGAATAATTTATCAGAGTTAATTCTTTGTAAAGATAAGATTTTTGGTTTGGCCGTAAAACGATAGAGCAAATGTTTACGGTATTAAAATTGACGACCTTGAAACTATAAAGATGTCGCCCCTTTTTCCTTCCTTGAAATGAAAAACCTAATATATTAATAGACGTTAATACATTATGTTGACAAAAAAATAAACTATTTTCCTTATGTCTGTGGTAAGGTAAAACGGTTATAATATTTACAATGTGACAATGCAAGTAAAAGTCCGCTAGTTTAATCTCATCAGTTGTTTTTATAAGTAATAACACCTGTTCAAAGTGTATGTAATTTTAATAGGATTGAAGTCATATTGTGCTATTAAGCACTACTTTTGTATATAGCCGATCATTCTGCAAAAAATAATAAGTTCTTAATTTAATATTGATAGAATACACGGGGAAAATATCTACGAATATAAAAATGACAATCGAATTGCTTAAACACTGGACTAAATTATGCAAATTTATTGAGGAAATTTGTATACATATATTGTTTATAAAACCACGAAGTTAATGGCGATGATATCTTATGGGGCATTTTTATACTAGTATCCGCTAAGTGATCGAAAATCGATAAAAATCGTTATTGAGAATTTGATAAATACATTTATATAGATTTTCATGTTTTTCTACTTTTTTTAAGTTATTTCAGTATGACTATTTCTCACTGTATAAAGAACTGTTTAATTTTTTTATTAAAGCTCTTCAAAAAGTACTAAGAAATATTAAAGAAAATCGCTTAACAAACAGGATAGAAAAAGAACTGAAATGTTCTATATTAATTTAGTCGGTATTAGGGTTTGGGCGCGAAACGAGAAGACGGAGGTTCGAATCTCGCAGCGCCGAAAGTTCTTGTTCATTTACCTACAAATATTTATCATTTAAAGTTTCATCTTGAGTGCAGGGACTAGCGCTAAAAATAAAAACTAATCCTATTTAATTTAGGGTTTAATATGTAAAAATATATTATTATTGTTAATTTTAAATTAACAAGGTGTGATGAACAAAAAAATCAACATCAACAACAGGTAAGCATTGAAAGATTAATTTTTTTATATAAGCTTATGTGACATCTGGAAATTACATAATCACAAATAACAGTTCGTGTATTCAGATATTCCTTGTTGGAGAGAGGATAAAAACAAAATTCAAGACTTCAGAGCCTTCCGTTTATTGAGCGATTCCCTCGCGGTCCTCTTGTATCTATGTCTATATAAATGGAGCAGAGAGTACAAAGCGGTGCAGTCCAAATTGGCGCGCGGCCGCGCGAACGTAACGCAGCCAAGAGGCGCGCCGGGCCCGACGTCTAGAGCCGTTCCGCTATGGGTTTGTTGTACACCGCGGTGCTAGTGGTGGTTGCGGTGACGGTCGGTGGTCGTGCGCAGGACTACAAGGCTGCGGCGATGGTGGAGACCGTCGACGAGGTAGAACCAGTGCGAGGCAGTGAGGACGGCACGGAACCGGTGCTAGTTTTTACGGTGCGTATCGGTACTGGCGTGCCGTTCAATTGGATGGTCGCACGTGGTCTAACTTTTTGCTGAGCGCCGATTAGCCACGGGAATCTTCATATGGAGCGTTATGTATGACTGCATCAGGTATACATAATGATAATGTCGTGTATGTCTGATGTTATACGGTTAACAAGATGTTGGATAGTTTGATAGTTAATAAGACGTTTGACTAAAGTTGTTGAATATAAATTCAACGAACGACTCACCATCAACTTCGATAGAGAATTATTTACTCAGGATTTTTATTGATCAAAATTAAAGTAGTTCGAATTTTAATTGTATAGTAAATTAATTTATTAAAGATAATTTTCATTAGCTTTTGTTAAATAGTGAAAGGGATCTTCGATCTTCATCTAATAAGTAAATTAAAATTCCTCAACATTTTTCTACTTTCTACGGTAACTCTTTTACCGTACAGGCTACTCTACTTTGGAATTACTTGCCTAAAAACATACGAAAACCGCCTAACAGGGCCTCATTGAAACAAATGGTATAAGACTATTATTTAAAGAAGGATAGAATTAATGTTGTCTTGTAGTTACTTCAATCTTCATTTATAGTATATATATGTTATGTTAAGTATATACATTTATATTTTTGGTTTCATATAATATCTTACATATAGTGTTTTGGATTTTGTCATTGGTTTTATTCACGAATCTATAACTATATTGTAATCCCATTTATGTATTGCACCTTCCACGTTTTCTCCTAACATACGGTATGACTTGTAGAGAATGCCAATTGGCAAAAATTCCGCCTTTTGTAATCCCTTTTTTTAAGATATTTCAATAAAGAATAAATAAATATTTTAATTAGAACAATATCCCGCAGGTATTCAGACATGGCGATAGAACACCCGACCAAGAAGAAATAGATAAGTTCCCAGCTGATGAAAAACACGACAATCTTTTCTTTCCATTTGGAAAGAAGGCATTAACAAATGTGAGTTGATAATACACAAACAAACCTATATAGACGTTCAATAATAATATTCAACATCTATATACATACAAATGAATAAAATTGGAGTGTCTGTTTGTAATATTAAAATAGCCGCTTTTTACTAAATGGATGTATACACGCTACATATACCAAAATAGCATTTTTTACAATTTTTGTCAGTCTGTCTATCAGTTTGTTCCGGCTAATCTCTGAAACGGGCGATATGGACGGATTTTCACTGGCAGATAGCTAATGTAATAAGGAGTAACTTAGGCTACTTTTATTTTAGATTTTTTTTTATTAAGTAAATAATATTATAGGTTAATACGAGTATAAAAATGAAGATGTAAATAATTACTTAAACATAACATTAGCGACATAATTGCATACAGCAACCCTTCATTAGCAAAGGTCTCACTTTATACAGTAAAAATGCGATACCAGTTCTTGAGCTGGAATAGTAGAAATTTGTTACGGTAAGCAATTCAGCTAAACATTAACTTAGCAAAAGCTGTATATGTCGCTATAAATACGTGTAAAACATAAAGAACATAAATCTAAGTCTACACTGTAGTAATTAATGGAAAACATTACGTAATTTCAAAATACAGTGTATGTTCAAGGTTTTTTCTAATGTAAACAATATTAGAAACGTGTACTATAAAAAGTAAATAGAAAATTAAGGTACTTACTTAATAAGCGTTAGAATATCGTCTGCATTGTTTGCTTGGTTTTATTTTAACTTACTTTTCCTCATCGATACTAATAGAGGCTTCAATCATTAGAAAGGTAAACAGCGGGGCTACAAGGTTGGGGAGTTCCTCAAGGAGCGTTACAATAATTTCATTTCCTCGTTGTATCTACCTGACGAAATTAAAGTACGAACTACAAACTACGACCGCACTAAGATGACAGCCTTGACCGCAATGTCCGCGCTGTACCCACCACTACCACCCCAAAGATGGAACCCTGCACTAAACTGGCAACCAGTTCCGTATGACACTCTTGAATATCAGACTGACGATGTAAGTATACATTGCATTTAAGCCGTATTTACAGGCTATTTTAGCCGATCCCATGGGAAGGAGTAAAACGCATAACAATACTGGACATCAATGTAAAAAATAATGATTTAGATGGTCACTTGTCTGCCTAGTGACATCGCGCGCCGTATTGGGATAATAATTTGTGTGTTACACAAAGCTTGCCGTGCTTTGTATGCTATGCTATAATTCCTATATCTGTTTAAAGAGGATGTCAAGAACAAGAAAGCGGGTTTGCCATGTGATCGAAGTAGTTATTTGTTGGGCTCTTCGATAAGGTCGAGTAACGTTAAAACTTATCGGTAGTTTGGTAATTCTTCATCTGAAAGAGTCATTGGGGGTTTTGCCATCGATATAAAATTGCGCATAACAGAAAAAAGATACGTAAAAGTGATAACATTACCATGTTCAAAGAGAAAGAAGCAGCGCGAGTTAACATAACACAACTAAAGGACACTGCTTTTAAAACTGAAATAAATATTTTGTATGCACAAAATGGGTTTCATAATTATATTGATCATAGTTTAAGTTATTTATTTATTTGTCATATTAATGCCCTTAAATGTAACGATCTTATAAATCCGAATATATCTTTTATAGCTCCTTTATTGGTACAATTGTCCTCGTTACACAAAACTCCGAGATAGCATTTACCAATTGCCAGAGGTAAAAAAATGGCTGGAGCCTTACCAGAGTTTTTTTAATTATTTGAGTGAGAAAACTGGAGCTAATATAACTACAACCGAGGATGTTTTCTTCCTAGATAATTTATTCCAAACTTTGGTGAGCATTATACCGGTATAAGTTTTTTTTTTTTTAATGTAACGCAATTAATATTATTTAACGTTTCAGGAAAACGTTGGGGTGAAGCCACCTAAATGGGCTCAGGAAGTCATGCCCAAGATAAAAGAGATGACTAAAATTGAATACGCCATAGAGTTTTATGATAACGATCTAATAAGAATAGCGTCTGGTAAAATAATGTTTTGTTAAAACACTGACATGTGTTTTGTATATCAAAACCTCTCATACAAAGTAACTGCTTTATTGCAGGTGTACTCTTAGGAGATATATTGAATGCATCAAGATCAGCTATTGACGGCGACTTAGAACAACCAAAGCTACGTTTGTACTCTGCCCACGAAAATAATGTGGCAGGATTAATGGCTGCTGCCAGGGTGTTCGAACCTCATCAGCCGAAATACGGGTCTACTTTTTCATTGGAATTGAGGAAAAGAAACAATACAGCCGAATACGGATTTTTGGTACGTTGCATAAAAATAAAAATTTACTAATGAGTTTAATTTAAATCGAGAGAAAAAACTCTAAATGGTTTTAAACAATATTTAGACTGCTTGTTACATTATTCAAGTTACGGACGAGGAAACGTTTATATTAAATTTAAGATATTGCATGCTATAAACCACACTTCAATGAAAATATATTCGCATTTTCGATTTTGACCTTGGAGTTAAGGTAAAGTCATTGTTTGAACATAAGATTATACATGGCTGCATATTAAAAAATACGATAGTCAGATTAGCGATTTATTAAATAATAACAAATAATATATGGAAAATGATAAGTAATAGTTGGATAATTGGGACTGCAACAAACTTTACCCATTATTTTAGATTATGTAAATATACATAGTTTTTTTTTCAACAGGCAATTTATGCTGCGACTGCTGGTGGTCCAAGCGTTGCCCTCCCCATTGCAGGTTGTGGAGATGATCTCTTCTGCGACTTTGACACATTTGTCAAACTAACAAAGGATGTTGTATTGTCAAGGGAAAACTTTTTACATGAATGCTTGACTTAAGAGTTAGAATAAAAAATTCTCAAAAAGAAGGTCAATGCATAATATCTTTTTTATATAAAGCTTACTGGTGATAATTAGGGCTGTTAAATGTGATTTAAAATCATTTATTGTGATATGTAAAACATATTATTAAAAAATGCAAGTAGGTACGAAAAACAGTGTCTCAAAAGGAGACACGGTCAATAATTGTAATTGAACAGAATAAACTGGCTGTGATTTTGATGTATTTTTTTTTCATCTTTTCCTTTTAATTAACTATCATTTTTTTTAAACATTGACCCTTTTAAGTTACTTTTTGTAAAGAGAACTTGCAGGTGGATTTCAGTAGAGAAGATATTTCTGTATTTTGTAACAACACCATTAAATATCAACTTGTCCAAAAAGTAAAAAGTAGTAAATTGAACGGCGAAAGTTTAACAAAATGTAATGTAAAAAATTTAATGTGTTAAAACACTGCCCTTACTTTAGGATAATATTATCCTGTGTTGTAAGGACGTTTTACAAACATAAATTTCACGCGGACAAACACCCAGATGCGAAACAACTATCTGTGGGTCACACAAATAGTTGTCCCGTGTGGGAATCGAACCCACGACCCCCGACGTCGTAGCCAATACTTTAGCAACTGCGCCACGGAGTCATCGATGTACCTAATACAAAAATAATATATGGTGTGTAATGTAATAAAGCTACTCCAATAACTCCCTACTTTAATAAGCGGACTCAGAAGTATACAGCAGAATTTTGTCGATCTTTAAGAAATAACAATGCTTTGCAATATATAACAGGCGTTTAGGTAATGCCAGGTCAGGCCTGTATAATCTTTTTAAATTGGTTATAATCTTTTGCGATTTTTGAAAACGTTTAAGTTTTTTCTATTGATATATTTCCTGAGCTAAATTTGGTTTTGATACATGGAGTCAGCTAAATCGTAATTGCTGTCTGTGACCGCAAACTATTAATTGAAATTACTTTATTATACATTACTAATTTGATCACGTTCTGATCGTTTATATTCTCTTCGGAAACAGTTCATGTCATTTGTTGCCATAAGATTGTATAAAAGCATAGACAGTATTAGTATCATTTACTTAAGATTAGATATAACAAGAGATATATATATGTGCACGAGTAACAATACAATTTCTGTTATCAAAGTGATCATTGAACGTGTTGTATTTTCAAGCGGTTTTTGCATTAACAAACGTTGAATAGTTAAAAAATATGGTGTCGTTATCATCTCTAATTTGTACGTATACAGATTTGTTTCGAAAGTTGTAAATTATTAGGTATGTTTTGCGGAAGACGTTACAAGTAGAACAGTAATTTCAAAGACAGTTTGCAACTTGGAATATAATTCTGGCAATTTACAATCACCTATACTTTTAATTAATAATCGTGAAAAATTTTCGCCTTATTATGATGGCAGATAATTTTGCAAACTATGTTTGTGTTACTTCGTTTGTAGTTGACGTTTTTGCCTTCTGCATATGTAAAATACAAATCCCATAAGTTTTTTTACTACAAAATTTAAGATATATTTTGGATTAATCAAAAAAATTACTTCTTTACTATTGGACTTTAGATAAAACAGAAAACGGGAAGAACGTTCAATTTAACACTGTATATAAAGCGATATTTGATGAACAGTTTGGCATGAAAGCGGAAGATACTCTTCGTTCGCACGCAGAGAGCGCAATCTTTTAATTCACTCCATCAGACAAATCGAAGCACCCGTGCCGGAGTGACTAGAGAGCTATACGAGGGGATTAGAATCTTTATCATTGTATCAATTTAAGGACGCACACAAGCTAAATGTAATACGAGAAGATTACAATATTGAACGCACTAATCAAAAACAAATGTATCAACGGAAAACAATGTTTCAGTAGTGTGCTGTCCAGGGTTGTTACGGTCGCCTTTATGTAGTGCTCTGTGCAATGGCCACGTTAGATCATCACAGCCGGTTGACGTAAACGTCAATTGTCTCCGGACGCGTGCGGCCTAATGGAAAATCGGATCGGGCCATTCAACGTAACGTCGGCAAGGGCGTTGCGAGGGAGCCGGAACGCCCGCGCTGAACATACCGTGCGCCGTGTAAATAGACGCCGTGTCACAATCGATTGGTCAAAGTCAATCATCTGGGGCAGGTCGGTGCGACCGTGAATAGCGGCCGCTTCCCGCGCGCTTTGCAGTGGGACGGAGCGGCGCGCGCCGAGCGCTTCCTGCCTCGCATCGCCCGAACCGCACAGCGAACGACGCGCGACGCCGGCACCGACCAAATGTTCTGACCACAATTGCCATCGGAACGCGCATCACGTTCGTACTACGATGTAGAGCTGCCGACTCGTCGGAGGAAAATGTGAGTGAAGTTTGGAAATTGAACATTTCGGACCCGCTCCGTTGAGAGTTGAGCGATTGGCGTTATGAAAAGATCCTTCGGCACGTGTACAGTTACAATGATTCTCCGTTCGCGCAACTAATTCTTAGACTATTAACGATTTGTTTGTGATACGAAATGCATCATAAAATACATGACAAACGGCTGGCAAACAAAACGTTATCGGTTGTCTAACATAAAATTTAATTCTTTACTTATTTAAAATCTTTTTTATATGATATATTGAGCTATATACCCTTCAGTACCATAATAGGAGTACGCTCTAGAAAACTCTGGCTGGTTACTACTGAACAATGATACAGCCTTAATTAATGTAATGGGACGGCGAAGAACCAATTGATTCAATTCTCGCAAAGTGACGATTTCGGCTACCGGACACGCGACAAGAAATTGGGGCCGCTTTAAGAGCGATCAGTTCGCTTGAAGTGGCCTGTAATAAAACTTGCCTAAAGGAGTAACACAAAGTGACATGCACAAACATGCACAGGAAAGAGGGCGGTCGCGAGGAGGAGCCGACCAACGCGGCGGAAGAGGTGCAGGGCCGGCACACTGAACGCACTTGCTGTTGCCTCGGCGTGTTGGTGGGCGTCTCACTCATTGCCGGTGAGTAGGTTCAGTGTTGGTACACTTTTTTTACGGTTGTTGAGAGGTTACCACCGCCCTTGGACATTCACATGAGTGTATGCTAGTGCATTGTGAGCCCTTTAAAACTCACCCACCGCACCGTACGAAACGCAAAATTGTAATTCTTCTGGTCTTCAGTGAAGCCGTGGTAAGAGGTCCGATTACTCGTGCAATAAAGTCTATATAAGTCCGGGGCTTTACTACAGATACTCTCATATTATAATATGCTATTTTATGGTGTGGTAGGTTTAGCTTCTCAGTAGTAAAAATAGTAGTGTAAGTAGTAGAGTAGTATAAGTAGTAGTGTTGGAGTAATCTTATATAACATCGGTCTGCACCAAAGTGCAAAGACCGATGTTATATAAGATTTTTTTTAAATACGCATTTCGCAGACTAATAAGAGCGTTGTTTGTCAGTCAGTCTGTGTAAATTTTTTTTTTAGTAGAATCGACTAATGTGTGATTGTCACAAATTTGTAGTTTTGAATTGGGCAATGGCACTGACTATTATAGCGCCTTGACACATAGTGGATATTGGCCTCCGATTCTAAAAGATACCATTTCGACCGCCCATGTTAATTGTGGATAATGCAACCTCAGGACAAAATTTTGTGCTCACAGTCTCAGTGGATGTAGTCTCAATTTCATAATATTATAGTCGGGCTTAATTTTTTTGTATATAAACAACAGATAGCTATTTTAAGTTTAGATTGACTAATACTTTTTCTAACATTGGAATGTTAGAAAAAGTATTATTGTGCAAGTATCTAAAACTAACTAGTCATTGGCAATGACTAGTTCGTGTTCCCGCAATGAGTCATTGGGAGAGAATTCGTTTTAATATACGATTCAATATTCCAACAGCCCTCGTTGCAGTGATCCTGATGAAAGACACCACCGTCGAGGTTACAGTTCTCAGGCAGGTGCACGTGGTGGGTACATTTTTTTTGTTATTTATAAGAAACGCAATTGATCAATTGCCATTATTGCTTTTTTATGTGAAAATTATCAAATCAAGCGGGTAGACCTAACGCCTCCCATCGACATCTGTAACCATTAGATTATATACTTGTCATCGATTATATATTCAAGTATAGAATCAAAACTTGTCATCAGTATATAATCAAAGGCAACACCTGAGGGCTTGTAGATGAGTTGATAGCCACATATTCAAAAAAAAAAAGAAATATTATTATGCACGTATCATTCACTTCAAAATTATTAGCGTCATTTTAATTTGACCAATTTGTGCGTTCGCGTTATTAGTAATAGTGTTGCTTTAATGAAAAAAAAAAGTGCAAATCGTAAAATCTAAGTGCCGTAATAATAAAATCTTATTGTCACGATAATGCTGTTTACGATAGTCATAAAAACTACATTTATTAAATAATTTTAATAGAAAACTAAGTTTACACGTAAACAATGATAATAAATACAATAAACCATGCGATACGGATGGATTAAGCATAAAATTGTAATACCACGCAGCATTCGTCACTGGTGCACGAATGGGGTGGGTAGGTTCATCCGGGGAAGTACCACGAACTCACAGAAGACGTGAAGTTAAAATGCAGAAATGTTATACTTCTCTACCTCTTCTCTACCCAATTCAATGAAAGGTGCCAACGCATTTATAATCCTGCGGGTGTTGCAAATGTCGATGGGTGGCTGTTATCACTTAACATCTGGTGAACCACCTGCTCGCTTGCCATCTTCATACATATAAAAAAAGGGAATGAAAAAAAATTCCATGAATTTATTTGTTAGGATATTATTAGACAATTAATAATAATTGAAATGAAAGTAGGTTTACAGTTAAATCATTATTCGAAATATATGTATAATGTCTATACTAGACATTATATTTTTATTGGAAAAAACGGAAATTTATGTTTACGAAAAAATACCAACAACTTTTGAGTCATCAGGTCTACTGCAATATAATACTAAAACTTTCTACATAAGTAAGGATATTTAGGACCTACATTTCATACAATGAAGCACAGGAAACTGTGAGAAAAGTAAAGTAGAAGCATATATATATGTCCCACTGCTGGGAAAAAGCCCCCTCCGTAGCGAGGGTATTAGGGCATAGTCTACCACGCGACCTAACTGCGGATTGGCAGAACTTCACATATTTCGAAAATATGCAGGTTTCCTTCACCGCTGAGCAATTTCATTGCGGTAATCCCGGTATCAACATCAACGGTGTTGATACCGGGATTTAAGCGCAGGTCGCTAGAAGTATATTGAATCAAAAACAAGCGCCTGTAGGCACAATGAGCTATCACTGCTCTTATCGGACCTTTAAAAATTAGCGAATATAGGGACACGATTTAAATCACGTGCGAAATGTGAAACGTCGCTCCTAAGCGGATATTATACTACGAATAATAATTAGTGTCGTAAACGCCGATGAAAGATAAAGATTGCTTGGTTTCTTGCGGCTGATTACAGATTCAAAAGCGTTTAAATTTGCATTCGTATGTATAGTTGATGTCGCACGGGGAGCGCACGCCTAGCGAGCGTGAGCTGGCTATGCTGGGCGCCCCGCCGCCCGATCATGTGTTCGCGCCGTACGGTGCTGGCGCCTTGACCAATGTAAGTAGACCCCTCAACCAACATTACACGGTTGCCTAGTGGACGGTACAAAATAACTTAACCCCTCATTCTATAATTCTCAATTTACTGTAATGTATGTTTTTGCTTTCAGTCCGTAGACTACTAAAGATTCATCGTAGGATAGACAGTACCTGAGTTTGTATAATTCACACCCCGATCTGAAGGGCTGAAGTTAACTGAAAATCTCTGAAATTCAGACAACTTATGGATTCGATCTTTCGATTATTAAGTAAATAAATATATAATACTATAGATACTATATAATACTATAGATAAAATATGCTAGAATGATTCAATAAAACTTAATACTGTTTTAAATAATATTTTAAATAAGTTACAAGTACATTCGGCTATTGTTCGGTATTGGGCCTATGCGGCTATTTTTGTCCTACTAGCACGAATACCGAATACTTGAATAATAATCACGCAATTGGTAAAACCAAAATAATTATTTACTTTTCCTGTAATTATTAAAGTAGTCATATGTAAAGAATTTAATTTATAAAATTTAAATGTGCTTACACTTAAATTGTCACAAAATCTATTAACGGAAAATTATTGTGCAGAAACACTATTTATTTTTCAGAATTTTAAAGCGGTAGTATTTCCTTCCACACTTTAGGTCTCAGATCGTTACCATTATTTTCGTAGTGTAGATGATAAAATTTCTTTTAAAGGCCAAGTTTAATATTATTAGACTAAATTATTGCACTTTTGAAAAAAGTGCAGTTTAACGCATGCTATGAGCTTTGTTTACGGACAAGGAGTTTAAGTTAAACTTTCTGAACAAGCTATGCTGAAGAAATTGTCCCATTATATTTGTCCAAAAGTATATTCGGTATTAGGCGTGTAGCTAATTCTTGTGTTAATAAGTCTATTCAAGGCTAGCGGCAAAAGCAGATTTGAAACAGATTCAGTAAATATTGAAACCATTAAAATGATTATTATTGCATTTTATTTTGTCTTTGTTTCTTGATGCTTAAGCCAATATTAATAAAACAGCAAATTAAATTTATTTAACAATGTGTTTGCGCAGATACAGGAGATAGCAATCGGTAATATTAACATAAGTTCAAAGGTCTAATGCAATAAATCCGCCGTTACAATAAGCTGTCAGGTTCGCGTCCGAATTTAAATCCATTCGCTGAACGGCATCGCGTGGGAATCGCGCGAAATGTATTCTTCAACAATGGACTATCCCAGTGTAGTTTCCCGATTGATCGGACGATAATGCGTTGAGCGTAACTGATTACTTCTGCCGCTCAGAAAACTTCGCCTACTGCGTTACGTTTATACATGCATGCATCGAGTCGATTGTGATTTCGAAGGAAGTTCATTGCGACGCGGAGCGATTCCATTTTTATCACCACTATTATGTAGTGGTGATAAAAACGGAGTGGTAGGTAATGATCGTACGTAGCAATGACACAGGATAGACCGCAGACATGTGAGTGCGACCGATACATTTGCTTCCTGCTGGCGCGGGGGGAACCTCTGGGCCGAAGGTCGGGAGCTATGAACAGGAACGAGGTGTCGGCCCAGACGCAGATTGTTGTCGGACTCTAATAATGATTTATTGCCCGCTGCAGCACACGTCACGGGCCACAGTAAGGCTGGGAGCTTGTACGCGTGATGCGCAGGAGTATTAAATTAAACTCGAACGTTTTATCGCTAGGCTTTTAGGTTATGATTGAGTGGACTTTACTTTTTGTTTGGAGATCAAGAATAAAAGATGCAGGATCCATGGAGCTAATTGTAACCATAAATATTGAGTTCATCACAACCAATATCAATACCAAATGGTTATTTGGTATTGATATTGGTTGTGATGAAAGAATTGTCTACAAATAAAAACTGTGAATGTTAATATATACGGTCGTAAAATTTAAGCAACATTACGTGAATCGGAAGTGATTTATACAGGAAGGCTGGTTATTTAATATTTTACTCTCTCTACCTCTATTCTATCAAACATGGTAAATTGAGTGGGGTAAAATCATCCTAACATCGCTAAATAAATGAATTACAAGCTCGGAATGCTAACGTTATTTAAGTATCTTACATGTTACAGCAACATAAAGAAAGGTAGACATCGTATCTAGGAAATCAATGAAGAATTTTATATTTTAAAACAGAGATGCATGCAGGAAAAATGAACGATGTTGATTTTAATGTCGAACTAATGTCAACAAATAATAACATTAGTAAATTAGTATTTTATACTTAGATATAAAAATGACAGAAAAACTGATTTAAGTTTAGCGATAGACTATTCTGATTAAATACGAAAGTTACATTTATTTTATACTTTATTATATTTAAAAAAATCGAAGATAGCAGTAGCAGAAAGGTAGCTTACCCAGCAGTGGGACACTTATAGGCGGTTACTGTATTTTTAACCGACTCCAAAAACGGAGGAGGACTGTACATATTTTTTATGTATGTTGACCGATTTCTCTCCCCATTGTGGACCGATTCTCAAAATTATTTTTTTATTTATCTTTTCAGGAAGGGAAAATGGCGACTTTCGAAATGGGCGCACTACTTAGGAAAAGATATAATGAATTCTTGGGACCATATTACGAAGATGGTAATGGACTTTTTGGGTATCTAAAAGCAATAAAAACCATACCAACCTGTTGTTCACCTGACGTTAAGTGAAACCGCCGCCTATGGACATTTGGTTTGCAGATGCGTTGCCACCTTTTAAAAAAATGTGCCCCGGCTACCTCACTTACCAAATGAAATGTAGAAGTATAACACCTCCACTTCACGCCAGTCTTCTGTAAGGTCCCTATCCGGACGGACCTGCCCATTCGTGTAACAGCGACCACTGTTGCGTGGCCCTACCAAAGTTTAAGTTACTGCCATTTGCTTTATTGGAAAGTTTTTATTTATATATTTAATTCAAGATAAATTTTCTAATTTTTTTCATAAAAACAAATGTGCACCACGCAACGCTAACCACATCACATCCGTCAATAACAAATTATAAGCAAAACTAATATTGACTAAGATCACTAAGTGCCCATGCATATTAGACAAACAATCAATCCAAGAATTATACGTTGATTTAAAACCAGTGGAATATTAATTGAATGTTGTTTGAATATCTTCCGCAGGTAAACACGTCGTGATAACGTCGGACACAGATCTGAGCAAGGTGAGCGCTCTGCTGATATCGGCGGGCCTTTGGCCGCCTCCGGCAGAGCAGATGTGGAACGACACAATGAACTGGCAACCCGTGCCCTACTCTTACCCACCGCGGGATACAGACTACGTATGTGAAGTACAAGATCGATATTATCCTAGTGGACGGGAAAGCGGATTTGACTTTAATCTCGCGGGTTCGAGCCGCTACGAGTAGAGATTATTTTTTTTATGTAAAAAAGTGGCTAAAGAGCTGGCTGTTCACCTGATGATAAGTGATCATCACCGCCCACGTATATTCGCAACACCCGTAGGGTTGTAGATGCGTTGCCACCTTTTAATTAAGTGCGCCCCGGCTACTTCACTCACCAGACGAAACGCAGAAGTGTAACACTTCTATTTCACGCCGGTCTTCTGTGAGGTCGTGGTACTAACCCGGCCGGACCTGCCCATTGGTGCAATAGTGAACACCATTGCGTGACCCTACCACAGTTAAGGCTGAGTTGACGATGATTTCCTTCATTGATTACTTAGGTCGCGAGTTTAATTCGTAGTTGCGGACACAAACGGGGTTTCAGCTTCTCGGATTTATTTCGTACAACTTCCTTGTTAAAGTTTCGCATATAAGCGTCATCTACGACTGTCTGTCAAGTTTGCAACTGAATCAGCTCAGTGGTGTTTCTGTAAGTCGTTATGGTCCATGGAAGTGTAAATTTATTATATTTAAATATCTCCTACATTTTTATGTATATGATCGTTAATTGCGATTTAAAGAATTATGTTTTAACAGGTGTGCTGTTTTCAGAGAGAACCAAATATATTCTTACTGATATTTTACTACAAAAACGAAATTCAAGTATGTCATGAACATTCAGTATCAGTTTAAACGAGGACAATTGGTAAACGATTTTCACCTCGACAATAAAAATATCTTTGAATTTAATTCACTTAATTCTTGTCGATAACGTTAAAGCGAACAAGATTTCGAACGGAGTAAAGGACAACGTGTTGATATCCTTTTAAATAAAACTAAAGAGATTTCATGAATAATAAATAAATTAAGAGAATGTCGTTGTTAGTTTTGTTACAAGAGAAACCTTTAATGTTACAGCTTCTATACGAGGAGAATTGTCCCCGGTACAATCAGGAGAAGGAGAGAATACTGCAGGCGTTCACGGAGGAGGGGCTGCTAGCACCCTACAGGGACTTTTTCCACAAGATAGCGACTTTGACCAACACCAACTTTAGCACACCACGCGAAGCGTTTGACCTTAACAACCTCTTTATAATACAGGTATACAACACAACTACATATCTTATCTAAATATCTCAATAACGCAATGATAGGATGGAAAGTATAGTGTTGTTTGAATATGCGGAAGTTGAAATGATTTATTGCCTAATCTTTTCGCGCCTTTGGATTTCTAAGCTACAAAATTCTCTATCAAATTCTCATGAGGTGTATAAAAGACCTACAAAACGTTCGGGCTAAATGCGGGGAAGGAAATGAAAACGATTAATTATATTTTTCTTTACTCGTACAAACCTACAGACTCTGACTTTTTCAGGTAAAATTCTCTCTTAGTTAAAATTCTTACGTAATATTTTTAATAATATTATTTAAATAGACACATTTTGTTATAAGTGTCTAATATTTTTTTAAGGACGACATCAAAGTCGCGAATCCAAAGTGGGCAAAACATGTTAAAAGAAAGCTGATGGATGTCGCTAGGATGGAGTTTTCTATGATGTTCCATAGCAATCTTTTGAGGAAACTGAGCGGTGGTGAGTTAATAAATTACGATTCCGTTAAAATTATGTTTTAATTTAAATACTTTTTTTATGTACACGATACTTTTACTACTTGACATGGCCCTATTCATACAAATTTTCGAATTTTTTTTAAAGAATTTTTGAAATGTGGACATGAAAAATAAAAACATCAAACAGCTTCGCTGTAGTTTTTTCCCCTAAAGAGTAAATAAAGTTGTGAATAAATATCGAGTCAATCCATCGATTCGTCTTTTGTGTACACAGACAGAGAAGCTAAATTTTAAATATACAAGGAGGCTTTTTTAAGTGTATCCATTTCTTTTATTAAATCATGTTATATACAATATGATAAATATTTCAAATTACTAGTAATTATGGCAATTTTTTTGAAAAAAAAAAAAGTTTGTTTTTATTTCAATAAACGATTATACTACCGAGTCTGAACTTTCTGTGTGAATTTGGGCACCTTTAGAAAAGCCACCCTGTATAAAGATTATCTCATAACTATCAATCGCATATGAAGCGTTCATTTGCGATCAACGCGCGTCCGTCCGCAGGCGCGCTCCTGCGAGAGATCATAGCTGAGTCGTCGCGGCGCGGTGCGGGCGCGGATAGGCCCGCCCTTGTGGTTCGCACCGGCACCGCGGTGTCCGTGGCGGCGCTGCTGTGCGCGTGCGTCGCCCCGCCCCCCCGGCCCCCCGACCCCGGGGCCGCCCTCATCATAGAGCTGCACGAGAGGCTTTCGACTAAGGCGGAGGGCGCCGACGCGGCGAACAACCTCGCCAAGCGATTCGGCTTCAAGGTAACGCGGACACATACGGCGGAAACGGAACGTACACGCATAGACACGGAGAGTGTAGGGTGGAGTACATTTAAGTATTGTAGACTACCTAATCTTATTTGTTCTAGGAGATAATGCCTTTGGCATTAAGTCCTTTGTAGGCGTTTGTGCACACATTCACGGCGGAAACGGAACGTACACGCATAGACACGGAGAGTCGGAGAGTGTAGTGTAGAGTACATTTTTGTATTGTAGCCTATCTAATCTTCTCCGTACTGGGAGGTAGTGCCTTTGGCATTAAGTCCGCCTTTGTAGCATTTGTACATAGACTATTTTCTATCAATAGTTCATTAATGGTACACTAGAATTACTATTTACAACTGAACAGGTAAGGGAAATTTTAGCTGTGGTAGGGCCATGCAAGTCTTCGCGGTTGCACTAAAGGGCAGCTCCGTCCCTGAAAGTGCCACGATCTCACAGAAGACCGGCGCGAAGTAAAAGTGTTCCATTTGTGCGTTTCGTCTTTTGAGTGAGGTAGCCGGAGTCCCACTTTATTAAAACGTGCCAACGCATCTGCGACCCTACGGAAGTTGCAAATGTTACTGTATTGTTAGGGATCATGCACTGTAACCATGTATTGTTTATCTCGTTCTTTCCGGCGAGTAACGTAATTTGCAGTTTTTTTATCCCTCTCCGAGCTACTGGATCAAAAGGTGCATACGACATGATCAGAGACATATGTAATAAACGAAAATGAACCATTTGGGTAAAGATATACATAGTTTGAAATGAAGTGAGCTGTAAGCCCACAGATTTATTACTGGATATCTTTGCCCCCTCGGGAAAGATATAATATCATTACTATCATTCTCTCGCAATCTACACAATTCTAACACATGCATCTTAAGCACAATTGCTCGTGTGCACAGATCTTGTGTATATACCCAGACATGCTCGAAATTTATGCTTTCCCATTGGGTCGGTGTGACTAGCGTGATAATTATAATAGACCTTTAAAAACTTCACGACAATAGTGTGACGCGAGTTTTCCTGTGGCTGGCATTCCCTCTTACTTTAAATTTTCTTCTTCTTTTGATTTTACCACAAACCTGTTTTCAAAGCTTTCCGTATTTCAAGCTAGATAGGTGTTGATTAGCATAGAAGGTAAAACATGTCATAAGAACATAAGAAAAAAAGATAAAACATGTCCTTTTAATAGTCCAGAATAGATTGAAATGACGCCTTAGGTCTCATCGACAGCGCTAAATAAATATTCGGACTCGAACACAATTCAATACTGCTTATATTGCACCACTAAGGGAATTTTCCAGTAGGTTATTTACTTTTCAGATATATTACTGGGACGATGATTCGGCTGAACCGCGGTTAATAGAAGTGGTGGGTTGCGAGCCTTTCTGTTCGTTGGAGACGTTCAAACGTTTGACGCAACAAGTCATGTCTTACGACTATAAAGAAGATTGCAAACTCACGCCAACCGCAATCGACCACAAGGACAGTAGCATAGTTGGTGCTTAGTTTTATACTTTATAATGTAAGGAACTTGTTATGCGAATATATGCAATGGTAATCATTTGATAGCGAAAAATAAATTGCGAAAAAACTTGTGTGTGTGTGTCACTTACCTTCGTCGATTTTGAGGCCGGTCTCGTCGCGTGGAATGTTCATGGATATTTCCGTGAACGCCTCGGCACCCCAGCTCTGGGTGCCGCGCTGCTTCAAATACTCCGCTATGAGGGCTGCGATGTGAAGTTGGCAGCACATGGCCTGTGGGAGCAAACTGTCGTAAATACATGCGAAACTGTGAAGTATGACTTCAAGACTTTCATGGGGTTATACGGCGGCTGTATTTGCTAAATTGGCGAACAAAGTGATTTTTTGCTACAGTTGCTCGTATGCTCTTATTGAATGGGATATCTTAATGGAATAAACTAATAAAACATGATAACACAACTGTGTTACCCATGGACATTTGCAACACTCGTAGTGTTGCAGAAGCGTTGCTACCTTAAAATAAAGTGTGCCCCGGCTACCTCACTCACCAAACGAAACGCAGAATTGTACACCGGTCTTCTGTAAGGTCGTGGTACTAACCCGGGCGGACCTGCCCATTGGTGCAACAGTGAACACCATTGCGTGACCCTACCGTAGTTAAGGCTGAGTTGACGATGATTTCCTTCATTGATGACCACTCAAAATTTCAATTACCAATTTCATCGGTGTCGGTACCGGGATTTAAACTGAGGTTGCTCAATTATGCTAAGTTATAGATAAAACATTTTGCATTTTATTAACAAAAACAAAACCAACATCGAATACTAATTACAACTTACTACTTCTTCAATTAAAGACTTCAGTATTCATTTCCATATAGTTGGATTCGTTATGTATTTACGGAGTCCAAGGACCAATACCAATAAAATATATACGGGACCGCATGGGAGCTGAACCAAATCCAATTTTAAAATAATTAATCTGTCCTGCAACAACTGAGGTCTGAGGTAACAAGCATAAAAAATAAAACATAATTATTGAGAACTTTCTTTTTTTGAAGTCGGTTGAAATGCGAGCGTCCGGACACTGAGTTCTCACGACTCAGTGACAGCCCTATGAACCCATAAATACGTGACGGTTACCTCGTCGTGGTCGGATTGGCGCGCGTTGTGGTCGGCGAGCGTAGCCAACCAGGCGTGGCGTAGGCGCGGCGTAGCGCGGCACGACGCCGCTAGCGCGTGCTGCAGCTCGGCCAGCTGGACGCTACCGCCCGCTGCACACGAGACGAGCAAGCTACAGCTACGGCAATCGTAGGCGTCGTAGCACAACAACCGGAATATACCGGGTGTCGCACTTGTCAAGCATATTTATAACGCCTGGGAAAGGTCACAAGATGCAATAGGTGTCTTTTGCGACCTTTCAAAGGCTTTCGACTGTGTAGACCACGAAACCCTCCTTCAAAAGTTAGATTATTATGCCATTCGTGACATCGCCCTCAATCTCATTGCCTCTTACCTTAATAATAGAATTCAAAAAGTATCTATAAATGATGTAAATTCCACAGGGTCCCCCATGAAAATGGGTGTCCCACAAGGATCAATCTTGGGTCCATTATTATTCTTAGTGTATATAAATGATCTCCCCTTTTATGCCAGTGAGTTATGTGATATTGTACTGTTTGCTGACGACACATCACTCATTTTTAAGGTTGACCGAAACGTGTCGGATTATGACGACGTGAATAGTGCACTTTCGCGTATCCTCCACTGGTTTACCGTTAATAATATGGTGTTAAATGCTAAAAAAACTAAATGCCTTCTTTTTACCCTTCCCAGCGTAAGAAGGCAAAGTTTTAGCTTAACATTAAATAGCGTAACCCTTAATCCTGTTGAGTCCGCTGTATTCTTGGGAATTACAGTGGATTCAAAGCTCCAATGGAGTCCCCATCTATCATCTCTTGCGAACAGGTTAAGCTCCGCTGTTTTTGCAGTTAGGAAGGTTAGGCAGCTATCAGACATCGACACTGCCAGACTTGTTTATTTCAGTTATTTCCACAGCATCTTGTCTTACGGCATTTTGTTGTGGGGTAGTGCATCTGATATAAATTCTATATTTATTCTTCAAAAAAGAGCTGTCCGAGCAATCTATAACATCGGAGCCCGGAATACACTCAGAGACCTTTTTAAAGAGATTAATATACTCACTGTTGCGTCTCAATATATTTATTGTAATATTTTGTATGTTAAAAATAATATTAATAGTTATCTAAAGAATAGTGACAGACATAAACTAAATACTAGAAATAAGGACAAACTAACTACGCCATTGTTTCGTTTACAAAAAGTAAACAGGTCGTTCATGGGGCAAGGTGTGCGCATGTATAATAAAATCCCACAGTCGATATTAAGTCTGCCACTTGATGAATTTAAACGAAAAATTAAAAGTAAACTTATGGCTAAAGCCTATTATTCTATTGCTGAATATCTTGACGACGCCAGTGTGTGGGGTTAATACTGTTGATACTCACGTAGGCTAAAACAAGACTATTGTACATGTACTATTATATTGTAAACTGATTTTTTTTAAAAAAGAGCAACTGTTGAGTTTCTTGCCGGTTTCTTCTCAACAGAAACTGCTTTCCGAACCGGTGGTAACTTACGAACGTGTTCATTTCTTGTAAAATTTTGACGTTTCATAAGAACGCGCAAGCGTCTATGTGAATAAAGATATTTTATTATTATTATTATTATTTTGGTGGGATATTCATTTGTTTTCTCGTCTGGTTGGGTTTATAAATAAAAATAAAAATAAAGATATAGATATATATTGCATATATAAAATAAATATTATGGATAAAATAAACATATATATATATGTATATATATATATATATAAATAAATATTTTATATAATACATATATAAATAGGACCCAACCAGACGGAAGCCCTCGGCAGGGGAGACCAAACGGCCGAGGGTTAGGGCGAAAGGGAGAGAAACCGGCGGACGATGCGGGCGGTATCGAGGAGCACCGCCTTCTGCATTTGAGCCTGGAGCGATCCGTCCCGGAGTCCCAGTCGCCTCAGATGTTTAGAGAGGCTGACTGGGATCAACCCATTCGCAGACACGACTATCGGGATAATTTCGGTCGGCACACCACCCCACATGTCGGTCACCTCGTGAGCCAGGTCCAGATACTTCGTCTTCTTATCTGTTTCGGCTTTCACGAGGTTCTCGTCATATGGAATGGTAATGTCGACCAAAAATACCCGCGACTGTGCCCGAGAGTACTTATAATACGGCAGTTTCCGTTCCACGAGGCCGTATTTCAGAGCGAGCTCCTGGTGTAGGATTCTGGCTACTAGGTTGTGTCTATGCAGATACTCAGAGTTAGAAAGCATGGAACAACCGGAGATAACATGCCGAAGCGACTCCCCAGGAAGGCGACAAGCTCGACAGATGTCGACGGTGCCATCCCTTAGGATGTATCTCCTATAGTTGTTCGTCTTAATAACCTGATCCTGTATCGCACAGACAAAACCTTCGGTTTCCCCAAAGAGGTCACCGAAACGTAGCCAGTTCAGGGAGGCAACAGTATCTACAAAAGGCTCGTGTAGAGCCTTGTAGAACCTCCCGTGGAGCTCTTTCTCCTTCCATACAGCCTCTCGGTCGGAAACGCTCAGTACTCCCGGGTCCTGCCATTGCTCGTTGGCTAAGGATAGAGGGGTAAGTCCTTTATCACAACTAATGACGTCCGTGTAGATTGACTCATCCGATCTCGCCAGAAAGTAGTTACGGAGGCTGCACACCTCGCGATTGTGCATGGTGAGGGCGCTTAAAAAGCCCCTCCCGCCATGCTTCCGCGGAAGGTACAGCCTCATCACTGACGATCTCGGATGATGCATTATGTGGGACGTCATAGTTGTGCGGACTTTTCGGTCCAGGGCGTTGAGCTCAGTTTGAGTCCACCTGAGTATGCCAAAGGTATACATGAGGATTGGCATGACCCAGCCGTTAAAAGCACGTGCCTTGTTCCCGCCTGACAAATGGCTATTAAACACCTTTGTCAGGCGTGCAAAAAACACGTCACGAACTGACTGTTTCATGCCAGCCTCATCGATACACATATTTTTATTATTATTATAATTATTATTATTAAAAACTATGCTTATGTTCACTCACCCTTAAAAACTGCCACATTCTTATCATTTATGACTTGTGAGTAAAGTTATTGAAGTCAAGTACATTATTATCTAACTGGTACAGCCGCGTCTTCGCTGTTGCGAGACTATTGCGTGGCCCAACCATTGGTGTTGTCTTCGAACGACCTCATAGAAGACCGGCGTGAAGTGTAAGTGATATATTTGTGCGTAACTTTATTAAAAGGAGGCAAGGCATATGCAACTCTCTATAGATGTTCAAATGTCAATGGGTGGCGGTTATCACTTAACAATAGGTGAACCTCGTTTGCCACCTTCTCACATAAAAAAATAAAAAAAAGATCATTCAAGTCAATTATAAACTGTTAGTAAAGTTTTTGAAGTCAAGTGTGGCTTCTATGTATCCATTCAACAATCTATGTATCCATTCAACAAAGAACAAATCGTCGAACGTTTTTGTGGTTTCATGTGGAACGTTCGTAACGTTATGATAGGTGCAATTACCCGTTCCTGCGCCACCTCCGACCCCAGCCAATCGCGCACGAGCGCCCACCACGGTGCGTACGCGTCGCATCAGCTCTGCCACTTCGCTTGATAATCCTAAAAATTTAGAGAAAATATAAGTTAGTGCGATTTGGGGCTAATTATGCAGCTTGATCAATATATTAGTAAATATATTCTACAATTGATAAAGGAGTCAAGTCATAAACAGTGGGCTTATAGTTCGATTATTTTATTATTCTGCCGTGGTTAATGTAATTAATATAATATAATGAATTTCCTTAAAGTTATTTCTAAAAAACAATGGTGGTATTATTTTATTTTATGAATTGGATAGTAGGCTATTTCAATGAAAGAATTGAAAATTATCCAGGTTGTATTTGACTTGCATACGCTGAGCCCTACTTCAAACCTACCTGCATTAATTAATGGCAAAGTTTCATTTGTGTCTGTTGTAAGAAAAATGCGACGTAATTTAAATACAACCTGTTTTAGGGGGGGTTTTCCTTTTAAATAAATAATATTTTGAATATTATTTTCTTTAACGTCTGTTATATAATTATTCTGTTATATTTATCTACTAGGAATTAAATATTTTCATAGCGGAATAGTGGAGTTGGGTCTTTTAATTGATTCATCTGTTAATTTTATTTGCATACTCATTCGATCCCTTACAGATAATAATGAAAACAAAACCTAATTTAAAAACTCACCAGTCCCCTTCATGGCTTTATCTCCGGTTGCGAAGCAGTTGATGACAGACAGTGATTCTTGGAAACGTTTACAGTTGATTGCGGTTGACGTGTCGAGAAGTTTCGATATAGCAATTATAACCTAAAACGACGATTATAAATTTAATAAAAATTGTTAACAATGGTTCTGTGTATTATTGTTTACGTTTATGAACATCGTAATTGTTATTAATGTATGAAGAATGTTGGTAATTTTGTTAATTGTTAGTAATATGGTGATATTCCACCCCATAGATAACGCATGCCCAACGCGGAGCTCAAGCTCTATACGTTCTGGGTAGCCCACGAGAACTGCGTACGATGAAGCTTCAATAGTCTACGGGCTGGACGCGATACCATCAGTTAATTTAAAAGTGTCTACGTTTAGGCGTACGGTATTCCGATAGTGGTTGAATTGAATAGGCGTTGACCACACCTGAAGGTGGACCCTGGTGAGGTTCCCGCCTTTCCCGTGCTGGAAGTTGGCGCGCATCAGCAGGTATAGCGTGGCGGCCGCCTCTCGACGCAGCCAAGCAGCCCTCGCCTCGCACAGCTTCACCACAGACCGCACCACGCCGGCGCAGAGTGTGCTACCGCCTGATAGAGCGTTAAATGTGTAATCGCCGTGGTGAAAATAGTTGTCTATGATCAATATATGAATGGTACAAAAGTGAAACTTATATATACTCGCAAAGTTTTGTAGCTTGTTTAAAACAGAAAAATAATGGGGAGGCACTGCACTGCAACCATATCCGGGAGATAGCTAGTTTTTTCCGAATCCTTGCTGATAGGTGATTGTATAACTTTGACTTAACTGATTTTCATGTCCTGAATTGGTTTAATATGTCTTAAACAATCTTTCGCTAAACATGACGCGAATGAGGACTGAGCTGTAAATTGGACACAAATTTAATAGTGGCGTACATTGTTTTCCCTAGCTCTTACGCCCTAGTGCTTCTGCATTATAATTGCATCTCTTTCGTTGGCTTTGCAGTTTATATCTGTCTGTCTTGTTCTAACCAAATGCCGGATAATTGCGAACAATATTTTTGTTTGTGGACCAGAATGAAGTGGATGTTGAAAGCCATCGTTTTTTCCCTAGACAGTACGTGCGGGGTCATGCGTGTACATCGTTACCTGGGAAAATTTGGAAGAATATTTTTATAGCAAATGCCGACGTAATTAATACAAGTTTCATTTAAGTATTTAAGTATTTAATCGTTTACGTTTTAGTTTCACTTCATCGCTATATTCTCCGAGTAAATATATGGCTACATTTCCCGGAGGGACGGTGCACGGTGCATCCCTTGAGACAACGCCCGGATCATGGGGTTCGATGCCCGATACCCGCATCTGTAAACCTCTGGTGCAGTGTGAACGGCCACGTGTTCGGCCACAGTCTTCGCTGTTGCACGAATGGGCAGGTCCGACCACACCGGGATCACCACGATCTCACAGAGAACCATCGTGAAGTGGTACTGTTACACTTCTGCGTTTCGTCTGACGAGTGAGGTGATCGGATCCCACTCTATTAAAAGGTGGCAGCGCATCTGAATCCCTACGGGTATTGTATGTGCACGGGCGTAGTTATCACTTAAAGCCAGGCTAACGCCAGTTCGCTTGCCCGCCTCTCAGATAAAAAAAGAAGGTGCGTACCTTCGAACAGCGTCTCCGAGAACTGGTTGATGTAGGCCCTGAGTGCGGCGAAGAGGTGCCTGTACAGGGTCTCGCTCTGCGGCAGCTGCAGCAGGCGCAGGTAGGGCCTGGCGGCGCCGCCCTCCGCCACGCCCACGTGCTTCATGAACAGGCACGCGCGGTCCACCACCACCAGGCCCACCTCCGTCGCCAGCCAGCCGGCCGACAGCACCGCGTGCTCCGATATCGCCTCCAGCTCTGAGAATGTGACGTTGTCAAGCGAGCGGCCGCTAAGCGAATACCGCCGCCCATGGACATCCGCACCCGAGGGTTTGTGTGTGGGGGGCAAAACAATATTATGCGTTAAAATACTCTTCTGTAACAATTTCTTGTATATTCGCGATTGCACATTACTAAATGAAACTATGTTTAAGGATTTATCGGGTTTATTTTTAATTTTTATTACCGACGTTTTGAATCGTTTAAACCGTTCATGGTCACGGGACAGATTTGAATTAAAAACAAACGTGATAAATCCGCAAACATAGTTTCATTTAGTAATACACTTCTGGTTGCGTTTCACTTGGATTTTAAACAAACGGTATTTGTTTTGGCAATGCAACACGTGCATCGATGACGTCATCGGACGAGTCTCTAACTCCCCCTGAATCAACCTATGTAAGCCGGTGTTCACCGAACGGTAGGACATTCGTGGTCGGCGACGGTTGCCCGTTCCACTCGTAGGAGTCTTGCATTATTCAGTGTTGCACTACTTGAGTTTAAATAATGGAGCGATTTAGTTTAAATCGTGTGCTACTGTTGTTTAGATAATTTAAAATAGTGGTCGACACCGCGGCGCCGACATGTACGTGCGATGGCAACTTTTTATAAAATGGGTCCCGGTTACCTCACTCACCAGACGAAACGTAAAATTCACCTTTCACTTCAAGTCTGTGAGGACGTGGTACTTCCCCAGACGAGCCTGCAAATTCGGAGCCGGCAGAAGCTACCGCGTGACGCAATCGTAGTTTCTTTTCTCATCATTCTCTCGCACTCAAGTTGCGTGAAGCAATCTATCCAGGATACAGAAAGATAGTGTGGGGCAATGTTTAAAACAATACTTGTCGAAGCAACTCGAACGCTTGTTTTAGCACATGCGATGGTATTTACAGCCTCATATAAATAACTATCAAAAGAGAGTAATGCTTTTTTAAAGTTTCCTATTTCGACAATGGCCCAGCTAGAAACACAACTTGACAAGAAAAATGCCAGTTATAAGACACACATTTACACAAATAAAATCATTACGATACAGTACAAAAAGTTACGGATATTTTGTGATTATTAATATATGTCAGGCGCGTATTAACCTGTAGTGACAGTGGTGTTGACGAGATTCTCTCGGTTAACGGTGTTGTTCTTCTCCACGATTATGGGCGGTTCTTTGGAGAAATCGGGCGGGCTCATCCTGGCCGGTAGCGTTCTTGCCTTCACCGGCTTCGGTTTCCCGTTACAATTGGGCGTAGTGACTTTCAACTCTGATAGAATCTTTTTTCTGCCGACGTATTGAAACTGTTCCGCGCAAATTCTGCAAACATTAACGCATAATGATTAAAATTAAATATTTATTCACAAATCGTATAAATAATAAGCACTCAAGATGACGCTGTGTTTGAATTGATGACATGATATCATCACTGGTGATGATCATCATCCTGCCCATACTCTACGTATGTGGGGTCGGTACAGCATTGAATATTTGAATGAGTTAGTGGCATCGACTAGGTTTAAAATGGTTTTGATAATCCTAATCATTATATTACTTAGGGTATTATACCGATTTTAATAAATAAAATTCGGTTTTGTCTAGCCCAATCATAATTAAATCAGAAATAAAAAGATGGGTCGAACGCATAGTAAACTAAAAATAAAAACCAAAAAAAAAGGAAAATACCATAACAGATAATAAACTTACTCTAACACGTTAAAGAACGCTTGCTGCTGCGCCGGTGAATGAGTCTTCCACCATTCAATCAGTCTGTCTTCGTCCAAATATTTCAAGACGAAAAGGAAACATAAAAGCACGTCGCGGACCTCCTCCGGGGACATCACACCAAATCTGAATGGACACCACGCAACATTGATTATGACGACAGCACAGTCAGAGTCATAAAAGAATTGAATTGAATGAATGAATGAGAGATTGCATACAATGAATGAACGAATGGATTGGCCGAAATTTACCGGTTGACCTGATCGCCAATGTCGCTCAAGTCCAACTTCGTGTTCCTAGGAAGGGAATCCCCACCAGACATCGTAGACACGGACTCCAGGGAGCTTTGTGACATGTTATTCGTGCTATCTACAAACAAATGCGTTACGCCCAAGCTTGATCATCACAGACATTCAAAGAAACGTCACCAAGATACAAAACACATAATAGAAAAACCTAGATATTCGGTTAAGATTTTTTTTTAATTTAATAAGTTTTATACTATAGACATAATTCTTTACTATAGACAAATAAACACGGTAGGGTAGAAACATTTCGTACTTATAGCACCTACTTATTTAGCACCGATTAAATAATATAAAATTAAGTCCACAAACCATGTTAATAGATATTCAGATTAACATAATTATTATTCGTAAAGAGAAATAAAAACAGGGAAAATATTAACAAGACAGTGACAATGGCTTAAAGGAACAGTCGTGTGTTTAAAAAAATGTGCCTGATGACATTCAAGACCGTAACCAAAGCATTGAAAGTAATAATTTCATCACAATAATCCTTTAGCGTACCTTTTCCATACATGTTGGTAGATTGCATGTTCGGTGGGTCCTTGAAATGCGCCGAGGTCCTGACAGGCGTGTGGTCAAAATGCAAGGTCAATCGATTCCTCCGAGGGGTGCTATTGGCTGAAGCGGCTTCCTTTTGAGTGCTGTTGAGAATGGAAGTGACTGTCGCGTCGCCGTCTACTCTATCCTCGCTGTTCTCTATTACTGGACTGGCGAGCGATTTCGTCACTAAGCGATGGGAATTATCTGTCGAAGTAACCATAAATGCTTTAGATTTATATATTAAATAAAGTTAATACTACGAATAGACGAACATTTCAATCACATTTGTACATTGCATTTCAATTAGTGGGACATATGTGATTGAATGGATAACAATGTTGCACTCTTTAAAAGTATTGAACGTAGCAAGAATGCGAGTGATGGAGCTAAGTCTTAAATCATAATACACTCCTCTTTAGAAGTATTGAACGCAGCAAGATACCCGTGTCATGGAACGTGGTAACAGTAACGGTTTAATATGTCTGATACTGCTCTATCGGCCAAAGACAAATGTGATGCGTTCTCTTGAGAGGTATTGTACGTAGCAAGATCGCAAGTGTTAAGGCTTGGTCACAGAGACGGGTAACTCTCTGTAAAAGTATTGTACGTAGCAAGATCGCAAGTGTTAAGGCTTGGTCACAGAGATAAGGCTTGGATGGGACATCTGTAAAAGTATTGGTAGACTGGTCACAGAGATGGGTAAGCATCTGTAAAAGTATTGTACGTAGCAAGATCGCAAGTGTTAAGGCTTGGTGTTAAGGCTTGGTCACAGAGACGGGTAACCCTCTGTAAAAGTAATGTACTTAGCAAGATCGCAAGTGTTAAGGCTTGGTCACAGAGATGCGTAAGCATCTGTAAAAGTATTGTACGTAGTCAGGTCGCGAGTGTTGGGGCCGGGTACAGCTATGGGTGAACAGGGCACCTAGTACGATGGTGAGCCAGGGCCCGTAGAGGTGGGCGAGGCGGGCGCGCGCCTGCCGCGTGCGGTAGCGGTCGTCGTGCTCGTGCTTGGTGAGCAGCGCGCGCAGCACGCCCAGCGCGGTGCGCCTCTTCTGCGGCGCCTCTCGCAGCGACTGCTCGATCTGCCGACCGTTGTTCATACATACATCACTATCGAACGCCGAAATAGTTTTTCGCCCGACTCCAAAAAAAATGCTCGATCTGGAGAAAGTTCTTGAAGCATCACTATCGAACACGGCGAAATAGTTATTCAGCCGACTTCAAAAAAAGAGTTATGTTCGTTACCGTCAGAACTCTCCGTCATTTATGAGCCGATTTAAAAAAATATTTATGCATTGGGTTCGGTTTAGCTCCCATGTGGTCCAATATGAATTTTATTGATATGATATTGGACTCTGGAGATAGATCGGAGGACGCCTCAAAATGAAAATAGAAAATGTATATTGAAGTCGGTTATGTTTTTTGGTAAAAAAAGTTTTTAGCTAATAAAACAATTATCAATATATAACATAATCTTTCGTCAAAGTTGCAGTTCAGCAGACCAACGTACACTGATGCTGTGATAACTCGGGCTCTGAGCGCTCGCTTAAAATATATATATCTATATATAACATATATATATATATATAACATATATATATATATATAACATACTTTGAACAACCTTAGTTCAAATAGCGGTATCGGCAGCAACAAATTAATCGTACATGTACGGGCTCACTTTCTCAGTGGTGATTGAAAATAATGCGAGTAAACCTGCGTATTTTTGAAATAATAATTAAGAAAAATGTCTCGAAAACATTTGAAGTCCGCGAATCTTCATTGGTGATTCTGACAATATTAAAGTAGATAAAACTACCCAAATTGAAGTTTCATCTTACCTGTTTTAAGAGTATCCCAGCAAGGAAATGCCTCATCATAAAGTCATCAGTTAGCCGCATTTTTGCTGGATCTATACAAAAAATGTTTGAATGAATTTAATATCACCTTTAACGGCTCCAAAGTTACAAAAACAAAATTTGAACAATGTATTAAACATTTAAAACTTGAAATTAGACAGAAGAAAACACAGTGACTAACCTTCATCAGACTCTTTGAAAAGTTTATTCGCTTGTAGTGGCAAGTTGAAAGGCACAAAGTGTTCATGTGAGCATATCGTTTGTAGAAATGTAAATTTGAAATCGAACAATGCCTTAGGATCGCACGTTTTGAATTTGTCAAGGTATTTCTTTATTTGTCGAAACACAAAGCCACGGTCCATGAATGACAGACACGACTGGAACAGTAACAAGCAGAATTTTAATTTCGTTTGAAAGAATTTTAATTTTGTGTTTTACTTAGTTCTCTCAACGGTTGTTAGTTGTACGATCTCATTACCTTTAAGAACAAAGCGAGGTTTTTATTGAATATATGAGTTTGCATGGGTTGTTGCAATATGTATGATGGTTCTACTTGGGAAACCAATTTATCAATGTTCTCTAATAAATCGGCGTGAAACCTTTCGTGCCTTGACATCTGTAATTGAAAAATATATATTTAAAAATATTGATTGTTACATGTAATAAAATTTTGAAAAGATATTTTTTACCTTTATCCTTCCGGTATTGATTAAATATTGCGCCATGCTTTTGATTATTATATCAAAGAAGAAGTTTGAGTATTGCATGAACTTTTGTCCGAGCAGGAAATCTTGCTGATTAGGATCAACAAACATATGGAGCGGTGCAGTGAGCACAGTGTGTAATTTGAACTCGACGCAGTTAAACACATACTGTAAGGGGAAAACATACAATTATCTCTTTTTTTGGCTTATAACACGATATTTGCTATCAATAAACATACCTTGACGTAACTATCGAGTAAATCTTTTCTTCCATAATCATGTATCATGTGGACGTAATGCACTATTAATTTCACGATCTGATAGCCCATGTCATGGGAATAGCCTTTTTCTATCGTCTGAAATAAATACAATGAACATTTGTAAGGCCGTGATCTAACACCAAACATATTAACAAACAACAACAATCATATAATATTTTTATTATGCTATACGACAGAAACCTTCCCTGTCTCCAAAAAGTTGTGAATGAAGTCTATCATAAAACTAATTTTGTAAGAACTATAATTAGGTAACGCATGTGATATGGTGTGCACTGATTGTGCGGACGCGCGCGCGTGCGTCCATGTGCGTGCGCGTGCGTGTGAGTGCATGTGCGATAATGTCTATCTGTGTGTGTTCTCTACCATAAGTTCGAAGAGCTGGTTGAGGATGGTGGGCAGGAAGGCGACGAGGGAGCTGAGCTTGATGGCGTGCGCGGCCTTGAGCGCGTTGGCAACGTCGCTCCAGAGCGGCGGCGAGGGCGAGGCGGGCGGGTGGCCGCTGCTCGCGAGCCGCTCCGCCTGCCCGAACAGGTTGTGCAGCTGCGCGTCCCTCGTCACCACCGTCGAGTCCAGCACCAGCTGGCAGCGGAACAGCTGCTTCTCGCCCTCCACCCACGCCACTTCCGGGCCCGTGTACTGTTTCATCGACTTGCGTTAGCCATATGTACACTTTGGGGAACAATTAAGTCCTAGTTTCGAATAAGTACTTTTTTAAATACTATAGAGAAATAAAACTACTATAGAGAAGGTGGCGAGCGGGCTGGCGGTTCACCCGATGTTAAGTGGTAATCGCCGCTATGGACGTTACCAACACCCATGGGGTTGCAGACGCATCGCCACCTTTTAATAAAGTGGACTCCGGTGCTACCTCACTCAGCAGACGTGAACACAGAAGTATTACACTTCCACTTTATGTCGGACTTCGGTGAGGTCGTGGTACTTACCCGGACGGACCTGTCCATTCCACAGTTGTGGCCACAGTTTCCAATATTTCAATAGTCTACACTACTAATGAAATACTGGAAAGCTTAGCACAAGTTTATCTTTGTCTCACAAAATTTCCAACTCTAGCACAGTTATAACTACAAAATAGATGTATTATATCAATATAACATCAAGTGAAGTGGTTTGTGAGATACGCGACGGGAGCAGTCGGATCAACTAGAAAGATATCAGAATTTCGAGTGAATTAAAATATCTAAGTTATTAAGTAATCGCAATAGAAATATAACATGCTTACCCCTTTACCAAGTCCAAGTGGTTGAATCGATAGGTAACCGGAAGGTAGGTGAGTGGCGATAGGCAAATTAACTATCTCTTCAACCAGTTTATCATTTTTCATTAGCGGCACCCAAGCATACCTAGAGTATGGATTTCGTTATGACACAAAAGTACGTTACAGTGAGAAAAACGATGTTAGAGCTCTTTCGGCTGTGAGTACCGCTTTATTAACAATGAATTTACGCATCGAATTTAGTTTTATTATTCGTAAGCATTACTTAAATAAATATAAGTAATCGATAAATTGATCACGAAGGACTGTAATCAATGCGCACTTACCCAATACATGTTTCAACGTTGGTTTCATTTTTCTTAGTGAGATCGCAGGATATGTGATGGAAGGTGAATAGCAGGTGATGCTTGGAAGTGAGAGTAGCAGGGAGTCGTATTTTGGCCTCGTCGCACCAACTCGGATTCGCGTTGTGGTGTAAAACTGAGCAGCGATATTGGGATATCATGCCCGTACGCCCGTATATCACCTATAATTTAAAGCCTAAGTAAGTCATACAACAAATCATAAATTATATGATTTGACATACCCCAGGTTAGAATAAAGATTCGAGAAAATTAAGACAGCAATTTTCTTTACAATAAATTTGATTCTGATATTTAAATTTCTATTAGATATTATTTTAATACGATATAAAAAAAATATTCTGTAAGAAACCTAATTATTTTTCTAAATCATTTTATCATTAAAACTCTCTACCAGGAAATTTATTTGTTTTAATAGTGTCGACAGCCAATTAAATCTCCATTGCGACTGAGGTATTAGTATACTCATGAAAATGCAATAAATCTCTATGTGATGACCTCAATAAAATTGTATATTTCAGTTTTTCCATTGTTTGCCATATAACATAGTAATATAAAAAGGAACTTTAATATCCTAGTATGAATGCAAAGAAATTAAAAAGGCTATAATATGTATGCTGCTAAGGGAATAAAAAAAAAGTTAAGTGAATTAAAAAAAAAAAAAAAAAAAAAAAAAGTAACTTTTTTACCACCATAACAATAATTTTATTCTACAATGGTAGCATTTATCGACTCACCTGTAAAGGTTTATTGTCGCCAGTATCGTTTTCCTTCAATTCGATTGAGCAAGCAATGTTCCTCGCTCTAGCAAACATCTTTTGTGACTCGAAGACCAAATATAAAGGCCTAACGTATAAGTGATGTATGTACGCTGCGTACGGTTGCTCCGGCTCTACGTTCAGTGTTGCCAGCTCTAATGTCAGCGGGGCTGTGGGCGGCAGTGGGAACGGCTTCAACGCAGCGTACGAGCTTGTCATACAGTCTAGAGGCAGAATGGAACAATTTAAATAAGATATAAAAGGTTCACGGACAATTATTTAAAGCTTAATAGCGTATAGATTAATTAATAACTAAACTAAATGTAGTCCATTATTAAATTTACGTAGACGTATTCCGTTGAGGAAAAACATAGCTATTAAAACATTTAAATAACACATTTAAATATGACACAATATCTGTAGACTATGAGACTGAAACCGCATCAAGATCCGTTGCGTAGTTAGCGTAGTACAAGATCTAAGCATACATAGGGACAGACAGACAGCGAGACGACTTTGTTTTATGCTATGTAGTGAAGTAGACATAAAAGCACAAAAATAGATTCAAGAACGCTATAAGTCTTATTTATAAATGGAAAACGGTGCAACAGTGGAACCAACGAAGCAATCAGTGGAATTATGCGCGAATTAATATGGCCATTGTGATGGTTTTATGCTAATACTGAAAATGTAATTTCAAATATTACGTTGTTATTTTACTTTTTACTATTGAAGAGCCTATACCTATGACTTCCTCTGTGTACGTATGTTAAAAACTACACCGCTTGCCGCACTTCTACACGGCATAAATACCTTTAACTGAACACGAAGTGCTAATAAAATTGTTGTTTCTCAAAACGAAGATATGAAAATATTTTATAGAATAGGGCCTTAGAAATAATATAACTGTCTAAGAAATAAAACTGTGAAGAACTAATTGAAATCACAGTAGTTTTTCTATGATCCGCGCACAACGGCGGAACTCTATAATTTGATTTATTAAGATAGATATTTGGAGTTATTTTCTTATATTCTTGTTCGATCCATATGTTCTACTTCATTGTCTGGTATATGTGAATCTTTAGATAGAAATATGTTTAAAAAATTACGAGTTTCTCCTTATTCAATTTTTTACTACCCGAGAAAAGTTCATCGTGCGCTAATCAAGCTGTTAATTGGAACTTGAACGATGTTTAAATGAGAGCACGGCGATTTAAGAAAAGTTGGAAAAGCATTACGTTACGCTTTGTCGATATTCAACAATGCGGTATAACTTAAGAGACGATTATGAATATATACTCGTATTAATGATTTCAGTAATTTTTACTTATTTAATTCTTTCAGTCTTGCAACTTTTGTTTACAGAGTTTTGTTTAGCTATTATTATAATTTTCTTTGCTGCGAGACGGAAGTGAAAAAATAATAGGGGCCCTTATTTCGTAAGATTTGTCACGACGTTACGATTATATCTTACTTGGTATGGGTTCGTTGCTGTGCTGTATATTGATGCTTAGCCAACCAGGCACCACTGTGAGTTTCGACAGCTTTTCCGGCTTTCTGTAATCCGACAGGATCTTCATCAGATCATCGTCGGACATCTTATTTGGCTCTTGACGGTATATGGCGGGAAATTCGGGCGTAGTGTCCAAGTCATTGCTGTAAAGCCTGAAAACGTAACATGAACGTCACAAGGATCTTAATTTCAATGACGTAAAGTGTTCATCCTATAGCAGTGAACCGGACACGAATATAATATATACACGAATATGAGATCGTGATTTTTGCTTCAAAGTTCTAATATTGCTAATTTGTAGCTGCCATTGAGATTCAAATTCGTAAACTCGGACCTTGAATCACTCTACAATCACTGAATGATTACAAATTTACAACAATTATTACCTGAACAAAGGTTTTGCGGCCCAAGCGAAAGGCATCCTGTAGTTTCCCACACGATTTGCATACGCCTGTACTGTTTTATGGACTTTGAGGCCCAATCGAGGGTCTTTAGTCGCTTTGAGGTACGGTTCAAGTACTTGGCTCACGTGACCTTGTAGGATTTTGTCGATCTTCACGACTATAAATAGCTCTGGATGGGGATTATTCACTGACAGCACCACCTAGAGTAAAATAAATGTTAACAAATAAACGGGCAGGCTATTTACGTTTATCTATATATTTATTATGGATTATAAATATTTTGTTAAATTAATACACTTGCCAAAAGTGGCGAGGTAAAGTACATTTATCAAAATTAAGTTAACGTTAACCGTCAAATATTTCGGTCTGTTTCGTTCTTACAATATTGAATTCTTTTTCGAAAATATATACATATTTTTACCTGAAAGTAGTATTCTATTAAACGAAACTAAAAAACGTTGAGAACGACTAAAAAAAATTCTCTTCACATCAGTTAAAAGATGAATGCTCGGTTCCTATATTCAACGCACGACCGTTAGTTACATAGCTTTATAAATTTCATAACGACTTGTAGATTAAAGGTACGCTAGTAACTCACTTTCCGTAGGTAATGCAACGACTCGTAAGGAAAGCGCCTCGTTTTGTTAATATAGGAGCCGGGCGAACACGCCTTTTATCTACAAGTCGTTATGAAAGTTACGAAGCTGTGTACCTAACGGCCGTTCGTTGGATATAGGAACCGGCCATAAGTTAATTCGGGGTGACTCCACAAGAGAAGAGCCGCGAGTCCCGTACCTGCTTCTTGGATCTGAACCACTCCTCGGGTATCTGCCTCACGTCCAACTTGACGTCGTAGCTGAAGTTCTCCACCAGCGAGCCGGTGCACTCCGCGTCCTTGACTAGATCGGCCACCGCCGCGTGGTTCAGGTCGAAGTGGAAGTCCTCGGTGAGCTTCTTGCCGCTGCGCGCGTCGTACAGCGCCAGGTGGGTGAAGTAGGGCTCCACTTGGCACAGCAGCTCCCTGTCGCCATCTATCGGCGCCTGCAGCCGGAACTTGAGGCTCTCGCACTTGAGCAAGATCCTCTGGCCGAAGTGTTCCCTGTCAATAAAAAGAAATATTCATTTATTTATTTAAAAACTTACTGCACAATAGCGTACAATGTCGGACTAGACACCATTAAGTGTTATCTATCGGTATATAAATAGAAAAAAATAAGGAAGTGCGAAAGAGCCAAATGAGAAGTAGTGAAAAATTATAATAAAGAATAAATAATGGAACTTTTTCTTTATGATTCTGCGATTGTAGTCGCGGCAACCTTAATTAGAAATTTCCCAGTATTATTCCGCTAAACAGAGGACTAAGATGTTGGATATTAGTCTAGCTCCTTCCTTCACCTCCCCTGAAGCCTGCAAAATTGTGACCTTCACAAATGGCTGAGAAAGGCCTAGATTGAATGAGTTTTGATTTTGAATTCTGGGTGGCGATGCAACAATTGTCGGTTACTTGAAAGGTTCCAGCTGTGGCTCAGGCGACGGTGTCCGCTTGTAGGGCAGGTAGAAGATGTTGGAGCGGCATTCGTTCCTCGCCGCCGCTATGGACATGTCGGTCTCCCGGGAATAGCGCATCAGCAGTGGATTCATGCTGTGCTCCAGGCCTTTCAGAGTCCCGTAGGTCGGGGGAGGGGGGTCGGCCGTGAGCGAAACATCGGCATCTAGTCAAAACAATTTTCGTATAGAATACTGCATAAAGTTTTGTTATTAAGAACATCTTAAAAAAACCCGTCCGCCTTAGATTATATTTATAAGAACGACGTATCGCCGACATTTTAGAAATTTTATTAACAATGACCTAGAAACATTCAATTATACACGACCAGAATGCATATGTTTTTCTGAATGCAGCAAAGATAAAACTTGATCGTTTCAAAATCGATGTGAGTATTGTAATGTTGATGTAAATTTATTATGTAAATCTAAGCATAATGTATTAAATTAACGACAGATTTAACCTTCTACTTATTTTTGTTTAAAAAAGACTTAGGTATTAGTTAAACGTTAGCAGACCACTTTACGTTAAAACATAATTATGCCAATAATTACGTATACAATCATGTTGAAATATCATATTATTTAATATTTAAATTACGCATAAATAATACACGTAGACTATGTATTATTCTTCAGATAAACAAAAATATATAAAGAATTGTGTGGTCCTTGCAGAGATTAATAACATATTTATTAAATTGTAGCCTAAATTACGTATCGACTTCATCGTCATTTGGCACGTTAGAACCAATAGCATAGAAACCAATGCATACAATAAAATACGCACCTTTATCTAACACTTCTTCTGTATGCTGATTTTCCTGGCTGTTCTTTTTTAGAGCGGCCTTGAACGCGTTTATCCATTCGTTCATATCTTCCTCGTTTTCCGTTGCAAACGTGTAGCCTTTGTTGCCCGCCATTCGAAGTTCAAAACAGAACCGTCCACGTTTTGCGTTCTAAATTTAAATATACATACAATACACCGCTGCATAAATACGAAACCGTATCGCGTCGGAGACAAAAAGAAAGTTATCGATACTCACTTTAACAACATCGGAGCAGAAATCCATAACAATAGTGAGTTTTGTGTCGGTTTTCTTTTCGTCTTTGTACACCTCGAGTATGTAGGCGCCGTCGGCCTCCCTGACCATTGAACAATATCGTTTCTTAAATGATTTGGAGGCGAGGTTGCTGAATATCCTATCTGAGCCGATTTCGGGTCCCTTGAGAAGGTACCCTTCTTTGGTACCAATGTCCACTTTGGTTGCTTGAGCTTCATGATCGCTTTCGCTTTCCGCATCAATGTCGTACACTTCCTCGCTCGATTTATTGTCGATGGGTCTGTTAGAAAATTAAAATATAAGGATTTAAACGTTCATACATACATACTATTTTGCACTAACGATATCTGAAAAAAAATTTTTTCGAAGATATGTGAAGTCCGCTAATCCGCAGTGGGGCCGCGTGGTGGACTATGCCCTGATACCCTCTACATAGAGGCGGCCTTTGCCCAGCGGTGGGACCCGTATAGGCTGTTACTTTACTTTTTTCGTTACTTTAAGATGTCCGATGGAAATAATAGGTCAAATGTTTAGATTAATGTACGACGCGAGCAAACATGTTTCCCTTATGAATAAAACAAAATAAATACAATGATCGCCTTTAAGATAATCTCTTTAAATAATCCATGTATTAGATTCCATTCTATCTCAATTGGCTTTATAACTACAACTAGAGATTCACCCCGGCTTCGCACGGGTGCAATGTAGATAATAATGTGGAGTGATTAATAAGGATTATGATTAGTTTATACCACAGGATATCTTTATATATAATAATTATTTACAGCTGTTTTTTCGTGAGGTGTTTGTTACTACATCACATTACAAATCTTTAAATTTCTCGGCTTTTCTCTATTACAATATGCATGTATACTACATATAAACTTTCCTCTTGAATCACTCACATTGCTGCATTAAAATCCGTTGCGTAGTTTAAAACATCTAAGCGTACAAACAGCGGGATCCACTTTATTTTATACTATGCACAGATATTTTAGTGTTATTCATCATGTTTTTATTTAATTTCGATGTTTCCAACTCTATATAATTTTCCATCGTAAGATAGAAATATACATAGCAAGATATAGGTACATGATGCATACAACAAATTGCATTAGTTATATGCATCGTATTGTAAGACACAGCGAAGCCCCGCTTATGCTTCTTTTGCACGTAAGTCACTGTTACTTTCGCTCTATCTTAGTGGATAACACTGATTGTAAAATGTTTCCAAACAAAGCAGATAGTTAGAGGAAGTACCTATATAAAAATTTAAAATCTCGAATCCAGTCCCGTGACCATGAAAAAATGTATGTTAATTAATACGCTCGTTAGCATATTATGAGCATTAGTTGCACAACCAGTTTACGAGTATCAAACAATTCAGTTTTGATAGCAGTAAAAATTCACTGCCAAACAGGACTAACTATTTACTTTCCTCGTAGTAATTGCAATATATTTTCGCAATAACATAGGTACTGATGTGAATGATGCGTTTGTTTTGATAGTAACGTTTAAATTAAACCCAAAATATTTGAGTTTAAAACATATCTCATCATCTTTGCATATTTACTTTTTGCATTTCCTTGTAATTACTATGACTTTGTTGTATTATCATTTTTATGGTACCGACACAATTTTTTTTATGTACCGCTATGAAACATAGCGTTTCTTCGAATAATTTGCGTTAATAGTGGCGACTACAGCTAATATTAGGTCCCTATCTTAACATAAACATTTGTACGTACGAGATAAGTCCGCTTACTAATCCCGACCGGAAGTATGGACGCACACATTTACGACAATACTCGCAATTGCATAATAACGTTCTTATCCTAATGTTTGGCCTGATGCGTAACTGTTTGTGCTTTCGCCTTTTTCCGAGTTTAATGGTGGCCTATGTTTAAAATATGAACACTATATGTGTGCAGCAAATAGAAAACCTTTAAAGGATCATATTGATGTAACATTACACTTAATATATAATAAACAAACTAAATTCTTGCTTAAATAATTTTCGTAAATCGCAAAAAGTCCAGAAAAATTCTGTGTTTATCTGTAAACAAATATCATAGTAAAACATAAACTATTAACTGTGTTTCGCAATGGTTTCTATGTAAATTCTTTCTTATTTATTTAATTTTTATAAGTCTAATACATAATTAACATTCTTTCCTATGTCCAATTAATGATGAGTTATAATTGATACACCATTATATTCCTTCACAAGTTTTTAATTGTGAAATAGTTAGTAATTGATTTCAATGTTATCTGAGGTTGTGGAAGCAGCTGGATAAGAGCCTGTTATTCAGGACTATTAGTTACAAAGTAAAATGATTATGCAGCACTATTATATTGGCTATTATTATAGGACCTTTGACATGTTGTCTATTGTAAAGGGATATTAATACTTGGGACTTCAACTTAAAAAAAGTGTTGAAAGTGAAACAATTATTAGTTGCATATAACATTGACCTGATTGAGATTAAAGATTCCACCTATCATTTTGAAAATAAACAGCTCTAAAAATATACTTTATGACTTGATAACATGTCTTAACATTAAGAACAGAAATATTATAATTTCAAATAAAACAATTAAAGTATCCCCGAAAACGTATGTTCCACTATTTTTTGAAATAATAATTACTATACATACAGACCTTGGCAAATTGAGATATGTTCCAGAGTAGCTATTGTACTTGTAATGTATAAGGTTCCAGCTTGAAGCATAACTCAGCAGGGCTTGTCTAGTTAGCAGTGGACAGGTTGATGCAGTTCGGACATCTGGAACAGCTGTAGTCACGGTTCTCCACCGTCGAGGTAGAACTACACTCTACATATTGAATTTAAGATTTTAGTAAACAATTTATATTATAATTTGAAGTGAATACGTTAGCATATGAACCAAATGATATATTGAATTATGTATAGTAACTTTATATTATATCATTGAACTTTTAAAAATAATAAACAATACTTATAAAAACCAAATATTGAGCATTTCATTTGATGTTTTATTAATTCTATAGTGTTTTATATATATTTATGAAAGTATTAAAAAACAGAACTTACGGAGACATCATCAGTTGGATAGAGTAAAATATCTCTCAGTGGATCATTGAGCAATAAAGTTTTATTCTCTTGAATATATTGTTCAAAGTCTAGAACTGAGCATTTATTAGCAAGAATGTTCTGGAAAAAAAAAGATTAACCACAATTTGGAAAATTCATCAAAATTTATATCATATTTTTACATTCTATTCCTTAGAAACATTGATTTTGGAAAAATAAGAGACCTTTTGTTCACTGCTTAAAAGGTAAATTATTTTGTTGCAGTCAATTACATCCATTTTTCAAGTTGTACAAGATGATAAATAGGTAAAGTACAATTTCAATGTGACAGTGTGTCTGAAACAGACCTATTTTAATAGCATCCTTGTTTCCACAACAAATTACACACAATAACCAGTGTTATGTAAATATTACAATCTATTCAGTTTCACAATATTAATGGTTATGGACATATTATATGTCATATTTGATAACAGTATGTTATAGAGACACAAAAAAATGTGTCAATTTAAAATAATATTTTACCACTCTCATGCCACAATCTAAATTATTTAAAATATATGTATATGTTATAAAACATTTAAACAATTGTAAGATTTTAAATGGTTAAATTATAAATTCATATCAAACTATTTATATCCATTAGAAAGTAATATTTTATAGAAACCAAAACATATAGTCAGGGTCTTCGAATCTTTATATATGTAAGTTTATTTATGTTAAAATTTACGAAGAAACATTGACCAGCGAACAATAAAGAAAATATATTCTAGATAATTTTAAGAAAAGGCGAATATCAATTTCATCATTTTTATCATTGGTGGCATAATTTAAATTGACTATATAGAATTAAATACATAAATAATATTTTCACAAAAAGATCCAAAACGGATTCATATTTGAAACAATATTTACCTCATATTCAGCGCCATTCTTCTTTGCTTTAGAATTAACAGGGGGCATGTTGATTTAAAAGCGCCGCATTACACGGTTAGTAAGTAAGATATATTTTATTTTCTCTTACTTAATTACATTTTGAAAACGACTAACAAAATTCACAACACAAACGCCGAAAATTCTAATGAGAGCGAAAAGCGATATGAAAGTAGTGACAGAAGGCGGTGGCATTGACGCAAGTTGTGATTGCCAGTCCTAATATTTTTAATCGTATATAAAATCGGAGTAATATTATCTGTTTTCTTTCAATTTTATTCATTTATGAATATTTATGTGGTTGAAATAATAATTTTAAAATTATGAAAATTGTATAAAAAACTTCAACGCACAATATAGATGATGCTAGTATTATAGGCAAGATTAGATGTTTGATACAGCTTATTGAATAATTAAAAATGTGACACTACGGTTTTTTAAAGATAGCAGTAGATTGATAAGCTAGCCTGTAAGTTGATTGCAAGTTTTAATGACTTAATTAGTAAAACTTCGTTCATCTTTTGCAAGAATTACTAGATTTTTACATACCTATCTAGCTGAGTCCATACTTCTTTTATTATGAATGAGAAAGTGAAAAACAATGAAAAACTACCATGGTTTGATGTACTCAGATGTGCGACTCCCCATGACGGTGGATCTCCGGATGGCAAGCAATTCTAGCACAACGGTAGAATTCGTAGCCGCACTTCTACTGATTCGTATTCGGATGGCGGAAAAGACGATATATAATGACCAGAACATAATACCCGAATACTCAGAAAAGAAAAAAAAATGTATAATGTGTAATGTTCATAAGTGTGCGGTGGATGGAGGGGATTTCAATGTAGTTGTAGCAAATACGAGCACTCATGCAAAATACAGATTCAGAGTTTATACTCTACATTGTTAAACAGTTAGATCCATTAATACCATACCATAAAGTTTAAGTGTTAGTGGCGGGGTTCCGGGAAGGCAAAACTTGAAATGTAAACGCATCACTACATAGTATAAAACAAAGTCGTCCCGCTGTCTGTCTGTCCCTATGTACGCTTAGATCTTTAAATATACGCAACGGATCTTGATGAGGTTTTTTTTTTTTACTAAATAGAGTGATTCAAGAGGAAGGTTTATATGTATAATATATTGCACCCGTGCGAAGCCGGGGCGGGTCGCTAGTTCTAAATAATATCAAAGAAAAAATATTTAGAATATATGTGAAGTCCGCCAAGCCGCAGTGGAGCCGCGTGGTGTACCATGCCCTAGTACTTTCTGTACAGAGGAGGTACTTGCCCGTACTCTTCAACAACTTCTTCTGGTGATGAAAATCGTTTATTGCGTTCTTAATTTTTGGGAACAGAATAAAGTGACAAGGTGCCAGGTTGGGACTGTATGCAGGATAATTCATAAGTTCTACGTTTTTCACCTATAAAAATTCGTTTGTCTGTCTGGCCGTGTGGGAACTAGCATTGTTGTGGTGCAAGATGATACTTCATTTACGGTTATTTTTACGTAGTTCGTCAATAATTTCCGGCAAACAAATGGTTGGGTACCAGTTACTATTCACGGTATGACGATTCTCTAAAGCAACAGTAGCCACGTGTCCAGTTTTATTAAAAAAAGTAGCAATCATCCGCTTAGATGCACCTTTGACGTGTGTCGCTTCGGTAGGGTTCGGCTCATCTTGAAAGACTCATACGCTCGATTGCTGTTTTGCTTTGGGATCATAGCAATAAATCCATGTTTCGTCAACTGTTAATATGTTCCACACTAAATTTGACGCCCCTCCGTTGAATCTGGTAAACATGGCATTGAACCAAGTGACGCGGTCCGTTTTTTGAACCTCGGTGAAATTGTGTGGGATCCACTGCGAGTATAGTTTTGTCACACCCAAATATTTGTGTAGGATTAATTGTATTTGACTCATGCCTATGTCTATGGATTCTCGAATCTCATGGTGGGTCACAAGCCTGTCTTTTTCGATCGTACGACACACAGCATCCATGATTTTGTTATTAACAGCGGTGGACAAGCTACCATGGTGAGATTCGTCAATGAGATTCACACGACTTCGCTTCAATTCCGCAAACCAGTTATAAATAGTCATCTGGCGTCACTTAAAGCAGATTGAAGTCGAGCGAGGATCTGCTGAACTGTCAAATTACACTTAAAATCGTAGAAAATCGTACGACGAAAACTTTCCCGAGTTGAAACCATGTTAATGTAGACACGCATTTTTTAAAATGGCACCAAAATGTAAATATAATTGACAGTCAGATGAAACAATACAAAGCATTCTACAGTCAAAGAGTTTTTCATTTCAGCCATTTTCAAATGTAGTAACTACTTGTTAAATATTTTTTATGTGAGCCCTATTTACAAACTATCTCTTCCTAACTTATTTTATATTTCTTATAAAATTTGTTTTTTTCAACCGTGTCGGATTGTTTACTGTTATGTTAATATGGGTTTAATTTTTTTCCACATATTTAAGTCGCCAACTTTTAACAAAGTGGGCCCGGTTACCTCATGTATCAGATAAAATTGCTATCCTATGAAGTCGTGATATTTCCCTGGACGGACCTGGCCATACGTCTATTAGCGAAGATTATTACCTACCACAGTCAAATCTCTCACTCAGGATTATACATTTTCTATTTGATTTTGAGTTCTCCGAAATTAATATGGGATCTCTTGTAGTGAAGCCGAACCCAATGCAGTACTTGTTTTTAAAGTAGGTTCATAAAGACCGGAAAAGGTTCATAAGGACTTCTGAGTGGATTTAAATAAAACACAACCGAATTTTCGAAGTCTGTTGAAAATTCGATCTATCGCTATACGACTCGCAGTCTTGCATCATACTTGACCATTTCTATGTACAGTAAAAGTTCATTGCTCTTCCATTTAGCGGGATATTATTTAATTAGTTGTATATATACATTTAGACACTTATCTAGATCCCGTTCAAGGCGACACGATTCAATATCTCGATAACAAACATTCAAAATAAGCCAATTACGAAGTTTTTACTTCACGAAACATTTAACATTTATTCAGAATAGCTTTAGTTACGTGTAATATTGCAGAGCCAATTTTGAATTAAGCAAATGTTTTTTTCTTCTATTAATTTTTTTTCTATCCCAATGTATACATAGTATTATCAAACTTTTTACACCTTTTATATGTCTAAATATATATTTTATACGAAATCTATGCTCGCTTCAGTAACACCGAAACTAGTTACACTTTTAGGATAGCGAGTACGCAAAATATGCAAAGGGCGGCAAAATAAACAAAAAGTGTAAAATAAAAAACAACAACAACAATACGTTTTACTTGTTTGTTTGATACATATTTTCAAACTTTTAATACAATTAGGTATTTTCGAACTATACCGCTTGCTAAATTATGTTACACATATTACTGATTATAAACATTAAGTATGTTAAAAACATTGAAACACTGACATTCGACATTTCTTACTGATCTTATTCGAAATACAAAAAGGTGGGGATTATTTATAGGATTTATTTATAGATTTTTACAAAAATCACATAAGCTATAAATTAATAAATAGCAATGGCAGATCTTAGAATGCAGCAAGGATTCCGAAATTTATAAAAAATTTACAGCATCTTAAAGAGAGCGTAAAAGAAAATAGAGAGAAAGATGTGTAAATAATTAAATTTCTTGGAGGTGGCAATAGTTCAGGTGCTTTATCGAATAATACACTTTAAAAAATATATGAAGAATGTTAAGTGCACTAACATAAGCGTTTCAATTTAAAAATAAAGGTTTACTTTTTATATGCACGCCCATAGTTGATTGTAAATTTTTATATTTCGTTAATATAAATCATATCAAATGTTCTACGTATATTACTAATACTTTCGCATAAATATCAATTTGATGTAATTGTTTAAGTATTATGTTATGTTATCTTAGTAAATAGTAGGTTTTATCAAGTATTATTTTTTACAAAAAGTTAAACATCTATAAGTTCATTCCTTCGTTCTAAAAGTGGCAGTTTCAGTATTGATACAAATTGCGTTCATTGATAAAACCGTAAATGGTATCAAACACTTAAACGTCTAAACAGAGTTAAATTAGGCGTTTTATCCAACAATAGACTAACCAATTGCATTTATATAATTCGTGTTTACGATTTATTAATATTATGTAATCCTACACTCTACATATAAGATACACAATTCAATTACTATTTAACATTTTCTATTCTCAAAATTATGTATGGCACAAATATTTAATAAATAAATACATCCGTACGTAGAAATCGTACATTTGGACACTAAAAGGTAACAATTCGACATGTATTTCATAATTATTAGGTAAAAATATCACACTAAGCAATTGAGTATTAAATAACTCCATTTGATCCATCTTAACCTTCGACAGTCTTTACACCGAGCTAGTAATTCAATTCAGCATTGGCATTGATCATAGCTTTTCTGCGGCGGGAATGTTTTAGCGATATGTTGTTTTGGGAAAATCGCCTGCGCCGGGCTGCCCGTATCGCGTAGCACGTATTGCGAGGTCGGCGACACTACTGGACGTCAAGTATACTCTTCGTCATCCTCGTCCTCGCTAAAGTCGGACTCCGGATCAGGATCGGGTAGCGGCTTCAAATAGTCGACTGGGGGATTTCTTGCCGGTATGAGATAACCGAGAGAGTCTTGCGGTGGCGCAGGAGGCCGCGGCAGGCGCATTTGAGTCGTAGCCCCACCCGCCTCCGCCGCCGCCTTCAGCTTTCTACATATTTCGTCGAATCCGATCCTGTTACGCGGATCCTCTTCCCAACAGGCGCGCATGAGCTCGCAAGCGAAAATGGGACAGTCCTCCGGTGGAACCAGTACTATGCCGTTCAGAATCAATTTTGTCGCCTCGTCATTATTGTGGCCATAGAACGGCTGTTTTCCGCGACTGTATATCTCCCAAAGCACGACGCCGTAAGACCAAACATCGGACTCATGAGTGAAACGAGCATACACTATGCTTTCCGGCGACATCCATCTCACTGGCATAGGCCTCTCCCCTCCCATTTTGTAGTAATCGCACGTGTAGACGTCACGGGACATGCCGAAATCTGCAATTTTGACGGCAAGGTGGGCGCCAACCAAGCAATTGCGGGCGGCGAGGTCTCTGTGGACGAAACGACGGGCGGCAAGATATTGCATACCCAGTGCTACTTGCAAAGCTACATGCAGTAGGGCTGGCTTATCTAATGTCGGTCCCGCTCTTCCACCACCTCTTGAACCACGCAAAACACCAGCTAAATCTCCCCATTCCATATATTCAAAAACCATCCACGGGCTTGCACTTATATCATCTGTGAATAATAAAATTATAAAAATTAATTAATCGGATTAGTTATATTAAAAGACTTCCCCATGATACGAAATCAGTAGTGGTTTGGTATAGTGAAGAATATAAAGATGAATGAATAAAATACCTTACCTCTATATACAACTCCAACCAGTGTCAAAATATTGGGATGCCTGAACGCCGACATTATGGACACCTCTCTTACAAAGTCCTCTTCAGCGCACCTACCAGTGCTTTCTTTCAACACTTTAATAGCCACGACTTGCTCTCCGTTGTTCGTCCTCAGAACTCCTGTAAAAATGTAAATTAAAAATCAAGTAACCACCGTTATCAGAATATTGGATTACACCGAATAAACATTTTGTCATTTACATCATGCGCTTGGACTCGACTAAAACAAGAATAAACTGTTCATTCAAATTCTGTTTAATATTTCTCTAAGTCATTAAAGCTAAATCCAACCTTTGTGAACTTTCCCGAAGCACCCCTCTCCGACCTCCTCGAGGAAGGTCAACGCTTTACGATCCAGCAGCGGCACTTGAGGCTCGTTGTCGTCGGCCGCGTGGCGAGGTCCAGGCGTGCCCGGCACCGGCCCTGCCACCGAGCCCCCGCCGCACACTCCGTACTGGGGGTTCGTTATATACCGTTCAGCTAGCAGTGGTTCTCCCGGTCGCATACGCTACAAAGATAATGTCACCTATAGATAGCACTATTTGGGACATTTGATTTGATTGGAAACTCATCGTTGTTCTGTGGGATGACAAACGAGGCGGTTGAACTGATGATAAGTGATTTTTTTTTATGTGAAAAGTTGGCAAGCGAGCGGACGGTTCACCTGATGTTAAGTGAATACCGCCGCCCATGGACATCTGCTAAACCCGAGGGTTGCAGATGCGTCGACAACCTTTTGAAAATCGGGCTTAATGATAACCGTAACAAACGGATACCTGAACTAATAGAGAGATTTCAGGTCTTACCAGCGTTAAACGTGGCGGGTAGGATCAGCTTAATCGTCAGACGAAATGGAAAAGTAAAAGGTACGTCTCTTCGTTTTCTGTTAGGCCTTGTAAGGCTTTTTCGGTAGAACCGCCCATTAATACTATCACAGTAGTTTATTTATATTTGCACGCTGTACTACACAACAGCTCTTTACGTAAAAATAATCTTTGTGGAAATCTGTGAGCTATCTCCATATTTAATTCCATTCAAATCCGTTCAGTCGTTGCGACATAAACAGGAAATAAATACACAAGCGCACACAATCTTTTGCATTTATATCAATAAAAAAAGATATATCTACAATAATACTCTTGGAGAAACGTCGAAAACTAGCTGGATAAGTATGCTTTTATTCAAAATTGTTACCAGATATCTTGATAGTATTTCACAAATGGACAAAAATACCAACAATGTAAATAACTGGTCGCGGTTGTGTTAGCTTCGTGAGCACCTACTCAAGTTCGTATTTTATGAATATGAGTGAATAAAACCATTTTATCTAAAACGTAAATCCTATCAAAGTGACATATTTTATCGCGCATCATTACGTTAAATTAACAATAGTGTTGCATCTCTCTTACCGGTTGTACTTTCCTGTCGACGGGGCAAATGCGCCTTCTTAGGTAAAGGAACATCACCGAGGCCACTATAAATAAGAGTAGGGTTCCGCCGACCATCGTTCCAATTAGTATATGTTCACTGGTGCCAACAATGGAGCCTGGTTTAATCATAGATGCGTCACCTGCTGGCGGCTCAGAGAAACTTTCACTGCTAACCAAAGATTTTGGTACCTGTAACAATATTTTTCGACATATTTAGTAATTCAAGATTGTTTTAAACTTATCTAAGTTGAACATATTTCAGGCGATGAGTATTCAAGGTCATTTACCATCATAAGCTACCTAGGAAAAGCAATTTTGAAGTTATAAGCATATTAAATGTATTAGAAATACTACATGTTTTTGCGCGTCTTTCGATTTAGGCGGCCAACGTTATCAAAGCTGACCCATCATGAATATTTATCAGTGAATGTGGAAAATCACTGATTTGGTTTATGCCCGTTCTGACGCGCACGACATCCAAAATCAATACGCATATTGATAAAGTTAAACGAAACTTAAACAGACGTCATGCTTTGTTATATAAATAATAATATGATATTTATCATAAATGTTTTTTTTTTCATAAAATATTCATTGTGAATCTAATCACTGATTTCGAATTTACAACAAAGTATCATATTTTAATCAGTAGTCACTCAGATTCTTAGTTTCACAGTTGATAATTACTTTACAAAGGTAGTATTTAGTGTACTCTAACATAAATGCATATTAAGCTTAAATGAAAAGATAGACCCATTTAGTCTACTGAATCGTATATTTATCCTCGAATAAAAAAAAATCCCGGTATAAAAAAGGATTATTGCACATTTTAATAAAACAAATTTACCACTGTTTATTTTAAATTATTTCATGGTCATGGACCAATTTGGAATGGCCATGGAATTTTTATGTCCTCATGCTACTGTAAACCTGGGCTACTGCTATCAACTGGATAAATATTAATTTTAATCCGTTTCACGCAGCGAAAGCTGTGTTTTTAAGTCACTTGAATGGTGGTCTTCTTTTTGTTAATAACAAGATCTCAAGTCGGTATTACGAGTAGAACCCAAAGCTATCTTCTGTATTGAAATTTGGACGTTTGTTTATTTGAATAGCCTCGCGAATTGGTATTCTTTTGCACGGATTCGTGGTTTGTCGGTCCAATCTGATGTAATGGAGCTGTTTTGAATATGTTCGCAGTCTTATTTGATCTGTTATGTCTATATATAGACGTGGGGTTCGATTTTTCTTTCTTTTAGTTGTTCCATAAATCGGACAGAGGGCAATCAACCTACATTACAAATTATAATTAATTTACACTCCTGGATCTTGAAGAGGGACTTTGTTAAAAAATATTTTAACTTTAATGTTGCATTTAAAACGTAAGAGATCTTACTTGTGCAGTTGGTGGTTGAGGTAAATATCTTCCTTCCGTTGAAGCGTTTGATGTCAGAGGAGGAATGATGTTATGGATTGCTATCGGGCTCAGAGGAACTACAATGAAAAAATAATGTTCATGAAATTATTAACTTTGAATTGAGAGCCCTCGTTAATTATTATAAGTAGGGATTTCAATTCAATGTTAATACATTTACAGCGTTATAAATTTAAGCCAGTTAACGGAGATTATAAATGAATAACTTTTAGCTAAACGCAGCCGAATGATAGTGAAATAACCATAACTAATAAATGCAACTTACATTATTCAGTCGATCATTTTACGATTGAATTATTGATGTAATTTATGCTACATAAGAGGGCTCGACTAAGAATAGAAAATAATGATAGTGCGTTCTGCCGTAGTCGGAACGCGATTTTGCAAAAATTGTTCTTCTAAAAGGGAAGGGCAAACCTTATTTATTAATATATCTAGATATATTAATTAATAGCAATTCCAAAATATCTTATAATAATATTCTTCTATGTCTACTATACGATCTTCTTTACAATGCCCTTAACGTGAAAGCCGAGGCTTTCAACTAGTGAGACACTAGTTTTCATAATGATACCATAATGTTCGTAAACAAATTTCTGTTTACCAAGTAATCGAGTATAATGCATAAATGCAGTTCCTCGCTTGCATAAAAATAGGAGTTAGATATTTCCATAATTACCGATGCTCCGAGGACACTTGAAATCCTCCTTGGCCGGTTCAGCGTTCGACGTGCATACGCAATAATGGAGAGTACTGTTGTACTGGACGCATGCCGCCTCTTCACCGCACGACGACGGGTCGCAACCGCCCTGTATAAACTTAACTGGAAACAAATAAATGAAAACTGTAAATTATTTTGAATAAAAAAATAAGATTTTTTCGCTACAGCGTTTTTATTCTTTTCATATAAAACTCAAAAGAAAGTTGGTAATTTTTTAATTAAAATATGGCACTAAGAACTTTCTTTTGACTGTACATAATAAAAATTTAAATAGCGGAAAAATCGTAATGAAGAGCACATAAATTGTTGTGCCAAACAATTCCATTGGTAATTACAATGAATTCTAATCAGATTTGTATACAGTAAAAAAAATGTTTCCATATTCGTGTTTAACGAATATAGAAACCTCAACAGAAACAAATTCGAGAGTCGAATGCTTGCTTTATATTTACTAGTAAGTTTTGTTTTTAAAGTAACTATTCAGACAGACACTTTAAAAAAATGTCTTACTTGTAGAATTCTGTTGTGTTGCAGGAGCAGTTGGTCTAGCTTCTTCCCTCGCAACTCTCGCGAGTTTTGGTACATTTTTGCGTTGAGTCTGGAACGGACAAAGTAATAAGCATTTGAACGAAGGGCCAATAAAAATTGTTTCATTACATTTTACTTTGCTATAAACAACGGAATGTCAACTTTATTTATGACTTGTGGTAATTATTCCAGACGTCAGATTAAAGACGCATCAGCGTCCTCTTGTCGCACGTCGTCCATTTAAAGTAGCTTTTAAACAACTGATTCCCCGCACTAATTTCAATATATTTTCATATTAATTACCACGCGCATGTTTAAAGCCCTCTTACTGTTACGAGTTGCAGATTACCTTTAAACGTATGCTTCGATGTATAATTATTTGCACACAATAGCTAGCTAAGTGTTCGGGGCCGTGTGCTGCCACTTTCACTTCACACTAATGAATTTTTGTTTATCTTAATTATCTCAATTGTTAAACATAGAATAGTTAAGTATACCACAAAATATGTCATCAATGATACGCGATTTACTCTTATTAGTAAATAAAGTGTTGTGCATCATCGTGGTTGACATTTTTTTTATGTGAAAAGTTGCCAAACGAGCAGAGGTTCACCTGATGTTAAGTGAATACCGCCGCCCATGGACATCTGCTACACTGCTGCGAGGGTATGCAGATGCGTAGACAACCTTTTTGGAAATTGGGCTCCGGCTATCTCACTCATCAGACGAAACGCGAAAGTATACTACTGTACTATATTATACTTCCACTTTACGCCGGTCTTCTGTGAGATCGTGGTACTTACCCGGACGAGGCTGCCCATTCGTGCAACAGGCTGAGGCTGCTGCGTGGCTCTACCACCGATAACTATTTTATATAATTATTTCAAATATTGATTCCATATAGTCTCGTGTGTTCTTATGTTCTTTAATTTATTTCAACAGAATGACATGATTTTTAAATGTCATAGCATATCAATGTTCATTCCCGATAGTCTTAAAATCCATACATAACATTTTCATTACGAACCCAAAATGATGAATATATTGTCATTATTTAGAAAGAATACCAAACCATAAAAAACTTGTGGAGGAAATGAGACCGGTAAAAGCGGTAATGATATAAACTGCATTGACTTCAATAGTAGAGGTATACATTTTTCATGATACGAGCAGTCATTGTTTGGAAATGTGCAGTCCAAGTCGTGCTAATTGAAATTTATGTGATATTTGCAAACCAATAGCAATGTATAAATCAATAAATTTATAGCTACGAAATAGATAATGGCGTAAGTGATCAATCGCAAATCATAAATAATAAAAGCTTTCTGTAGTACCATTACATAGACATAGATATGTTAGATATATTTAAAAGTATAAGATTAAAATGCCTGGAAATGTATTTTTTATTACAAGTGTTAATTTTTTAGATGAATGCAAAATAACAACTTTAAACAAAAATTATTAAAAATAATAAAGAGAGAACAAATGGGAGCGATTGGGAACGATAGGAAAGAAGTTTCTAAACAGAAAAAGACTACAAACATTGTTGTCGATAATAAAGTAAAAAGAATGCATGTGGAGAGAGTTCAGTTTAATATTTAAGTCGTTCGCACAATGTCCGCTTTGTTTGCTGACATGCAAACGAGTCGCGACGGTAACAGTTTTCGGAAAAATTATTGTTTTATTTGGAAACAAAAAATCATTTTATTTAAATGCCTGCTCGATACACGGACGCATACATGCACAGCATACTTCTACGTCTCTTTGTCTGCAGGCCGCGTTAAAGAATTTTTTGCAAACTATTATTAAAAAATCTTTCTGGTTATTATACAATTACTCAAAGAGAGTGTTGAAGTAAGCAAGGACTAATGCTAAAATATTGTACCTTTATCTTATTTGTTTATATATTTTTATTTCAGGGTATAGTAATGGATCGAATATTACTTGTATGATTAAAACATAGAAGATAGAAAAGATCTTTGTCTCAAGTCCTGCTTTTCTAATTTAGTTATTTATTGAATATTTTACTTACTTGCTTTTAATTTTAGAAAGCGTAATAGACCATTAAAAAAAAAGTGGTCTCGAGTGTTCAAATGTGGAACCGTAATCCCAAATAGCTTTGTGAAAGTAATAGTGCCTATAAGTATATTAGTCGATAAAAGCAATAGTTAGTAAGTGTCGGATTTGCAATGTTAATGTTGTTAATTTGAACCCCTAGTAGCATGCATAAATGCATTTTGTGATTTTTGATAATTAATCATTTATTAATTTACAATATCGTTTCTATTTACAGGAATCCTAACAATTTTGAACATAAATTTTTATACAGATTAAAACATTTTACAGGTTAAGTTTAAATTACCAACGTTCAACAGAGATTGTAGCATTATGTGTAATTACGGATATTATATTTATGATTAATGGAAGTGTAATGGTTCGTTCACCAAAATAAATAAAAATGGCACGTTCAACTATAACATAAAACCATTAAACATTTCAGTCCCGTGACCTTGGATGCTGTAAAGTATTGAGATGTCAGGAATTTAACCGTAAATTAAACGCAGTGGAATCAATACAAAAATGTTGGATTTGTTGTTGAAGAGCTGCTTCCGTTTTGTAAACAATTGCCACTTTTGTAACAAACATTACTAAGAGGTATAGTTATTAGGCTATAAAACTAAAAGAAGTATAATAAGATCGGTAGACGTTGCGTTATCTCAGAAACGTTTGAGATGTTCCGGAAAGTTATTTTGGACATCTTATCGGAGAAGTAGCCACTGCTTCGGATACGATTCTTTCAAAATATCATGCGTACATATATGAGAACAATTTGTGATGAATATGGCATTCATTTTTTAATATCTAATAAGGAAATGTATAAACGTCTCTTTTCTTTCATCTTTAAGTAGAGAGATAAAGAAGAATCAAAAAGACAAATCTAAGAGATAAACTTATCTATGTTTCACCTATTATTGGTAAATACTATAGATTTTAGACTTGAAATTTTAATATGAAAATAATAAAGTTTTAGTCAATGAGGATATTCCTTTTTTTTATTCGTAATGTATATTAACATTTTACTAAAATGTTTGATGATGTTGATTACTTTAAAGTTACTACGTGACATTTAGCAGTTAATATCCATAGTTAGGATAGCATTAACTTTAATAGGAACATGTTTTCCAAAGTTAGCTGTCCTATTCTGCCCATGCAGAGAGAGATCGAAATTACAAAATAACACATACTATTAAAATCACTTCTTTCAGAAACGAGTCAAAATTTACAATCTATTCCCATTTTAATATTTTGATCATACATAAGTATGCTTTTATTAACATTATAACTAGTTGACGGCAAACGTTGTTTTGCCATATAAATTATTTGTAAGGTAGAAAAAAATGTTTTGGGTGGACCACCCTTAACATTTAGGGGGATAAAAAATAGATGTTGTCTAATTCTGGGCTCTAGCCCAAATGCACACAAAATTTCACGAAAATCGGTCGAGCCGTTCCGGATACTCGTTAAATACATATTAAATAGTATTTATTTAATTTTATGTTATTTAAAGTTATATTAAATAGTTAAGCATATATTCACTGTGTAATCAATTCTACGAGAGTGATAATCGTGATTACGTTCAAAGCCCAGCCGCTCACGGCGTCGTCGTTCGGAAATTGAACATGAATGGGATAGTGTTTGTTGTCCTGAAATCTCATTTCGCACTCGACCACCACTCGTCTGCATTACCGCATACACGTGTCGTGGCAGTTACTGCGCAGTGATGGAGTACATGAGATACACTAGTAGTTTTCCAGCTTTTGTACATTGGAAATTGTGTCAGTTAGAATTGCTTTCCATTTCTTGTTGATTTATTCATGGCTTTTGTTTCATGTTGAGTAATTCGTATAGTAATTTCATCAGTTAGTACTTGCGATGCAGTTTGGTAATTATTATTTTATAAAGAGTTAACGTTCAGTGTCCCCTGTCAAATACTCATTGCATATTTGAATATATTTCTACGTCGTTAGTGTTGTCGCTATGAAGTTTTTTTGAAGCCAACCCCGGTCAAATTGCTGTATCCGCTAGCTGGAATAGCACCGCCGGCTGTACGCAGAGCCGTTGCGAGCTCGCGAGAGAGGGCTAAGGGTGAAGAAGACATGCGGCACCCCTTACACGGGCACGAGCCTCCACCGCAAAGACTGAAAAGCCGAAAAAGTTTTTTAAAATACGTCGACCCCCTCACAACCGAGCCCTCTCAAGCGAGATGTAGATTGTGGCGTGCTGAAACGCTGATTCCGGACCCCTTTGTCCCGCTTTCCGAGAGTCTTCCGCCTGGGCACAGATTGCCATGGCCAATCTGGAAGTCTGTAAATAGACTTCAGACTCAGGTTGGCCGGAGCAAAGAAAATATGGTTAGGTGGGGACTCTCGGGGAGCCAAGACATAGATTGTGTGTGTGGAGCGGTGCAATCCATGGCTCATCTGGTGTCCTGTCCTGCCTGCCCTTCCACCTGTTCGCAGCAGGATTTGATGGACGCCACGAAAATCTTGAAAGGAAATCACTTAATAATCACAATTTTATAATTTGGCGCATTCCATCCTTTCCTCATAAATCTCATGCCACTATCGAAGGCATTATTCGCTTCAATGATAGTTTAGATCTATCATCATAGTACATTTATAGTGTTTGAAACAATTATCTTACATCTATTCTCACAAGGAACGACTGTAATGCTCTTTCGGAAACATTTATAACTACATTTCAATAATATTGAATATATTATTCTGGTGAGCAAAAGCCAACATATGGATTTATTGATTTAATAAAACACGTATGAAATATATTTTAGTAAACCAATGACAATATTCTTGCGATGGTCTTAGAAATTTTAGAATAGATTATTTATGAATATCACTAAAGTGAGACCAGAGTGCATTGATACATCATCATCATCATTTCATCCTGTTTGAGTTCACTGAACACTGTAATAAACACAGATTTTATTTATGAGTTTATAACAATGTTTTAGTGCCTAGTACCTTCTTCGTGCTTTCTGGTCCTAGTGAAAGTACAGATAGGACTCGTAAGTACAATCACACCTGGAAATCGAACCGGCTATAATCTGACAAAATAATACCCTGTAATCGGTCAAATAAGAAAAAAAAATCTATTTAAATTTCATGCTTTTCCTTTGATTTCATTTACCACGTTTGTTAGAAAATCTTATACATTTAATTAATTTTTATATCAATTAATGAGATAAAAATATAGGTTTTTATTTTGTCGGATTTTAGCCGTTTCGATTCCGGAGGCAAGCGTATTATCAAAAATCTTTGACTGCAGTATTACTTATTTTTAAAATAAAGGAAGAACGAGTCAATTATACCCTCTTCGAAGAGGTACTTTCAGGAAAAGATTCTTTCCTTATTTAAAAATATTACTGTTGTACGAACAAATAAACAAATAAATTTGTAAATTATATAGAAGCTTTTAGTTTGCAAGCGCTAATCGAGCCATCATAGGATCTTATTTCTTTCTTATAATAATAGTTTATACATTATTTAGTTATTTAGTGCGTTATTTTATTACGGATTAATGCGGTAAAAGAATAAAAAAACATTTTGTAGTTTATTATTATGCACATAGGTTGATTACAGTTGTAAAAGAAACGTTAAACCCAAAATAGCATAAAAGTTTCTTTTACATCATAAAAGTGGTGAACGTCTATGGACATCGATTACCCCAATTGGATTTGCAGTATTTTAAAATCGCAAAGTGGGTGAACCCTGATTCACCAGACCAAAAGCAAAAGTATAAGTATTTCTACTTTACGCCTATCTTTTGTTGCTCATCCGTCCGTCCCATTGATAAACAGCAAATGCTGCAGCGTAACTTCTCAATAAACATTAAAAGTTATAAATTATCTGTAATGGAAGTGTTTGCATTCTGTTTTATTTTTATCGCTTTATCATTTATTGACTAGATGTTTGTTACAATAAATTCTTTTTTAAATTTATTTCGCGCGTCAAAGGAAAATTGAGTCATACACGTGGAAAAAAGCCAGCGTCAGATTCTTAGCGTTGGTGGTTGACCAAGGTAAAAAAAATATCACGGACCTTGTGAATTGGTCGCTTGATTTGAACAAATACAAAAGTTTGCCTTTAACGATTTCGTTTGCTTAAAAATTTATAAAGTAATCTTCAATATACCCCAAGTATATATTACATTAACATCATATATAGGCAAGGTAATATAATCTTGTATAATGCTAATGATAACAAATTACTAAAACATGAATTTGGTCCAATCTTTTAGCAATTACGCTAGCTTCGGTGGAACGTTTCTTAAAATTTGTATGGCTTAAGACAAGTAAATTATTAATATTAAAATTGTGTAATAATATCAAAATAGGTGTTAATCAATTAATATTTATTTACGAACGAACAATATTTCAGATAAAATCAATGATAAAAAACCCTAGATAATCAAATCAATTGATCGCAATGAAATCTTAATAGTTATTACATATATTTAAAGTAATTATTTGCCTGCTTCTAGAGTAAATAATTATGTAACAGTAGGGTAAATATGTCTATGTATTGCATACATACAGCAGATACTTTGTTTAAGTTTAAGATTTGTTGAGAGGTATTTCATACCTATAACGGGATTCTGATTTTATAGCTAGATAAGCTAGATTATAGTAACTTAATAAAAGTTTTAATAATCACTTAACGTATAGCTGTTTTATTATACTTTAATAGTGCCAGTAAATTAAGAAAGTTGGTGCATAAATACTATACACACTGATATACATAATTATGTATGTGTAAATTCTTATTTTAATTTTTACTGAAGCATTGGTCCTGAGTTCATTACTTTTTGACAACCTGGCATAAAATGTTAATATATTATAAAATAGCTTATCGCCCGCAGCTTCGCTCGCGTTGAAGCCCTTAAATAAATATCTTTCAACCCTTTACAACACTTTTTTCCAATAAAAAAATAGCCTATGTCCTTTGTCAGGCTCTAGATTATCTGTGTACCAAACTTCATTAAAATCGGTTCAGTCGTTTTGGAGTGAAAGCGAGACAGACAGACACACAGACAGAGTTACTTTCAAATTTATAATATTAGTATGGATAATAGTAAAAACAGTACTTTTAAATTATGAATTACTAATTTGTTTGTTAAAACTTTTAAATGTTTCCTTATAACCTAAGTATGTAATCTAATCTGTAGTACTAAGTAGTTACTACTTCTTATAAATGCGTGGTTACTATACAACACACAACAAACCACCAAGAGAGTTGTGTTGCAATATCTATGTCGAGTACGCTCGCGCGTCGTCCCGGATTCGATCACATTTCACGTCGGCCACAATGAAACGACTCGTTAACAACGCGCCGTTAGATGAACGCCGTTGCTTGTGCAACAGCCTGCAATCTAAGAATATGGATTTTGTTACACGCCCCCGGATGACCGATCGTAAATGTACATTGCATTATTCATAATACCACTTTCTATTCTATACGGTTGATACCTAATAATTTAGTTACATGGATCGTGTACTAAAATATACATTCGCAACAACAAGAGTGATTACTTGAATCGTACACATCGATAATGTATTGTTCAACATCGCCTATATCCAGTATAGCCTTAGCTTATAGTCAGTTAAGTAATTTTATAGACATTCCCCTCTATATGTGGTATGTAACCCTCTGGTGTGTGAAATCAGTCTTGACTATACTATACTTTGATCATTAATTTTTATTTTTTGTGCTAGTCTCTACACTCGACATGAAACTTATATGTTGATTTTTTGCAGAAAATGTCGGAAGCGTCAGAATTTGCGGAACCTTTGCCTTCCGGGTAACGCGCCAGACAATTACCAATTGAGATAAGCGGTTGATATGGTCAAAGCTCATGGTGCGATAATTTTGTTACCTATCTGTTAAAATTGTGTTCGTGAGTGTGTTCGATGTTATTTGGTATTACTTACGTACAAAAGTTAGTGTTGCACATTCATGACGCGCGGTGACAAGCTTGCTATCGGTCACGTTTAGGACTAAATAAGCTCCGTAAAATATGGACAAAAATAGTCATTTCTGTGTTAGAAATCATAAATATTAGAGAGCTAAGTGGATATCAAATACTACCTTCCCATATCGATCATATTTATCCCCAGAACATTAAAGATGCTAAGCTTTTCGTCGCACATCAAGAAGAAACATCATATTGTAATTTTTTAACCATTTTTTGATGTTTAATGTTTTTACAGTGTATGTCTCTTAGTTAAAGAGTGTATCTCTTAATAAAAGAGTGATCTCGTCATTTTCAAAGCATTTTATGCGTAGGTGTAAGATATGACGGACGACTTTGATTTAAATATTTCCCTTATTTGCATAAGCGTGTTAACCGTCCATTCGTCAATTAATTAAATCTAATAGATTCTAGCATTTAGGAACATAAATTTTACCATTATCAGTTACAGCGTTCAGAGTTAAAAATATTTTTCCGGGTTCGTGACAAAATCCAACATTTAAACAGATTCCGTCTTTAGAACAAAGCTTTGACTATAAAATGTAACAAACGCCCCCATCATTGACATCAATTTCTTTAAAATCGAATTTATAACATTTCAATTCAAAATAGACGGAGGAATCATAGACATAATTTCTCCAATAGGAAGGTATTTTAAAACCATCATAATAAATATAAGCGTCATGATTTATATCGGCAATCGAATTTACAGTTCAACAGATGGATGATCATAAATTTTATTTCACCTTTAATCACTTGAGCTCCTAATAAAATTTCTAAATGTGAATAGTGTTTATTTACCTATAACTACTTACCTGGTCTTAAAAAGCAGTATTCACAATTGTTGTGATTTGCAAAATTAAACTTTCATTGATTTTACATTTCGTAAATTTGTATGTCAATTAAGCTATATTTAACATATTATTTTAATAATAATAATCGATTCACTATATTAAAACACAAAAAATTATAAAATTTATGGTAAGATTAACCGACCACACAGTTAAACTTCTGCGTTTCGTCTGTTCAGTAGCCGGGCACACTTTATTCAAAGGTAGCAAAGTATATGCAACCCTACGGGTTTTGCACCTAACATCAGGTGAACCGCCACCTAGTTTCCCACTTTCTGACAAAAAAACTTGAATATGCAATTCGCGAGATTATTTTTAAGCGAGAAGGTGGCAAGCCAGTAGAAGGTTTACATGTTACAGTGCTGCCGTTACAGTTACCCCCACCCAATGACATCTACAATGCTCGTGGTGGCCGAACATGCCACACCCTCCAGTTGAAACTTAGAAGTATTACTTCACGACGTCTTCAGTGAGGTTATATTGCTTCCCCGGTCTTCCCCGGATGAGCCTAACCAGTCATCCAAGAGTAAGAGTTGCTGAGTGATCCTAACGCATATCTATGCCATTTCTTCTTAAAAATTTATAAGGTTATTTAACCTTAACGGATAAATGAAGAAAGCTTCATGTTACTCCAATTACGCTCAGTTGAGCTCTGAGAGTATGTGTCTGGCATTACTGTGAGCCCAGGTTTCAGATAGTGCTTTAATTGCTAGGTATTGAACCCTTGAATAAAGACGTTTGTTATATTTTAGACGGTTACAAGAGAACGCGCACAAGATAATTCCGCTAGAGAAATTAGCGCACAGACAAAAGCACCATGTAACATAAGCCCACAAGAAATAACCGCACATAGAAAATCGCGTACATGAAATATATCACAACGGGAAAACTTCTCGTGGGCTTATGTTACAAAGCGCTTTTTCTGTGCGCGTGTTTCTTATGCGGTAAAGTCTTGTGTGCTTTTTTCAGACACAGTTTAAGACAAGGACACAGCAAGAACAAGACTTTTGAAAACTTCTTTGAAGTGAAAAATTTTATATACACGTTGGGCAATTTCGTATGGGGAATAATTTATTGGTTTGCGTCACCGACTTGCTAATGTCTCGTGTTTTGTCGTTGACTTGACGTTGGTAAGTTTTGATATCATTCGATTTTCTAATATTTAATCATTTGGTTTTTCTGTAAAACAAAATTCTAGGTTAATTTTTCTTATAATTATTTACACTAAAATTAATTAAAGAACATAGTTATTCCAATTTTAGATTTTCACTTCTTTTGATGGGACGTGGTGTCTTAAATGTTAAAGTCAAAGATATTACCCAGAGAAGCTAATTTCCTCTTTTATTGAAGAATTAAAAGCGTATAGCAAGCATAAAATGGTAGAAAAAAACTAACTATGTAAAAACAAGTCCGACTTACATTTTCTTTTATTTTTCACTTGCTGTCAGCATGCCATATGTCTGTGGCCTACACGGGCAATCAGTTCACTCATCCTGTACACGTAGTTAACGTGAAAGGGAGAATAAATAAACGAATGATTGGGCAGCGGGCTCGACTTGATATAACAACGCTGTAATGATTCACCTACTGTTGCCGATCCGCCTGGTAAGCGCGTAGCTATACGATAATGCATTCAGGCGGAAGCTGCCGATTAGGTTATTATTCACAAATTCTCTTTACTTTTCTGTTATTAAATAAATCTTAAATCCATTTTTTAAGAATCTTTTTAGAATCAGATTTAAAACAATGTTTTCTCTTCAAGTTCACAAGATAAGCCCAAAAATATCAAGATCTATTTGTAACTTGTGCGATATCAATCTATTTTTCAATTATTTGCGCGTTGGTGCAGTTAGTAAACCGTGTTACGAATTCTTTAAATTCATTCGACTAAAAATTATCCATAAAACTGGCAGTTTAAGAGAATAAAAAAAATCTATCAACATAAAACGAAAAAGAATTTAAGCTAATTACGACGATTTAAAGAGGAATTGTCCTTTTACGTGCTGTGAAATTGGGTTCGAGTAGGTAAATTGAAGGCATGGTCAAAATAGACTTGCAAAGCATATTATTATTATATATTCGGTAACACGCCGAAGATCGAATATTCTGCGGGCTTCCTGACAGAATAGCCGAATAACTGATAAAAGTATTCAGCCGGTGCGTGGCGACGTTTGACGTGATTGTTTTTCGTATCGTGTTTACCATTTGTACAAACTAGTACAAATGTACATACGTAGGTAAGCAGTTAATCGTGCTCCGTACGTTTTGATTTGTTTAAAAGAAAACCTGTCTAAGTGCTAACTGATAATATGATCAATTATAACACCTAAAACGTTTTCGGCTATAATTATCAATATAATTCGAGGGCAGTGAAAAGTCTTAAAGTGTCGTGTGGAAAGAAAAGGAGTAACCTACTAAAATGAAGGAAAATTAGTTTTCTCTACCATACATTTCTCATCTTACATATAACTTAAGTATTAATAGTGTTGTTCGGAATGCATTATTTCGCCGAATAGATTAAAAGTAGCCGAATAGGTCGAATGCCGAATGGTAGCCGAGTATTGCAAATAATACTCGGCTACCATTCGGCATTCGACCTAATCTAAGTCTAAGTCTAAATCTAATCTAAATCTAATCTAAATCTAAGTCTAAGAGTCTAATTCAAAACGGAATTTATTGTAAAAAAACATTAAGGGATAATTTGTTATTTAGTAATGCAGTTAGCTTTATTGACCTTAGGTTTAGTCCCTACTGTGACCTTTTTCCTTTGTGTAATAAAATTCAATCATTGTAAATTATGATAATGTATGAATGCATAGTTGCTTCGAAACCGTAAAACAAACTTTGATTACGGGTAATTTAACATTTAAAAGTTATTCAGCAAGAACTTAAGCTAAGATTAATAGCGATGAGTAATCTCTTGGGAAAGCTAATATTTATTTAAATATAACAGTTACAATTACAAACTTACTAGACATCAAATTGCCAGAATTGTTAAAATCGCACATTGTCTGAATTTATTATTCAATAAACTTATGGTAAGAGTGCTATTAGAAAAAATACGGGCAGTTTTTTATCTCTGATGCATTCCCCCATATTAGGAGTGCTATTAAAATATGATGTGATAATAAAAAATACGGATAGTTTTTCTATCGTTAACGCAATAACATTAAAGATTCCATCCGTTAGCGTTATTACGATTCTATTATCAGAAGTGGAGTTTCGCCGCTCCATACGGAGGGTACAAATTAAATTATTATTATAGGTCATGTCGGGACGGTTTCTATGAATAGGAACAAAAGAAGTGCGTACGTGTAAAGGAGCGGGGCGCACCGTCTGCGCACACCTGGCGGCGCAGGCGCGGGCCGATCATTAAAAATGTTTATTTAAAAATCCGACCGCTTAACGCCGGCAAGCGATAAACGAAAGCGCATCATTCCCGTTTTAACCCATTGTTGAAAGAATTTCCAATCGACGCAGGCGTACGTACGCAAATTCATCGAGGTTTTTAAACTTTGCTTTAACTTGCGAAATTTAAAAGGAATTTTATATTAATAGAATTGATTTGTTAAGGTTGCCGAATATTTCTAGGTCTGGGAGGTAACAAACGACGTTATAATTATACTGTCTGCTTCGATGAGACATGTGTCAAAATCAAAAGACGTCTTGGAATTTTTTTACATATTGTAATCATTATAAAATAAATTGGTGAATGGCTATTGCATAGTGACATCCATTGCCTCCAACTTCGGCCTGTCTATTTTCCCAAAGTGTCGGAACATCAGCCGTTTCACCGATCCTTCGAACGCCTATTTAACAAAACAAAAGTCTTTCCGTAACGTAAACAACATGAAGAGTTATACCAATTTAAGATTGGTATAAATTAACAATAAGGAGATGAATAAATCTTCACATATTTATCTGTTTATTTTATTATGCTCATAAGTTGAAGCCATGGATGAAAGTTCATTATGACAGTTACCGACGTATTCGGGTAAATTATTAGTAGCCTTTACTCGTAAGTCCCACCGCTGGGTAAAGGTTTTCTCTGTAAAGGTGACGAAATACGACTATAGGTCCCAATACGGCCCCTTTGCGGAATGCCGAACTTCACAAATCATTGAGGTATTTTTTTGTATTATTTGGCTGACATGCTGGCATTTATTACATTATTTTTTTCCTTCCTAACCGTGTTAAAATTGTAATTAATAATTTAATTTTAAGCTGGCACTGAGATTAAAAATCAGTTTACATACATGTGCAATAAACCTAGTCGAACGCTCGGACATTGAGTTGGGGTAGTAATAGAGATGGACTTCTATTAAAAATATTGTTTAACAGTGTCCTGAAATGTGGATCTTGTCAAAACTTCAGAAATAAACCATGCATGATGGCCAGCACGCTGGAAATGTCAAGACGGAGAGTTCTTTAAGCCTCGCGTTGCCGCTGTTAAGGATAATCCTGAAATGTTTACCCAGCAATAAAGTCGGCTAAAGGGCACTAAACTATGGCATAAAAAGTTTAAAAAGCTCTCAGTAGATCAAACAAGATGAGTGGTGTCGGTCGGCAGACGGCTCGGTGTTAGGTTACGGACGCCGGGTCACATTTGTCCCAAATAATGAACACCAGATTGGTGTCAAAATGAACACATTTTATTATGCCATCAACCCGTAAACACCACGATTTCATACTGCATTAGTGTTTATTTTTACTAAACCCTCCGCGGAGGTTGCTCAGCTCTTTGATGTGCCAAACGTTTTTCGTGTCGTGCTTGAAACTTTTTGTTTAGTTTTTTGAAATTTATCGTAATGCAATTCGACATACAATACAATTGTGTATTGTGGTTTGCGAAATGGTTTGTTTGAGTTTATGTTTCAATAAAACTTTCCTGCAAATGTTTTAGCGTTGGCCCCAATTCTCTTCGTGTTATTTCTGTAATCTCTGTTTAGTATGTCGTAATTCGAGTAATATTTTACATAGGTAGACCTAATCGATGCCTTGTATACTTTTGTTTATTATTTCAATTATAAATAAACCCTTATAGATATCCACCATATATGAGGTTGTTAAGGAGACGGGAATAAAAACAATTCAAGTAAAGGAACCATCACATCATAATTTATGTTTTCTGTTTTATGATTATGTGTAAATTATCATAATTTTAAAATTATTTATAATGAATATCAATAAAGTTATAGAATTTATATTTAAGATAAAGATATCAATAATTCCCTAATTCAAACATGAATTAATGAATTAAAAATAATTCTTTAGCTATACATATTTTATAAATAAAATAACAGGCAAAATAAATCACAAATTGTCAAATTTAAGAGTGATTACAGTACAGTGTAGAAAGAGTGTGCAAAAATGCGGGAAGTCGATGGATGTCGGTGGCTCAGGATTGTGCTTCGTGGCAGTCCGTGGGGGTTCCCTATGTTCAACAGTGGACTAGAATAGGCTGAAATGATGAAGAAATATAATATAATATAATATAATAATAAAATTGCATTTAATATTTTTTTAAACACATAAACATTTCATTATCAGTATCAGAAAGAATATTAACTTATTAACTATAGCTAAACTTAATCAGCACCTACATAATAAACAATCAGTACGTAAAATACCCATTTACACATGCGCTTGAAGGCGGAGGCCGGAATTTCGTGACGGTCAAAATTTTACATTTTTCGGCCTACCGCCAATTCGCCAAGTACCACAATAATCAGAATCTTCACACCTAAGTATTTCAATCACTGTCAATGAAATACTAATGACTGAATGATTCAGCGGTGTTTGTTTATTGCTTTATCAATTGAAATGACAGAACGGACACGTCGATCTACTAGACACATAACGAGGAAACGTATATTTGGGGCTTACGAATTGGAGTATAGGTCTTCGACCCACGTCTGTTAGAGGTGCACCATACTCCAATGAAACTTCAGGCATTACAATTGTAGCGTTGCACGCCTTACGCAATGCTATTTATGAGTTTTAATGCTTTATTACTACGGGCTTAACTCTTGAGACTGCACATGTCGGTTAAAACCGTCTGATGGTGTAACATACGGTTTCTTTTCAACACAAATCAATGTGCATTACGAGACCATACATATAGCATCTGACTCACTCGTATACCTGTAACCCGTCTGCCTTGCTGTCTGAACAAAAAGAGCGGTTGCGTAAGATAAACAAAACACTAGTTAACCTAATGTTTGCATCATCGGCGAGTCAAAATATAAATGAACATTTCTTCTTCACTTCACAAGCTAATTGTTGTTATGATGACCTAGACTCGTGTCTAGGTCATGTTAAGGACAGATTTAAAATAGGGAATCGAATCCAAACGGAATGTATACGTTTGTTGTTAAAATTACGTTTTTATATTGATGCTCGATGATTGACAGTAGAAAATGGGTATGGTAAATAACTACGTTTCTCAACCAACTTTTCTGTGATAATTTCTTGTATTTATGCGATCAAATATTGCAAAATGAAATGAATTTTTTTGTGAATTTATCGCGTTTATAATTAACGGATTTATCGCTGTCCCGTGGCTTCATGGCCGCTGAAAAGGGTTAGAAACGTCGGGATAAAAAATTAAAAAGAAATGCGAGCAATCCGTAAAAAATATTTCATTTAGTAACTTTTCCATTGTAAATATTTTTTAATTCTGAATTTTATTCACTTTTAATTTATATTACATAGGAATTTTATAGTTTGTAAAAGTTTTCGATGTCCATCTAAGTACATATATTGAATGTACCTGTGCATATAATTTAGAGATCTTTAATAAACTTACGTATTAATACTTTTTTAAGAATTTTCCATAGCTAATTTCACATTTCCACAATATTGACGACGACGAAAATATGTCTTCCAAGGTTGGTATTGTAAAGGACAGAAAATATCAAAGTCAAAGTCGAATATCTTTATCCAATAAAGAAGCATACATTTACTTATGGATAGTCAAAAAAACTACCACCGTATCGGAAGGAAAACCACTGACTGATGTTTTTTTTTATATTGACAAAAAATACAAATATGTGTATATTAAATTCCACTTGAAAGAGCCTGGAGCGATCAATTCATTTCCAGAGTGTGTTATCATTTAAATGGCAGTGGTAATATGGTGGTGGCAATATGGTAGTGGCAATATGGTAGTGGTATTAATTAATAATTTTTGCTGTTCACCAAACCGATTTTCAATATAACTAAATCATACCATTTTGTATTGCATTCCTTTTGCTGTAGTAAGAGTGTATGACAATATTTTTTTTCTTTTCGTTTAAGTTAAGTCTGATTTGTTGTGTGCGTCCTTTTTCTTTGTAAGTTATAAATATATATAATTTCTTTCTTTCAATGTATTATTAATTGAGTAATTATAATATAATCATAATATATGAAAAGGGAACAGCGGCGGATTAGAATATAGGATACTCCGAGATACGGAAGATTTCTTTCGTTTTGATGCATGTTAAATTATTGAGTTTAACCTGCAAGTGGGGACAGACTTATTCTGTCCATTACAACGGAAATGTTACACGATTAAAGCAATGGTCAGATGCAATGTCAGAAGCATAAGATAGACGCGACCTGAAATTGATAATTTGTTGACACACAGATGTTGCAGTAGCACGCGAACCAGCTATTGATATAGCGACTATAAACTCCAAGCTGTTGTTTGGGACATTACATCCATTTTTTCTCGTTGGTTTAAATAAATAAAAAAAGTATAAAAAGCAATTGTTATTTATGGAATTACAATAAAAATGTTATTAAACGTTTTCTTTTTATTAGTCGAACCTTTGCATTTTTAATTGAATAATTATTAACTGTACAACTTTTTCGTTTTTTCTTAGGTTCGTAGAATCCTTACTAATATTACAAAGGCGGAAGTTTGTATGGATGGATGTTTGTTACTCTTTCACACAAAAACTACTGAATAGATTTTAAAGAAACTTTACAATAATACAGCTAATACATCGTATAGAATAACACATAGGTCATAATATAAAAATTGTGAATTTTTGAAAATATAGCTAATGATAAGTGTCAATTAAGTAGTGTGTAATAAAAAGCTCTTTGTGAATTCCCTTTGGCCGCGTGGGTGAAGCCGTGGATAACAGCAAGTGTATAATATAATAAAAGTGAAATGGGCGCCGAGCCTTTGAACTCATTTTCTATTAATTGAATTATTTTTTATTAAAAGAAAAATTTCATTTATTCCACTGATTTCTAATTAATTTCATAATTTAATTGTTAAAGGATTTATAGAGAAGATTATGAGATGCGTTCTGTTCTGATACCTATATCAATAATATAGGTTATACATCAGTATAACACATAGGCTATTATTTATAAAGATATTGTGTGAATTTTTAATTATAGGTAAACCTAAGTGTCAACTAAGTAGGAAAAAATTCAGCCATCTGCGAGATATTCTGGTGTATAATAAAAAACTCATTGTTAATTTATTTTGGCCGCGCGGACGAACCCGCAGTTAACAGCTAGTACAAAATAAATTTGGTACAAAAGTTGTAGTAAACGATGACATACATATTAAAGCCACAAAATTCTTTAACTTAGGAAAGATTTATTAGGTTTGTATCTAGCTTGAGATTACTGGAATAATGATAATAATTCACATATATTTAAAACAAAGCAATTTATGAAACGGATAGTTAGACATTTTTAAAAAACAGTTAAGAATAGTCACGTATTTTGATTTCAATTAAGGCAGAAGTGATATTTCAAAGCTTACTGAGAAACGCCAAGAAAGAAAAGCCATGTTTTAGAAATCAATCAAGTGGATATACTTGATTGCTTTCTAAAACATGGCTTTTCTTTTCATCTTGACAAAATAATTCGTGCATTACGTTGCGTATTATATTCAATCTGCAATATTTATTTTCTATTAAAAGAACATGGCCTTTTTTATATACGGTATTCTATACAGAAAAACAAAAGAAATACAAATTATAAATGATTAGTGATATCCTTAGAAGATATATTGTTAAACTCAAACAATAATACGCCATGAATATTTATTATGCATTTACAAGGCACAACAATTTCAGTAAAATGTAAGTCTAAAACAACGTTAAATTTAATATACTTCAGTGAAAGCAAATTATGGTTAAGTGCTACAAGTTTTAAGATTAAAATTTAGTATCCATTTCAATTTGCAATAAATAAACGTGTCATTAGAAATTTGATACGGGTCGCAATACCGTTTCCTTATTGCTCTACTTGTTTTAATTTAATCCTTTAACAAAGCTATGTCTGTATTCACATGACTCCATATCTGTATATGAACGAAAATTACATCTCAATGACGTTGCTTCGAAATAAAATTATGTACTCGTAAATATCCGTATTGGCGTTTGTGGTCATAAAATCTCGTACATCCAAAAAAAAAGTACTTTCGGACTAAAATTATTATTCCATTGGTTTTCAGTAGTTATAACAAAATTTGACAATCGTGGTAAATTATGCTATTTTTTTATCTTTGTCTAGATTAACTACTGTTGGCCTTTACAGATCTATGCTATTTGTAACTTTACTGTAAGAATATCTGAAAATTAGCTGATGCATAAGGATCTCATACTTTATAAAACCGGCCAAGTGCGAGTCGGGCTCGCGCACGGAGGTTTCCGTACTATTATCTACAAAAACGGTATAAAAATCATGTCTGTTGTATGGGTGCCCCACAAAAAAACATTCTGTTTTTTTAGTATTTGTTGCTATAATAGCAATAGAAATACATCATCTCTGAAAATTTCAGCTGTCTTAATAGCACCGTTCATGAGATACGGCTTGGTGACAGACATAGAGACCCTTTGGGCACAGAACCCTAAAAACTGCTAGTCGGGTGATACGTTAACACAACTATGTAATATTTATTTCGTTTGCAAAACGAATAAGTTTATATTTATTTTTAGACTTCGTTAAATTTCTTAAAAAAAAAAACCTTGACGTCTATAGATTTTAAAAAGGGAGTGACGTTACCGTATAGGCATTAAACCGGTTCAGATATAAACAGCGAATGGTTTAAAATTTAAAATTAATATTATCAATGAATGATCGGATGTACGTAAGTAGAGTTGTATCGGCATATGAATATTATGGGCTACGGGGCGTGGGTTGTCCGATGGATACAGAAAAAAACCGAGTGCCCTTGAGCCGACCGCGTTCTGTTTATTCGACTGTCGTCTAGCACTTAACGCCGACGTCGATATAAGCTATTTTTGCGCGGTACAGCATCTAGAAAGCATTTAATCCGGTGCGTTAGGTTATTGCCTCGCGAAATGAGAATCCATCGTTAGTGGGCCAGCGGTAGTATCCTTCAAAATGATTGCGTTCACAGGAAACCTGTAATATAATCGGTGCAACCGATTGCAGAAATATGCTTGCTTTCTCCCGACTTTATTTTGCTGTGCTTTACATAAACTTACTGAAACTGATGGAAAAAACGACGCCTGAAAACAAAACAAAACCGGAACTTAACATTTTTAATGCTTGTGGCGTAAACATACGCGTCTAGTAATATCCACGTTCACAGAACACAAATGTAAAATAATTATTTTTACTCGAAAGTAATCTAAGAAGCAGAAAGTGACGATACATCAAAGGCTTATACTATGGTAATGGTACATTTATAAGTTTTTACAGCATGTATACGTTAATAACGAATCTCATATTAGACCAATATCCGATATGACAACAGTAATTTGTAATAGAAATCAGATGAATAATTATATCTTGAGCTATTACTTCACAGGAAATTAAAATATACTCTCTGAGTGAGAATCAAATCCGGAACCTGTCGATGTTAAGTAAGCATTAAAATTACTCCTTTAAATAATACGTAAAGTAAAGTAAAGTAACAGCCTATACATGTCCCACTGCTGGGCAAAGGCCTCCTCTATACAGGGGTTATCAGGGCATAGTCCACCACGCGGCCCCACTGCGGATTGGCGGACTTCACATATCTTCAAAATATTCTTTTTTTGTTATTTTTTCGAAAATATACAGGTTTCCTCACGATGTTTTCCTTCACCGCGGAGCACGTGATAAGTCAGCACTTAAAGTTAAAAACTTCATTGGTGCCGGCACCGGGGATCGAACTCAGGTTGCTCGAGTATATTGAATTAAAGGCGAGCGCCCGGACACTGAGCTATCACGGCTCTACTACTAAATAATAAGTATTTTATTATATTTACGTTACTTAAAAATATGTACATTTCCGTTAATTTTTACTGTGACGATAGCAAAATGACGCATTGATTTTTGGTTTATTTCATTGTGTTTAGGCTAGAACAAAAGAAGTGAGAAAACGTACGTAGGGATATGAGAATGCGAGCTTTTGCGAGCGAAACGGTGATAGGGCTACGCAACAGTATTCGCTGTGGGCACGAATGGGTAAGTAAGCACAAATGTCCGTCCGGGTAAGTACCACGACCTCACAAAAGACTAGCGGGAAGTGGAAGTACTTCAAACGAAAGGAAAATCTAAGTAAGAATCACCTGCCAAGATATAAGATAAATCTTATCCTTTTACGAGCAATTCTTGTATATATATATATATATATATACATTTATATATATATATATATATATATATATTATATATATATATATATAAAATCGGAATCTCGGAAACGGCTCCAGCGATTTTCATGAAATTTAGTATGTGTTAGAAAATATCATTTTATTCCTGTTTTCAGGGAATTATCATTCGAATATAACGGTAAATTTCACCGCAAAAAAAATGTTATACTAGCTCGGTTGGTAATCGGGCGGCCCCAAAACAGACGGCCGCGGTTCGTAACACGATTATTTACACACTTATTTTTTACTTATTTTTCTATACCAGATCATTTTCTTTATTTTTTATTTTCTTTATTTCCAAAATACATGATTACCAAAAAAATACGAACAAAGCTCGGTCCTCCAGGTACTAGTCATAAAGAGAGATGGAGAGAGAGTGAAATATTAACTGTTTTTTCTTTCATTTGAATCAGTTTTGCGCTATGAAAAACCTAAATGCAAATTAAAAAGGGTTGTTTGAATTTAAAAAAAACGCAAATCGTTAAATCCCCTTTAATCCGTTGAAATAGTTCTTTCTGGTTATTTATACTAAACTAGCTATGACATAATCATAGCTTTAGTATGGAATATTTTCGACATTAGTAGGAGAGAATCACACTAACGAATTAATATGTTTTAATAAAATGTTAGCAATATGGTATAAAATGAAACTTTTGTCACCCGTTTCTATTGACAAATAGTTAACTTAAGTTATGACTCCTATGACATTAAAGTAATTACAAATGGAGCGAAACGAAACATGTATTTAGAGCTGGTTACAACAACGCTTATTCGCGTCGAACTACGCCATAAATAATATTCGATCACTGTAGTGCGACACACTGAATAACGTAGAAACATTTTAATTTGAATGATCAGTGATTTTATATCTCCTGACGGTTTAGTGATATACGCGAACAGGTTCTACGGCTGATTATTTCAAACTGGTAACAAGAATTTGAGCTTGTTGTATATTAATTAGGCATGTCAGCAAGAAAAAGTGGTACCGCATTTACTTAATACGTAGAAGTGACAGTGATTTAATACAGAGCATTATTCTTTCTTGGGCAATACAATTAAATCAGTGAAACGATTTTTTATGTAATTAATATTGACATATCTAACTGTTCGTTGGGAAATTTCGACACATTGATTATTAAATGTACTGAAAAGATTTCGGTTAATTCTTCTACGTTTTATTCCTTATCTAAAAAAAGCGTGACTTAATTGTAGTAGGAATCAAAGTTTTGAAAATCGACGATTTTTAAGTTTTTTTCCTTTTTCTTTAGTGGTGTGCTCTGTGAGAATTGTAGACTATGTTGTTATTAGGAAAAAAGGTTCAGGGCTCTTGATTAGGTGATGGATTTGTAGCTCCGATTATGGACTTGTGTTTTGATACCAGTGATTTGAAACGCAATCCTCAAATTTATCTACGGTGTGTACGGTCTAAAGGTCATCGTGTCACATTTTTAACTAAAACAAGGTAGATACAATTAGCTTAGTCCATTAACACTATAAGGATTAATAAACGTGAGCTTAATTCTAAATGTTTTGTTTAATAATAAATTTAGATGAAACATTTTAGAGAACATGATACAAACAAAATTCTTCTCTTACTGGAGTTAGAAAACAGCCATAAAAGCTTACCATTTGTATTTTTTATTTCGCGTAGGCATTTTCGTAGGCGTACGAAGTTTATTGTGTTTAAGTATGCACCGATAAATTAAAGCATGTTTGTTTAAGTTTAATGCTCGCGTCCAGAGCAACATTATACAATTATTGAGTTCCAAGAAAAAGTCGTTCCTATATCTTTATCTGAAAATATCGGTGTTAAGTCGGTTCAAGTGTCTCTGTTATTTTGCTAATAAATCACACCGACCCCGAGGTCAGAATTATTCGAAATACAATTTCATGTCAACGAGATTCCATTACGTAGCAATCCAGGTCTGTTTCTTGTGACTGCTTTCTATATATTATGATTCATTGCATTTACCATTTATTCAATGATTTATGCAGCGAACTACACTTTACTTACAGTATTTTGATTATATTATGATTTAAAAATGTGATATTCAGTATCACGTTGATTGTAGATGTTCTGAAGGAATACTTATTTTGGCGCGTTTGTAAAAAAATATAACAATATATCAGTAATTTGAATTTCCATTGCATTTAATGTCTTTTCAAAAGTTTATGTCCTAGGCCTAACGCCGCGGCTGGTGACTAGAGAGCTGAGTCTTTTCTCGCTCAAAGGTTAAGCTTAACTATTTAGCGAGGAAATGCAGCTAGCGTTCTTGGCACCATGCCGCGTGGTTTATTAGATGATATGTACTTTTGAATATTATGAAACTAAAGATATTAAAAAAACTTTAAACAATAAAAAAATGTAATGTCTCTTTCACAAACGAGAAGTACTGGCGCAAGAGATAAAATTTTTAGTTATTTTTTTACTCTGAAGAAGTACTATATAACTTCTTATGTACGTACGTACATAAGTACACAAAAATTTTATTTTATATAGGTAACTTTAAATACTTAACAACGGAGTTTATTAAATTTCTTAGCTTTATTTCAGAATAATACGAAGAGCTTAAAATATGTGTAAGAACCCATAGCTGGAAAGTCAAAGGAGAAATCTCTATTTGCTTCTAGAAGCAACGCTGTCGGAAGCTGATTTTATCTGACAACCATTGAGGTAGTTATCTTTAATATTTGTCATCATTGGCCAGTTAGGAAATGGGCACACCACTCATTATTTGCCCATTACCGCTACTTTGAATTAACTTTCCTACCTACGATAAGAATGATGCATTTGTTTCCTATTTATTGAATCCATATAATTAGTATTGTTTCCGTTGTCGTTGATTATGTAGAGACAATGATGTGCTTTGCAACAACGTTAAACGTAGTGATTACATTCTCTTTGCTTTGCAACGTCATTATCTATGTTTCAAATGTGTCATAACTTAAACGCGTGTAATTTTGCGTGTTCTAATCGTCCTCACACATTTTCGCTCTGGTGTCGCAATATTTTACAATAATTGAAGACAAAGGCTGCCACTATTGTCATTATCTTTTAACAGAATAGAGAAGGAAGCACACTACAAATGGTTGATATTTATTATGTATGTCCACACCGCAGTTTATAAAAGTTAAATGAAACATTTGTTATAAAGAATTGGTAATAAAGTTTAAACAAAATAAAATTTTAAAATAAAAAACAGAAACGAAATTGAAAGGGAAATTTATGGCTCTACAATTTATTTATCTTATAGAAATGGAACGAAATTAATAGTCAAGTGTATTGAAAGCGTTAATTTAATCAATCGTCGTAGATCTGCATTGTTAATTAAATTATTGTTTCAAAGCATTTATTTAATTAATAATGCTGAAATTATCACCAGCAAAAGATTAAGTTACAACTCTATAAGTTTAACCAACAAAAATAACTTTAAATTCATTCCTAACGTTTAAGAATAAAACGAATAGAGATTTATATGCATTAGCGGGTCTTTATAAACGTAGTAAGTAGCTTTTCAAACACCGCGTTACACAGTCTGCGAGACTAAATACGGCGACGGTATCGTCTGATAGAGATAAGGGAAATCCGAATTATTTGTCAGCTAGGAATCGGTGAATTTGTGACCCGTGTCCGCGGCGTCTCCGAATGAAACGCCCAGCGAGGCGCAGCAAAGACAATCGTGCAGTGAAGACGTCGGCTTTATCTCGCGCTTTATCTGGGGAACGTGACCCCGCTATCTCGCGGCGCACCGCCCGCCCATCTCACCCGAACGGCGCTCGCACTCCAACGCAAATAAATACCAGCCGAGCGTATTTTACTGAACGGAACCCATTAATTTAGACATGCCGATCTGTCGTCCGATTGTTCATGATCCACGGGCTGGACCACCTCGTCCGCTTATTAATTGATCTCGCGATAAGCTTTCATTTTTGGAACAAGATTTAAGGTGTTACAAGATTTTAAGTGTTGCATTAAAGTTCAATTACGCGAGTGGGCGTACACTAATCGATATTAGAAACCGATGGTGCTATAATTAAACCGAGTTTTTGGTTATTAATAGATAGGCGGCGATTTATTGAGAGTATAACCGGTTGTGTTCTTATTGAACACACGTTAGGCAAATTTTCTAACAGTTAACATAACGTCTGATGGTCATTGGATACATTCAAATCTCTCCCGTTATCTTTAAATTCTAGTCCTTTTTGTTCCATTGTGGCATACTCAAAGCGAAAAGTGCAGTAAATGGAGCTGACAAAGTTTAATTTTTACAGACGCCAAGATACGCGTCATCGCATGAACCTTTTCGACGCGATAAAAAAAACCTGAAGCGATTAAATCATACTTTAAACATTGTTTGCCGTAGCTTAGCGCACCTTGATTATCCTGTTAAATTATGACAGCAGTGGTTTTAGGAGCCACTTCGTTGTACGGCAAACAAGTGAACTGATGTAATATCCTAGGCATATTATCTAAAAATAAATCAAGTGATAGTGAAGTGACGCGTACACCGGACACGCGGAGGGGTCCCGCCCGGCTTGTTTTGTCGGGCACGTGGGGCCCGCATATTTATTAAATCCTAACGCTGGCAGCCGGTGCAATAGTCGGTTGAATTTTCATTGGCGCGTCTAGCAATACGCAGTGGCGGTTGCACGGAATATTTTGACCAAATAAAGAAATGCGTAATAGTTCGCAGTCCTATTACGCAGTAAACTTATCATTTTGATTTTAAATTTTTAATCATAATAACTATTATATGTCAACAATTGTCTATTTATTGGCATGATGTGTGAATTCTCTTCATATTGAATACCGCTCTCTTTAACGCAGTGAATTAACAATAAGCTAATCTGTTTTGTATCTTGAGTTTTTAGTAATACCTCATTTATCTACCTAGAAGGAAAGCGATCAAGAATAAGACTCTGTGTGATTAGTTCTACACAATACCGGTACACTACCCGGTTATTTTATTTCCGTATTATAATTAAATAATTTAATTATTAATTACTTTAATATTATAATATGTTTTATGTATTATAATAGAGAAGATCACATTTGGCATTTACTGCTTTCAGATTCGTTAAGTGCAGAAATCGTTATCTTTTAAGCCTGTCGCCTCGTCGAGTACCGGTATGCGACGAGGCGATAGGCTCATCACTTGAATATTTAGAATTTATAAACTGACTAAATAGTACTTAATAGCATAAGTATCTCTGTACCATGCAAACATTAAAATAGGCCTTGTTGTGTTTGTGTCTTAAACACAATTGTATAACGAAACGATACTCGGCGTATATACGGCAAACATTCCTCTATGAATACGCAATATTCATATATACAATTATTGTGAATACATTTAGTTACTGATGAAGGAAACGCCGGTTAAACATTGCAAGCGGCAAGCTTCAATGGAGTTAGAGTTACGTCATGCGTTGTTCATGAATGTTTCTAAAACGTTGTCGAATTCGTTAAATTTCGCCGATAACGCCGCCAGAGGGTTAGAAGTCATTTTGTTATTAACAAACAAGAATAGACTCGATACGGGAGCATTCGCTAAATCGGATATTTTAGTAGAAGGCAAGTGCAATGATAATAAATTTGAAAAATTGTACGAGGGTTATTCCGTGTACAGATAAAAACGCGCCTTGTCTATCGGCAATAAAATAAAGGTTATCGTCATGTAAAAGTTCATGTTTGAGTTTCGTGGTTGTTTTATTATTTTATGTTTTAAAATATTTATAACTTTGTATTTATTGTTTTTATAATGCTTTTCGGTTGCATCAAAAATTGTACGAGATTGGATGTTGAGTTAAATAGGTAAACATTAGGCGACCCGCGTGAATATCTCGTACCGTATCGAGATCAATCACAGAATGCTAATGACATGGAAATAAATTAATGAAGGTAAGGTAATTTATCAATGATTTTCTGTTATAGTTTGAACAATAGTGATAAATGTAAGTCTATTGTAGAATATCGTTATCATTGTATTTAACATGCAAAAGTAGTATTTACAGAATAGATACATAGTAATTTTGCCACATACGGTAACTTTTCAATGGTCTATAGTTTGCAAACCTTCTTCAAAAATGATTTTATTGAATTTAAACAGACAGTAAAAAAGTATTTTTATAAATTATTTCTTTACTAACTACATTCAGTTTTTTTTTCTTATTCTAAATATTGTATTTAAAGACCGTTCACCTATTTATCTACGTGGAATATAGATGTTTTTTTCTCTATTTAACGGTGTTTACTACAATTCACGTGTAGAACGCCATTATAGGCAACGCAGAATCCACAAGTCATAGTTCGGGAAAGGCCCAGCTTGATGCCCTTAGTAGGCAATTGCGATAAACAGTACTTCGATCGACGGCAATGAAGAAAGTTCAATGTGTATTTTAAAACATTTTCAATTGGTCACTAAAAATCTCTTATTAAGTAAAAATTTAAAGATTGAACAATATTATTCCTCGTACCTCTATCGCCAATTATACTAAAATCTATAAATTTCATTTTAGATTTGCTTGATTTCATTTCTTTCATTCTTTTTAATTTGTTATAAAATACGAAGTCTAAGTTAGAAAGGAAAATTTATAGACGGCTGACGTTCCGGGCGTCAGCTCAGCTAGTGTATAAGTCCATAACATACTGATATTGTCGATGTTAGGTATAATTTAACATTTTATAGCCGCGTGCAGTTTTTATTGTCGTTGAGAATTTATACTTGTTTTATTACCAGTGACGAGTCCAAGTTGACAAAAGCAATTCCCCCAATAAGTTGTGGCAGTGGTGCAGTGCATATAAGAAATAAATAGTAATTTTTGAGCCTTATCTTAGATTCACACACTAACACTTTTTAAAATTTTATAAATTGTCTAATCACTTACTATGCCTGTGTATAGTACAATGGAATTCTCAAATCAAATTTATGACAGTTGTAATAATGATAATAAAATATATACACCTATACTTTTTAAGTAAATGTGTACCTACTTAATTTAAAGTTAAGCGAATTATTTTATTGGAATGGACTATAGTAACGTATACCTATATACAGTAAAGCTCAAGTTTTTTGTTGGTTTGTTTGTTTGAACGCACTAATATCTGGAACTCCCAGTCGAATTTGAAAAAATCTTTTTGCATTTGAGAGTCCAATTCTTGAGGAAGGTTATAGAGTATTTAAAATCACGCTACGGCCTAGCGGGCGCAGCAGAAACATTTCTCGCAGTTGAAATCGCATGGAACTGCTAGTGATAAATAAAGTGGTTATTGATGTATGAATTAAAGTTTTGTACCGGATATTTTATTCATATTACTGATTAATGATTTCTAGCATTTGCGTGAACACATTGTTTTAAATGAACTAGGTCTTCGTAACAGCTCCTGCAGTTGTACGAATCGGCAGGCACTTCCGTGGAAGTACCACGATCTCAACGAAGACCGGGGTGAAGTGGAAGTATGTATATGCGTTCGTATCGACCGGTAATTGAGGTAACCGGAGACCACATTTTCAATGGTTGACAACGCATATGCTGCCGAAGTTACTTAATGGCTCCCCGGTGCATTTGCTAATAAGCTTGGCCACCGGGGGTCCTCGATCTGGGTGTTTGTCCCCGTGAAATTTATGTATGTAAAACATCCTTACAACACAGAATAATGTTATATATACTGCTACATAAAGAGGGCAATGTTTTCGAAGGCAGGACTGTAAAAAATTCTAGGTCGCAGTGGTCGTTGGGACTTGCTACCGAACCCCTTTCACACAAAATACAATACCGAGTTTGTAGTTTGGAAATCATTTAATATCAAGTGTACTACCGGTTCGCTTGCCAAAATTTCATTTAAAAAAGGGTCACTAATTATATGTGCCCCTATCGACGAACTAGTGCCCCTGAAAAAGGACCTCGGCTTGGACTGTAGCTCAGTGACAATTTATTATTTAAATTAGATGGTGCCCGAGAAGGCTGCATCTCGGCTCGATCGGTGGCTGTTTTCTGACTAGAATTTATAAAGCTACCATTAATTCGCCTGCCGCACTCGCCGACGAGTGCGGTGTGTTCTTGTGTGTTTCCGAAGTTGTTTCATCCTGTCGATGGCGATGGTCATCTCATCTTGAGGTAAATCGAGGACGTGTCGTTGTCTAAGCCATTTGCGATAGAACGTTCCTAGCGGTAAGGGTCTGTAGGTGACGGCACCTACAGATTGGAGTGGGCTCGCGTCGTGGATTATGCCCTGATATCCTTTGGCTTTTACCCATCAGCGGAACTTGAATAGGATGTTAATAAATTTTACTATATTAATATTTTATAATTTACTTATATGCAATACAAATTATCGTCAATTTATCTATCAATCGAACAAAATTGTCGTATATTAATTGCCTGTAACATGCACGCCTTCAGCCACAAATAATAGTATTTATCAATGAACATCTGAATTACGCTACATTATTAAGTTGTTTTTTACCACCATTTTTACCTCAGTGTTGCGATTGTTTTATGACACAACAAAAAACTTGGTAGTTTTCCGTTTTTTAGAGTTAACCAAATATTAAGAGAAAAAATTTATATAAAAAGGAAATATCTGTCGGTCTTGCTCTCAACTTTTTACAATGGGTAGCGATATGAGTTTAACATTGATAGCTTCAAAGCTTATCTTTTATGTAACTATGTGCATTTAACTAATTGAATTAAACTATGTGCACTAATTGAGCTACCCGTGATAGCTCACTGTCTGGGCACTCGCCTTTAATTCAATATAATCGAACAACCTGAGTTCGATCCCCGATGTCGACACCAATGAAATTGTTAATTTTAAGTGTTGACTCATCACGTGCTCCGCCGTGAAACCATCACGAGGAAACCTGCATATTTTTGAAATAATAACAAAAAAAAAATATTTAGAAGATATGGAAGTCCGCCAATCCGCAGTGGGGCAGCGTGGTCGACTATGTCCTGATACACTCTGTACAGAGGACGCCTTTGCCCTAGCAGTAGGATGTATGTGTAGACTGTTACTTTATTTTTATTTTTAATTGACCTACTATAAATAATCTAAAGCACATTTAATTAAAGGATCAAGCTTTGTAATGAATTACGTGTTCTATATTAGAGATACAATTTTTTTGCTATAAGCCCAGAAAGAAGATTGCTTTACGTCGGACTGAATTATCTTCGTTCGATTGATTACTAGGTTGACATTACTAATTACACAAACACTCAGTTTCATCTTATTTACTCGTATATTTATTGGTACGCACTGGACATAAATTTAGGGACCTACGCGACCTTCGTATCAGATGTTGATAAACCTATTAATTATTACAAACTGCTTATTAAATAAACCTAGCCGTATCATGTTACTACAATATGTATTGGTGGCTGTTATCGTTTAATGTTACATAATGACATAGTTAAATCCTAAGTAAGAAATTTAATAAGATTTTCTTTCAATTAGTGCCTGTAACTAGAAATATTTAAAAGGGCTCTTAAAAGAATTCTTATTCCATAAGTGCTTAAGCTGGTGTTTCTCTAATATATTTCGAAATGAGACCGTTATGTTAAAAATTGTATGAAAATGAAACAAAAACGTGCGGTTACTTATGTCCGTAACGTAAGAAGTTATACTTTTTAATAAGTTATAATTTTATACCAGTACTCTTTGCTTGTGAAAAAGGTATATTAAATGCAATAACTGATGCGGTTTAATTTAATAACTTGGAATTATAGGTAGGGTTGCTCCCTAGGTGTAGGTTTTTTTTTAAGGAAGTAAGTGGTAACAGGGCATTTTTGCTGAGAAATTAAATATCATTAAAGTATTAAGTACTGTTTCTAATTTATAATAAAGTATTAAGAACTGTTTCTAATTTAAGACGAAAACTTACACGAACTTTCCCACTCAAATTCCATAATACAATAACTAAATCTTATTCTTTCATCAACAAAATCATGCCATAGGAAAATACTAAAATTATATTAAACAATATAATTTCAGCCTTTACGCATACCGTATATTATTTTTAATTGAATATTTTTCTTGTTTTATGTTCCGTGATAACGAGATTTTAATGTGTACTATATAATTTTCTTTAAAATTTTTACGTAGGACACGTTCCAGTGAACACATTCATGAAGGTTTTTTCAACTTGTGGCATTTTACTTGTAGTTATTTAGTTTTTAGTCTACTTCTAACTGGCATTAAGCCCGGCTATTGCCAGGATTTGCCTACTTACTTAAACTTCTCCACTTTGCCCTATATTCGACATACTTAGAGTTCAGTGCATTGACTCTCATGTCCTGCTTCACGACTTCCAGCTATCGCTTTCTTGGGTAAGCTCCGGGGAGTTGCCACAAATTTTATTGTTATTTGAGAATAAAGTGAAGAAAACAGAAATGCTAAAGGGCCTTTTATTATTTATTTTTCGTCGTTTTAGTCAAATAGTTTACTTTTTAACGAGTCTGAATGTTAATAACCTATAACTTCGCTGATACGTGTATAATCTCTTATATAATAGTTATAAATAGTTTCATGCAGTAGACATTATTATGATTTCGTGTGCCACCCATATTTCACTGGAGCTATCTGCTTCGCTTATCGACTTTTTCTTATAAAAGTTTTGAGCAATATATTGGGAATGATAAAATTTCTCAAGCTCTCATGTCATACAAAACTGTTAAATTATTATGTGATCACGTGGAAAGCGGAAAATGAAACGAAATTTTAAAATTTTTGAAGAGCTCCATATACGAAACCAGGACGAACTGAGTATCGATTATAGATCGAGATTCGTGCCACTGGACCAGTGCAATAGTAGTCGCTGAACGGAGGTAATTCATTACTCTAATAACAGACGAGAGGCTATATTGGGATGTTGACTTAACAAAGACGTTATGATAAACGCCCAACACTTAGGAGTTGCGTAAACTGGGCGGCAGTTTGGAGTAATGATGACATTAATATCCCGAGAACAACGAAATTCACAGCATGTTTGAATTTTTAGCTTTCTTTGAATTATAACGATTGTATGGAGAGATACTAGGAGAATGGATTTGTGTGTATAAGTTTGCTTGCGAAGTAATCGCATGCCACCACTTATAGCAGCTTGAAAAATTAAAAATAAATATTTCAAAGCAGTTTTGCTATTGAAGTTAACTGCGGTAGGGCCACACTACAGCTTATGCTGTTGCCTGAATGGAGTGTCTTGGTGACATATTCGTTGGTTTAGCGATCAGCCGCTTAGCTTAGTGGCTAAATCGTCAGGGCGCGAATCCCGAAGACGTGGGTTAGATTCCCACAGCGGTGAAACCCTTTTCGTACTTTTTCTACAAATTTTAATGTGTAATAATATTTTAGTTTTATTAAAGTCGCGACAAACTTTGCTTATTAAAAATGAGTAATTCTCCTTTTTAAACTTTTGAGCAGAAAAAAATAAGAGCAATAACATCGATATTGTAAATATATTTATTGTTTAAATATATTTATTGTAAATTTATTCAGAAACAGATAATTACTAGCAATTCAAGGACCGGGAACATGATAAATGTGAACAGACTTCGCACGCATCCACTATAGCTAAAAGTTCTAATTAGAAGAATTTTTTTTTACATGACAATTTTTTTATGCAAACTTATTACATTAAATATGAATTTTAATTCAAATATAAAAATAATTATAATACACGAAATTGCTAATAGTTGCTAGCTAAATTCGTTCTTACTAGAAAATGTCAGTATATGCTTTTTAAATGTTTGATGCACTTTATACTCATTTTGATCCGGAAAACATAGTCTTGATGCTACCTTAAAATTAATATTTTTGTAATTCATCTGTACTATTAAACTTATAGTACGTATTCTATATATAAATGCGGTATGTTATAGCACATTTATTGGGGTAACACTAATTAAGATACATATTTAAGTATATATTTATATTGAACTGTTTTTATGGATACCATTAAACCCTAAAATTAGAAAGTCAGGCATTCGAAAAAAATTAATACCTAAAATAAATACTTAATGTCGGTTTCTTAAATTTAAAATGAGACGATTCATATAAATGTATAACAGCTATAGTGTTTAGTTAATAATCTACAAATTAACGTGTTGATCGCAATTACCAGTGAGTTATTCAATTCCTTTTGAACATGATTTTTTAACTTATTCTTTTAATTCGTTTTAAATTTGGACGAAATTCCATGAACATTAACACTTGAAAGCCACGATGCTATCTATACCATCTGAATTATTGTAAGATCTATCTTACAATGATTCAGTTTTATTTGAACTGCGGTCAAGAAATGAGTGTTGATTAACTCCAATTGTAATTAGCGACCCGCCCCGCTTTTATCCAGGTGCAGTGTTTTACAGTCTATTCATCAAATTAATTTGAAATGGCGTGAAGATTTGATGTGACGACACAAGCATTTTTTTAAATGGTACTTATAACATTTCTGCCAAGAGGTGCAGCGATAAACTTTTGAATATCTTGACTATATCTTTTAAATATAGGTATAAATAATACCTTATATTTTAGAATCATATAAAGAATATTTTTCCTTGCTATATTATATAACAAATGAATATGCTTAAGAACATTTGATGTAATGTTTATTAAATACCTTTATCTCCAAACATAGAACGTTAAATAAATGCAGAATTCATAACTTATCGTTGTTCTGCTATCATGTTTTACTTTTAATGAGATTCTAATAAGAGCTACGCAATTTAACAACAAATATAAACAGTTTAATTAGCCACGCTAAAGTAATGAACTGTATGTTATTTTACTTACATGTTTTTATCGTTTAAGGGCAAGCGCAATTTTAAAAGGTAATCTATTGAGTTTTTTTGGTAGATACCTCATGGCCTATATTATAATAACAACAAAGTTATAACTTAAAAATTTAATTTCCTAATGTTTAATGCCAATTCCATAATTTTAACAATATGATTACGCTTAGAAGAAATAAATACACTTATAAATGAAAACATGAAAAGCAATTTTAAAACACGTCAACGTGGAATTAATTATAATTTATGTAATAAACCTTAATTTTCGCAACCATTTAGGTATCTTATTATTGGAAAAATAACAAGTAAATAATAAATAACAGTAACACTTAAAATTGTTAACAAAATGCACAATACGTGTTTCTTAAAATTTAAAACAACTACTGCGAGAACTCACCCGCCGCTTTCTGCTTGGTTTTTCCGACGACTGAACGTGGTTCTTCACCCTGATGTTCATTGTTAAAGTTTCAAAAAACCGATTACCACTCTTTCATATTATATCACAACAAAAGTCGAATTATCACTATTTTCAATACAGCACTTGCGCCTAAAGTTTCGAAAGCGAACAACGCTCATACAACTTTTCGCTCCGGTAGCGTGCAACGTACACACAAAACGCAACGTGAGACAACGAACAAAAGCTTCATGCGTGCAGCGTTTGTTGGATGCATATTAAGTGGTGGGCAACGAAATCGCGGCGGTGTTTTCGCTCGGGCGACTGAAAAATCGTGAGCGCTCACGTTGTGACTGCGCGCATAGAACTCGGCGGGAAGCGTCACGCTACGCACCGAACTTGTGGTTGAGTGCCATCCTGCGACCGCCTCCCGGCTCCACGCGGCTCGCGTCCCACGCCGCCCGCGCCCCCAACGCCAGCGAGATAAATAATCTCGTACCCCCCATCCTTTAATTACTTTTACATGCAATCGTCAGCTTCCTTCAATGCTACTAGATAACTTCCATAAGTGTCACTTCGTCGCAAATCTGCAGCTCAGTTAATGTTAAGATCATGATGATAACTGCATCTATTAATTTCCTTTATACCCTTGATTTATTTTTTTAATTTCAGTAACATTGTTGTTTTAAGGATGAGACTTACAAGAACTTTATCTGAAACATTGTTTAATAAAATAAGTTATTTTTTTTACATTGTGCTAAAAAACATTTTATATAATTAGGACATATAAAGTATTTTTATCTCTAAATTTAAATTATTCAATATTATGATAGTATGCAGATGATACTATGTTAGATTATCAGAGCCGTGATAGCCCAGTGTCCGGACGTTCGCCTTTAATTATACTCTAGCAACCTGAGTTCCGATCCCCGATGCCGGCACCAATGAAGTTTTTAACTTTAAGTGCTGACTTATCACGTGCTCCGCGATGAAGGAAAACATCGTGAGGAAACCTGCATATTTTCGAATTAGCGTTAGACCTGTTGTTCATTTATTGTCGCGGTTGTAACGACACACTGTATATGTGTGTTAAACCTACAAAACGGATATGTGCTTAGTGCTTAGGGCAGCTCCTACAATACACCAGAAGTAACACATTCCATTGAATAAGATTCAAGTTAAAAGACTCGGTGCTAGTAAAGGAAATATCGAAAGCGATCAATGCGTGCGAGCTCTTAGAACATCGTAAACTTAAACATTGCAATATTACCATAAAGCATAGGCGCCATTACTAGAAAGATAACGATGATCGTGAATATTAGAAACCCGCCAACGAGTCAATGAAGCTGCGTATTTACGTTACCGCTAACCGAGCGATTTGTTTGCGCTGCAGTACCTGAAGCCTTTAAGATCGAATCAGGAGGCTTACATGTTAATGGCTAGAACGACGATGTTCGTTTTAATGCCCGAGAACTTTGCTCGCTAAAAGCTAATGACTATAAGCGAGTCCGTAATAAATGTCGGTGCGCGTTGACGCCGCATACAAATTGTGCTTGATTTAAGTGCGTGGCAACAGTTTGTGCAGTAATATCAGTTTACATGGAGTGCATTTGTTGGGGAAAGGAGATTTATTTTTTATAATACGCTCAGTGGAACGAAATGTTTATATATATAAAAACGTTGGTCCGTCTGCCAGCGATCGCTTAGCTCTTGAGCGGCAACGATTTGATCGTATTCTCACAACATATTTGTTTACTGTAAACCAGACGCAGTTCACAGTTGTCAGTTCCCCGTACCACAAAGGACAAAACGATGACTGCCGGATCAGCTAGTTAATGATAGAGTGGCAATAATCAAAATTTGAAACGACTGTTATATGTAAAGATCCCGTATACAACATCGTGACATATGTAATAGGTATGATTATGCATATATATATCATTGTTTGTATTCTTCATATACTGTGTTATAACTTAATCTTATAAATCAGAAACATTTTTAGTAACAAAAAAAAAGAACCGAATTCTAACATCACACTCGCCATACATTTTCTTTTTGATTTTCAGAAGTTGCCTGATATATCTCCGTAATCGAACGTCTAATGCAAAAAGAATTCTTCTTTCTTTAATAAATGGCTTCTCTTAAAAGAAATCTGCCAATTTCATGTCAGTCAAAAAGAATTTTTAAATACGGTTCATAAATTACTACCATTGAGTTTTGAGGTAATAAACGAAAAAACTGCAACCGAATGACAAATTTCTACTTTTTTGAAGTCGGTTGTAAAAAAAACTAGAAATGTTTTATTACATTTTTAATTTTTAAAGTCATCAGGGTTTGAAATATAACATGTTCTTGTAACATCTCCAACACAACTTTATATCAATTAGGTATTTTTAATGTACTTTTTGCGATTATTGTTACCTTCCATGTTTTTAGGAACCCAATGACACGTTATTTCAAATAGGTAAATTAGCTTTTATAGGTCTTAACTTTACAACAAGGTTTCTCAAAGAACAAAATTACTTAGACAACTCAGCAACTAGATCTGATTCTAATTGAAGTAAAAGTATTGGTAATAAAAGCTTTTATATAGATAAGATATAATCTGTTAACATCTTTATAATTATATGAGACTATATTTCTATTTCATTTAAAATTCATCGGACGTTGGAGAATTAATAATTAACAATTAAGAGATGCCCCGTCATCGGCAAAAACGCAATTAATGATGACCAGGCAGACCGATCAAAATAACTAAAACTTTAGTGAAAGTAAATATGTATAGCCACTTATTAACTAGCTCAGTGTCCGCGCGCTCGGCTTTAATTCAATATACTCGAGCAACCTGAGTTCGATCCCCGGTGCCGGCACCAATGAAATTGTTAATTTTAAGTGCCGACTTAACGCATGCTCAGCGGTGAAAGAAAACATCGTGAGGAAATCTACATATTTTCGAAATAATAACAAAAGGAAATTTCAAAGATATGTGAAGTCCGCTAATCCGCAGTGGGGTCGCGTGGTAGACTATGCCCCAATACCCTCTGTACAGAGGAGACCTTTGCCCAGGAGTGGGATATGTTTAGGCCGATACTTTTTTACTTATTAAATCAAACACGGTTTGCCTTCAATCAACTTGTTTCTCTACTGCGTTTTTCAAATATTATTTTTACAAAGTAACGAAGTAATCAGCTTCACAGCGCTGTTATAATATGTAAAATTGTGGCTTTATTCAATTAACGGTGCAAGCAAGTGGTTCTGACAAGTCGATTAATTGAAACTAGTGATTACAGCTTATCGTTATAAAACGCTTGTCATTCAAAAACGCTTTAGACCCAAACAACAAGGTTCACTCACCCCCGAGTTTATTAATCACAATATGGATGTGGAATTAAGGAAATCATTCCCAGCGAATAATTTTAATGGGCAATCATGATTAATAGTTTTATAGAAGTGAGTTATTACCAAGACAACACGATTCCATTTTTCTTCCCTTACTTCGTGCTACTTATTGTTAGTGCCATCCAGCGAATAGCCGCATATTGATGTAGGTGGCGAAACTCTAAGATACTTTTAAAGATTTTGTGCAAGTGTGTCTTCAAATATTTAATATTTTATGATCGATATATGATAATGGTTAATAAAAGTCTATGATTTAACAATTACAACATTTCTACCGCGTAGGTTTAAATCCCTTAGCCCACAGATCAATACCTAGTGTGCATATTTCAAAAATATAGATATACAAGAGTATAATTGTTACTTCTAGAACCACACACCGTAACATTAAATCTTTGAAAATAAGTCATAACCTATTAACATTTAATAAATATATATATTGTTTATGCAACATTAGTCATTTTAAAAAAGGAAGGCTGAGTCGTTGAAATACAATTAATCATCAAATTCCAACTTACAATGCTGTTTAATTAAAGGTTCAATTCTTCACAGTCACAGTATTGTTGCTTCACCATACAACTTATCGATAAATCAACCTAAAACGTCACTTAATCATTGAGGTAGGTACATCGCAACTGTTAGATAGAAATTTTGAATAATAAATCGTCTTCTGGACGCTCAAATATTGAGTTTTGGTTCAAACTTGTTTAGACAGATTAGTTTGATTGCCATCTCAATCACTTAGGAGAAAGTTCATTGCGTGAATGAATTGTTTATATTATATTTAATCTACATTTTTAATTTGATTTTAAAACGATTTGACATTAAAGACTTCATACAAGCTTACGACTTTTCTTATGAAACGTAAAATTAGAACATCAAACACTTGAACGTGATTTGATTTAGTAAACGTCTTTTTGTGTTTAATAAACATATTTATTGTAGTTGAAATAAAACTAAGTCAATTGTCATTAATGATCTTTTCATTTCAAAATTTTTAACCATTGATAACATATATAGTAGTTTCGACTGAAGATTGGACCAGTATCTCTGATTCATAAACAGACATTAGATATGTATTTGACATTAGCCATAATACCTACGTCAAAATTCCATCTCCAGTAACCAAATCTATCTGTAGATAGAATATTAAAACCAGCCGTTAATATATTGTGAACAAATAAAGGATAGTTTATAAAAGTAAATTATTATATTTGATTAAATTAAACTACCTGGGAGAAAACATGGCTTCCCAACTCACTAAAATCGCCTCACTTTCTTCGTTCAGTGCGTCTGTAGCTGCGCTGCACTACGTAAGGCATCGACGCTGTGATGTGCTGTAACAAGACACAACACGGATTGGCTATGATTGCCCCTTCTCAGTTTCGCATTGCTTAACCCAGGGCACCAATTTTGATCGCTTGCAAATCCAGACTCCCCATACCGCCTTACTGAGGTACGGAGGCTGGTCTACCCAAATAATTTACACTCTTTCACTTACGATTTTTCTTTATGAAAAATCTAATCAAGAATTCAATAATGGTTTATTGAATTCTCGATTTTTCGCATTTCATTTTAATTTTAATTCCCAACGTTTCTAACCCTTTCCAGGGTTACCCAAATTAAAAGGGGTTAAATATCAAAATAACCGTAAATCAATTGCATGTAACAAGCGTTTAGAAGTTTCATAGAGTGCATAAAGTTTCGTCAAGTAGCCCAATTCATACAAAAGCATACGATTGAACATTCTTGTGACTAATAGATTATTTATTTATCCTAAGTAAACAAAACAGTTTTCATGTAACACTATAGAGTGTATTTGAGAGATGAACCGGGATAGCTCAGCCTCCGGTCTCGCTTTTAATTTAGTATACTCGAGTAAGTTGAGTTTAAAGTGCCGGTGCCGGCACCAATAATATTGTTAAGAGAAGATTTACCGCGTACTTAGAGATGTGGAAAGCGTCATGAGGTTTGCGTATCTAATTAAATATATCTAACTAAATAAATAATTAATTATTAATTATAATTTATCAAAGATTTGTGACGTCGGGCCTACCGCAATAGCGTTGCATGGCAAAGAAACCATGTGTGCAAACATTATTTATAATTAAAAATTATCATATCCGTCATGATCTGTATAATCTGCAGTCTATGAGAGTCCACCATGCCACTTCGGCTTACAGACGGACCTTCGGCACATCGCCGTTTAAACTTATCGTTTTTATTCGAATTGATTTATAGAAATAATATTAATGCAAATATGTATGTTGGATTTGATTTATAACTTATAATATAGGAACTTGAATTCCTGGCATGAAAAAATTGAAGACATTTATCAGAACCTGTTCATAAAATTGAATTTTCGTTTTAATGAAGTGTTATTTATTGCTAACATTTCTCATTATTTGTTTTGCGTATTTCGGACATGGGCATGAATGCGATGTTTTTCTTTTTTTTTTTGTTATCGTGTAAGTTTTCACATTATAATGAATCTAGATTCAGCAATAAAACGAGTTGTAACACGAACGAAAAATAATATTACGAAAAAAAAAATATTTGTGAAAGGGTTTTTGTTTAAAATTTTCTGCAAAAAATTTAAACTGTTTGATCTTCATAATTATCAAACAAATTTCTACAAGTTCTTTTTGCGCGCGCACAACGACTACCAAAACGCGAATGATGACGTTGGCAAAGCGAGCAACTTCACGGTAGTACCATGACAACCAATAACAATTTTTTGACATTTACCTTTAATTCCAAGTTATTTATTTAAACCGTTATCAATTTCATTTACTTATATTACATACTAGAGTACTCTGGCACAGGGGATAACATTTTTAGTAATTTTTCTTTTGTTACGCTTAAAGTATAAGTTCTTACGTTATATTTTGTATATTCCAGATCTTTTTTTTATTTTCTACTTCTAAGTTTGAATCAATGTAACTGCACTGCACTGCAATGATTTAGTTGGTCGTCTTGTCACTTGTCATAGAGCATTTTGTGGTAGGTTCAAGCCACACCGGGACATAAATTCTGTTTCTCTATAAATATCTATAATAAAGTCAATCAATACAACCATTATTTTCTATTCTTGTCATTATTCAATAGTGAAAAATCTCTTTCTCACGACTGCGTCCTGTGCATAACGGCAAATCGTAGTTAGAGATCGACAATTTTGTCATATATATGAATATGGACTACGTTAATATAAAATATATTTAAAGAAAATTGAAATACAAAATACTAAAATTGAAGCTAATCAAAATGAAGTTTTTAGGTATCACTAAGGTTATGCTTTAATGGCCTTTGATCGGTGACGGACCAAGGCAAATGAAAGCTTAATATCAATATTCCGTAACGAATTCAAAGTGAATTGCAAGTGTTAATATAGTAAAAGCAGGCAATCCAACCTTCCCAGGTTTCTTAAACGGCGTTGTATTAAGCAAAGCAATACAAACCTCATCGTTTATGGTGCTCACTTAGCAAATTGATATATTGCGTGAATAAATTTGTGTTGATAGATTTACTGCAAAGCGTTAATTCATTGTGAAATTTCGTAAGCGTTTAACTAATCTGTTAAACAAAAATCTTTTAGCACGATGTTGATAGACTTACGACAAACAGTAAACAATTGATTTCAGTTTTCACTCATAGTCATTTACTATCGTTTGATCTTTCGACAATGGTGTTATTAAACAATATCATACAGTCACACAATAATTATGGGCGACTTTAATACATGTTTACTTAAAGGAGACAATCGATGTGAAAAGCTCAAATTGGTTACTGAAGCGTGTAACTTACATATTTTACCGCTTTCTGCTACTCATAACCAACCTGACTGCACCCCTTCTCTTCTCGACCTTATAATTGTGTCTTCCCCTGATTTTGTCTTGAGGCATGGCCAGCATGAGGCTGATGCTTTCTCTCATCACGATCTTTTGTTTCTTTCATACAGAGTTCGCCCTCCTAAAGCTAAATCGAGAATCCTTCTGCAGCGTAGTTTTGGTGGAATGGATAAAAAAACGTCTTCTTGAAGATGCTCGGCTTATTGATTGGTCTGCTGTTGCTTATGCTCCCACAGTCGACATGAAAGTTGAATTGTTTAATTCGTTAGTTACACAGCTTTATGACGTGCATGCCCCCGTTAAACCCGTAAAAATAAAACATTTACCTGCGCCGTGGTTAACAGATGATCTTAAAAACATTATTAAGAAAAAAGGCTATGCGAAAAGCAAGCTGAAAGATGATCATTCTGTTAAAAATCTGCAAAATTATAATAAACTGCGGAATCGCTGCAATACATTGTGTAGAGATGCACAACGACGCCACATTCACAAATCTGTCGAAAACGGCGACCCTGCCAAAGTTTGGAAATTTCTTCAATCTCTTGGAGTTGGTAAAGCGTCTTCTAGTTTGCTTCACCATAATATAGATATTGAACTCCTTAATGAATATTTCACCTCTTCTAGTTCCTTAGATATTTCAGATAAGTCGCGCACTCTGAACATTCTTTCTTCCATGCCAGCTCCTGAATTTCCACCGTTTAATTTCATTCCTTTCACTGAGTGTGATGTTAAGAAGAACATATTATCAATCTCGTCTAATGCCGTTGGTGACGACAACGTTAGTCGTAATATGATTTTACCTATCCTTGACTTTATTACTCCTATTATCACCCATATCCTTAACGCATCAATCTCTTCATTCAAGTTTCCCGAAGCTTGGAAAAGTGCTCAAGTGACTCCTCTCCCTAAGAAAGCCCATGCATTGCAATTTTCCGATTTTCGTCCTATTTCTATTCTCCCGTTCCTGTCTAAAGTTCTAGAGAAACTAGTTTTCCAACAGTTAAATCTCTATCTGAACAAAAATTCTCTTCTTAATCCTCTTCAATCCGGTTTCCGATCAGGTCATAGTACGACTACAGCGTTGGTTAAAGTTACTGATGACATTCGACGGGGTATGGATAATAAACAGCTCACTGTACTTGTGTTGCTAGATTTTAGTAATGCATTTAATACCGTCGATTTTGACATTCTGTTGAGTGTGTTACGTTCTATTAACATATCTCCACTAGTGATTGGCTGGTTTCAAAGTTATTTAAGTGGCCGAAGGCAGCGTATTCGCATAGAGGATGAATTCTCGTCTTGGTGTGAATTGCGCGCCGGAGTGCCTCAAGGTGGTGTGTTGTCTCCTCTTCTATTTGCCGTATTCATTAATTCAATTTCTCAAAAAATCACTTCTCTCTATCACATGTATGCAGACGATCTCCAAGTGTACACACAGTCAACTCTTGAAGACTTGCCTACTGCTGTTTCCACCATCAATGATGACCTGGCCGCTGTCAGTGAATGGAGTAAAATCTATGGTCTCAATGTTAACCCTACTAAGTCCCAGGCTATTATTGTTGGTGGTGTTGGTTTGATTTCAAGAGTTGACTGGAATAACCTTCCTTTGGTAAAATTAAATGACGTTATAATACCGTACTGCACCACTGTGAAAAATCTAGGTGTCCAATTTGACAATTCCCTCTCGTGGTCGGAACAATTGAATCAAGTGAGCCGAAAAACATTTGCTGCGATGGGTTCTCTCCGTCGTTTACGTTCTTTTTCTTCCCATTCCAACTAAAATTATGCTAGCACAATCCTTACTCCTGTCCATTCTCGATTATGCGGATGCAAGCTATCTTGATTTAACCGAAGAACAACTAAATAAACTTGAGCGTATTCAAAATTTAGCCATTAGGTTCATATTTGGTTTACGCAAATATGATCACGTTTCCGAATTTCGTTCAATGCTCAAGTGGTTACCCATTCGTTTTCGCCGGAATCTACACACTGTCTCTCTTCTGTACTGTGTATTATTTAACCCTAGGACTCCAAGCTATTTAAAGGAACACTTTAAGTTTCTTGGCCATAACCATCCAGAACGAGTTCTGCGATCAGCTGAAGATCTAATTCTAGCACCACATGCGTACAAAACTAAATATTATAAGAACTCCTTTACAGTTAAGGCCATCTGCTTGTGGAATGAACTTCCTCAGCAAATTCGTCGTTCGAAGACGCTAGACAAGTTTAAAATTGACGTAAAACAACATTATCTATCGCTTTGTAATCCATAGTTTTTAATGGCAATATTCAGATTTAATTCTTCTCTCGTGTATTTATTTATATATATTATATATTTATTTATGTTTATGTATGTTTATTATAATTTTGTTTATCTTATTATATTTAAGTCAATTTTGGTATTAAGTAAGTTTATTGAGCACACCACCTCCCACTATTCATTAGTTTATTTTTCCTCGTCCTAAGGTTGTCTGGAAGAGATCGCTTTTTAGCGATAAGACCGCCTTATTGTACCTAGCTTTTAAGACTTATTTCATACTATTTGTATCAAATTCTTTGTGGTGTACAATAAAGTATATAATAATAATAATAATAATAAACAATATGTAGGTCCCCAGTGTTCCTTTGGGTAAACTAAACATTCAATGAAATATTAACATAAATTATAATTTTATCGACATAACGCGCATGTGCTGTACGTGACGTTGACTCAGCTACTTCTGGGATCTTGGATGCCAACGTTAGATATATGTCAATAAAAACATCTCCAGGTTGTCCGTTTAATATAAGGGATACACATTATTAAAAAAATACCATAAATAATTGACATCGATTTGACGCAACCTTAGTAAAGGAAAACTAAAGTCTACAAGCGTTAAACCGAATACAAAGCGAATTGTCAGATTTTAATTTGCACACACCTATATGGCAAGCGTGCCGTGGCATATTTTACCACGGCAATAAATTGTTTGAATGGTTACCACTACGCCGGCACCCATTACCTGCTCTGTCAATGGCTGAAAACGATTTGTTATTTGCTATTTATCACCATTGAGACGAGTTATGTGGGGTATTTGTGTCAAAGAGCCGAGAGCTTCAGCAAATCCCTGGTCTGGGCTCGGTCTAAAGTCTGATTTAAATTGTTTGTACTGCGATATCTAATATATAAAATTCTCGTGTCACGGTTTTTGTAAGTGAACTCCTACGAAACGGCTCTAACGATTTTCGTGAAATTTTGTGTGCATATCGACCAAGGTGGAGAATCGGACAACATCTACTTTTCGTCTCCCTAAATGTTACGGGTGGCACCCCTAAATTTTTTTTTGTATAAAATTTTTTGTTTGTATTATTTTATGATACAGCATACAAAAATACATACAACCTTAAATTTTCACCCCTCTACGCAGACGTAGTCGCGGGCAGCAGCTAGTATAACTATATTTAAATGAAATAGGTTTCTCTCGATGATCAACTTTATTTTTATTTTATTTTTTTCAAAATTTTCTGCCCTACAATATTACATATAACGTCGAAAATATTTTTTTCTTACATTTTGGAAAAACCCAGTCTCTATCTAGAGCAAGGATGAGCAACGCGCGGCCCGCGGGCCGCTTGCGGCCCCTTAAACATGTTTATGCGGCCCGCCAAGCATTTATAAAATTGAATTTATTTTATCGAATTTCTCCCATCAATATATTGTTATAAAATTAATTATAATAAAATGGTAGTACATACTGAACCGAAATATTTTTTGTTCGTTTTCTTGTTTTTTTTTACCTTGCATTAAAATTTGTATATGAAATCTTTACTTTTTTTTAATTTTATATTTTAATTCTAATATTTATTATAAATAAAGTTTCGTAAATTATTATGTGCGGCCCGCCAAAAAATTTGAAATTTAAATTGGCCCATTGATTAAAAAAGTTGCTCACCCCTGATCTAGAGCACTATGTAGACTGTCCCTCACTTCGAAAATTAGTTTACTAGACTAAATCCTCTTCTACGAAATTAATGAATTTAAGTGAAGGAATCTCTACGAGCTACTGATATTGATAAAATAGCTTAAAAATTAAACTCTCTATAGAGCAAAAGCTTCTAGAGGAAATGCTGTAAGCAGGACTGCATATCTAAATTATCATTTAAAAACGCGAAAAAACAGTGTAGATAAAAGACGTTGAGATTTTCGTCGGTGTGGTAATCAGCCGTTTAGCTTATTGGTTAAAGCGTCTGGGCGCAAATACGGAAGACGTGGGTTCGCGTCCCACAGCGGCGAAAATATTTTCTTACTTTTTCTACAAATTTTAATATAACATCTTAAGTGCAGAGATTAGCAATATAAAAATTTTAATTTCCATATCTGTTTCAGATATGATAATTACTTAACAAAAATATATAACAAAAATATCAGATTTTTCTTTGAAAAAAATTGTAAAAATAATGAATATTTCACGGCAGAATTTCTTGCCGGTTCTTCGTCGGAAACGTTTGAATTTGAACCGCCGCGCTGGTAGATTGTAAAGTTCTTGAATCAAATCAAATGTTTTAGCTTTACTTATTTATTATAGTAAAGTATTAAACGCGTTTATTTAAACATAAAGTATAAATTTTTAAGCTGTGTAAATTCTTCCGGAAGACTCCTTTGTTATAAGAAAATCACCATAACTTCAAGTTTTACGAGCTTTTTATTGATGTTTACGGTTCTTCAGATGTACTCATATAAATGCAGTTAAGTTTAATACATCTAGATGAGTAATATAGCGTATTATTATAAACATAATTCAATGTATTAAAATAGTCTATTTAATTATTGTTTTTTACAGTCGTCTGGGCGCGAATACAGAAGGCGTGGGTTCGTTTCCCGCCGCCGCGAAAAATTTGCGTCCTTTTTTCTACAAATTCTAATGTTTCATCTTAAGTGCCGAAGATTATCACTATAAAAAAATAAATTAAATTTTATATATCCATGGTGACACCTTTCACTCGAATTATCTTTGTAAAACGATATTTGAAAATATTTGTATGCTGTAAAGGACATAACAATATATGAGCCAAGCATTGTTTCAAATGCGAAAATACAACGTAGATAAAAGTCGTTGAGATTTTCGACATGTGGCAATCAGCCATTAAGCTTAGTGGTTAAAGCGCCTGGGCGCGAATCCGGAAGACGTGGGTTGAGACCTTTTTTTTCTACAAATTTTAATAGTCTATGTACTGAAAAGTAAAGAGTAAAGTAACAGCCTATAAATACCCCTCTACTGGGCAAATGTTTCGTCTGTACCGATGCTCTGTGCGGTATAGTCAAACACGCGAACCCATTGCGGATTCATAGAGTTCATATATATTCGAAATATTTTTTTGTTATTATTACGAAAACATGTTTCCTCACGATGTTGTCCTTCACAGCTGAGCATGTGACAAGTCAGCACTTAAAATTAACAATTTCATTGGTGCCGGCTCTGGGGTTTGAACTCAGATTGCTCGGGTACATTTAATTAAAAGCGAGTGGCTGGACAATGAGCTATCACGGCCTATGTATTTACTTGCTTTTTTTTTTTACAAAGAAATTTTCAATTTTTTCAAAGAAGATGGTAAGTGGTTTACACCATGCTTATCACCACGTTTCCACAACATTTGTGGGCTTGCTGATGCGTTGCCAACTTTTGTAAAAGTTGCCTTTTCCACCAACCGCAACGCGAAAGTATAATAATTCTTCTTCGCTCCTGCGAGGCCGTGGTACTACTTCGGACAATGGGCTAACCATTAATGCAAGAGCAGAAGCTGTTGCGTATCACTTGCAGTGACAAATTGTAACGTTGCATCTTTTGGTAAGTAATTAATTTCGAAGGCTTTGAACTTTCAAAGGATCTACCTTCTTGCCAAACTGGATTTGGGTTCGTAGAATCAGTTTTCACATAATTAAACTCCACTCCTCTACTCTAAGGCCACATCAACTCATTCAATTAAACTGGATACATAGGACCGAATACTAAAATCAGCCGTTTGGTAGGAAATACCTCGAATATATCACGGGAAAGTGGAGCCAGTGTCTCTTGGTCATATGCGAGAATGTTATGATTATTGTGAATTTATTATACTGATTGACCCTCTGGTAAGTTATGTGAAGTGTTGTCGTTTTACTTTACTGTAAACAATAACAAACAGTCTGCAGTCACGTGAACCGGATACATTCCAATATTAGATATTTACGCTCACACTGTATGTTCACTTACATTAATTATAGTACCTGGAGGACCGAGCTTTGCTCGGTTTGTTTTTCTTTTTGGTAAATCGTGACCTAGTCAGATCGATTTTTCGCCCCCAAATCTACGCACATTTCCGAGATTCCAATTAAATATATATATATATATATATACAAGAATTGCTCGTTTCGATAATTAAGTCCAACTCCTTATGATATCTATATCTAATAGAAATCAGAATCATTCGCACTTCAGATTATTTATTATTTTATTTGCATTAGACTAAAACTGCAAACCGTTAGTTTCGCATTCGAGTTATACCTACTGTACAAATGTTTGTCTTCTGCTACCATTTTCAGGTAGGATTCTAAAAGCAAGTAAAATGAGGTTAGTTGACCACTTCGAAATCATGCGACATTTCTGTAAACCACTCAATATTGCTTCGAAAAAAACGGTTAGATTAGACTTTACCTCTGACTATACAATACAATTTTTTTGTCACTTAAATCCTATCCTATCGCGTGCACGATCAATGTTCCCTTAAAACTCTGGTATCGGCACACGTAATTTAAATATTACGGTGCATTCGATAAAAATGCGTGGAACGCATTACGACGCATCCATGTTAACAACACTCGCACACGGCAATTATTCAAAGTAATTTATGTACATTCTGCTGGTCCTTTATAAGAAGATGAGAAATGTTTACGTGTTAAGATATTTATATTTGACAATGTTAGTTTTGCCCCTGCCATAAACAGCCATTTCTTTGTCATGATACTTTGAATGCATAAAATAAAAAACATATCGTTACAAAAGAAATATTAATCTAGTTTCGCACAGTACCGTAATCGGTCACCGAAGCGTAAACGGTATGTAAATAACTACTTTTCATATAAAAAATTCTTAGTAGATTCTTTTTTATGAAAGAATTAAGTTTTATTAATGAGTTTTATTTTTCTAACTCACATTTTTCGTTAAAAGCGATAAACATAAGCATTAGAAAGGGGTTTGAAAAATTTTATTCGATGAATAAATATGTAAATTACGGCGTACCGACAAAAAAAACGCCTTTCAGAAATAATGTAAGTATGTATATTATGAGATTATTGATTTTAAACAATTATCAATTATCTAGTGTTGGCAACATTAAAATAGTCGTTCCTTGAAGTTGTTGGCAACACTAAAAGAAGTGTCATTCTATGAGGGTATAAATGAAGCTGCACGAAGCATTTCATGGTCTTCGTCGTCTTCGTCTTCTTCTTTGGCTGTCAAACCAGAAGTATACACGATAGTGCTGTCCAATCGATATCATAAATTAAATCGTTAGAGTGGTGTTTCATTAGTGATATTAAAGTGATAAAATAAGTAATTATACCAGTGTTATTGTTGTGCAAAGTAAACTACGGTGATTTGGTAAAAGTATTTATATTTCTACCTTCTTAGCTCGACAAAATAAAGCTAACATCAGAAGTGGGATTTAACTCTTGTGCGTAGTATGTATTCGCGCCCTTCGAGTGTAAAGTATAATAATGAAAAAAAAAAAAGAATAGATTAACGTAATAGAATCTTATGCATTAAAGTTTTCGTGGAATCATAGTACGATACTTACAAGACTTTGAATAAGCTTAAAGGGTCTGCTAAGGTTTGGTATGAGTGGCGATCAAATGGAAATACTTCATGTATTTCCATTTGATCGTCTGTGGTTAAAGATTGATAACTGGGATGTTATCTAGATTATAATTTATAATTAAAGCGTGTTGGCAAGGTTATACGCCCATGTTAACTGTTGTCTTAATATACCTAATAACATTATAAGAGCAGGTAGTGGATAAACTAGAGGTAGGAGTATTTCTCGCCAGAATCAGAGTAGTGAGCTGAAGCAGTCTCTACCTAAGACTAAAGGTGTGAACTGGAACAGGCGCTACCACGAATTAATGGAGCGATGAGCATGTAGTGGATAACCTGATGACAGTATTACTCACCAGAATTGTAGTAGTGAGCTGAAGCAGTCTTTACCTAAGACTAAAGGTGTGAACTGGAACAGGCGCTACTCCGGATTAAGGGAGTGATGAAACTGGTTAAACATCGTCTTACTCACCAGAATCGGAGTAGTGAGCTGAAGCAGTCTACCTAAGACTAAAGATATGAATTGGAACAGGCGCTACTCAGGATTAAGGGAGTGATGATCCTCGTTAGACATCGTCTAAGCCTAAAGGCAATGTTTACGGTTATCCGGTATACTTTTTAGTTAGGCTTTCTTAGTTCTGCGGCGCAGTTTATGCCCAGAGTAGTTTATGTGTTATTTACGATTTATGAACAGTTCCGTTAGGGAATGGACAATTAGAATATCTTAAAGATTTAAAAGACTAAAGGAATCTTATGGAATTTAATGTAGTGGGATTGCTGGAAAGGATTTAAGGAAAGGAATGGCCGAGCGTTACTGTATAACACAAATGTTTAAAAACGAGATATTGTTGCACAGTGCAGGAGGCCGTGTTGGCAACATTAAAAAAGTCGTTCCTTGAGTTGTTGCTGGCAACACTAAAAGAAGTGTCATTCTATGGGGTATAAATGAAGCTGCACGCAAGCATTTTATGGTCTTCGTCGTCTTCGTCTTCTTCTTTGGCTGTCAAACCAGCAGTATACACGATAGTGCTGTCCAATCGACATCCTAAATTAAATCGTTAGAGTGGTGTTTCATTAGTGATATTAAAGTGATAAAATAAGTAATTATACCAGTGTTATTGTTGTGCAAAGTAAACTACGGTGATTTGGTAAAAGTATTTATATTTCTACCTTCTTAGCTCGACAAAATAAAGCTAACATCAGAAGTGGGATTTAACTCTTGTGCGTAGTATGTATTCGCGCCCTACGAGTGTAAAGTATAATAATGAAAAAAAAAGAATAGATTAACGTAATAGAATCTTATGCATTAAAGTTTTCGTGGAATCATAGTACGATACTTACAAGACTTTGAATAAGCTTAAAGGGTCTGCTAAGGTTTGGTATGAGTGGCGATCAAATGGAAATACTTCATGTATTTCCATTTGATCGTCTGTGGTTAAAGATTGATAACTGGGATGTTATCTAGATTATAATTTATAATTAAAGCGTGTTGGCAAGGTTATACGCCCATGTTAACTGTTGTCTTAATATACCTAATAACATTATAAAAGCAGGTAGTGGATAAACTAGAGGTAGGAGTATTTCTCGCCAGAATCGGAGTAGTGAGCTGAAGCAGTCTCTACCTAAGACTAAAGGTGTGAACTGGAACAGGCGCTACCACGAATTAATGGAGCGATGAGCATGTAGTGGATAACCTAGAGATGACAGTATTACTCACCAGAATTGTAGTAGTGAGCTGAAGCAGTCTTTACCTAAGACTAAAGGTGTGAACTGGAACAGGCGCTACTCCGGATTAAGGGAGTGATGAAACTGGTTAAACATCGTCTTACTCACCAGAATCGGAGTAGTGAGCTGAAGCAGTCTACCTAAGACTAAAGATATGAATTGGAACAGGCGCTACTCAGGATTAAGGGAGTGATGATCCTCGTTAGACATCGTCTAAGCCTAAAGGCAATGTTTACGGTTATCCGGTATAATCTTTTTAGTTAGGCTTTTTAGTTCTGCGGCGCAGTTTATGCCCAGAGTAGTTTATGTGTTATTTACGATTTATGAACAGTTCCGTTAGGGAATGGACAATTAGAATATCTTAAAGATTTAAAAGACTAAAGGAATCTTATGGAATTTAATGTAGTGGGATTGCTGGAAAGGATTTAAGGAAAGGAATGGCCGAGCGTTACTGTATAACACAAATGTTTAAAAACGAGATATTGTTGCACAGTGCAGGAGGGCCGTGTTGGCAACATTAAAAAAGTTGTTCCTTGAGGTTGTTGGCAACACTAAAAGAAGTGTCATTCTATGGGGGTATAGATCAGCTGCAAGCATTTTATGGTCTTCGTCGTCTTCGTCTTCTTCTTTGGCTGTCAAACCAGAAGTAAACACTATAGTGCTGCCCAATCGACATCCTAAATTAAATCGTTAGAGTGGTGTTTCATTAGTGATATTAAAGTGATAAAATAAGTAATTATACCAGTGTTATTGTTGTGCAAAGTAAACTACGGTGATTTGGTAAAAGTATTTCTACCTTCTTAGCTCGACAAAATAAAGTAAAGCTAACACTAGGTATGTTGGCGGTGGTAGAGCCACATAGCTGCTTCTGCTGTCGCGTGAATTGTAAGGCTCGTCCGGGGTCCCATCCGACCGGGTTGGACCGGAAGCTAAGGGGAACCCACACTGGGCCGGCCTGTGGTGTAAGGTCGGTCCGAGAGGGCCACTCCGAGTGGGATCATTAAGCCCACTCTGGATGCGTGCAGAAGCGTGCTGGAGACAGGTCGAGGGTGGTAGAGGAAAAGCCACTCTCTCTGTCTTCTGCTGCCGAAGAGGAGTCACGGGGAAGAGGAGTGTCGGTATTGCGTTTGGCCATGCTCCCTATCCTCTGCGACTCGGCGGGTCTGCACCAATGATGCAGTGGTGGTGGGGCCGCGGTGGGAGAAGAGTGTCGGTATTGCGGTGCGCTGTCTTCTCTGGCCTCTGTGGTGAGCGGCGAAACCACGGACCAGGTCCGCCGCTAGGGGCTGGGAGGCTTGTTGCTTATTGGCGCCGGGGGTGCCGCGAGGAGGGGCTGATGCGGCGGACAGCGCTGACTGGGTCGCATAAGTGTACGAAAGCATTCCCGTAATCCTGCCGCTATGCGCCCTAGGTAGAACATCGTGGGGGACTTAGTCGTTGCGAGCCCGACATAGCCCGTCCTTGCCCCCGGGTCGGGTATGCATAATCATTTCTACAACAGCGTCACAAAAGACCAGCGTGAAATAGAGGTATTATACTTTTGTGTCTCATTTGAGGACCATGTTTAACGCGTCTATTACCCACCAAGCTTTGTAGATGTTCATCCCAGTTGAATGACATACTCTTTTGCCATCTATTTACTAAAAAAAATTGTTGAAAACATAAAAAAACAGTAATACATATCATATATATTAAATCTTTTCATTTCACGCAAAGGTTATCCGCCATTACGTTTGGTAAGAGATTCAATTTATGCAAATATTTAAGACACTCTTTTTTGTTGAAACACTGCTCTGAAATTAGCCAATCAGTTTAAAAAATACGATCGCTCTCAACTTCTTCCTTAAATAAGTTGATGGGGACATTTCGGATTGTGCAACTAATAAACGTAATCAATCTAAAAACTATTTTAGAATTTTACCTATTTTATTATAGGTACTTACAGTTAATCTTTTCTAAACTTTTTGCGAGTAGAAAAAATCCATATTCAGTTAACCGTTAACAATAATTTTCTACATAAATTTTAGATAGAATTGAATAGTATTGAAAGGATGTAAGTTAAAAGTTTCTTTATCGAAACAAAAAAGGCTTCCTTTTAAAGTTAAACATGTACACTTACCTTTTGTACTAGACCATATTTATGGGCCTTCCGTTAAAATGTTGATAAAGACTTATCTCTGTGCCCTTATTCGGGAGATGGAGCGTTTTATAAATCTGTTTTATAACACCATTATTATTATGACTGATTAGTTTTTCAACATTGCTTTACGATAACAATTCTTGCGTGCAACGCGACGATGCTAACCCTAACTCTTAAATATTGATTAAATATTTTATGATTTATTGAATAAAACCATTTTACCGATTATTTTGGCACTTATTTTTAACTTAAATTCCCGGCATTTCGAATAGGTTAAAGCGTTCACGACCAAGGGATAGAACGAGTAAGATAAGTTTTTAAAAATTATTATATAGCTGTATTTTTCGTGTTCGAACTACCCAGAAAGTGCTGACTGAATGTTAAAGATGACCTCATCTTAAACAGGGCTTTAATTAAAACATTTTACAAGCCGCTCAAGAGGATTAGTCAGTCAGTTATGACTGACTGAGGATATCGTACACGATATCCTTCTACATGATCGAGGAGAGTACCAGCTTGATTGTGAATGTAGGCTCTCCAATGTAGGAAAAAAAGAGAAATGAAAACCCGCGTGTAGTTGAGATAAACGATAAAAAAACAGCACAAAATTAAAACATGTAGAAAAAGCAATGGCGACATCTCTCGTTCGAATTATCGTTGTAAAACGATATTCGAAATTGTTTGTATACTGGAAAGGATATAACAATAGATGCGCCAAGCATTGCTTCAAATGCTAAATAACAATGTAGAAAGAAGGCGTTAAGATTTTCGTCGCTGTGGCTATCAGCCGTTTAGCTCAGTGGCTAGAGCGTCAGGCCGCGAATGCCGAAGACGTGGGTTCGATTCCCACAGCGGCGACAATATTTTCGTACTTTTTCTACATGTTTTAATGTTCAATCTTAAGTGCAGAGATTAGAACTATAAAAAACTTTAAAATTTAACAGCACAAAAACTGAAACAAACCTCCAATTGGCGATCACGCTTTTTATGTGTAAACGTTGTCAAGCGAGCAGGTGGTTCACCTGATTTGCCGGCCATGGACATAAATACAACACCCGGGGGCTTGTAGATCCGTTGACAAACTTTTCAGATGTGGGCCCCCGTTACCGAACTCACCAGATGGAACGCAAACACACTTCACGCCGATCTTCTGGTGGTTCTGATGATCCTGCCCATTCGTGCAACACTAAAAGCTGCTGGGTGGCCCCTGCCACAGTTCCAAACTAAAGCCTACCTATACTTTCAATCGCCCTAACATTACATCAGATTTGATGGACCACCGATCCCAGCAAAAAGAACACCGATTCATACTTAAGATTATCCGTGAGATATTGTAATTTAAAATTAAAAATAAGATAAAATTTAAACATCCAAATATCAATAAAGATGGTTGGTTAAACTTGGTATCTTAAATAAATAATATTTCCCCAGCACGCCACCACTGCAAGCCGCCATAGATTCGATCAGGTCTTTTTAATCTGACAGAAAATTCATAATTTTAAAACTGACCGTAGCCCAGGATAACAGTTACCTTAGAACATCTTACGCTTCATTTCAATCTTTTCCGCAATCATGAAGTGTGTAAAGTATTCGAAGGAATTTATATTAAAAATAAACGTGAGAAATTGGTATAGGACGTGCTATAGCTTGAAATAAATCGTAATTTATAACATTACAATTTCATAGTAATCTTTCTTGAAATAAAGTAGATTAACATATAAAACACGATTCCTGCGTCTTGACATTAAATAATCTAGATGCAAGTATGATTGCGTTCCCGCTTAAATTATTAACCAACTTCTGTCACGCGACTGTCCTATTCCCATAGAAACAGCTTGGCACCCAGCGATCGTTTCCTGTTATTACGGCTGTATTCAAGTCGGCTAGGCCACTGTCGATTCGCGGACGCGTGACTGCTTTCAAATTAATCAAATCGCGCTAACTGACTACACACGATTGGACTCTGCGGGAAGGTTCGTATGCAAAACTTGCCCCCGACGCTTTCGATGTTGCAAGAAAAAGAACTAAGATCAAATCCATTGCCAAGCCAGATAGGTAGCGCTCGGATCCGCGCGCTGCGCAGCATCAAATGATTGAATAATGGTAATGAGATACGTTACCGTACGCGGCATGAATAGGCAAGTGCCGCCATGACGGGAGTTGTGATGTAGGTCGAACCCATCACGCCTGCCCGCTTACACTGCACTACGCACGCCGTTGCCACACATCACTATTGTTCTCACCGGTCCTCACAGTAATGCCTTTATTCGCGCGACGACAGATTGAATAATAAGATGACATAAAGACGCACTGTTCCAAGACCTATGCGCCTTTCACCACACATTGGTCAGCGAATGTACACGCGCCTAAGAACAGCTACGACATTCAGTCTTTATTGCGGTTCCAAGTTTTGCATGTACGCTTCTATGGATTTGTCATTCTGCGAAAACAACACGAACGCACGGAAGAATTGTTTTAGTTTGTAAGAATGCATAAGCCTAAAGGCCCATTTACACGATGCCATTTTCTTGAACATACAAGAGCAATAATTGAATGCAATAAATTGCGCGCAATAATTGTTTAGACCATTTCTTGTTTAGACCATGCAACTCATTTATTGCTTCAATTTAATTGTATACAACAGGCAAGAAACTGGCACCATGTAAATGGGCCTTAAGCCTTGAACGAGTTATTTACTTCACATTTAAACGAAGCTGTTTTATTAATGATAAAATCATTAATAAAATGATCAATCGATGTAATTTTTAACGTTTGAGCAAAAGTCACTTTCTCAAGCTCTCATAAAATATTTATACACTTACCTACATACGCCGTGAAATGAATGAATATAAGGCTTTGGCTCTAAATGGAAATAATGAAATATCGATATGGAAAATTTTATAATGGTAACATATGAGTAATTAATAACTTACAGAGCATAAACCCCCAATTATTTATTTAAAAATGTATAATTAGAACATTAAGCAGTAGGTACCTACTGATGTTTATACTTTCTTATATTGTAATTGGATTTCAATGTACTCATTAAAAGTTCATTTGTTTTACAACTTTAGCGTGTTATTATATAACATACACCGAGATGGGTCGTTTCTACGAATATTATTATAAATGAAACAAAGAGCGGCAAATGTCAAATTGCTACCCATTGTTTAGGAACTATGACGCAAGTGATGACAAAAGGAGTTTGACCAATCCATACAGGAGAGACATTACAGTGTTATAGCAATGTTAAATCAATCATGCGTTTGCTGCTGACCACACAGGAAGAATCAACAATGTAAGCGAAACGTTTTCTAGACGCTATGACGTGTTACGCAAAAATTGCCAGTGATAACAGGAAGTAGTACATATTATTCAAAGCGTTCGCTGCTTCATAATCACAGGCAGCTTCGTTTTGGTGTCAGAATGTTCATATTGTTCTAGTTACAACATGACAGTACGCTCGCTCACTTAGGTTTCACGCGCGTTTTAACTAACTGCACACACTCCGCTTGTTGAAACAATCTCTGAATATGATAATGTCGTAGGTCGTTTCAAAACGCACAATATAACACAGTTAAAGGTATTTTAGTGGTATGTAATTTAAATAAATCTCTTTAAGTTAAGATTAAATTGTTTTCGAACGTTATTCAATAAAACAGTTTCATTTTAAGAATGTTGTGCATTTGAAACATACAAGATTATTACATAAATGATTAAATATTTCGAAAAAACTTAAGCTTAAGCGTAATATACTGTGTGAGTTTCGATGAGATTTTGAGTGTGAGGTTATTTGTCGAAAATATCGTCATCTTTATCGCTCCGTATCCCTCAAATGCAGGGTCACTAGCAGTTTACCGCTTTTTGAGGCCCACGTTGAAACCTACATTCGCAAAAGTTGTACGTAAGATCGTGATCCTTACACGTCCCTTCCGCCTTTTCCACGTTCATATCAGTATATCTTTTAAACAAACGTCAATTATTTTACATGCACGTCAATCAAGAAAACTATTTACGCTCATCCCTCCCCACCCTCTCCTGTAAAGAACATGTTACATTATATATATAAAAAAGTTTCTTTTAAATCTTTTTCATCTTGATAAAAAAAAAATGGTGAATTAAATAGATGTTTGTTTATCCAAAAAGAATTCACATAACATTATAAATTTCCCTTGCGCATACTTGACTACGCAACCCGGCTTCCAGTTCTGAATGTTCTATTTTATCTTAACCTATTAGCGTAGAAAATATAGTATTTAATTTTTCACACTCCATTGCAGTTATTCAATATTGAGGTTTTAAATGCTCCAACGGCACACTGTTTAAATGTTACTTTAAATGATTCCTAGTTAAATGTTAAAATTTAAGATAAAGATTCTCAGTCAAGACCACACATCAAAACGAGATGAAGACAGGATGCGTGGTTAGCGGAACAAATTGAGAAACAAAAACTGTAGGAAGCACATCCCTAAGGAAGTTAAAGTTTATGTATGGTTCTTAAGCATTAATTTGATTCTGTCAATGTATATATTTCGATATCCTTTGAGAATGCTGAGTAACAACAAGATCATAATTTTACAAGTAATATGCGATAGTGTTATTTATAAACTGAATGCATCTCACAGCGACCTTCTAATTTTATTATATAAGACTTAGAAACACATAAAATAAGCAAATATCTGTAGAATGAGGAAAAGATGTATTCAAATATCGCAAACGACTTGAAGCGCTAAGCATTATAATCTTTGTCCTTAATATTTGATAATGTTTATGAATTAGATCATATCTTAAGTGAAAACATCGTTAGGATCTTTTAAACTAATAAAGCGTGCAACTAATTAGTGTGATGTAAACTGTAATTTATACTTTTGTTAAAGACCTTTTTCTTAACACGGTACACTTACAAAGTGTATAGACACAAGCATTGTCCAAACCAGGAAACTCGTTTATCTTGTAAGTATATACGCGATTATGGGAAATGTGTATAGGCAGTCATCCGTAAATAAAGCTATTTTGGAATGTTTATCAAAAATTCTTTAAAAAAATTTTAACAATTTTATTAGATATCAAATATTAATGAAACTGTTGACTTTATCGATAGATCGATACACAGGGAAAATTATTTCCGTATTATAATGTCAAATGCAATAGAATTATATAGCCAGGACGTACTAGCCTTTTTTAACAAATGTACGACGAAGCGAATATCTACCTATAACTATATATCGAATATTAATTAGTCCGTTTCATAACGTTATTGAAAACGAAACATCTTCCGCTTTTATGACCTTCGATTTTGGAGAGAGCGTATTTCATTTCACTGGCGACAATCGCCTTGCAATTTGTGCGCCGGAAAACGCGTGCCATTATAAAATTCATTCCAGATAACTCGTGACATAAATTTAGTATCGCCCTGTCTACAGTTCATAGAACTTGAATTACTTACATATATGTACTTATATATAGTTGTTTACGTGTGTCCGAGACGAGAGTGAGTCAATCTAGAAAGTCATTACGTTATCATGCGCTGGGAGTAGCGTTGCGGAGAAATGTATGCGCTCTAAACACATAGGGGACACATTGGCCTGATACCTCTTATCAGCGGGCACAGGCATTGTCCCTACGTGACCGAGAGATGTTTATTGATTAACATTATTGAACTTTGTGCACGTAAAGATAATATGTCAAGAGACTTATTGGCTAAAAATAATAAGCTTGAACATCGATAGATATCAATTGAAATCAATTTAGGTACGCCTGGAAATTATTTCCTGTGAACTTAAATCCAACTTTCCGTTGATCAATATAACTTTTGCTGTTGGAATAAAGCGATACGCAGTAGTAGTAGTAGTAAGGGAGCGAATACCGAGATTGTTGCAATAATAGATGAAAGTTGATTGGACCGGTCCAAGATTCCAAAGCGAATATGCGGGAGATATCTCTGATGTCCATCTCGGCGTACTTCAGCGCTGTCCCCGGCGAAATTCGATTTATCGCCGGGCTGGCACAACGCGGTCCGTTGTATGGTTCCGCCTCTTTACTTACAAGATGGTGCGCGTCAGGGCTATCAACACGCGATGTCGCGTTCGAACCCTCGCTAACGAACTTGTTAGACTACAACCACTGCGATGACACTTCATCATTCCGATGTATCTTATTTAACGATCTTAACCCGATATTTAACAGTGTAAATAAACTGCACATGTTGTTTTCACAATTGGATTACCATCTTTGGGTGCCGCCTTCATAACTAAGTTTGGAAGAGAGCGGGCACAGCTTAAAAATATGATCGATAATATAAAAATAAAATTTATATAACTATTCCTTCTTTACTTGTTCGTCTTAAGTTAATGAAAATATTAATGCCTTTAGCAATATTTTAATGTCAATCGAAAAAGAAGAGTTCACTGTATCTCAATCTGTGAAAAAATACTACATATTTATCAAGTCAAGTGGATATAAACCAGGGAATAAACAAATACATAATTATTAAAGCCTTCACCCAAAAATTTTATTGACAGCCCTACGAGATGGAGGCCCGCAAATTAGTAGAGAAGATCGAGTACAAGAGGTGTCGGATTACGGGCGGCCGACGGGAGGGCCTTGGCCCGGATGGCCTCGAGTACACCGACTACTAATTTACGAACACACTATATTTTCTGCATTCAATTGCAGTGCTTGAAATATGCCTTGCACAGATTACATGGAGTTTTGTCTCTTCCCTTGCAATTTTTCTGATACAACCAAAAAAACCTTTACATAATTAATACACACATAAATGAACCATCCTAAATGTTAATTATTTTGAGCGTTATATCCACGTATCGAATATTTAACGATTTGTTACTTAGTTTAAGAAATATAAATAGAAAACATAAGATTGTAAGTAAGTTATTTTAAGTTCTTTATTATTCTGAAAATAATTCTGTTAATTCAAACCACAACAGATTTGATTGTTACATTCGCACTTGAAATTCTTCGCATTGAACAAAAAAAATCCATTGTTATCGGAATACGCACGTACATACTACCTACGATTGTGTTGAGTGCCCAAAATCGAACATCTACGTAAATTACTTGGTAAGCTTTTAAAACTTGAGGACGGGCTACGAAGTACAAGTTTTAGATTAGGGGCTTTTAGAAAATTTCATTTCATGTTTACATGGAGTTTCCCTGTTTTAGCTTGTCTTGAGGTTACGAAACTTACTTGTTCAGATAAACGACTAAAGTAGATAAATTAATGAAGGTGGACGATCGGCAAAATCCTAATGACATCCCAAATCTCAACATTTACTAATTCAATGGATGGTGAATGGTAGCCCGAGTAACAAATGTCTACCACGTTAGATGTATCAATCATTAAATATATGTCCTTATCGTAAAAATAAACTCATCATAAACGTCGTTTGAGTACCTAAAACGAAACATTTCGTGAGGAAAATGCTACTTAGGTAGCTTTTTCCTCACGAAATGTTTTGTTTTCTTTGAAACTTCGCGTACTCAATATGAACAGACATATAGCAACTACGTATCTGTGTAAAAGATGGACAGAGCCGTTGGTGAAAGATGCATTTTATAATGCGGTTTCTTGTTCGCCCGATGGTAATTACCGCCGAGCGGCGCTCATCTCCGGACGCCCATCGACACGGGGCATGGTAAATTAGCAAAAAATAATCATCAAAGCGCTGCCCGCCGATGTTTCGATCTCAGATCGAATGATTGCGACCACGGGCGCGTAATCATGTTAAACGAATGTTGGCTGTGCATATGAGTCGGATGTAAAATACAGCGTGTCGTTACCATCGCGACAATAAATGAACACACGTCTAACGCTACTTGCCAATAATCATAAAAAAATATTAACGTTAAACAAAATCCATAATTAAAAAAAAATATTTTTGAAACAAACTAATTCAGTAAAAAAGAAACAAAATTTGTAACACCTATACAACTCGCGCCACAGCGTCGTATTACAAGCCTCTCCTTCTAACAGTATGTTTTGTCTCTTTTAAATTCATTCAACCCATTCATATGCTTTGTGACCTTTACAAATGAACTTTACGTTGCGCTTTTATAGGTAAGGATGTTCTAAAATTCTTTGTTTTGGAAAATTTAATAACTCTGTAAATATTGATGTTTAAAGAATTTAAATGTTTAATACAACTTTAAAAAGTCATCCCCTATATGTGTGTTCATTTATTGTCGCGATGGTAACGACACGCTGTATATGTAAGGAGTTTATGTAGTTATAGTTAGAACGTTTATTTTGAAAGTGCTGGAAGTCCATTTCCATTCAGGATGTTCGAAAATCAAATGTTTCACTTACGATTTTGTATACAGAAGATATTTATAGTGTGTTCAACGTCTTAGGAATTTAAATGAAAACAGTTTAAACAATGTAAAATTAAACAAATCTTAACGGAAATTTCCTATGCATAGGTAAATAAACACTTAGTTATATGGGCATTAAGGTGGTGAATGATGTATTTTAATTAATGAATTTATAAATTACTCACACAAAAGCTTTATCGATTAAGTAAATTCTGGTGTCTAATCTGACAGCGACCGTTACACACTATCTCCTAGAACAATGTGTGAATTACACAACTGGTGATGAGACATTACGTAGAAATATTACAATATTTTCAAAAGTAAGAAGAAAAAAAGCGATCAGTATTGAGATGATTACTTTTATCAGCTTTGACTGTAAAAAATCGTGAGGTAACCTGTATATTTTCGAAATAATAACAAAAGATATTTGGAAGATATGTGAAGACCACCAATCCACAGTGGGGTCGCGTGGTGCTCTAATGCCTTCTGTAGAGAGTGGGGCTTCACTTCTTTTTTTTACTTTAACTGATGCATTGGCTTTCAGTTTGTAGACTATCTCTTAAAGCATCATCGAACCGGAACTATGTCTTGTAAGTGTTCGTCAGAGTAATTGTTGGAACTTGGAAATGCAAAACATATACCGTACAATGAATTTTGTATGTAATATTCTTAGGAGTGTAATTTTGTCTTATTTCAGCCGAATTATAATATGGCATCATATAAGTACTAAAATAGCTTTAGTGTGGTTTCATTGCGAAAAACTAACTTATACGCGTTAATAACTTGTAGGTACCTAATTTCTTAATCGATAACACCAATAGAAAAAAAAAAAACGAATAGCAATTCGAATAAGCGGGCTTGTACTACACTTTAGGTAATGCTATTTTATATGGTCATGCAACAGACCTTATATGTTCTCAAACACGAGCTACGATGCCCATAAAATAACTACGATGCCCATAAAACTAAACACGAAATATTCTTTTTATATAAATGATTTTCAAATACCTAAAGCAGCTTTATTTTATATCAATATGTAATACAGGTCATATGTATTAAAAAACAAGATTATTTGATAGTATTAACTAGTTTTGTAACCTACTTGTATACATATGTCATAGACATCTTTATATCCATATCGTTACCGATGTAGTTTAATACTCACATTTTTTTTAATTGTCGCTATATCACGGACAAATGTATATTTACACTAATATACATCGTGTCGTTACCACCGCAATAATAAATGAACACACGTCTAACGCTACTTGCCAATAATCATAAAAAATATTAAGGTTAAAAAAAATCCATACTTAAAAAAAATTCAAACAAACTAATTAAGTAAAAAAGAAAGAAAATTTGTAACACATATATAACTACAACTGACTGACTCATACACTCACAGACTTTTTCATTCGTTGCCGCAACGTTACATTACAAGCCTTCTAACAGTATGTGTTGTCTCTTTTAAATTAATTCAACCCATTTATATGCTTTGTGACTTTTACAAATGAACTTTACGTTGCAGTTTTATATGTAAGGGTGTTCTAAAATTCTTTGTTTTGGAAAATTTAAAAACTCGGTAAATATGTTTAAAGAATTTAAATGTTTAATACAATTTTAAAAAGTTATCCTCTTTATGTGTGTTCTAATTTTGTCGCGATTGTAAAGACACGCTCTGTAACTAAAGTTATTACCGTAGGTACTCCAAACCAAAAAGCTAAAAAGCAAATATTATTAATTTCGCTATTTGTTGCATGGGAAAATAATGCATGAATATCATAAATAATGCACTTTGCACTTAGAGAATTGGGAACGCTTAAATCTCATCAGACCAAGTCACTGGGATGAGAACACGGTACCCTAAGATCAAAAGTCAGGCGTTCGAGCTAATACTAGGATCACACTGAAAGTTTTTAGAACTGGCCGGTTAGAAACATTGTTTATAAAAACTTCTTCAATTTTGAAAATAGAAGAACACCTTGGTAACCTTAATATATATCACATATTGCATTTATTTGTCATTTGTTTTTGTGAATTGGCGGCAATACCAAAGAGTCTTGTTACACGTCAAAACGAATTTAACGTGAGAATATTTTCGGTCCATGATTTATTAAGACTTTCGTTGTGTTCTTACTCAACAACAAAGCTATGATAGACTTTGATTGACATTTAATAATTAAATCCCCATCCCGTGCCACTGTTTACAATTGGTTTAATGAGTTTAAGCGTGGGCGTAGCAATCTCAGTGTTGATCTGCATGAGGGACGTCTTTCCTCGTTGATTGCCTCGTTCTTTAGTCGGAAAGGTCATTTCTAGACAGTTGTGCTGGGAGATGGAAGGACAGTTAATGCTGACTAGTATGCTAACTGCTTTTTGTTTATTGTTCTCGAAGCAGGACACTTCTTCACCACTACAACGCTTCAGTGGACTCCGCGAATTAAAAATTGAATATTTGACTACGGCACATGTCGAAATAATGAGTCATCGGTCATAATATTCCCGACCTGTTGCCCTCAAAATTTTATTTATTTCCAAAAATCAAAGGACAAACTTCGAGGCACTCGCTTTATGAGTCCTGAAGATAGCGTGAGTGCGTTCGAAAATGCCATAAAAGAGGAAGGAAGGAAGAATGGGCCCATCGCTTTTCTCAGACGTTACGTCGCATTCGATAAATTAGGGTACTAAGTTATTACAGTATAAATATAATTTAGGGTTCTAAGTTAATATAATAAAAAAATGCGGCCAAATATAGCGCATATTTGAGACTCGATGACTCACTCATTAATAAGTAGTGTTATTCAAAACCCATAAAGCGCGAACAAGATACTTTCATTAGTCCGTTTTATTATTATTAATTTTTTTAGAAGAATAAGACTGACAAGTGACCAGGCGGTTTACATAAGGCGAGCCATTATCGACACCCATGGGTCGCCATTGTTATATCTACAACATCCGCGGGTTTGCAGTTGCGTCGCCAATCTTTAAGGGACAACCATTACCACCCGCCCCGAATAAGTATCAAATATATTCCTTTTTTCCTCTTTGATGCGAGGCCGTGGTACTTCCTGGGATGAGTGTGGATGTGCTGTGCCATTCATAGTACACCAGAAAAGTATTCCCGATTTCTTGAACATAGACCTTTAGTTAGGTCGAGAGTGCTCGAGATGCACGCATTGATAAACCGTATCAGCACAAATTTTTGTAAAACGAAACTTCGGACTACTTCAGTGGAATTTTTTGTGATATAAGTAAATAGCCCATTTTTAGTTTAGTTTAACACGTCTAACGCAGTATTTCCAAAATAAATTTAGGTAATTTTGTGATATTTGTTCAGCCTTTGCGGAGCGATGGATCATTAACACTTACTTACACACTTTTTTAACATATATAATATTAAAGCGATCGCTATATTATATACAATGGCTATATACACTTTTCTAAATCCAACATTTACAACATTGAATCTATCTAAATTACATATTATCTAATAAACCTAATCCACGCGGCATGGTGCCAAGAACGCTAGCTGTATTTCCTCGCTGAATAGTCATGCTTAACCTTTGATCAAGAATAGAACCAGCTCTCCTGTCACACAGCCGCTCCGTTAAGCCTAGGACGTAAACCTTTTCAAAAATTTTGATGTACGAGTTCCCCACGGGCCCAAAGTTGCAACTGCAAATGGCGCAAATACATAATCTGAACAAAGAGTAATTATTAATTATGAGTATTAATTAGTAACTCATATTTGCGCCACTTACTCCAGCTGTCTCCGATGCCACCCCGGCCCTGACCGAAGTACCCCTTAGATGAGAGGCAGCCAAAGTTTCTACAGAAGTAGCATCCCAAACGAGGGTTTTGCCTCTCTCCCAAGGTATCAAAAGTCAAATAAAAAAGGTGTCTATATAATTATGTATATACATCTAAATTATAAGTAAATATCAAATAAAAAATAAAATAGAAAAGTTCGCAGGTTAACTTTTTTATAAACATAAGTTTGAAAAATTTTCACCCATTCGCCACTACCAGAGTGAACCGAAGACACAGAAATACAGTCTAATATTTAAGCAACTTTACGTGAATATTTAACAATGACATCACACTTTGTCTGTTATGTGCACATTGTTTTTGTTAGGTAGCGGCCGCCGGTTACGTTACTAATAATTGTAAAAATATCCTACATTTTGTAAATAATTATTCCATTTGTAAAATTTCATTGTCTGAGGTAAATTGTTAAAACCTATTCGCATGGTGATTATTTATGTTTTTTAGGAATGGTTATGTTCTTAATACGTTAGCACTTGAGATTTATTCACAAAAAATTGTGGCGTTAAACAGTTACAAAGAGTGTTAAGACTTCAAGTAGAAGTCATTTAACTATAGTTATACGAGATTATTAAAATACCTATCTAAAAGAATCTTGCTTTTGAATGTCTTCAAATAAATGAGGTTATGTCCTCAGAAGCTGATAAGATACAAACATATACCTATATGTTGGTGCACTGTGTACCGTAATAGTCATTCGGTAATACATTTATAGTCCATTTGAAGAACCGGGTGGATATTTTTACCTTTTATGTCTTAAGCGTCGGACATGGCTAAAAATTGTATATACATAAACGTTAACAACCAAACGGAAAACCTCACTCGCAACAGCTGAGGAACATTTCCTTTGAACTATGTTACTCAAAGCACTATGTTTATTGCCATTGTTGTTGCGCCATCCACCTCTTATAGAATGTCAGGCAACAGCGTACGTAGAAGAATAGGTTAAAATAATTCAAATGTACCTAATGTTTACAGTTGTAACGTTGTTCGGGTAATATATTCAATGTTTATATGTTGACTAACCTAAAATAGATAAAGTAATAACTTCATATTGTTAAAAGTACGAAGGTTTAAAATGAAAACCATCAAAGTAAATGTTTACTCTATAACACATATTTATTTGTTCATAATTAAATATATCGTCGAAATAGATCATAGACACAGCTGCAGTACGTAATAAACTATTACAAAACTCATACCACTACAAATGTTTACTCCTATATCCATAAATTGCCTAAAGCACAAATTTGTTTATTTATTTAATGAACGCCAACACTATTAAAGATAAAACTAAATTAAGAAACAATGCCATTGCAATTCCAGGCGCTCCAAAACTTGTTACGAAGTTTGTTACAATGTGTTTGTCTCTGCACTCACGATGAAGCTTTAAATTGTAAATTTTCGCAGATAGACGCGAAACCAAAACACGAAGGTTGCAGGAACTTTTGTTGATTTATCTACCAAAATTTTCAGTACTAAAGCTTGTTTAAAAAATTAATTAAAAACAAGCAAAGCGTTCAGAAAATTATAAATAATGCAAAATTTATATAATTAAATGAAAAATAATGTTAACACTTTTTACTGTGGTAGGGCCACGCAGCTGCTTCTGCCGTTGCACGAATGGGCAGCTCGGAAATACCACCTCACAAAAGACCGGTGTGAAGGGGAAGTATTACACTTTCGGTTTCTGGGTAGTGAGGTAACCGGACCCCACATTTTAACGCATCTGGTTGCAGATGCGTTAAAATGATAAGGTGACACGTCAAGTGTTGTAGATATCCATGGGCGGCGATAATCACTTAAAATCAGGCGAACCACCTGGTCGTTTGCATACTTTTCACATATAATTAAAAATAATTATTTATTCAATTAAAAAAAATTAAAATCATTATTTATTTCATTTGTGTATTCTGCTTATCGCATATTAAAGGAATGGCGGTAGTGAAATAGGCTTTTTTTTAATTTTTACCGCAATTATTTAATGGAATCGAATTAAAAAGTTACTGTAAACGATTGAGTTTAAAAACTTTTTCTATTCCATTGCATTAAAATGCATGGTGGGAAAACGTCAATTATCACTAATATATTATTTCTCCGTTCCTCTTTCCGTACTCCGCACATTCGGAATTACAATTCTGGTCTCATATAAATTAGTATTTCTTTATTGGTCATAATTATAAATCTTAATAAATCACAAAAATAATATTATTCATCAGCCACTTTTATATTTTTCAAATGGACAACGGTTTCCCTTGGCTGTAACAATACAAAATAAACTAAAAGGCACATATAACTTAACAACATGCTTCCGACGCACACATAGACGACGAACCACTTCCACCAATTATCTAAGCTATTGTCAATGCTTGCCCAAAGAGCGGTGAACAAAATGTTCTCGATAGTACACGCTATGATCCAAAATACGTGCCACACGCGCACGTGCCTGAAACGTATTTTGAATTCCATCAGACAAAACAAATAAATAAACGCGAGGAACACGTAGAATGCCCGCTTAACGGTGCTAGCCTGTGGAACTATCAGAAACAACAACATCACTTGGTAGTGAGAGAATAGAATGATAATGGCCACGTACGGAAAGAAATTAATAAATGCAGCTATAGAGAGCAGTCGTGAAATAAAGAAGGCGTACCACCCCAAGTATTGGACGAGACCGGCTGTCATGTCTTGGGGTTCGAGGCCCCTGATGAAAGATCGTGGTGCGCGGCGTGGTATATCGGGTTCCTCTTGAATAACCTCCCAGTGCTTCCTTCTGGGTGGAGCGGAGAGCCACACAGGTATATTTTCTGCATTCTCAACCATTTTCTCGGCCCATTGTGCCAAAGAACCAGGTCTAGGGGCGGGTATAAATGGCGGCGGGGGAACGTCGACTCTTTCAATTACATAGTCTCTTTTTTGTCGTCGAGGGGCAACCTTATCTATAATGGATATTGGTCGAACATATTCATTATCGCTTTCATCATTTTCATTGCTTCGTACTGTTACTGGCGCAAGGTAATTTGAACTTGAATCTGAATCAAAAGCACTGTCCTCGTAAAATGAAGATGCCATCTCAGAATTACGTGGGGAAAACTGTATTAAATCGTTATTTTCATCTTGGATACTAGACTCCGATTTATTACGAATGGTTTGCCTTCTCGTTGATTCTTTTAGATTTTCAGAAGAGTAATCCTTGTTTAGTTTTTCAAGGTCTTCTTTAAATTTACCACCATTATTTTCGACTTCTAGTTTGTTCCTCCATGGATATTTTCGACCCAATACTTTCTCTCTTTCGAATCTTCTGTACAAAGTAGCTGTGCTGGCCATTCGCATACACGACGCAATTATACTAATTGCTTGTACTGACACTATAAGAAATGTGTTTTTATCAAAAATACTATTTTATGTATAAATAAATTGAAACTTAACATCGAAAGAAGTGAAAGAGATTAATGTATATGTCGGTTAAATGATGAGTAATATGAAATGCTGATGTTGAATGTAAATACATATAAATTAAGTTCATATAAAATCGGCGTTTAATATAGAAAAGCTCACAATATTTTAATTGATAGATTATCTACATGTTAATACGTGAAGCAAAAACTTTGTACGCCTTTTTACGAAAACTGCGAATATGAAATTTCTCACTCTTATAGTTTTACTTTATAGAGAAAGAGTGCATAATGCTAATATTTCCTTAAAATTATTCATAAAAAATACATTACATCAATAATAAAACATAACACACTCTACCATATATAATTAATTATGGTCGAATTTTGACCACTAGTTTATTATATATCAGCTGTGATGGTATCACGGAGCCAGAGAGTAGTGTATAGTAGTGTGAGAGAGTAAGACAGAGAGAGAGTGAAAAAGGAAGAATGGCGCGGAGCGGGAAATACGTAGTTCTCTACAGTTGTAAACACTACACTCTATTGATAATTTTAGATAGTTCGGCTTAAGAAAATCGGCGGATTATGTTATTCCTATAATTTTTAAATATTTTTCTTTCAAATGAAAAAAAAAACCGCGCTCGAACATTTCGAGGTTATGATTTTTTTTGCAACTTTGCGACTCGCTTATCTTTTATGTCACCTGTAAATCGTCAGATTATTATAGAGGTTTTATTTTTTGCATGTAATTAACTTATTTTGTTTAAATCTGATGCGCTCGAGTTTTTTTAAAGATCGTTTTTTTTTAGTAATCTGATCGACTGCCCTATACGCACCTGGTGGAAGTACATAACAAGGTACAAGGTTTATTTTCTTATATTAAACTGTCGGGCTCATGTTACTACCAAAATCCCCGCTTGGGCTCCCCTACTATAAGTGACGTATGTTTTCTTGTGTGCTCTAGACAAGCTTCAAAGCCTTTTTTGTTGTTGTGGTTTAGAGTTCACAGTACGGTGCACATTTTCTAAGCCCTTTTATTTTGCCTTATTGATAAAATAAAATATTTACCTTTATCAAAAAATGGATTTGAGACCCGCGACATTAGATCTAAAATATTCACAATGGCATGTGGCGCCGAATGTATAAAGGCCTGTAAAAATAAATACAACTCTATTGGTGAAGGTGCTCGTGCAAGGGACAACGCATCTTTTGTTCGCTCCTCATCTCCCACGTAAGAAGCAAACACACTTTCAGTCCACCAAAATATTAAAAAACAGTATCTGCAAAAAAAAGGCCATTTGAAAAATCTTGTTCAATATAATCAAATCTTATAGCAATGGTTATTTCACCTTAGGTAAAGTTCAAAAAAGTATTAATTTCTGAATAAAATCAGCGTTAAAATCAAACTAAATCAACGAAGTGATATTTACCTTCCAATTGCCGCAAAAGGAAAAAAGATAGCGTGAAAAATTTGCAATAGAATCCATTTAATATCCTTTTTTTTCACTGATATGGCGAAGGAAGCTGTTTCAGTCTGTAGCCCCGGGGGTGGTGATGCTAATGTAAAGACTACTCCCAGTAGAGCCGGCAAAACCATTAAGATTATGCAGAAGACAGCAAGACTAAAAACAAATATCAAAATAAAAAAACGCGCACTTGAAATCATATCTGAAATGTTTGTTATAATGTCTTACGCATTGTTTTCGGTACGGAAGTGTTCATATATAAGTGCAAAATCGTAGCAAATAACTGTCATATAAACAATAAGTCCTCCACAAGATGGGAGAACTCTGTGTAACAGTAATGCTTGCCATGGTGGTAATTTCCAACCCAAAATCTCTCCTGACACTTCTTTGTCCAATTCACAAGATACCATTATTAAGATATACAAAGAATTAATCTTTCTGTTTACGGTAATTTAAAAAAATCATAGTTTCTCATGTATAACCAACTAAATAAAACGATACAGCACAGATTGGAAATAGGGTTCTTTTTATTTTATAAAAGTAATTATGAAGTTCAAACGACAAAAAACACACTTCTGCGCGAATAAAAATTCAACTGTAAGCACATCCATTGATAACTTTTGATTAGATAAAACACTGACTCAAAAAGATAACAATAGGTTTAGGCTCAGGTTTACGTTTTCGTACAACCGAACGTTGTTTTTTTTGGTATTTTAACTAATTAATCATGTGGTTAGAATTAATAACTCAATTTCTGTCTGTTATACCTAAACTGACCACTTTTTTTCAACTCAAAACGGGACATTGATTTACAAAGAAAATAAATATAACTTTTTTATTTTCTTTATTCCGAAAAGATTGAAAATTAAAAGATACAAAGAAAAAATCATCAGTTCACTATTTTTTTTATTAAAACATGTTTAAATGTTATTGGTATAAAACATTTTTATACCAATGTATGTTTTTAAATATTTTTATATTTCTCACATAAAAAAAAGTTCTCAGAGGAACAAATTTGTTTTAATTAAGAAGGTGACGATTTTAAATAAAAATAAAATTTGGCACCTTCACCTGTTCAAAATCACCAGCACCACTATGGGAAACACAAATTATGCGATACTTTTCGCACCTGACATCCAAAGGAGTGTTAATTTGTTTAATAAATGGATATTTTGTTTGTAGGTTGACATTAAATGAACAATTGGGTTTCGGCATAACTATAGGAAAAATTTCAAAACAACAAAGCTTCAAATAATCTACAAAACTATTTAACGAACATTACACAAAAACATAAAGAAATCAGAATACATGCGCGGGGCTAGCCTATTAAAAAAAAATGCCCCCTTCCCTCTCCTCATCACCGCGTTACTAGGTAACCGAGGGCTCGTGCATGCGGGGTATAACCGGGAATAACCGATCGCGGTTCCGCGCTGCTCATAATCATGTCTGACGAGCGTGGTTTTGAATTTTCGCGCGGTTTCCAAAAAAGGGACAATTTTGTGTCCCGAAGATTTGTTCGGGGACAAAGGGACAGCTGTCCGAGAAAAGGGAGAGTCCCGTTCAAAACGGGACGTATGGTCAGTTTAGTTTTATTTTTTTAAGTGTCGGCGGTTTACCTAATAATAATGGAATTAGCTCCCCATTTTTTTCAAATGAACATGTACAACATCAATATATGTACTAAATATTTGATGACAACTTTAAAAGAGTGATCCGCTTACCTCACTCAGCAAATCAAACGCAAAAGAATAATAAATATTTTCACGTATTTTATATGATATGCTTGGTAATTCTGCGGACATACCTGTCCATACTCTTAACGAAAAAAGCTACAAAGTTCAACCTCAAGAGTAATTAAAATCATTGATAACTATTTACTATGTAAATCTTTTTAGTTTGTACATTTCAATTAAGAAATAATTATTATATGAAATAATGAGATACATATAAGTAAAAAATGTGTAATACCTGGTATGAGCCTAAGCCGCATCAACTTTATGTACAAGTAGGCACTCCATCTGGTCGGGGGTCGTCCTAGTCCTAGACGTCCTAGTCCTGACGAGGCTGCCACTTGTCCATCTTTTTTCTCATTGGTTATCGGTTCTACGACCTATATGGTCGGCCATGAGTTATTTGCCCCTTCAGCTTATTAATCTCATAAGAAATATCGGATATCTTTGTTCTACTGTGACAATGATGATAATAATAATAATCCCACCTATTATTAAAACCCAAAAGACAAAACTACGTAATGTTACAGTCTTTTCTACATCGCTTGACTGAGCGGCTGAATGAATTAATTTCCTCGTCTCCTTGAAATTGTTTGCAAAGGTGTCAACTGTTTTCAAATAAAAAACTGTCAATTGTCAAATCTGCCGTCCGAACGAACTGAAGTCAATCCATAATTTTTTTTGTCTATTATACAATTTTAATGTGAATATTATAAAATTGAGAATTTTAAGAACAAACTTGATATTGGCAGAATTGTGATTACTCACAAAGCAAGCCATTAATAAAAAAAAGGAAGTCAATCCATAAATCCTCGTACCAAATCCAAAATCCCAAATTAACTCTCTAGTAAACTCGACTATGCCATTAACGTTATTTACATTAAATATTTTTTAATATATTGTTTCCTTCAACTTATTGCGATGTTTAAAACCATATTGAGGACTTCAATAGCTGATATACAAAAACGCTTGTTATTTATATGTTCCTTAAATGGTATTATTAAGGGACGTTCTCGTTTTATTCATGATGGAAAGATTTTAGAAAGTCCACGCAATGTTTCTAAAGGAAAATCTATGACTTCACCTGCTATATCAGGCAAATATGAAATAATATCTGAAACAAATTCACCAATAATAGAGCACACAGCAGATGAAGTGCTGTTGAACGAAAAATATTCTATCCTCAGTGATGAATTTGATGGCATCAACCTCGAGAGTGAGTTTTGAAAGTAACTTTTAACTTGTCGCAAGTAATATCAATGTGTTTTTAAGTTATGTAAAATGGGTTAAAACATTGATAAATGTTATAATAAAAATATAATATAACATTTATCAATGGGTTATATCAACCCGAACACTGCAAACTACATCATCAAATTAAGCTATTTTAGGGACTTGTTGCATTTGTTTTTAATTTTAAACAATTGAACAAATCTGCATTCTGTGGGCATGGTTAAAATTGACAACAAGACTTGTAAACAAAACAGCTTTCTTTCTTTAGTTAAACCCATAGTGTTGGGTACCTGAACTAATGAAGAAGAATTTAATTTTATTATGTTAGTGTTTGACAAAAGGTTGTTACACAATATATTTTTTTCAGGGGGAAAATGTGGTGTTTTTGATATTGAGGATTTAGTGGATTTGTTGCAAAGAGAAAACTCAAAAAATATTTTTGTAGCCTCTGTCCCCAAAGAAATCAACTATGTACAATATATATGTGTTGTTAGTAGCCGTAGTAAAAGGCATATAAAAGCATTGGCTGAGTTTGTTCGTAAGGTTTATAAGAAAAAGTGTTACCAATCAGATCAAATTCCAAGAATAGAGGGAAAAGACTCAGATGATTGGATGGCCTTAGATTTAGGTGAGTTATGAGTAAAATCACAATACCCATTTCAATTTTTGTTGTTTTCTACCTATTTTTTATTATTTTAAAAGTATCAGGTTTGATAGAGATGAGAGGATAATTTGTGCGGCTATTGAAATTAAATAACACACTAATTTCAAAAATCAGGAGGTTTGGGCACTACCACTAGCTTGGGATTCTATCATTAATAAGTTTAATTCTAGGTCCAAACATACTACTATTGCAAGGCAAGATTCAATTAACCTCACCTAGATAGATGAGACACAAAATTAATCATTAAAAAGCTGCCAGTAGACAGAGTTAACAAAGTCACTCAGATTACCCTTTAAAGTCTTTAAAACTATGGGAATTAAAATTAAAAATAAACAATATCAATCTGTAAAAATAGATTAATATTCATTTAGGTTAATTGAATTGATTGACTGTTCACCTGGCGTTAAGTGAATACCACCGCCCATAGACATCTGTTACACCAGAAGGTTTGTCGAAACGCAGACGAGACACGAAAGTATTATACTTTCACTTTACGCCGGTCTTCTGTGAGGTTGTGGTATCTACTCGGACGAGCCTGTCCATTCGTGCAACAGCCGAGGCCGCTGTGTGGCCCTACCATATATTTTGTTACTTTATTTGATGACATAATATTTTAATTTAACAATATTAAACTTAAAAAAAAAAAAGGCTGTGATTAATGTACAATTTGTTAGGGTTACACAACAATTGCCGTTGTTGCATGAAGTGAAAGTGTTATATTTCTGTATTTCGTCTGGTGAGTGAAGAACTCAGGGCCCACTTTTTGGTGTAGCAAATGTCTATGGGCGGTAGTTATCACTTGAATCACCTTCTACATAAAAAAAATATGTTAGAATCCAAAAGGCATGTGTTATTGCTTATATGCTTATGGATTTATTATATCATATATTAATGTCACAAATTGTTACTGTATATTTTGGTTTTCAGGTAATATTGCGCTTCATATATTTTCTGACAAAATCCGAGAAGTTTATGATTTGGAAACCTTATGGGCAGTTGGTCCAGAATATGACAAACAAATGAATGAAAAGAGTGATGTTGTTAATATATTCGAAAACTACAGTTCATATTTGAAAGACCTGAAACCCTTAGCATAAATGAAATATATATTATATACCTCTTACAGCTGATACATCCTTAGAAGTTTTGTGTCCTAGATTTTTGATTGTATTAAATAATTTAAAATATAAATATATATTTGTTTGATTTCCACCTAAAAAGCAACATAAATTTCAAATATTAATGTGTATTTTTCAAAGTTTGTAAAAAGTATACTTAATGAAGTGGAACAACTTTATAAACAAAATTTTATAAACATATTTTTAGGTTTTTAGTTAAATAAGGAAAACTCATTATGAAAGTCTCATATAAAATGTTTATTTTGCTTATTTATATTATTGATACATAAAGTATTGGTTGTATAACATAATCTAGATAGTTATTTAATCAATTCCTATGAATATTTTAATTGTTTTGAAAAAATATATAAATTATATGTTAATGTACAATTGAATTTAATAATAATTGAAACATGTTTGACTATCAACTTACATGATTTTAGTTTACAAATTAATTTGGCATAATTTCATATACACATACTATCTCAGATGGTTAAATGCAATAAAATAATATAAAAGATTTAAAAATGGTGACTAATTAATTGCATTCATACCACAATCACAAAATCTTTATCAGTCAAAATGCAAATGCACATACCTAATGTTCTAATTTTATTCTAAGAAATTTATTTTTGATAGCAAGTTAATAATACTTCTACTGAGTTAAAATATAAAATAATAATAAAAGCCAGTACATATTAAAGTAATATTAGAATAAAGTGAAAAATTGTAATCGGAACAATACAAAAAATGTTGGACCACATTACAAGTCTTTCTTTTTTTTTTTTAAACTATCCTTTTTAATATTTTTTACCAAATATTAAAATGCCAGTTTTAGTTTGAGAGTGAGCTTTTAAGAATTTGTGCATGAATAGTAACATAGAAATGAAACTTTAAAAAATATACAAATATTTGATGTTTACCATTTACATTTTTAATGCACAAATACTGAAGCAATGTGCCAATAAAAACATTATGAAAAAAGTTTTAGATACAATTATGTGATTTTGATTTTAATACAAAATTTGGTTCATAACTAAAAATTTAAGACAATATGGCCACACTACGCCTCACCCCAGCACCAGAATTGACATTATCCAAGCTAGACCACTTTTTAATACCATTCTTTACAATCTCTGCAGAAATTTTATCTTCCATTACACGTGACATTGCCTCTAGTTTTTGTGCTCTTTCCTTGCTTAGGGGTTCACTGGGAAAAGCTAAGTCATTAGCTTCAGCAAGTGTACGCAAGTCAAAATAATATTTAGCATAAACACTTGATGGAACATTTATGTTGAATTGCAACATTTCTAAAAATTGTCTTTCTAATTCATTCATGTCCTCAACAGTGATGTCCTTTAATATTTGACAATAGTCCACATTCCAAACAGCTTGGTCATCCCAAACTTTACTTGCTAGCAAAATTGCACCCAGAACTATTCTTTTCCAATTTGAAGGTGCAATATCTAGATCAGCACATATAAGAAGTCTTTCTAAATATACCAAAGTAATAATAGCACATTCTGCAGTTAATTGCGCAGCATTGAATAGTGTCCGTACAAACTTATAAATTTGTTTGTGTTCTGGATTATATTTGTCATAATCATCACTGATGCCTTCTTTACTCAAAGGGTGTAATTTCTCATCAAATATGTCTAACCTTCGCTCAGATGTTCGATTTTTAATATGATAGTAAATAGCTAATGCCACACATTTGACAGTGTTTTTTAAATTAGGCTGGGACACTGTACTATCATCTAAGTAAATTGTAGAACAGGAACTGCTTTTTTTTAATTTATTATCGGCTATTTGATGCTGACTACGCTTCCTAGTCATACCATTTTCGATTGATGCTTTGGACCTTTCCATAAATATGGTACCAGCTATAGGATCTTGAGAAGGATCAATATCTCCATCATCAGGTTCTCTTTCACTAATATGTTGAATGTTATTCGAACTCAAGTCTCCTTCTGGTGGATATTCTTCCAATTTAACGATATCCTTTCTGATCGGAGATGGACTGCGATAACAACAGCAACTGTTTTGGTTCCCCATTTTCCTTTTCGAAAACACTAATCGTTAAACACAACTTATTATCATTCTGCAAGTTCTTACACGCATTTAGATACGCATATATAGTTTGCCGATCTGCAAATGTGACATAAAAAGCCCATAGTATCTGAAACAATAGACATGAATATTCTATTACGTTTGAGCATGTATGACATTATCTAACTATAATAATTAATGGTATATAATAAAAACAATATACCTTTTAAACCGTGTAATAACATTTCAAAATAAAACGTTAATAAAAATCTAGTTCAGCTCGTAAAGCAGATTCATTTTTTTTCAACTTTGACAGGAGCAAAGCAAGAGCAAAGAAGCAAGCGAACGTCATTTTGAAAAGAAAAATTAAAGCACAGATTAAAATTGAATATAAGTAAACAGTTTCACATCGAGTTTTCGTTATGTGTAGTTTGAATTTAGTCCGGCGGCTTTGACAGCTTCGTGGACTCACAAGAACGTAGCTGGAGTACGACGATGATACGAATACACCGTTTGCTTGGCTGCATCTCCGCAGTGCCACATTGATAGTGGAACCTATACAAAGAAAGTAGTAAGGTTTAATTTTTGTACTACCAAGTGATTATCAAACGAACATATGAAGCGTTTTAATAATGGTTTAATATCTTGTAATACGAACGAAAGAAGTATTTACAATTTTTCCATATCATCAAACAAATGTGTCAATCAACAGATTGAAGTTTGCATACTAGAAACCATGAACACCATACCTCAAAACCTCACGAACCTGAAAACCTTACGAACAGATAACCAGTAATAATACCACGAAAACAACAAACCATTGGTATTACCTTTAAACTACAAGACGTCAAAATTTGTTGTAAAACAAACACATGCAGGCCAATGTTAAGTTAACAGTACACTTCGCTTGAAGGGGAGTCCTGTGGCGTATTTATAATAATATTAATAATAATATAGCAGCAGTCTGTGGTATGTTCACGCAACAGTCGTCTCTGTTGCATGGATGGGTAGGTCCGCCTGGGTAATTATCACGACCTCACAGAAGACCGGCGTTAAGTGGAAGTGTTATAAATTGTATTATAATTCCCCTCTTTTTTTAAGATAACAACGGATCTGAACCTTACGGGTGTACAAATGTCAATGGGCGGCGGTTATCACTTAACATCTGGTGAACCGCCAACTCGTTTGTCACTTTCTCAAACATAAAAAAAAAAATAACTGACGACATGAATCTTTTATTTTCAACTTCTAGACCCGCAGTCTATCTTTATCACCTCTGGTGGAATGAGGTATGCGGGGGATGCAACGACGCTCGCGCGGGATAATCACGCCTTCAGATTGGCCGTGGATAGTCGCGCCCCAAGCATTAAAGCGAGCGACGTGTAACGAACACAACAAGGAGAGAATGAAAACGCCGAATTCAAGGAGCACCTGTTCACTAGTTGGCCTGGTGTCATATCTGGAGATGCCGCAGGTCGAGTTTACTCTGTCCATGTTAGTAATATGGAATGTTTATTTTTGAGAATGCTCTCATTCCATGAACGTGGGCCTTTCAAAGGTCTCACAGCTCAATCAGGAATTTTCGAAAGGCAAAATGATAATTATATTACTGGAGAGATTTATCTGATTTTGTGATGGGCAGACCAAAAAGAATTAGGGAAGTAAGTGGTGATTTATTGTGATAATTAGATTATGATACTGTTTCTTTAAAGCGACAAATTCCAAGTTTCCAATATTGAAGAAGAACAACAAAGATTACTTTTTGACATAGTTATTCTAAAAGTTGCATTTTGTAGGTGGTTTGTTCTTTTTGGATTGTCCAGGAGGCATCGGTAGGTAATTTTATTTTGACTACAAATATGCGAGCAAAGATGGAACTATTCTCCGGTAGGGCAATATGCGGCTGCTCTTCTAAAATAAAAGTCGCAGAAGATTGTATGCCAACAGACAGCGTTGTTGACCATGATTATACTGAGACGTAAATTCTTTCAAATTGTCGATAACACAGATGATTTACAAAATAATGTATCTGTTTATCTCTATTCTGATTTACAAATAAATAAGGGTAATCGAGAACGGTTGTGTGAAAGAGCAATTTTGTCGAATGAGACAGTAGGCCAGATAAACGAACAATTGAATTGTCAGACTTTGAGGGGGATGTTGGACCACAGCATTTGGTATGTGTATTATTTGCAAAATTATAAATCTAAAAATATATTAAATAATAATAGTGCGGCCCAAAGTAAAAAACCTACGCGGATGAATTCGAGGCCAAAAGCTAGTAATTTATAATCTTCATAATTTGCAATGTTTGAGATACTTTTCACTTTACACAGTATTTGAATGTGTCTAGATTAGTGCACTTGATACATACAAACGCATATAAGAAATAATTAGAAAAAGAAACTAAACCCAAGTTGAAATCTCTTGATACACATTTTTTCCAATATTAAAATTCCAACTCAAGTAATTCAATATAAAAAAAACAATGATTATTTAATAAAGATGTCGCATCCCAATACTACGCAGCGCTTAAAATTATGCTACTTGACTCATATTATATTTGACACTAAATGAGTATTTCATGCAGTATTGATTATACAAAACCGAAATATATTGATTTTGGTTAATAAAAGTGACAGATGACTGCACAATTTCAATTCAATTTTGATACTTTTATTTTTTGTTCTAAACGCTGAAAACGCTTGCTCATAACTTTACTTTGCTTGTACCATATATCTCCTACATATAACTTTACTCTTTGGCTTGTACAAAGAGAATGTAATCACTACGTTTAATCACTGTGCTTGTAAACAAATCGTTGTTTTGTTAGTAATAGCAGTGTTACCAACTGTTCAAAAAAATACTCATTAAATAACTATTTCATTAAAAATATTCAAGGAAACTAAACATAATATTTCATTTTTTTGTGTTACTTTAGAAATGAATATGTTTACCATCAAATCAATAAAATATTTAAAAAATTTAAATACTAATCATTAGATTCTCGTCGAATATACCTCAATGTTTGAAGACTAAAGTCTTCAATCAATGTGTGTTGCCAGTGATGACCTACGGAACCGAGACGTGGTCCTTCACTGCTGGCCGTATGAGGAAGCTCAAAGTCGCTCAGCGAGCTATGGAGCGGGCTATGCTCGGTATTTCTCTGCGTGATAGAGTTCGTAACGAAGACATCCGCAGTAGAACCAAGGTAACCGACATAGCTCAGAGGATTAGCAAGCTGAAGTGGCGATGGGCCGGCCATATAGCTCGTAGAACCGATAACCGTTGGGGAAGAAAGGTTCTCGAGTGGCAGCCTCGTACTGGCCATCGCAGTGTAGGACGACCCCCCACTAGATGGAGTGACGACCTGTGCAAATGTGCGGGAAGTCGATGGATGCAGGTGGCTCAGGATCGTACTTCGTGGCAGTCTATGGGGGAGGCCTATGTTCAGCAGTGGACTCAAACAGGCTGAAATGATGATGATGATGAATCATTAGATTACATAAACTAAAATAATTATTTTTTTTTATATTGTAAACATATCCGAGGACAGTTTTATCATCCTTTGGCATTTTATATTGCTTAATAAAAAATATGCTTAATAAGTAAATAACTGTGGTTACTAATGACTTTAATGTTATCCTTTAAACGAGCAATTCTTGTATATATATATATATATATATATATATAATCGGAATCTCGGAAACGGTTCCAGCGATTTTCATGAAATTTAGTATGTGCGTAGATTCGGGGGCGAAAAATCGATCTAGATAGGTTTCATTTTTAGAAAATGTCCTTTTATCCCTGTTTTCAGGGAATGAAAAATATAATTCGAATATGACGGTAAATTTCGCCGCAAGAGAAAATATCATAATAGCTCGGTCGATAATCGGGCAGCCCCAAAACAGACGGCCGTGGTTCGCGTCACGATCATCTACACATTTATTTTTTTACTTTTTTTTCGATTCCAGATCATTGCTTTCTTTATTTTTAATTTTTTGTCGATTTGTTATTTTGTTATTTTTTTCCCTTTTTTTTAAAGTTCTTTCTTTTGTGAAAAATATCAGTTCATATTTTCTTATTATTACGTCGGTAAGATCGCAAAATATTATGCGTATTTCATTAATCAGTAATTTGTATCTAAATGTAATTTCCAAAATACACGATTTACAAAAAAGAGCAAAAGAGCAAAAGTCCTCCGGGAGTTACAAACGTCGAGCAAAAAGCACTTTTATAGGTAGGGCGAAAGGTACCACATAGGCCTTGGCCTGATGTTCACCAATGCAGCCAACACTTTTAAATTATATTTTTTGTTGAAATAAGTAAGTAGTCCTGTGTAGTTTTTTTCAAAGATGTAAATAAAATTTTACTCCTATATATAGTCCCAAAAAATTTACCTAAACGAACTTCCATTGTACATTTTTTCTTCCTAAATTTAGGAAGAAAATTCCTAAGTTGGTTATCCGTGGCTAAGCGTGTAGTTAAATAAAAAATTTCAAATTAGTAATTTGAAATTACTGTTTACAATACGAATGACGTCACAACACAGATAATCGTAAGTATAAGAAAACTTCATTTTTAAAATATATTTTTACCCAGTTGTCGGTCCCAAAATAATATGGTAATATTTTTTTTTATCTTATCAAAGACTGATTAATCATTTGAAACCTACTTTAAAATAAGAGTCAAGTGGCCTATTGTTCCCCTTTACATTATACGACATATATGAATGAGTGAATGTGACAGATTATATAGAACGTATGATATGGAAAGAGTTAGCAGTCTATTGAATTGCAATCTTATTACACGTAGTTTGAGTGAGTCAGTTTTGGAGTGCTAGTGTATAATATCTTCCTGGTATTTGTATATCATTGATAAAAAAGAAAACAAATCGATTTTTTATATAATTATATAGTTATCAGATTTTTCAAAAATGGTTCGGTTTCATTACGTCGTAATAAAGAATCACTAATGAGTACACGGTTCATTAGGTTTCTTTCAGTGAGCTCATGAGGCACCCAAATATCGAGCTTTGGCAAATGTAAATAACCTCAACTCTGGCGTAATTCAATTATAATAAATTTTAAACGATAGAGAAAAATCTCTAATGAATTAATCAACAAGCAGAATACGGCGGTCGCTTATAGTTTTCGAGAAAAAAATATTTAAATCTTGTTATTTTTACTAAGAAATCCACCATTTTATTTATTTGACTTCAAAAACTCAATACACAGTTCTGCCAACATGATAAATATAGGAAGCGGGTGACATCATACTCGTATTGATAGTCCGATTTTTTTAATTTAATTAGTCACAGAACCGACACAGAGCGAATCCGACTCGGATAGATTAGGTTAGAAGGTTAACCTTCGAGGTTAGGTTATTTTTTTATGACCACCAAGAAATACGAGCAGAATTGACATATGACAACAAAAAATAGCGGATTTCTATAGTAAAAATCACACTATTTCATTATTTATTTTTTCGAAAACTATAAGCGACCGCCGAATTCTGCTTGTTCATAAATTCATTAGTGATTTTTCTCTATCGTTTAAAATTTATTTTAATTGAATTACGCCGGAGTTAAAGTTATTTATATTTACCCGAGCTTTTTTCTGTACCCAGCTTTTTTCAAATGCACAATAATGTTTTGTGGTCAATTTCTTGTTCTTCAGCTACATCGAAACTATTGAATACCCGATCTTGCCCCACTTTTTCAAAAATGGCATTCATTTTATCCGTAACAGAGCGCCCAGGGCGAGGTGCATTTTTGACATCAAAATTTCCGGATTGGAAACGCTTAAAGCAAATTTGTGCTACTCTCACAGACACTGCACTAGGTCCATAAATATCATTTTTATTTTTACCTTTTTTATAGTAAAATTTTAAAATGTATCGAATTTCTTCATTAGAAATACTCATCTTAACAGTAAGAAAAACAAATGAAAAGTGTGGTTTTCCTAATTTGAATTTGGAAGTATCTTTTTTAAAATTTAAACATTTTAATGTTACCAAAACCAACCAGATACAAATGGTATAGCCAAAGAGATTATAAGTACATACAAACTATTTGCGAGAGTTTTTCCCCAACTTATTATTATGTTAATACGATTAAAGGACGAAACAAATGCTAAAGAATTGATAATCTTGGAAGAGGTGCAATTTCTGAGGCTTTATTTACTTTTAATGCCTATAAAAATTAAAATTATAAAGTGTACTATAATTTTTCAGCAAGTACTATCCGATAAATTGTTTTATACTATCTTTTCCACCATACCTGAATCCAACCAACTCTGCTCCGAATATCTCTATAGAGTATATATATTAATATATTCTGTGTCGACTGTCGAATATAATATAATCTGTTTAAACAAGATGGCCGAATGTAAGCTTGTGCTTTAATATTTTTGCACGGGGTACTATTAACTACTGTGTAGATATTGTTTTTTCACCTTGTTTAGGTTTATAGCATAAAGTGGTAAGAATTGTTTTTTACCAAATTTTTTAGATATGAGTATGAATGACTTCTTTATACGTTATTGTAATACTTACTATTTCAGGTAAATATGCGTCGTAAAAGGGAGAAGGGTGCTACTACGAAAGCTAAACCTTCACCGGAAAAAAAACCTGAGAAGCTTAGACGTACTAGAAGTAAGCGTAGGAAACAGTCCACTTCGGATAATGATTCGGACAATGAGATAGTGCAAGCTCCTGATACAGTTAGTGTGACAGAACAAAACGCCGAAGAAACTTGTATCCAGGAAAAAAGTCCAGAAGATTCGCAGGACCAAGTATGGCAAGTAAAAACGGCTGAAGGAACAGGTGATGAAGGTGATATAAAGAAATTAAAAATATGTTTAACACGGCCACCATTAACTCCGGAAAGTTGTGATAAGTCTCCTAAAAGTAAGAGGCGTCATACACGTGCAACAAGTTTAAGTGATACTGCCAGCATTGAGGGATCTGATGAAAAAAAAAAGATCAAACACCGTTCAAAATGGTCCATCTCTGAAGTTAGTGAAACCTCAGAGAAAAAGTGTAGCCCACAGCCCAATGATTCAGATCAAGAAACAAATGTGCAGCCGGAAGTTACTAATGTTAATGTAGGTATTAAAGCTGATGAAGAAGAACCACCCAAGCAAATCCAACAGTCAGAGAAAAAGGAGGTTGAAAATGTTGCTAATGTTGATAATGTTGACAAGGAGCCAATCTTTATTGAGTCGGAAACAAAAATATCAGATGAAAGTTGCACACAAATTGAACAGTCTACTACTGTTGAGAATACTGTTAAAGATGAAGAGGATGAAACAAATTTATCCTCAGAAAAGGTTACTAGTCCTGAAAGAAAAAGAAGTATGTCAATAGACAAATCTGAAATCCTAGAAATACACGCTGAGGAAAGTAAGATTGAAATCTCTGAACATGGAATTACTGAGTCTCAGAAAGAAGATACAATGGGAGAAGAATCAAATGGAGGGATGACTCACATAGCAGAGGTAAGTAAAAATGAAGATAAAGCTGAGGAAAGTGTGGTTGAAAATACAGAACCTTCTCAGAATGAGATAAAATCAATTAATGAACCTGATGTTGTAGCAATAACAGAAAATTCAAGTTCCAAGGAATTAGACACTGAGACTGCAGCTGATGGTGAAAAGAAAATATTAGAAAACTCTGAATCTGCACAATCCAGTAATGAAGAAGCCGTGCTGAATGGTCATACAAATATTGTAATCAATAGAAAACGTAGGTGGGGCTCACGTCCAAACAAATTGTCATCTCAAAAGTCAATAACAATATCTACGGATGTGCTTAAAGAAATCATACCTGATGGTATAAAATTCTGAATAATTTTATATGAGTACTTTGTTTATATTTACTTGATTATTGCTTATTGATGCTTCATTACTTTTCTTAAAATTTTCAGCAAAAAAATTTAAGAAAAAAGAAGAAGCCCCAGCAAAACTTTTGGATGATTTATTCAAATATATTATTTTTAGTATGCTTATTTGTTGCAATATTAACTTTTAAAAATTAAAATCGACTTTTAATTGTTTTTAATTAGATTGCAATAAAAGAAGAACAGCGACGTCAACATATGGCTGAACATGAGAAGCGTTTGCAGGAATTACGACGCACACATCGCAGACATTAGCATGGTCCGTCCTTCACACGCTAACTCATACATACATACACACAAAACATTAAGGACATTCATTCATAAACTGTTTGCCATATATACAATACATAATTTTTTAATATCTTAAAACCATTTCGCCCTTTCTTTCAGAAGACAACTGATTTAGCTGTAACCAACTTTATATAAAATTTCAGATTGCTTTACAGAACAATATCTTGTTTGTACATTTTAGTGTAGTTAAAGCCTAGGATAAATATTGAAGACCCTAAAGGGACCGTAATTTGCAGAAATTGAATGGTTGGATTTATTTTACACAAAATGTTATAGAAAGGCACCATTGGAGGAAATCCTATGATTTTGAACGTCATCCATGAGGTCACGCAATCACTCGGTTCGACGTATGCTGATGGTGGAACTACGTTGGAAAAAACGATGCATTGAGATTGAAGTTATTTCTGAACTCATTCCAGTCATCAAAAGACTGTTGGTTGCTGTGAATACAACAAGCAATATATGGTCACTTTTCTTCAACAGAATCAGTGAATATACCATTCCAGAAAAAAAAAGCAATTAGCCCAGCAAAAGTTCCTTCAGCATTTTGGTGGTGATGGACCTTGAAGAATTTGTGGGAAATATATAATATGTGTGAAGTACGTAACATGGAAATCTTTGACATAAGAACTCTGAGAATGAATTGATCAATTGCAACGAACTATGTTAAAATCACTTCAAATTTGTAGATTTATTTTCATATGTTGCATGTATATACAGGGAGGCTTTATTAAAGGTGCCCAAATTTACACAGGAGGTTCAGACTCGGTAGTATAATCGAGTTTTTAGTTTTTTTTTTTCAAAAAATATACCATTCTTATCCTTAGAAAACAGAACTTTTTGACAACGCGGTAGTCATTCATAAATACCTAAATTGTACTGTTCACGCATACAAACGAACTTGTGTGAGTGTTACTTATGAATGATCGCGCGTAAAATAAATGAGTTGCCCATAAATCACGCACTTTTTGAGATAAGGGTTATTTAAAATGAATGTATTTCATTAATTACGAGTGATTTTAAACATTTATCATTTTTTTTTTATATAACATTATTTATGTCTAGAATTTAATAATAAAAAAAATGGATACCCTTAGAAAACCCTGTATGTTAATATGTAGTTTCCATCTACTTCAAGAAAGGCACACCGAATTGAGACTTAATTCGGTGTGCCTTTTTTTAATCTATTAACATAGTTTCGGAACTCTCATTTAGGAACAGATTAAATTTTTTTTGTATTGGTTTCGGTTCTACGCCTATGTGGTAACATACTGATTATATACCTTTTTTTAATTAAAAAAAAAACATTGCCCTTACCTCAGGATAATATTATCCTGTGTTGTAAGGACGTTTTACAAACATAAATTTCACGCGGACAAACATCCATATGCGAAACCACCAACTGTGGGTCATAAAAATAGTCGTTCCGTGCCGAAGCCAATATCTTGGCAACTGCGTCACGGAGTCCTCAATTATTAATTAATGATTATATTGGTATTGGAACTTGGACTCTTAACAACAGAGTCACTCTTCCAACTCCAACTCTTCAAAATAAAATAGAAAATATATAATGAAGTATTTGAAGTCTGTTTGTTTTTTTAATTAAATTATTTTACCTGTGTTATAAATATGTAATAGAGCCGTGATAGCTCAGTGTCCGGGCGCTCGCCTTTAATTTAATATACTCGAGCAACCTGAATTCGATCCCCGGTGTCAGCACCAATGAAATTGTCAATTTTAAGTGATGAATTATGACGTGCTCGGCGGTGAAGAAAAACATCGTGAGGAAACCTGCATATTTTCGAAATAATAACAAAAAAATATTTCGAAGATATGTGAAGTCCGAAATCCGCAGTGGGGCCGTGTGGTAGACTATGCCCTGATACCCTCTGTACAGGGGAGGCCTTTGCCCTCCAGTGGGACATGTATAGGCTGATACTTTACTTTTTTACTTGTATTATAAAGTAGTTAGTTGGAAGATTAAAAACATGGAGCAAAAAAGAAAATATACATTTACATGAAGGACGAGAATGTTTTTCGGCAGATAATCTTATTACATAAGACAAAATAATGTATCTCATTAAGTTCTGAGTTTGAGTTTGCCTACACTATCTATATATCTATTGATAGAAATCGACCTAATAAAATGATCATAAAAATTCAACAATTATCATTATCAATTTCAAGATATCAACTTATCGTAGGGATAAGAATTGTAATTTTATGATAGATTTGAGAACAGTCGTGTTGGCGGATACAAGCCGTCAACTGCTGCTTTATGATAAAACTGAGGTGAAGTGGATCGCAGAAACATTATGATGGTAAATTTCACGTTTTGTGATCGTTGGATTTGACGGAATGGATTGGATTATTACATGTAGCCTTTTTGTTTATTTTAGGAGAGTCGATCTTGGTATGTTCTGGTGCTATTGGTCGCTTCAGTTGCTGCGCAGAGCCCGTTTACTCTAGAAGAATTCGTAAGAGGGCAGTTTGCACAAAGAGGATTCAATGGAACATGGATTTCAGGTACTCACTTGATGAACGAATAGAAAAGGGTATTTCGTGTTTTTCTTTTTAGTCGAGTTACAGTTAAAACTTTTTGTAAATGTTTCAAGATGACAAGCGAGCTGGTGGTTCATCTGATGTTTAGTGATAACCGCCGCCCATAAATATATGCAACAAAAGTAGTACTGTAGACGTGTTGTCACCTTTTAATAAAATAGGGCCCCGGTTACCTCACTCACCAGACGAAATGCAGAAGTATTACACTTCACGCCTGTGTGTCTTCTGTGATGTTGGGGTACATCCCCGGACGGACGTGTCAATTCGTGCATCAACGAAGACTGTTGCATGGGGCACAGTTAAGCCTGACTAAAACTTGGATATTTCTTAAATTAAAGCAGTGTCTGAGGTAGACTTGAACATTGTACGTGCTGTGGTCAACGGACTGTGCAACCTTAGTATAAGACCCGGTGCCCGCACCAATGAAATTCATGTTTGCAATTTTATGTGCTGACTCATCACGCGGTCAATGGTGAAGAAAACTATCTTGGTGAAAAACCTGCATATTTTTATTATACATATATTATTATAACATATTTATAATAAAAAAATATTTCTCACATAGTATGTCATCCGCGGTGGGGTAGCTATGGGGTCATATAGAGACTAGCTTCTGACCCCAACTTCCCATGGCTAGCATATATTATTCAAAAATTTCACAGGACCATCCGCTAGGCTAATGTAGTCTGCATAAAAATTTTATGGATATCAGCATAGGAAACTTAATAATATGTGACATAACAAATGTTTGCCACCTTTTAATAAAGTGGCCTCCGGTTGCCTCATACAACAGACGAAACGCAGAAGTATAACACGCCGGTCTGCTGTGAGATCGTGGTACTTCCTTTGACGGTCCTGCCCATTCTGCCGGGAGTTGTTGCATGCTTCTACCAAAGTAAAAAAGTTGCGTGATTAACGTAAATCCCAATCACAGTAAATCAAAATAATAACAGTTAATTCAGTATATTACCTCTCGCTTCCGCAATTGTTGTCCGGACTGTTATGGCTAAATAGGTACCTAACTCGTAATTCCAATTCAATTCAGCCTTCAAGTATTGAATGTAATTTCATGTCATTACTTAGATTAATAAAAGTAAAATTTGCATTCCAGACACGGAGTTTACTTACACGATATCAGGGGAGCCTGGAATTTACGTATACGACGTGCCTACCCTTACCAGCAGAGTTCTTGTATCAGGTGAATTAATGGTTCGTACACATTTAAAACTTAAAAATATTGAATTGTATGGTGTCCTAAACTGCACTAAAAATAGCACTTTAAATAAAATTTTTTTTGTTTAAAATAATTGGTTATTTGTTGATTTTTATATGCGTAACATAAAATGATACATGTTATTTATATTAAAACGTTAAAGAATAAGATAATGTCGGAAACTAGTTGAGAATTATTTTACCTTCATGGAATTCAAAGTTGAAGCAATGAAAATACAGAGTTCCGCTTCTTCAGGAATAGTAAATATAAAATAGAGATTTACATCTCTCGAGATAATTTGTTTATTTTTTAAAGGTCCCAGATTGATTTAAGATTTAAAAATAAACATTTTAACTTAATTACATCAAGGATGGAAACAGGAAACCCATAAATAAATACACTTGAATGTTCTCACAGGCTTTTCTCAACACCAGTAACCCAATTTTATCTGCTGACAGGCAGTACATCTTAGCTCCTAGTGAAGTTGAATCCGTGAGTATACATGGCATATTTAATTTTTAATAAGATTAATATATAAAATTGAATAATATTTTTTATATTCATCGTTAATGTATATTTGCAGGTATTGTAAAATACATGTTGGACTATGTAAACATTTCCGTTTAGGTTGATTGATGGAAACATCAAATTTTAAGAAATTAATAATTTAATTTAATTAATTTAATAAACTCCGTGGCGCAGTTGCCAAGGTATTGGCTTCGGCGTTGGGGGACGTGGGTTCGATTCCCACACGGGACAACTATTTGTGTGACCCACAGATAGTTGTTTCGCATCTGGGTGTTTGTCCGCGTGAAATTTATGTTTGTAAAACGTCCTTTACAACACAGGATAATATTATCCTAAAGTAAGGGCAGTGTTTTTTCATAAATAAAAAAAAAAAAAAAAAAAAAATATGAAGTAATTATCCATTCTCAATTCATAATATTATAGACTTACATATTTCAACGTTGTAAAACATTTCAATGATATAGATTATAAGTTTATCTTAATCTGCCTTTTGTAATTTATATGGTTTGTTAATAACGTAAGCATACAATTGTATTTTACGATAATAATAGTTTATTGATAATTTTTAGGTTTACCGATATTCGACGACTGCTCGGTTTGCTCTATATGAAATAAGTACGGGGTAAGTCGAATAATTGTATAGTACCTGGTTTTTTTTTGTAATCATGTATTTTTGAAATAAAAAATAAATAAATCAATGATCTGGTATAGAAAAAGTAAAAAAAAAAATAAGTGTGTAAGTGATCGTGATACGAACCGCGGCCGTCCGTTTTGGGGCCGCCCGATTACTATTAGAGCTATTATAAAATTTTTTTTGCGGCGAAATTTAATGTCATATTCGAATGATATTTTTCATTCCCTGAAAACAGGGATAAAAGAGCATTTTCTAAAAATGAAACCTCGCTAGATCGATTTTTCGCCACCGAATCTACGCACATACTATATACATATATATATCTAATATATAAAATTCTCGTGTCACGGGGTTCGAACTTGAACTCCTCCGAAACGGCTCGACCGATTTTTACCAAATTTTATATGCGTATTCAGTAGGTCTGAGAATCGGCTACTATCTATTTTTCGTCCCCCTAAATGTTAAGGGGGTAGTCCACCCCTAATTTTTTTTTATTTTTATATAAAACTTTTTGTTTCTATTTTTTTATGACACAGCATACAAAAATACATACAACCCTAAATTTTCACCCTTATACGCAGACGAGCCGTGATAGCTCAGTGTCCGGGCGCTCGCCTTTAATTCAATATACTCGAGCAACCTGAGTTCGATCCCCGGTGCCGGCACCAATGAAGTTTTTAACTTTAAGTGCTGACTTGTCACGTGCTCCGCGGTGAAGGAAAACATCGTGAGGAAACCTGCATATTTTCGAAATAATAACAAAAAATATTTCGAAGATATGTGAAGTCCGCTAATCCGCAGTGGGGCCGCGTGGTACCCTCTGTATAGAGGAGGCCTTTGCCCAGCAGTGGGACATGTATAGGCTGTTACTTTACTTTTACTTTACTATACGCAGACGTAGTCGCGGGCAGCAGCTAGTATATATATTTATATTTGGGGAAAATACGAGGTCCAGGGCGGGCTTGGTAGTTTCCAGGCCCAGCCACACAGTCGACGGCCTATGGAGTGTAGAGTATAAGGAGTATTTCACGGTGGTAGGGCCACGCAGCAACCGGCTGCGTGGCCCTACCACCGGCTGTTGCACGAATGGATAGGCCCGTCCGGGTAAGTACCACGACCTCACAGAAGACCAACGTAAAGTGGGAGTATGATACTTTCGCGTTCATCTGGTGAGTGAGGCAGCCGGAGCCCAATTTTCAAAAGGTTATCAACGCATCTACAACCCTCAGGTGTAGCGGATGCCCATGGGCGGCGGTATTCACTTAACATCAGGTGAACCGTCTGCTCGCTTAGCAACTTTTCACATAAAAAAAAGTATTATCGACTATCCTATATAATATGTGAAAAGTGCCCATAAAACGGAATACACTAAGATGGCGCTGTCTGCACCATAAGTTCTACACTTCAAAGGAAAACGCCCAAACTTGTTACAACATTTCCTAATATACGATATTAATTAACCACTCTGGTTTTCCCCTTTTCTTGAACTATTACTAGTAGCGCCATTCTGGCCATGTATTGACTCCTTACTGAATTAATTTTTGTGGAAAATTTTTCGGTTAAAAGTTATGAACTACTCCTTATTACTTACTCTACATTCAATACGGCGGCTGTTCAACCGACTGTCTGTATATTGGACTTAAACGGACCTGAGCCGACAATTCTCTTTTTGTTAAGGCACGCATGTCTCCGTAAAGATCAATCACAAGACATGATATTTTAAAACATGTTGCTCCTCATTTTTTAATCGTTAAAACTTGGAATAGATACTGATACAAATATTTTTTTTTGTTTTTTTAGTAACGTGAGCTACATTGCCAATCACCAGCGGCTTCAGTTGTGCATTTTCGGCGGTGGACACTCCTTGGCTTATGTCTTGGATAATAATGTGTACTATCTTCCTGAGAATTCTACCGAAGCCATTCAAATCACAAGTGATGGTATCCCGGGCGTCATTTACAATGGCCACACGGATTGGGTATATGAAGGTAAAACAGCATAGTTTTATTTAAAATATATAATTATGTAATATATGATATTGATAATGTGAAATTGGTCGTATAGGTAGTAAGTACTACTACTAAAATGCTATCTTATTATAAGAAACATAATCTAAGGCAGGCTGAGACATTAATCGCAACGTTGACTTAGTCAAGTAGTGACCTAAGTCCCTTAGTAAGTGATAACTGTGGAACAATCTCGGCTGTTGCACGAATGGGCAGGCTCGTCCGGGTAAGTACCACGACCTCAAAGAAGACCGCCGTCAAGTGGAAGTATAATTACTTTAGCGTTTCGTCTGGTGAGTGAGGTAGCCGGAGCCCAATTTCAAAAGGTTCAACACATCTGCAACCTTCGGGTGTAGCTGATATCCATGGGCGGCGCTATTCACTTAACATGAGGTGAACCGCCTGCTCGTTTGGCAACTTTTCACATAAAAAAAACTCTGCCTCTTGCGCCAAAGGGACACTAACTTCTCCCCACTACTGGAAAATGTTGTGTGATGAACGTAGTATTTTTCTTGTGTCTGGGTGTTTATATATCTATAATATATATTTGTTTACAAAAGAAAAGTAGGTATAAGTATGTTATTTATGAGCTTTGCTGAGTTTAGTTATGTAAAAATATGTCCCGAAATATTTATTTATTTATTATCAGTATTATTTTATATAAGGATGTGGTTCAGAAAGTGTGGGCAAGATTTTCATGAATTAAATCTTCTGACTTAAATGTAAATATATTGGAAGTTAGAGGCCTTGAAGCTAGTGTTTTTACGATCTACCACTACGCTTCTTTAAAGTGTCATGGCGCTTGCCTCTCACGTCATATTTACATCGACACTATTCGTATACGAAAACTCTCTACAGTATACTGTAGAGAGCCACTAATTACGGAATCTCTCGTCATATTGGCACTATTCGAAAAGCTATAGACACAGTCGGTGATCGATTGGCTTGCCACGATACCAGATCACCCATTCCGGGAAGTGTTCAAGGCTTTGTTATTGAGATCCATTACTTATTAATTGAAAGGTGGTTCGTTTCACTAGGTTCGCCCAGATGAGGATATTGGAATCGTATTTTTTTTTTCGTTTGTCAATTTTACAAGTATCTTTGTGTCTATTTACAGAGGACGTTATGTATACCGGCCAAGCCACGTGGTTCTCAACCGACGGCTCTTACTTGGCGTTTGCCAGTTTTAACGACACCGAAGTTGAGAGTTACTCGTATTACTATTACGAGGATAAGAGCGATCCTGACGATTTGTACCCCGAGCTGGTTGACCTTAAGTACCCTAAGGTCAGTTCATAGTAGTTCCTATTTTGTTTAGCTTATTGTATGACTTTGTACTACTACTACCGTACTAGTAATACTTAACACATTCTTGATGAGTAATTATTTGACTCAATTATTTCTTTGTTCATTTTGTAACCATATCAAGGTTTTAAGCTAATTAAATCAATGTGTTCATTTGTATCTTTTAAGCCTTGAAATGAAAACTTTATACTTAATGAAAGTTATTCGAGTAGATCATTATAAAATTTTGTACTTAGTAATTCAATTCACATTAATGTTCCTTTCAAGGATACAGGGAAACCATATAGAAACTTCTTACTACTTTTATATGTTCACAAAAGGATCCTTTATAATCGACAATTCGAAGTTCAGTCTTCAAAAGTCGCTAATCTTTTGTGTTTATTATACGTAAAAAGGTCTTCCGCCAGTCAATGTATATATTGCGATAATTTCGTAGCTAGACTAAATAAATGAACCAAGAAAGTAAACATATTACATATATTCAACTTGTCCATGTTTCGCTGTAACCATTGAACAGAAATAGATAAAATTGAAACGATGTACGCGATACAATGTTACAGGTTGGTCGCACCAACCCCACAGCGAATCTACGTGTGGTTAACTTGACGGACCTCGTGTTAACCAACCAAGTGCGATGGCAAACTCTCGAGGCACCCTCCATTGTAACATCCGATCACATACTGGGCGGAGTGGTATGGCCCACGGCCAATGAAATTGCGGTGCACTGGCTAAACAGGCGACAGAATTATACCGTGCTAAGAATTTGCAACGTTGAAACCAATATCTGCGAGGTGAGTTTCCCAGTGAAAGGTAATATGGAGTAATCGCTTTTAGCTACGGAGGCCAAGATCCACGTCGTTATGTAGTTCGTTTTCATACATGTCATAAAAGTTTTTATTACAATTTACGATCTGATTTACCTATGTATAGATAGGCAAGGGCAGTTAAGTTCTTTTTTAAGTAACATTTTCAATAAAGATTGTGGTCGCATCGGCCGATCAGTGCGCAATCAATCAGTTTAAAACATAATAACTTAAAATTCACAGTTTCCTTTTTTCCATACCAACTTTCATAAGGTTATTTTTAAATAATTTTAATTGGTAATCGTAATCTATTACCGAGTTTTCTTGATAGATATAGACTCTAAAAAAATATTTATAAAGGTGATATAAGCGAATGAATAAACTTATGTTGTATAATTAGCACGTTACGTTAAAAAGCTTGTTATTCGCAAAAACTCGTCAAATAAACAGCTCTATTTTTTTTAATTGGATCGTATCACGAATAGTCATTTTAAATACTTAATACTTTTAATCATATTTCCGATGTATTCAGGAAGAGCATCGTCAGCAGCCTAACGGTTGGGTCCCTATCGCGTTGCCGCGCTTCAGCAGAAACGGGAACTTCTTCGTCTCGACGCGTTGGTCCCTCCGGCAGGCGGATGACAAAATATGGCAGCACCTTTACGTCAGCATCCGCGTCAACGGCCAGATCGTTTCGAGCTCCATCACCCCTGGCGCCTTCACCGTGAACAACTACGTTGGCATGGATGAAGACAATTTGTCGTAGTGAGTGCGGTCGCGCTTTGATATGATTTTAATTTGCTTAGTTTTGTTCACAATCGCTCATCATGTTTTACTTAGATAGAGACACGTGATCACTTACTATAAAGTGAACTGCGTCGTTTGCCATCTGAAAACTTAGAACACATTTCTTAACGTGCCCGGTCCATGTCATATACATAGTAGCAGTATTCAATACACTTTATATAAATACAATAAATTTATTAATCATCTCTACACATACATATGGTAAACTGTTTTATAACCGAATATTTTTTAAACGATTGCCTGACTAATTTAATTAGATATTAAATACAAATTAGCAAGAAGCTCATATATTTAGAGAATAATACATTAAGAATAAATGACGCATACTAGATGGCACCAAGCGTTGCTAAAAAGAAAAAAAAAAAAAGAACTTAGATAGATCTCGAGATTTTCGCGCCGTGTGGTCATCGGGCGCTTAGTATGCAGATTCGAATGCCGCAGCGCGGAAAGTTTTTGTTCATTTATCATGTACGAAAATCCACAAGATATTGAGTTGTTTTATTGGGAGGTTCTTCCCGTGGCCGTGTGGAAGGAGAGCAATACTTGCCACAGTTACTACACGCGGACGGTGGAAGGCACGCCGTGGCGGACCCAGGTGCACGTGTCCGGCGCCCGGGCGAACTGCCTCAGCTGCAACCTCGTGCTACCCGGCGGCGGTAACTGCACGTGGGCGACTGCCACCGCCAGCCGCGCCGGCACCTACCTCACCATCACCTGCTCCTCCACCGAGGAGCCCTCCGCCACGTTCCTCTTCGACCCGCTGGTGAGCAATCGAACGTTCCTGAACAGAACGGGGAGAAGTCCGTGGATTCCGTGGAGTACGTCATATCCGAGTTTTAGCTAGGAACCATCTACTTGATAAGATTGATGTAGAGCGTGGCAGTTTCTTTTAATAATTAAAAAGAGCAATGTAATAGGGCCCTCTGTTAACACTAAAATCTTTTCTACGCCCGATTTATCTTTACTGCTCCGTATATTCTTACTTTGTTCTCAATACATGTTTTAACGCACTAAGTTTGACCGCAGAATAGGCGAGTACTCTCGACTTGGGAGGACAACGCGGTTGTTCGCGAACGCTTGGAGGAAAAGATCCGTCCAGGCAGCATGATATTCACGGTGCCCCTGCAAGACGGCCACCCAGCCCCGGTTAGGCTGTGGCTGCCCCCCGGATTCAACGTTAGCGACACCAACACCAAATATCCAATGGTGTACTACGTCTACTCTGGGCCGAACACAAACACCGTGTTTGACACTTTCACAGTCGGTAAGTCGAATTTGATCGGGCTTTTTTTTATAAATCACAGCGTTAAGGCGCTAGTGATGCAGCAGATGGTAAGAATTTACTACCCATTGACAATTGGGTCCCTTAAAGCCAAACCTCCGGGTATCTTCATCACCAAACGCAAAAATATAAATATTTCTTTTATTGTATTTTATTCACATTATTATTGCTATTCATATTTTTGCGTTTGGGCCTGCCTGATTTGGTAATGCCGAAATTTTTTCGGCAATTTTTGTTAACTCTTATTTAACTTTAGCTTACTAGTCTCAACTAGCATTGAACGCAAAATAATCTTAAAAAACATACTTCTCCTTAATGATGGTCTTCTGTGAGGTTTTCGCTTTTTTGCTATTGTGTATACCAGGGAATGTAGAGTTTTGCGGACAATAATTTAAAATTACATTACAATTAAATATGAATTTTCCAGTTTGTAAAGTTGCTCTACCTTTTTTATGACCTTAATTAAAATATCGCGTTTATTATTGAGACTTGACATACTGAGAGATAATTTCGTGTGATAACTTTGCTGATTAACTGGATAAAGATCTTTCCATTAAAATTGTCTATTTGACAATAGTAGCCGGGAGAATGGGCGAACTATGCATGGAAGGACTCAGCTCATCTGCAGTTTGGATTTGAAAGTGAGATTTTATACAAGTGGCTAGTCGTGTATGATGCCTCACACACAAGATAGGGTTGTGACTTCATTTTTTATTACTTATGTTGTGACATCATTTAAAATAAAAACTAAACCTGAAAGTGTTAAAGTTTTGTCGCAGAGAAATAAATACGTTTGCAAAGTTTGAAAAGATCATAGAACAAAATCTTCGAACATTGGTTAAAACCTAAAAATTTTACCTAAGAGTTTTTTTAATAAGATTTAGTGAAAACAATTAATGAAAACCATAATACTTTCTTTATATTCTATATAAAACTTTCTGAAAGAAATATACCTACATAAGTATACTTCGCCGCTATTTAAATTTTGTTTATAAAATTACTATTAAATTTTGTTTATAAAAATACTTATTTTATAAATTACCGCGGTGAAGGAAAACATCGTGAGGAAACCTGCATATTTTCGAAATAATAACAAAAAAAAATGTATTTCGAAAATATGTGAAGTCCGCCAATCCGCAGTGGGGCCGCGTGGTGGATTATGCCCTGATACCCTCTGTATAGAGGAGGCCTCTGCCCAGCAGTGGGACATGTATAGGCTGTTACTTTACTTTTATAAAATTACACGAAGTTGAAGATCTGCATTGATTTTTTATTTTTTTTATTTTTAACATAGAGAGGTATACTGTAACGTAACATTATACTTTCATAATTATTATACTTTCACAATATTAGCTGTAGAGACGTTTTACGAATACAATATATAAACAACATAAAATACTCAGGCCCTGAATAATTACACTGGTTTACACGGTTTTCATACCCCAGCTAAAAGTTGTTATTTTGTTATTCATTTAGGTAGAATTATCCAGAAAAAATAATAAAAAACAAGTGTGTGCGTGTAACCTTTACGCGCGATTGAAGTAAAACTTCTTTGGCGTTGACGGCATATATCACTGAAATGATTAAATATTTAGTAACGTCATAAGTATATGTCATATTTTAAAAATATGACATTATACTTATGACGTTACTTCATGTATGTCATACTCCGTCTTTAATTCCGACCTGTTACTTCCGTCAGAAAAAATCTGAGTTACACCCTAGTCGCGCCTAAAGAAGTTTTACTTCAAAAATTCTGTCACGTCTGGTTTAAGAAATATTTATTAACTTAACTGAAATACATAATTTTGGTATTAATACTAAAAAAAAATTAAAAATGACAAAATTTTGCCTTCTTTTTATATCTATTTGAATCAGTTTCTTTTATAATGGACAAACAGTAATCCCCTGACATTTTTTCATACTAAAATCCTTGATGTCGTTCTTCAAAACCCTTTAAATCTTGGTGAAAACGTTTCCCTTATTCGTCACTCATACTTCCTAAGTAAGAAATGAATGGCATGTTTACTCCCATCTTTTGAAAATTTTCCAATAAATCGTTAACAATTTCTTTGTAATTGCAACAGGAAATCCAAAATAATGGAGATATGCATTTTTTAACGAATCTACAATGTAAGACACTCTTTTTTGAAAATATAAACTGTCCATAAACATAACAAAAACGATCAGAACTTTGTTTACACTTTCTACTCGACATTTTAAATCAATCCGAAACAAGATAATTGTGGTTTGAAGCGAACGAATAAACAATAAACTTTCGTCACCACCTTAGGTAGTTAAAAAAAAACATTTGACTTCAGGAAGAATTTGTGACGTGATAAAATATTTTTACTAACACTTTTTGGTTTAAGGAAGGTAGATTAACATATTTACATGCATTTATTTTGGGGTATAAAAAAGTTCAATTTTGTAAACTAGTGTTATCAGTATGTCATATAAATGCTTAACCTTGGAATAGAAATCACGACCAAAGGTGCCAGTGTCTTTAGTCTTAACAACTTCGCCAACTGCATTACCATGATGTCCATTTTTTTAATTGAATTAACTCTCTCGGACATGTAGGTTTTATTGCAGATCGTATTTTCTCTTCTGTTAGAATATTCATTCTTGCACTTATATGTTCCCATATTCAATAAAATAATTATTAGTGTAAGTTTCGTCTGAGTTCTGTTATAATTAGATCTCAATTATACAAATATATCCGTTCAAAATTATATAAGATGTTCGATATTCTCTAAGATTATTTTATATATATAGCAGCTCAGTAACTTGAGCGTTTAAATTCGCTTCGTAAATGTAAACATATTTCCGATTTTCGAAAACATCCCAACTGGTTACCGAGTCGACTTCTCCCGTATTGGGTGTTGTTTAATCTGGATTAATAAATACTGAAAAGGTTCTCAGTGTATTTCTCTTCTAGTTTTTGTATTTGGAGTAGTTTTGCACAATACTTTTATATATTAACTAACTGAATGTAATATCCACTTACGCGCGTGGAATGACCATGGTGTTTGTTTCTAGGGTACCATTCGTACATAACCACGAGCCGGAACACAATATACATGTTGGCGGACGGGCGCGGCGCCGGCCTCAACGGCCAAGATATTCTTTATTCGCTCAACAATGCCCTGGGAACTGTCGAAGTCGAGGACCACTTTGTTATTTTAAGGTAGATCCACACCGTGTTTTCAATATATATGTTTACGGTCAAAATAACGTTTCGTCGCATATTTCGTGGTCGTAAAGAGATATGTTTATTCGTCACCTTAATGCGTGTCCAAATGTGCTCGTGCGTTGTTCAGTTGTTATTTATTTCATAAGTATTTGCTATTGTAGTAAAATAGTTAAGTGATAGTAGCAAGGCTTGATGGAGACAACCATTACTCTAATGACATTGGTCTAAATAATTTTCAAAGGTCGACAACCAGCTATCAGCGTTTCTTAGCTTCACTTATATGAATGTGCTTCACTAATAATATTTGTGATGTAATAATGTAATGTAATGTAAGTGATCACTCCGACTACTTTTAACCTGCCGGAGTCCGTCTTTCCGTCCGATTACAACGAAGGCGTCTTCAAAGCAAGGGTAAATAGGTTTTTACACAGCTAGCGCGCTTAAAGGCTGCAGCGCCACTTACCATCAGGTGGGATGGCAAGTGCTGGCCAGTTGTAAATAAAAAAAAACCTATTATAATAATGCGCAAAGGCGTGCTACCTTCGAGACGGTGACACTTATGGATTACACCGCAGCCTTCTAACTATGCAATTGACATACTGACTTCTCGCTTGTGACATTAAACAAAGTATTCGCTGTGTTAGAGCGTAGAGGTCACTTCGTTGTGTGCACGGTACGTGGTGTTGAATGAATTAGTCGGCTCATCTGGAGAAGTACCAAGGCCGCATGAACAAGCGGCGTAAAGCACATTCCTCCTCGACGAAGGTCGAGAGCGCTAGGAAGTGTGCTTAAAGAATAATGAGGGAAGACTCTCTAACGCAAACTACCAGAGGTTGACTAGTGATGTGGGACTCCATGTTAAGAGGGGGATCACTTAATCGCATATGATATGTGTGCCACGCCGAATAAAAAAGTGGTATAAAAATACGGCAAGGACTAAAACGCAGCATTGTACTAGTATGGCCGATAGTTGCTGCAAGTTGCGCAAGATCGAAGGGGCCGCTTGAGCGTGAGTTTCATTGCAGGCAAGTGCTCGACCGCTACGGGTTCATTGACCGCGACCGCGTGGCCATATGGGGTCACAGTTACGGCGGTTACGCGACGCTGCTCACCATGCTGCACGACGAAGACCACCGCTTCCAGTGCGGCGTCTCCACTGCCCCGGTCACCTCCTGGCTTTACTACAGTGAGCCGCTCCGCATTGGACGTTGCACAATCGACAGCCCGGAAGACCTGTCGATAATTAACGGATTTCTCATTAACATTCATGAAACGACATAACGAATTCGTTATATTAATGTTTTGATTCTATTCAAATTATAATAATGCCGTAGTAACATGTTCCAATTATCCCCAATGCATTAATGCGTTAAAGTAGTTCCATAATTGCGTGCAGACATTCGTTTTCGGACGGATTATTTTATGTTTTTTTTTCGCAACCGTCAAATGTTTATTGTTTCGACAGACACGATGTACACTGAGCGCTATATGGGCCTCCCGACCGCGGAAGACAATCTCTCCGGGTACGAAGCGGGTGACGTAACACTCCTCGCGGAGAAACTACGAGGTCACGAATTCTACATTATGCACGGAAACGCCGACGACAACGTGCACTACCAAAACGCCGCCAAACTGATGCGGGCTTTGCAACAGCTGGACATACCGTTCGAACAAATGGTTAGATAGTTTATTCTTTATTTTTTATGCATTATTGCTAATGTAGAATAGCCCGTGTTGCACAGGCTGACAAACAAATATTGAAAATAGAAATACATAAACGGATATAAGAAAAACAAGAGCCGTGATAGCTGTGTCCGGGCGCTGGCCTTTGAAATACTCGAGCAACCTGAGTTCGATCCCCGGTGCCGGCATCAATGAAATTGTTTTTTCAAGTGCTGAATTATCACGTGCTCAGCGGTGAAGGAAAACATCTTGAAGAAACCTACATATTTTCGAAATAATAAAAAAAATATTTCGAAGATATGTGAAGTCCGCCAATCCGCAGCGGGGCCGCGTGGTGGACTATGCCCTGATACCCTCTGTACCGCGGAGGCCTTTGCCCAGCAGTGGGACATGTATAGGCTGATACTTTACAAGAAAAACAAAGGCAACATAGTTTCATAAAATAACCCTAGTTCAAGATTATTTTTTCCTGGACTGGAGCGATTTGTGACAATGTTAAATTGTACGTTTCATAAATAAATTAGTAAATTTAAAAAGTTAAGAACTAAATTACATAACTTAATTAAGTCAAGAGTTGGAATGGAATGATAAGCGTAATTATATAATTATATTACGATGAACGATTGACATGTAATTCTACGTTTAATTATTATCATAACTTTGTTCGGATTTTTTTATTATATTTTAATTTTTATTTTTTATTATTAGTTCGAATCCCTCATGGAGTCAGAGCTTGTATAACTAACAGATTAATGTTAAGGATCTTGCTTGGTGTTTGCCATTTACAAGTTAGTTAAAGGATGTAAATTTGAAAAATAAGTCATACGCCTTGTCTTCTCCGAATAAGTAACACTTTTAGCATAAACTTTGATTATAACCTGATTTTTATGGATCTTGAAAGACGTTTATTATGTCACTATGGACAATGTTATATTACGCAATAAGATCGTGAGAATATACTATAATTATCAGATAAAACTCAAACACTAACTTGAAAATATGTATGCTTTTATATATTGATTCATATGTGTTAGTTTCTTTTACGTGTGTAACAGTTTTTAATGTACACCGTCTTTACGGGTCTTCCTACTTCACCTATCTGTGAGGTTCTGGCGTCTTTTCTCAAATTGGTACTCAATGTGGTCTCGACCTGTCTCTTGACACCGTTGAAACTACTTGATGTTATTGTATAGACGCCAAGATTTAGAGCTTATCTTTATATCGTTCTTTAAATGTTACTACATTATGTTTTTGTTATTGAGAATTTTTTTAGATTCTTTCTTGACCTGATTATACCATATGTTTTACTATTACTTTATATTATAAATTGATTTAATTAATTCTAGTTAAATTTCAATATAATTTTCCTTAAAACATGGCGTATAATTTCCCTTAATCGTTCGAATGAATTAGCGATTAAATTTCAATGGAAATGCATTTCATGAAAACATAATGCATTATTTACTTTAACACGGTATTGTGTTTTCAAAACCCATTATTGATTATCCAATGCAGCGATAAGGAATCATAAGAAACAAGCGGAATAATTAGAAATGAATAAAAACAAAGCTGTGAAATAGAGTGTGCAAGCGTAAATTGTATACGAATTGCTTTATGATGCAGAAGAATGTTTATACCAAGTATTCATGATATAACATATCTCCATATTTCCGTGTATAAATGACAAATAGAAATAGAATTCTATATCGTTTGTAATTATAATTGTTATAGTTATAGATAGACGTAGTGACGTTTGAAGAGCTGGGGATGTATTACTTTTGAACCGAAATATTAAATGTGTAGAATGTCAATCAGCTAACTAACCAATATTACCTAAAATAATGACAGGTTACGTAACTTCAACACAAGCAACTTAAAAGGGATGTGCTTTGTATAGTCACAGATTTTATCGATATCGGCATTAAAAATGCCCGTAATGTCTATAACTCATCAAACCAATATGTACGGTAACTAAGCGTGACAGATGAGTAATATATATTTTTGTTTAAATGAAACTATTTAACGGATTTTATCGCGTTTTAATTTGAATTTAAATTCTTGACGTTTCAAACCCTTTCCAGCGTTCGTGGTTACGAAAATTTAAGAATCAAATTAAAGCGTAAAATAGTTTCATTTAAACATGTTTAATATTCAAGTGTAAATGATTATCTAATACCTGTATCAAATTCTTGTGTCGAACGAATGAAACGGCTTGACCAATTTTGATGAAATTCTATATGTATATACAGTAGGTATGAGAATAGGTTTATAACTATTTTTTAATCCCATAAGTAATGTTTCCCCTAAAAATAATTTATATTGCAAAAAAACGTTTGCTGAGTCAGCTAGTATTCTATATTCTATATACTATATGTTTCTTAAATTTTGCAGTCGTATCCAGATGAGGCGCATAGTCTTGCCGGTGTGAACATGCACAGGTATGCAGCGATGAACCGATATTGGGAGAAGTGCATACGCATGCCGCAAGAGTCTAACTAATTTACTTACGGTTAACACCACAAAGAAAAGGAACCTCGCCGTGTTGCGGAAAATAAATGGGACTAAATTCTTGTACAAATGCGCCGCGCCCACTGCAGGTTTTTTATTTTTCTGGTCAGGTTAGGCTATGTACGGTGCAAATTTTTTATACTTCGGTATAAGCTTGTATACAGCGTGTCGTTACCATCGCGACAATAAATGAACACACGTCTAACGCTACGAGCCAATAATCATAAAAAAATATTAACGTAAAACAAAATCCATAATTAAAAAAAATATTTTTCAAACAAACTAATTAAGTAAAAAAGAAACAAAATTTCTAACATCCTATACAACTCTAAAGCCTCTCCTTCTAACAGTATGTTTTGTCTCTTTTAAATTCATTCAACCCATTCATATGCTTTGTGACCTTTACAAATTAACTTTACGTTACGCTTTTATAGGTAAGGGTGTTCTAAAATTCTTTGTTTTGGAAAATGTAATAACTTTGTAAATATTGATGTTTAAAGAATTTAAACGTTTAATACAACTTTAAAAAGTTATCCCCTATATGTGTGTTCATTTATTGTCGCGATGGTAACGACACGCTGTATAATTGTGTGAATAAAACCTGCGTCGTTATATTTTTTCTACAAATTGAAATATGACCTTCATGTAACGTAAGACCGTAAAGGACATGTTCCTTTTACTTCCATATTCTGATGGAGCACCTCATACAAGTATAGGTTGTTAACCTTTATATTGTGTTGGTCTTAATAAAACCAGCCTATCGTGTTGTATCCCGAAACTAAACTTCAGTTTTTTGTGATTGTTAGTTAAATATATATTAAAAGTTTACCCACTTTTTGTTTAATTTAAACCTTTTCACATATCTAATTAAGTTTATGTATTAGCCTAGATGAAATGTTCACCGCAAAGTATTCTTTTGGTCACACAAAAAAAGAACACCCCTATAGAGATCCCGTTAGTATTTCTCGATAATCTATAATTCATCGATAAGCTCAACTAATAACAAATAATCTAAAATCTTGCTAAGTAATCAGCTAATTGATTAAAGTAGTAACAAGTCAAGTATTAACAGCTAAATATGGCAACTGCTTTTGGTTTTAAAATATAATTTCATTAAAAAAATGTTAAGTAATATCAATGTGTGGGACAAATATCTCCTCTGTAAAGGATTAGTGCCTAGTCCATCACGCAACCCCACTGCGGATTGGCACACTTTACGTATCTTAGAACTATTTTCTTTATTATTTCGAAAATATGCAGGTTTTCTCTGCACGTGATCAGTCAGTACTTAAATTGTTATTTCAAACGGGGCCGACACCAGGATTTGAACTCTGATTGCTCTAGTATATTAAGTAGAAAGCGAGTGGCCGGATACTGAGCTATCACGTTAAACAGTGGCTTCACATTTTTAGGGTTCCGTCCCCATAGGGTAAAACGGGACTATTACTAAGACCCCGCTGTATGTATGTATGTTTGTCTGTCTGTCTGTATGTCTGTATGTCTGTCTGTCTGTCTGTATGTTTGTCTATCTGTATGTCTGTCTGTCTGTATATCTGTCAGTCTGCATGTCTGTATGTCTGTATGTCTGTCTGTCTGTATGTCTGTCTGTCTGTATGTCTGTCTGTATGTCTGTCTGTCTGTATGTCTGTCTGTCTGTCTGTCTGTCTGTCTGTCTGTCTGTCTGTCTGTCTGTCTGTCTGTATGTCTGTCTGTCTGTCTGTCTGTCTGTCTGTCTGTATGTCTGTCTGTCTGTCTGTCTGTCTGTCTGTCTGTCTGTCTGTCTGTCTGTATGTCTGTCTGTCTGTCTGTCTGTCTGTCTGTCTGTATGTCTGTCTGTCTGTATGTCTGTCTGTCTGTATGTCTGTCTGTCTCATGAACCGTAATGGTTAGACTATTGAAATTTTCCCAGATAATGTGTTTCTGTTGCCGCCATAATTAAAAAACAGAGTAAAAAAGTATTGCAGTGGGGCTCCCATACAAAAGAAATAATTTTTTTTGCCGGTTTTATAGATCATGCTCATGATACGGAATCCTTCGTGCACGAGTCCGATTCGCACTTTGCCGGTTTTTTTATTAATCTGTGAAGAACAAGAAAAATGGGTGGTCTGTCTCTGCTCAATCGCTGATTGTAGCGACGACTCTCAGATGAGTAACCATTATTTTACTTGAAACTAAATAATAAACATACGACGGTCTGGTTATCGTGAACTCTGAATCTATTATATTCTATGGTTGTTGTTATCATCTGATAATATTGTGTTTTAAAGAAACAGTCAGGGGTCACGTAAACATTTTACTACATATAGGTATCGTACGTTTTATTATAAAAGTTTTATTATTTGTGAGTTATCGTATATTTATAATGCTTAATTATAAAAAAAATGTCATTGTCTTTGGAAAGATTTATATAATTTTATTACGTCTCAGACTCGTTTAATACTCGTACGTACATACCTACCGGAATGTAGAGTATTATACGAACCTGGAGGTCAACTTTCGTCTCCTTGACTGCGGGAGTTGATCTTTGTGTTTGTTACCTTACTGTACCTATGTTTCGTATGAACGTACATAATATTGTACCTAAGCCGAATAAACAGGAATAACCGTTTTCTTTTAAAGCTTGTGTTTTCCTATCCGTTAAGCGAAAATCCGATTTAGGTAGTAAAACTTTCTTTAGAATAGGTAAAATATATTAGTAGTGTTTACTTGCGGTATTTAAAACATGCCTAATTTTTACTTTCAAATGAAGTCTATAAAATCATCAATAGATGACTTACGGAGCTTATGTAATATTACATAAATGTGATATTACGCCGATATCCTCATAGCGTGAGAATCCCAACATCTATATGTATATTTTTGCATTTTTAGCAATGCTTGGTATTACCTAGTGCCTAGTTTTTCATTTATGCCAATGTGTGATGTGTGAACAGCAATATGGTTCTCACTAAAATGAATGTGTTTAATATTATAATGAATGTGTTTATTAATATTTTCGATGTTGAAGGATTAAAATTTTGTTTGTGTGACATTTGTTTCGTAATATAACTTTGCTAGTTAGTAATTCGCCAGGATCAGTGGCGCACTACTGGTGCCCGCAAAAAGTGAAAGGGGGTTGAATGACGTTGATTATACAATAGGCTTTAATACCATACGCCGAATGTCCAATGCAATCGCCCACAGTATAAATTTACCTTTAATGAGAAACTACATTTATTTTCGTTACGCGTAGCCACATTAAGTAAAATACTTAAAGTTTTCTACATTAATCTGCCCGATTTAAATAGATTTATACTATATGCTTAAATGTGAGCTTAATAGATAAATTGTTTAAATCAAAATTTTCCCTCTGATAGGATTCGGATCTGCGTTTCCTGGTTAACGCGCCAGAGCGAAGAGCTGATATCCTCATAACGTGAGAATCCTAACATCTATATGTATATTTTTGCATTTTTAGCAATGCTTCATCACCTAGTGCCTAGTTTTTCATTTATGCCAATGCTTAACGTCACCTGTGTAACTTTACAGTATGACGACATTTTCGAATAACATTTTATAATGATTATTTAAACAAGAGGTGTCTTTCCTATTGCAATTTTAACGATGACGAAAATTATTCGACTATGTATGTAATAAACCCACACTTATGTTGAATTTTTGTACAGACGTGAACTAAAAATAGATAAAATAATACATGTATTTAAAGTATAATACTTAAGTCAAGTTGCGGTGTTTAATTTTACGTTTGAGTACGAAATATACCTTTTATAGCTCTATTATAAACATTGGCGTATCTAGGGTTATTTTTCAGGGTGGGCCTGGGCCTTAACCGCAAAAAAATCAAACTATGCGTCGCATTATAAAAGTAACAGTTCATTATCGTTAATGATTTTTATTAATATATAATAGTAGTATTAATTAATTAATAGTTAGTACGTTGTGTACAGTGTTTAGTACAAGTAAATCAACGGAATTTGTTGTTAAATAGTATATAATAAAAACTAAGTATCTACATAGATTTCCCGGCTGAAGATAATTATTTGATTTCAAAGATTTTATGAAGTTTCTTAGGTTTCAGCCTAGAATTTCGAACCGGTAACCTAAATCCTGGGGTGGGCACTATATGATACTGGGGTGGGCATAGCCCACCCGGCCCCCCTGCTATATACGCCTATGATTATATATAAAGCTAACACTGAAATAGCTTCATAATTTATCCTTTTATGTGGTTACAGGTTATCTGTATTGTAAGTGTGAATTAAAATGTTTCAAAAACATTGACCTGGACAGAGGTGTAAAGCTTGGAACTTTACCTGGTTCCCTTCTAAGGCATAATATAAGAATAATGCAGATTTTGCGGGCTATACATAAGTAATAAAATATATGAAGAAGGTTCGTTCAGATTGTGTGGGCATTCGAACGGTTCCAATGTCTTCAAATCGATTTTACCCGTCTTTATTTAAAATGTGTTCTTGCTCATATATTTACAAAGAGATTTTTAACTTATGGTTCATTTTACGGTATTTTTAATGCGCAATGCGATCCTTAAAGACACTTACATAATCACTTATCACCTGGATCAAGTTTCACTTTACTAATGTGTTGCTCTTTCTTGTTTTTTTAAAATTCTAGTAGAGTCAGTGAAACGTAAATTTTAATTATAATTAGCTACATGCAGAGGTTTATTGTACCCGTTTATTCCATGATTATGTAAATTGATGAGTAATTTAGAATGTAACTATGAATAATCTTAATTTATTAATAGAAGTACAAAAATTGTATAAGCCGAACCTGCCGAAATAGTAACTATTGTAAGGACATAAGTAACGATAAAGGACACTACGTCTACTATATATAGAACAGAAATATCGACAGTATTCGCGAATGTAATCTAAATAAATATTTATTTTCTTATTTGTTTAGATTACCTTCATAATACTCATATAGTTGACGAGACTACAATTAAATGGAATAAAAGTATTATTTAATAGCTTGCACCCGGAATCAAATTTTTTTTAACGTAAAATATGATCATCGAGAAAGTTAGAGCAAATATGTCTTCTTATTATACCAACTACTGTTCACAGCAACTGTTGGTTTATTTTTGTTTATCGAATTTATATTTGAAAGTTATTGTATAACACGTGCTCACATAACAGCTGAGAGGTGGGCTACGTCATTCATGGCTTACGTCACTTTATACTTCAGATCGCGCATGCTATGCGAATAACCGGGCAAGTTGTAATGGAATATTGCTGATAGTCAAATTCAAGGTCATCGGATGACGGAACTGAGTTTAGTAGTGTTATAAAAAATTTAGAGCACTTGTAAAGATATCAGCATCTTAATGTAATTTAAATGCGGGATATTGTTAATTTGTGACTAGTTTAGCAAGAATTTGAAGATTTGAAAAGGTTAATGCATATTATGAAAAAATGTAGACTATTAGGTTTATTAATGTTACTTGTAGCATTGGTGTACCAGTTCATAAAACTTTTTGTTAATCGGCTTTTTATTACCGTGCTTATAATAAATTGCTTAGTGAAATTAAAAAGTAATTCAGATTCTCGTAGAGCTTCCCAACTTCTACCTCTTATAGATTTTTCTGATATTTTTTTTTTTTTCGTCTCCCTCCGTTTTAACTTTGAGGACTGTCATGGCCCTTACTCTGAAAGGAAATGAAATTAAATCGTTTATTCATCCAAATTAAATTTCATCTAATTTTCATTCTAAGTATTTTTTTTAAATCTTCCACTGTTTCGTAATGAGGTTTCTCTAACGGAGAAGAAACAGGCGAAAGAAACTCCGTAGGTATCCTCTTTTTTGTCATTATTTTTCTCAATATATTAAAATATTATACAGTATATATCATATAGTATATTTTACAGTATCGTGAAATCAAAGTCCTGTTTTATTCTCACAATAAGATCGGCAGGGATAGCCTCTTTAGATAAAAGGCCTTAGGTTAGGGATTCTAACACCCTTTGTAGACAAATTTAAAAGGGAATTAAAACAACTAAACGAGAGTATTTCCTGAAATAAGCTAAATCTTTACGAATACTTGAAAGTACAGATATCGTGGGAAGTGGAGGTGTAAGAAAAATAGTTAACGAGCGCATTATGAGCGAAAGTCCACGTTATTTTTTTTATGAGAAATGGTGGCAAGCGAGCTGGTGGTTCACCTCATGTCAAGTGATAACTGCCGCCTATTTACATTAGGCAACACCATTAGGGTTGCAGATGCAATGCCACCTTTTAATAAAATGGGCCCCGGTTACCTCACTGACCGGACGAAATGCTTCTTCACGCCAATCTTCTGTGAGGTTGCCGTACATTCCAGGACGGACTTTCCCATTCATGCAACAGCGAAGACTGTTACGTGGCCCTACCACAGAGAATAAGTTCACTGAAAACGACTCGTCTATGAGCTAAAGAAGGTCAATTTAAATTTTGCTAGATGTGAAATGAAGACCTCTACGTCGCAGCTACTATACTTCTTAAAAAGATTCAAGTAAAGTAAAAGCTGATACATGGCCCACTGCTGGGCTTTTTATTATTTCGAAAACATGAAGGATTCCGTACGATGTTTTTCTTCACGGCTGGGTACTTATTATTATTATTATTATTACATGATAACTCAGCACTTAAAACACATACTACATTACGCTTACTGCATTACCGTATTACATACTTAATCAAACACAAACACAACTATACACAAACACAAATTATACAGGACATAATATTAAAAAAAATTGAGATTTATATACGCCAATATGAACGACTACTTGCAATCGCCCATTCATAATCACACCTCATTAACAATCAAATGATTGTATTGGTGCATTAAACGTTTTTTGGTAGGGGGGGGGGGGGGGGGAATCTTCAAAAGATACCTTGTCACCTTACATGATTATTTTAATAATTATATGATTTACATAGTTGATATTGAACAGAGCTTAAATTCATTTGGAATGTAGAGGCCATGATGACAATAAAAAGCTTACATTTATCAAAATCATAACATATTCTTACTTAGAAGACTGGAAGTCGTTTATGAAAACAAAACATTTATTAAATAAAAATAATCCCAAAAAATTCTGGAAACCTAGATACCAAAACTTCGAGCATGCAATTTAGCAGGATTTCGAATAAAGCTCAAGAATTCATAAAGAAAAAAAATCCCTAGATGAGTGTAACGACTCTAAAATCAATTGCTTCTAATGTAGTTATTGTTAACATAACATACTACTAGATATTATGCATCCGTTGTATCCTTACCCAGACGGTTTTTATGGTTTATGATTTTATTTGAACCTCATCGTTTTAAGGTTTTTCTTTTTTCACAGTTTTCTAATAACAGGCGGGTGAATATATGCAACTTAAAATCGTAATCTGTGAAGGGAACTTCTTTCAAAGTCCTGTGCTGGACTAAATGAATCACAGGATATTAGTTCTGTTGAGCCAAAATAACAAATCGGTCACTTACTCACGTACACATACCCGCCCGTACTCTCTTTTATACATACATACTTACCATTCAAACACAATAGTGTACCTATTTGCCGTTTACCTATGTATATTTTTAAAACTTTTCTTTAATTTTAATGAATTTATAGTCTTAACTTAAAATTTTATAATTTCTATAGTTAAATTCAATTTCAATGACGTCATTCAAAATGAAAATTTATTTAATAAATATAGTCTGTCCCGTGACCATGAACGCTGTAAAGGGTTCAAAACGTCGGGAACTAAAATTAAAAATAAACGCGATAAATCCGTAAAATTAGTTTCATTTATAATGTGTAATCGCGTAAATACAAGAAATTATTAAATATAGTTTTATTTGAAGCACTTATTGAACGTTACAAACTACCACCAGTGACCGGAGAAGAACCGGCAAGAAACTCTGCGGTCTTGTTGTCTCTTATTTTTAATGATTCAAGTATACAAAATTATTTAAATATAAAATCACCCGCAGCCACGGATCCTCCAAGCAAGAGTCATTTCCACACATCCTTGTCCTCAATGTATTCTTTGACATTATAAGAGGCCCTTGCTAATAGGGTAGTTTTATAAAAAAATTTAAATTCTTGTTTACACTTTTTTTTGTTGATGATATCTATTTTATTATAACGACCAAGAAACGACTTCGTGATTTTAGACAGTCTAAAACTCGGTATTTACAGAATTTCCTTTCGCCCACAGAACAGGAATCGACTCGTGTGGGGACTTGACAGAACAATTGTTATTAGGATCACGCTGAATAAATTTTATTGTTATTTGAATCATTATTATTTAAATAATAACAAACGTATAGAAAAACATAAACAATGGATTTTGTGTCGTAACTGTCGATGTATTAATGATACTATAAAAGCCAGAAGAATCAGTAACATATAGCATAATGACTTCTTCCGCGTACCTAGTTACTGATTAATTTTACCTTGTAATTACTAAAATATATGTTGTTATGATACACATAACGACCTCGTGGCTTACATTACCATTAATAAATGTAAATAGATTAATAGAGGTTCATTTCTTTAAATACAAGGAATTACGTATGGTAATAACTTCGTCATCATCATCATTACTTCAGCCTGTTTGAGTCCACTGCTGAACTGCTCCCCCACAGGCTGCCCGATCCTGAGATACCTGCATCCATCGACTTCGCGCAAACTTGCACAGGTCGTCACTCCATCTAATATAATATATCACTCTTAGTAACTTACTATTTTTATTTCCGATGCGTACCTAAAATATTCTCAACCACTCAGTCAAGCTTTGTTAATATACAGGTAAGAGTGTTCAGAGTTTTTGGTTGAAAACAAACTAGGGTACACTGAGGATGGTAACTGTAAACCGTGTTATTTCGTAGTTCGTCAACACGCTGACTCGCCTGCAAGGAATTTACGTTCAATCCCCGTGACTTATGACTTATGACGTGCTGTCAAAATGACGATCAAGATGCCGAGAGCCGGTTTTCGGTTCTTTCTTCCATTCCAACGTCCCATTGTTCTAGTTGCGGTGGGTGGGTGCGAGGCGCGCGCGCACTTTAATCCAGCGAGCGCTCACTGACAGTGAGCGTCCGCACGGCTTACGGGTCGACTGTGCGCGGAATCTCCCGCGCAGTTTCAATTCGCGCGAACTGTTTGTGATGGTGACTGATTGAATCACTTAACTCATTGAGGAGAGCTCGTTCCCGTGTTGTGTCGAAGATTGCTCGCGTAAAATGGTGAGTCTGAAGTGCGAGGCGCGGTTGACGTATTAGCCGAATCGTAACAGCCGAATTTTCCGATACCTGTGTGCATGTGAATCGCTGTACTTTTAACTTTTGTTTTTTTAACCTTTAACACTAATTAAGAACGATAGACTAGTGATGATAATATTACGCACAGCTATTCTGGTTTGTAAGAAGTTGTAGAGGTATCAGCGGCTGTGGTAATCGTAAAATGGAGTTTTAATTAAGTTTTGTTATCATAAGACGATTGCTACGATGAAAATATAAGTAAAGTTTATATAAAGATCCGGATTGAAAAAGACTAAGATCATAATGAATGTGTACTAATTTTTATAGTAATGAATACTCACTAAAATTTGAACAAACACATCTCACTGCATTTAAAAGATCACGATGACAGTTAATCAATAATAACTTCGAGTGATTAAAAATAATTCCTTTAGCAAAATAAATGTCAACAAAGTTAACTGTGAATGTCGCCTACTTCATTTTGAGCGTCTTTTTTTAGCTTTGATGACGGGTTTTGCCTGAAATATTTCATTTTTTTTAAGACCCCGCAATAAAATTAAAAACAAAGAATTTCCGCAGAAATTAATTTACTCTCTTTCGTTTTCTTTCTTCTCAGTATTCGAAAGTTCGTAGCGTTGAGTAAACATCACAAACATACGAATATATTGTGTAAACTTCGTCCTAAAGACAATTTATAAATGAATGTAGCTCCTTTCCCTTAAGTCAATACCAACTTAATTGCAATTTGCACTTCAATTAACATTAACACTTATGTGAGTTTTATCAACGGCAACTACTTCCTATTACAAGCATGTAGGTACTCAACGCTTACAATTCTTAATTTTATAAGTATTTTTAACAGAATTAAATATTATAAATAAGAGAGCAGAAAATATTATTTTATACTTTTCAATAATCATGGTGTATAGATAATCAAATTGCTGCATGATTTTTACCATAGTAATATGAAATCATTACAGAGATGTGTAGAGAGTAACTGACTAATATCGTAAACTTAGTGATAGCGATCGAAATCTTGGTATATGAGAGACATTTTGAAAATATGGTATATGAGAGACATTATGTGGTGGGAGGCCAGGGTTTTGTGGGATTCTTTCTCCGTAAATCGCACTCGGTGCCAAAATGTTTACAGTTTCAAGTCACTCATCTATAAGTTTGAATTTGATAATACAATTCGTGGCGAACAGTCAGACAAACAACAAAGCGAGTTAATAAAACTTTATCAACATTATAATTTCTGGTATTTACGCGAATAGACATTTTTTCGCTTCAGCTCCATCCGATGTTATGGGATATCCGCCACCCATGGAAATTTGCAACACCTGCAGGATTACAGATGCGTTTTCACCTTTTAATAAAGTGGCCCCGGCTACTTCACTCATCAGACGAAACGCAGAAGTTATAGTATGGGAGTATTACACTTCTGCGCTCTTCACGCCGATCTTCTGTGAGGTCGCGGTACTTCCCCGGACGGACTTGCCCATTCGTGCAACAGTGAAGATTGTTGCGTGGCCTTACTCCAATAAGAAATGTCAAACTAAATTTTGTTTGATATGCTGCCATCTAGCGGTTTAGCGGGCAGCTTCAAAGGTGTGACTTTTGTGTTACATTTTAAACTTTCTCTCTCATTATTTTTTTCATAACGCGCCTAAAGAAGTATAACTTTAAAAATATTTGACTGGGGCTCCCATGGATTTTGTGTAATTTTTATAAATAATGGTACGGACCCCTTCGTGCGTGAGTCCGACTCGCACTTGTTTTTATTAATAGTTTTGACCTTGAGGCCGAATTCCTAGCTTGTATGTTATCGAATTCTAGGCATTCGAAAACATTTTTTCATTAATGATACCACAATCTTATATAAATCCATGACTTCTATAACATTCATTAACTCAGATGCGTGTAAATTCTAACTTTTTTTGTAATAACATGGTAGAGTGTCGTTATTAGAGTTATTCTATACTAGGTACACATAGAACTTTTAGAATAAATATTTTGCGTGGTAGCTTAAGTCATTAAGCCTACGCTCGAGTTAAAAAGTTGAAAATTCTATAGCTATGTAGTTTTTTTTTAAGTGAGAAGGTTGCAAACGAGCTGGCAGTTCGCCTTATGTTAAGTGATAACCGGCGCCCATTGATATTTGCAACACCCGTAGGGTTGCAAATGCGTTGACACCTTTTTATAAAGTGGGCCTCGTCCACCTCACGCACCAAACGAAACGCAGAAGTATAACTGTTTCACTTCACGCCGGTTTCCTGTGCGTTTGTGGTACCTACCCGTGCAATTCGTGCAACGGTGAACACTGTTACGTGGGTCTACACAGAACAAAATTTAAAAAAAATCGCGATTCATTAATTAATAACTACACATTTAAGATCGAGCAATTTTGTTTGCAAATAGTGCACAGCGTCTGTATGGTTAAATATAAGTTAAGTAATCGATGACTCCGTGGCGCAGTGTTCGATTCTCACACGGGACAACTATTTGTGTTACCCACAGATAGTTGTTTCGCATCTGGGTGTTTGTCCGCGTGAAATTTATGTTTGCAAAAACATCCTTACAACACATGATAGATAATGTTATCTTAAAGTAACGGCAATGTTTAAAAAAAATGTTTAAGCCATTTTAATCTATTGCAATGAATTGAGTACTTAACCTAAATAAATAGGTACCAAACAAGAATAACTTTTTGAATTAGAAACAAAAATTTTCCTTACAAATATAGATATGCATAATATTATATTAATTATCATAATCGTTACGTCTTATTAGTGTCTTATGCCTTCATGTTGAAAGCGACATAATTTGCGACATGAAACATTTAGTCTTTAAATGTTTTGTAAATAACTTCTCAAAAGTAAATTAAAGTGTTTTCATATGTTACACTTGTTATCTGGATCTAACTGAGGAGCAACTAAATAAACTTGAGCGGCTTCAAAATTACTGCATAAGGTTTATATTTGGGTTGCGAAAGTATGACCAGATATCCGAATTCCGCCATAAGCTCAAGTGGCTCCCGATTCACCTTCGCAGGAATACTCATATTCTTCATCTTTTTTACTGCATTCTGTTCAATCCTACCACTCCTCATTATTTAAAGGATCGATTTATATATCTAAATTATTTATACTGTTTTTCTCTCCGTTCTCAAAAAGGAGAGGCTTGTAATGCATCGCATTACAAGCCTCTCCTTCTAACAGTATGTTTTGTCTCTTTTAAATTCATTCAACCCATTCATATGCTTCGTGACCTTTACAAATGAACTTTATATTAAAGTTTTATACGTAAGGTGTTCTAAAATTCTTTGTTTTGGAAAATTTGATAACTCGTTAAATATTGATGTTTAAAGAATGTAAATCTTTAATACAATTTTAAAATGTTATCCTCTATATGTATGTTCATTTATTGTCGCGATGGTAAAGACACGCTGTATAATATTATGTATTACTATGTATGTATTTTTCTTAATATTTATTTAGTACACCCCTGCCACTTTCTTCTTTTTATGAATTTCTCTGCCCTAAGGTTGCCTGGAAGAGATCGCTGCTTAGGCGATAAGGCCGCCTGTTGTACCCGTGTGTTTTTTCTTAATTATAAATACTGTAATGTTTCTTGGTGTACAATAAAGCAAATTTTACTTTACTTTTACTTCTATGTTGATTATTATAAGATATTTATAAGTAATACACTTTGATTTAACGGTGGTAGAGCCACACAGCAGCGTCGGCTGTTGGACGAATGGGCAGGCTCATCCGGGTAAGTACCACGACCTCACGGAAGACCGTCAAGTGGAAGTATAATACTTTCGCGTTTCGTCTGGTGAGTGAGGTAGCCGGAGCCCAATTTGCAAAAAGGTTGTCAACGCATCTGCAAACCCTCAGGTGTAACGGATGTCCATGGCGTCTGCTCGTTTGGCAACTTTTTACAAAAAAAAAATTATTCACCCAGTCGTTTTGCAACATTGTTACAATGTCTATTAGCACTGGACAGTGCACTATCCACGTTGTGCAACTTGCTCGAACTCCTTAACCACGAGTTTGCAACATATTGCACCTGTTTGGTTCTGCAAGGTTTATAACCCGAATAAATTTAGAAAGTCATTAATTCGGTCTATATCGAACTAAGATTGATACCAAAAACCTGATCAAAAAGAACTTTACGCACCTTAGCATATATATATATATATATATAACATAATACTTTATTATATCTCATTGTACAACCGTCAAACTATAATTACTTATTAATTAATACTAATTAATTAATTAATTAATTAATAATACTTATTAATTGAGCCGTGATACCTCAGTGTCCGGGCGCTCGCCTTTAATTCAATATACTCGAGCAACCTGAGTTCGATCCCCGGTGCCGGCACCAATGAAGTTTTTAACTTTAAGTGCTGACTTATCACGTGCTCCGCGGTGAAGGAAAACATCGTGAGGAAACCTGCATATTTTCATTTCACTTTATAGGCTGTTACTTTACTTATTTTTACTTAATAATTAATAATTATTGTCAAGTGGGTAAGAATTTTCATGGTGATCATCGTGATGAGAGTCGTGAGGGCTTGTATTAATTATTAATCCACTAATAATAGTACAATACCATTTATATGTTTTTCTTATATTTTGCAGGCGCACACATTTGTTACGCTTTTGACGTTGACTTTGATGGGCTGTCTCACCGAATCATCGATATTCTTGCCGATCGTTCCCAAAACGCTTACACTGGAGGAAATATTTCCTTTGCCACCTGATTTTTACCCAGAGAGGGTAGAGATAGATTGGATCTCTGGTATGTATTTATCACAACATGTTTGAGGGTTACAATGTGATTATGTTTTGCTAAACGAAAACATGTAATGCTATGAAGCTTTACAAACTTAAGATCACGGATTATAGAATACATAAACATAGAACTATTTATGGGTCACTAAACTTTTTGTCATCTGTGGGTATCGAATCCACGACCCACCATGTAATGACTGTTAGCGACGTGACCACTTTAAAAATTTGCGCTTTCGGTACAGTTAATGCATGTGTTTTTAATAATGTCCCGCTAAACTAAAAGGGCGAGGGATTTTAATTGAATTTTTTACGACATGAGTGTAAAACATATTAAGTGGATAGTTAGAATGTAACGGTTCGGAACGATAAAGGATCGCGTGCGGTTTTATATATGACCTGCAAGAGAATGTGTTACAGCGATCCGTTATAATCTTTTCCGAAGGACGAGTGTGATATGAGTCATAGGTATTCGTCCCAATTCTTTTCCAGTTGGCATTCAATCGAATCCTCTTATAGTTTTTTTTTGTTGAAAGTAAACATAGTTTTGACATCACTTGGTTTAACTTCAGATACAGAGTACGTAGTGAGGGAGCATTATATGGACTTCAGAAAATACGATGCAGTTAGGGATTCATTCGTTACCATTCTAAATGAAACGGACTGGGTAAGTTATATTATATTCTAAAGCGCTTTAGCCTTTCTTTAATGGTTGATTTATCATGATCAGTCTCATTTCATAATTTATATTTTCACAAGCGACAAGCAAAGATTAAAGAACTAATTGGTTCATTGTTAGTGTTTAAGTTTTTGGAAGATGATGACAAGGCATTGTGTAAAATTCTTAATAGCTACATTTGTTTGCGTAACTGAGGTACACACGTCTTGCGGTACAATGGTCTTACGTATTTATAACATTGGTATAAAGACGAAGCTTAATTTACTATTGCAAAGTTTAAACAATACAGACACAAGGCTTGCTATTTTAAGATGGTTATCAAAGACTCGGCGTATGTAGCAACATTTTAAAGCTTCACATTGTCTAATGACCCAAAGACGTGCCGAAGCAAAAGTGGGTCGCAGAAGATAACTCCGCATTCGAGATGCGTTAGAATAACTGGTACATTAATATAAAGGACACGGCGTATTTGTTGTTATGTATATCAGGCGTTCTAGCGTTACTTGTATATTTTTATATATGTGCAGTGTTTTATATATGCTTTTGTCACTGATTAGTTTTATTCTGAAGAGTGCACGGACTTGTTTATCAGTTATGAGGTAGAAGAAAGAGGTTAAAAGTTAAGACCATGCACCTTTCGCAAAATGGTAGGCCTTAGTAGCTTGCTCTTGTGTACTGGCTTCCCAAAACGTTCTAAATTTTTTTTTGTAAATAAGTTTCAGTACTAAGCATGACAAACTTTTGTACTGCTATAACGTAGTTTGCACAGTCGGAACTTAATTCGTGTAGTGTTGTTCAGATAAAAAAGTCGATGGTGAGAATTTCGTATTTTATAGTAAGAGTGAAAATTGTTTTACAGAGAGCATGACTAACAATCACGTTTGCATATAATGCAAGCTAGCAAAGCAATCTTACGAATGTTGAAGTTGCCTATGGGCGGCGGGAATTACTTACGCCAGGTGAAATAAGAAAAAAATACCTTTGTTATCACAGAGAAATTCGGGTGTGGTGGCCAAAAATACTTTAGAATAAAACATTTTGAAATAGGGAATTCCAACATTACGACCTCACTGTGGCATTAGATGGTTTTAAAATAACAAACCATTTTTTTCGCAGGTCAATTTACATCATTATGCAGTTTCTTCGTATTCTAAAGACCTTAAATATTTTTTACTAGCTGCAAATTTGACGAAGGTACGTAACAGTTTTCATAAAGTAAAAGTTTTCATTAAATAGTCATCTTTCTACTACTACTTTCACTAATAAATACGCTTATCGATTTTAACCGAATCACATGCTCTGTAAACATTTTAACAGTCGTTTAAAATTCATTAAAACCAGAATGCAGCGATCACTCAAAAATTTTTGTGTTTTATTTGTATTTTTGTATTTTAAGGTTAGGTTTTTTCTGAAAATATACTGTTCATATTTTATTATTAAAAAGTACGATTGCTATTTCTTTGAAATTATGGTGTACCAGTTGTTAAGCTATAAGTTTCGGCATCGAGAGTCGTAGATTCAATTCTCACATGGGACAAGTATTTGTATGACCATCAGGTGTGTTCCGGTTCTGGATATTTACTTCCAAGTAATCAGGAAGATGAATGTTCATGTGCACTCAGGCCAATAGCGCTAGTAACATGATTCATAAATAAAGGCAGGCGAAAGGAAAGGAGTGCACATAGAAAACACGAAACAGTCTTCTTCATTTTGAAAAGAAACTTAGAATTTTACAAAATTTTCTGTTACTAGAGCGTTGTCTAAGTGTTACAACGGTTCTTGTTTGATAACGATGCTTCAAAATTTGCAATTGTAATATTAAGAGCAGTTCGTTGTAGCAGCTCTTTCAAGCCAAAGGTCAAGGTGTTTCAATCAGTACTTACTTTTGCAATTGATAATATTTAAATTGAGGCCATTTAGAACAGGCCACGTTTTATGAAGGCCCTCGTGCACATAATCGTAAAATTATAGAAACTTATGTTTATTTCAGGTGTATAGATATTCGACCTTAGCCGACTACTCGGTGTACGATATCGAACTGAAGTAAGTAACAAAATTGTCACATTTTAGTGATATTATAATAAAGAATTACACAATTAACTTAAAAAGTTAGTTAGTACAATTAACTTAAAAAAATATATGGATAATAGGATAAATAGACTCCTGTCGATTGAAATTTTAAGTTTTCTTAACAAAATAGTTATGTAACTTTTAATTATCTTTTGGCAATTGAGTTGCCTCTAAACTTTAGGTAAATGCAAGTTTTGTTTTCATACAAAATTTATTAAAAATTTCAGAAGGAATGAGAGCAGTCAAACAACTAAAAAAATTTTATGTGAAATGCTTCAATTCAAGGTCAAAATCAGTTCAGTTAGACCTTTTATAGTTTTGTTTCAATACACTTAAACCATTTCAAAATACTTTAGCAATGGTTACAGATTTAAATAATACATAATTTTACTTATAAGCCACGAGCCGTGATAGCTCAGTGTCCGGGCGCTCGCCTTTAATTCAATATACTCGAGCAACCTGAGCTCGATCCCCGGTGCCGGCACCAATGAAGTTTTTAACTTTAAGTGCTGACTTATCACGTGCTCCGCGGTGAAGGAAAACATCGTGAGGAAACCTGCATATTTTCGAAATAATAACAAAAAATATTTCGAAGACATGTGAAGTCCGCCAATCCGCAGTGGGGCCGCGTGGTGGACTATGCCCTGATACCCTCTGTATAGAGGAGGCCTTTGCCCAGCAGTGGGACATGTATAGGCTGTTACTTTACTTTACTTTACTTTACTTATAAGCCGAGGCGCATATATGTATTGGAGAAGTAAATTATTTATTCGGTGACATAATTTTGAAAATTAGTCGTGAACGTCTTAGATAGAAGGCTAATAATAATATAGCAGACGCTACTTGTTGTAAAACATTGGGAAATAAACATTGATGTGTATGAATATGTTTTGATACCCATATTTCAATTGTGATCATTCTATTTCTAGAATCTTTGTTTATTCCATTTGAAGGTTTCAAATTCGGACGAGTGACGATCGCTTTACTTTTTTAGGACTATTTCTAAAATAGGTCAAGGACCGGCACAAGTAGTGGTCTGGGGCAAGGGAGGTGCTCTTGCCTATGTCGAGAACAATAATGTATATTACATCTCTAATGTTGCCCGACCTGATATAGTAACTGCACTAACGAGCGACGGTATCCCTGGAGAATTATACCATGGCGCGACGGACTGGATATACGAAGGTGAGGTTAGAAAATGCTTTCACGTAACATTATGGCGATAACAAATACCAATTACGTTAAATACATAACTAGAGTGAAAACATAAGGTGTGTGTGAATACTTTTAACACTATTATCATTGTTTTATTATAATAAACTCTGTTACATACAACACTAAAACATACTTATCTTTTAAAGTCGATTATTTCAGAAATTCTTCCCTTTCTTTTTAAGATAACTGAGTCTATAAATTTAAAAATAATTAAAATATGACAGAAAAGGGAATAAGAAAAATAAATGAAGAGGAAAGTTTTCAGATTATTTTTTATTTTCAGTGCTAGTAGTCTATGCACTCAAGATAAAATAAATAATTAAATTGTAAATATTTGTTAAACCTGCGTCTTCTGGTTTCGAATCCCCCAACGCAGAAAGTTTTTGTTAATTTATCTACGTAAATTTACAACTTAACAATACACAACGCCAAACATTGCTTTAAAATTTATGAAGAATAAATGTGTGAAGATAAGCCGTTTAGCTCTGTGGTTAGAGCGCCGGTTGCGCATCTCGGAGAACGTAGTCCAAGTCCTCGTAGCGGCGCAAAACTCCATCGTCCATTATTCTAATTTTTTTTAATAATTTCATCTTAAACACAGATACTAGCACAACAAAAATTAACTCTTTTATAAATCAATATTATATTTTAATTAAATTGCCTTAAAGATTTCGCGTTAAATCGAAAATTGAAATTAGACGAGATGAAAGCCGAGGAAGAGTTTTATTAAAATTTCATGAATCGCAGAATTAATATAAATTCATTAAACTCATTAAATATTAAGCGTGATATTATCTTTTAAATTTATTATCATTGTTGTTGTACGAGACGGCGTGTATGCACGCATATGAGAAAAAAAAATGTTCCGTTCCGCTTTTAAAAGTCTGTTGCCTGCTACTGTTCGGTTCGTATTTTATACTAGTGTTCGAAATTCGACCGATGTATTATAATTCTTTGACAACAATGCTTACTGTCTACCACCAAAACACAAAAAAGGGATATCGAGTACATTCAGGCATGGTCAGACATTCGAATTATGAGTCAACAATGCTTTCAATTAGGCAGCATAACTTAAAGCGGAATTTGTTATATTAGCGAGTTATTAGATACTAGCTGCCCGGACAGACTTCGTTCTTTTTTATAGTATTAAAACCTTCCGTGAACCTTAAGGAACATACAAACAAATAAATTAGCCGAATTAGTCCAGCCATTCTTGAGTTAAGCGCTTACCAAAATTCATTTTTATTTATTATGAAGATAAACGCGGATAGAAAGGACGCACAGTAAGTGTTGTATACTAGTTATATGGAGGTAAAAGTTGTTTATTTGTATGTTGTGAGCAATGTCTGAAACTATGGGATACCTTTTTAAAATTTAGTTTTATCAATGAAAATGCTGTAATAGTGTAACAAGTCTATTTTAATAATATCAATAGTTTCGGCCACGCAGTTCCCAAGTATTATTTTTTCTTCTGAGGGAGTTTGTACATCCCTGATGTACAAACTATTATATTATATTATAAGCACCATTATACATTATTATACCATACCCATTATACCATATACATTATTACTATTAACGAGTAGGTACGCGCTATTAGTCCTGGTTAAGGCTTAATTCATACCTTTTACTGTCGAAGTAACCCCTTGGTGTCGAACGATAATACATACATATAATAGTAATACATATAATAGTTCATTATTTTTATTAAAAATAATCTAATTGAAATTTGTCTATCAGTGCGAAACTACTATACTGCTATTACGCTACTAATAAAGGTTAAAATTTAAATTGCAGAGGAGGTGTTCAATGGGGCCGAGGCACTGTGGTTTTCACCCAACGGCACGTACCTAGCCGTAGCTTCGTTTGACGACCGTAATGTAGAGTCTGCAATTTATCCGTACTATGGCAGTCCAAGTGATTTGGACAACCAATATCCTCAGCTGGTTCAGTTCAAATATCCGAAGGTTGGTATACATTATTAAGTTTATATTATCTTCACAATAAAATAGTACGAGCTCACAACAACGTACAAAAAAGTAAAAACTCTCAAGTACTTTACATCATTATTGTAACTTGTTAAGAGTACTTTTTTATCAGAATCATATTATTTAAATAAACAAAAATGATCAACACTTTATACTTATAATATTGAACTGATAAAGAGTGCACTACTTGAAATTTTGGGTTTTATTATTAATATTGAGGACAAATTTTGTTATCATATGATTCAATTTCTATTTTGTTGTCAGGTAGGTCGCACCAATCCAATGGTTGCTCTTCGGGTTTTTAATCTAACCAACTTAGATAGTGAACCGTGGGTCATTCCGGCACCAGTTGACGTGGTCGGGCTAGATCACATACTGGGTAGAGTAAATTGGGCGACCGATCAGAACCTGGTAGTTCTCTGGCTGAATAGAAGACAAAATGTCAGTATCCTGATTAATTGCGACCTCGCTCTGGACAAATGCAGTATGGTAAGGGAGCAGACCGAGAGAAACGGTTGGGTTGATATTCGGGATCCATTCTTCGACAGCACCGGAACTCGTATGGTGGAAGTGCAGCCTATGTTTTACAATGATCAGAGGTTTTTGCACGCCGCACTTTACGACTTCAACACACAAAACGCGGAGGATCTGAGCCCTGGAAACTCAACCGTCACTTCCATCGTCGGATGGAACGAAAAGACGGACACTGTATATTACATAGTATCCCCATGGGATCGCCCGTGGGAGAGACAGCTATGGGCGACGTCTGATGGAGTTAGCCGGTGCATATCATGCCGGGATGCGACCTGCCGCAGCGTAGCCGCAATGTTTTCGCCCGGCGCTAGTTATGGCATCGTCTCGTGCAGTTCTACCAACTCGGCTCCAATCACTTACTTGTACAATGGACAGGTAATCTATTCTCATAAGTCATAATTCAATAGAACTCCTTTGGAACACTTTCTACTATGTAACGCTCTTGTCTATTTCAGACTAACGGCCTCAAAATTATTGTCTACAACAATGAGTTGACCGAAAAACTTAGACATTACAAGCTGCCAATGACACTTTTCAATATCATATCCTTAGGAGAAGATATCGTCGCTCACATAAAGCTCATGCTCCCACCCGATATGGAGGCAGGGCGGAAATATCCAATGGTCTTAAAGGTGTATGCTGGTCCAGGCAATACTAGGGTGAAAGACAATTTCAATTTAGGTATGTATTTCAATTTGCTAAGTAATTTCACCTCACAAATGAACGGCTAATGCTATTTGAACATAGCATCAATCAATGTCCGTTTTCAATTTTGCAGAGTACTACGGCTCTTATCTATCGACGAATAGGAGTTTTATAGTGGCTTCCATCGACGTCAGGGGGTCGGGCGCGATGGGAGTGGAGGCCATGTACTCCGTCAACAATGCGCTCGGCACCGTCGAAGTAACTGATACGTTGGCTGCACTAGAGTACGTATAACCGCACAGGAGGACTAATAAAAGATAGTAGAAATACAGACTTCATTATTTGTTCATGTTATAGATTTGGCTTCATTTGTTATTATCATTTTTCTTGAATTTTATATTTGTGAAACTAAAGGCATAAAATGAAGAGATTTCTATATTTTTTGTAACTTTTGGTAAAGACGACCCGAATGGCGTTGTGGGTAGTGTACCTGCCTCCTGCGCCAGAGGGTTTGGGTTCGATCCCCACTACTGGAAACATGGTGTTTTTATAGTGTCTTTTAAAGTGTTTAGTGTGTTTAAGTATATTTATCAGTTCCCTAGTACCCATAGTACAAGCTTTGCTTAGTTTGGGACTGGAAAATGTTGTGGAAAAAATGTGTCCTAAAATATTTATTTATTTAGTTCAGGTAACGGCACTGACAAGTGCATGAAAATCCATTCCAGTACGTCAAAGGCAGCATTAACTGTGATATACTTTTATGCGTATTTAATCACGCATTATTTCTTTCCTTTATTTATAAAAACAAACGCCATTGGTATGATGGATTGAAATAATATTAATAATATAAATATTTAAACGCTTCCTACAGGAATATGTACTAAGGTCTGCGATGTCGCATTCTGAGTCATTACACTGTCTGCAACAATGAATTATCTTAATTGTTTACTTATTTCATTGTGTTATCATTTGTGGCTAGGCGGCTGATCAGTTTGTACCCGTTCATTGACCCTGAGCGCATTGGTGTATGGGGCTGGAGCTACGGTGGCTACGTCACTAGCATGATGCTGGTGCGGGACAGTATCAGACTTCTTGCTTGTGGCGCCGCAGTAGCGCCAGTAACCTCGTGGTTGTACTATGGTAATTGAAAGTTTCATCTTTCGTCATGTTCTTCATTTACGTTGTTCATGGTTTTTATTTAATTTTATTTTCTACTTATTCCCCTGACAAGATTATTCCCGTTTTTCGATCGGATTGGACCTTTTTTATCTTTGTGTGTGGGTGTGTTCCTCTTTTATTATTTCGTTTTCTTTTTAAGGTTCCGTACCTTATAAGGTAAAAAAAGGAATCTCTATTAGATCACTCTCTTATAAGTCACAGCCCGTGTGTCACCGTCGATTTTCCCAGGAATGGGTGAACCTAATAAGTTGAAATTTATACCAGATACTGAGTCTAATTAGTCTATTAGGTGTATAAAAATCAAGGCCCTGAGTCAAAACGATAAAAAGATATGGGCAAATACAAAACTTTTAATTACCTCGTTAATATAACTTTTTTTTCGGAATTTTGCCCTTACTTGTGCTGTAATGTCTTTTTTTGAACAAAATTGACAATTCAAGATCAACCGGAAGTACCCTATAGGTTTTATGTCGAAAGTATCTGTTAAGTAAGTAAGGTAAGTAAGTATAAATTTCAACTTGCTAGCTCCACCTGTTACTGAGAAAATCAGTGGCGTCTGTTTACCAAGTTTATTGAGGCGGTAAGGCGGCGGTAATGGATAAGTACGGAACCCTCGCCATACGACTCGCACTTGGCCAGTTTTTTTGTATTTAGTATGTTTACAATGTAATAATAAAAAAGTGTTAGCTATCTATGTGGTGGACTATGCCCAACTCCCGGTACAGAGGAGGCCTTTGCCCTGAAGTGGAACATATAGGCTGACAAATTACGTGCAATCATATAGCAGTGTCCGCTGGTGCAGGAATGGGAAGCCTTGTCCAAGGGTTAACACGGCTGTATTATTATTTCTATCCATCTAACACGGTCCTGCCGTGTTAGATGGATGAAATTCGTATAATCCGTGTGGTGAGGTAGCCAGACATATCCTTAATGTCTGTATCCCAACAGGAGTAGACAGAAGTAGAAGAGAGAGTAACACTTTAAACTCACCAGTTTTCAGATAAAAATAAAGAAAGTAATGTAGGAGTTTCAACTGGGTAAATAGTTGTGAGCTTGCTCTAAAGTATGGCGTATGTAAAACAACGGCACGATATTTAAAGTTTTGTTTTTATGAAAATTGCTAACGACCTGTTAAATGCAATATTACACAGTATTGTATTGTTGTTTAGTTTAAATGGAATCGGAATGAGGGGCACGTCACTCAATGATTATTCTTTTCTACGACATTTAGTAAATAGTCTATTTATTTATATATTACAAAAAATGTATTTATATTTCCTATAAAACTCTGGCATTAGCATAATATTGTATTATATTAGATTAGTTGAGTCGCGCACGAAAAACTGTCCGTATCGAGATAAAGTGGCATCATGTTGCTAATAATGATGAGAATAAAATCATTCTTTTATCGAATTTCGGCGACTTTTACGATGTTAATTATTATAAATTTAATAATTGAGAAGTAATGAATATACTGTTATATATCCAATTCATATATTATTCCATAATTACCTTATTTAACCCTGCGAAAAAATTGGCGTAGTACGTACGAATGGCCAAAAGTTGCCGGCTGCCAAAGTTATTTCACTGACGTATTGAGAAATGTCCAGATTTTGACACGCTGCAATACTAAAATTTATTTATGGATGTATTCATTTCATGCAGTGCATTTAAAAAGTTTTACAAATGCCTATGGGATTGCAAGAATCACTGTCGACTTTTAAACGACTCTACGCCGTTTAACTTAATTGCGTTTAGGTCGTTTAGTTGCTTTTAAAACTTTAAACACGTTTTTAACTGGCGTAGAAAATGCAATAATATTATTTTTCCCAGCACGTTCTCTTCAAGAGACTGTCGCGCAGTGGAAGCCGACAATGAATTGGCAGCACCGTGACATTGGTGACTTGGCTAGACTTCCAGTCTCCTCTCTTACTAAATGTTTTAAGCACTTCAAGTTTCATTCATCGTTACTATTGTTTTACAATATGTATTATTATATTACTAAATATTCATTTACAGCTGACACCCTTACTTATTTAGTTGTCTGTAAGTTAGAATATATTATTTCCGCCAGAATACTTTTTAGTCCCATTAAACAAAGTCCCCAAAGCAAATATCTCATCTATTTATTATTCGTATTAGTATACAACGTGTCACCTTGTCATTAATAAATCAACTTTCTGTATTAAACATTTTTCAATCAGTCTTTATTAGGTCCTACCAAATAGGTTTCCCGAAATAAAAATCAAATAAACAGAATTAAAACAACTGACGAGACTTGACACAGCTGTGTTTGTATGACAACTTAATTTTTAACGGTAACCTAGCTCTGTTTCGTAAATTAGTGAAATACAATAATATTACATGCAAATAGGAGGTAGATATGACACTAACGTAGAATGATGTTTACGCATGTCCATAACGATAAAGATTACGCATGTCCATAACCCGCGACTTTTAAAAATTGTTACGTTTTACATTATATGACATTTATAAGTGACAGACGATATAGAACGCATTATGCGGAAAGAGATAGCAGTCCATAGAATTGCAATCTAATTACACCAATTGGCGTGTATATGTCATATAATTATGCATCGCGTATATCGCATTATGGACATGCGTCATCTCTATTAAAACATCATTGGTGAAATGTTTTGTTTACAGATTCCATATACACGGAACGATACATGGACACTCCGCAAGCCAACCCTCTTGGTTATAAGCAGTCAGACTTGCTGGCTGCATCAGAGGAGCTTCGCGGAAGACAATATCTCCTTGTCCATGGCAGTGGAGATGACAACGTTCACTTCCAGCACAGCATGCAGCTCGCTAAAAAATTACAGCATGCCGATATTGCTTTTGAACAATTGGTAAGATTGTTCATATATATTATAATTAACATTGTAACTTAATTTTAATAAAGAACATTGGTTATATTTGCCCTTGCCTGTCAATTTTCTTGCTCCAATGAACACTAGTACGCCAATAAAGGCAAATGTGACAATCATGTTAATTGCTTTTCGATGTTTTATTATTCAACCAATGAAAGTTAGTATAACTATAATATAATAGTGTAAATAGAAATAACAAAAGTATTTAATGCTAAATACTTTTAACTTAGGTTTTACATAAACGTAACTCTTATATATTATTTTTAATTTACAACAAACTGCTGTTATTGATTCATTCTGATATCACCTAGCCTTTCGCCTTCGTGACAACCTGTATATAGTATATTTTATTCAAAACCTTTTACGATTTGCATGTATTTATACTAAGATTTGTTTATTTTATATTTCAGAGTTACACGGATGAAAATCATTCATTAGCGGGAGTGAGCCGACATTTCTATCATGCGCTTGACCACTTCTGGACGCAATGTTTTAAATTATAAATAAGAATATGTTGTGTTAATTATGTACTAAATTATTTACATGTAAATTGCTTAATGAAAACCTTTCAAATTAAAGACTGTACGTGTATGGTATATATGTTAGTCATCCCCTAGTTTGACGATCAATGGTGACATAAGATTGGCCTTTATTTGTAAGATACTTGAAGATAAACAACAACATTTTGTATGAGATTAAAGATGAGTTTAATTTATGGACTATACATATTTCTTTAATTTAATTATACATTTTTTAATATTAAGTGTAGCGTTGGTTTTCCTCTGTTTATGTTTATTGTTTTAAAATATAAATCTATAAAACTATGCGAAGTGTTATAGGTAGTTCATGTACTCGATATGAACATTGGGTCGGAAAAAGATTAATAAGACATTATTACCCTTCTGATGTTAATGCTCATCATTATAGGTGTAAAACTATTAAAAATGTTAATCCTTTGAAACTCGTAAAAAATTTAGGTCTCCACTGTTTTTACTGAGATTTTTTCACAAACATCTAATAAAAAAGTTTTTAAATCCAATGCCTTCAGTGTTAAAAAGTATAGATGACTTTTTTATTTTTTACGTATATAATGATATAACAAAGAAAGAAAAACATTCATTGCAGAAATAAGTCACATTAGGATTGAACAGTTGGAACATCCTAATTATGTTATCTTATCCTTTAAACGAGCATTTCTTGTATATATATATATATATATATATACAAGAAATGCTATATATATATATATATATATATATATAATCGGAATCTCGGAAACGGCTCCAGCAATTTTCATGAAATTTAGTATGTGCGTAGATCCGGGGGCGAAAAATCGATCTAGCTAGGTTTCATTTTTAGAAAATGTCCTTTTTCTCCCTGTTTTCAGGGAATGAAAAATATCATTCGATATGACAGTAAAATTCGTCGCAAAAAAAATGTTATAATGGCTCGGTCGGTAATCGTGCGGCCCCAAAACAGACGGCCGCGGTTCGTATCACGATCATCTTTTTACTTTTTCTTCTATACCAGATCATTTTCTTTATTTTTTTTTTATTTCCAAAATACAGGTCCGCCAGGTACTATTATCTAACTGTGGTAGAGGCACGCAACAGCTACTGCTGTTCCATGACTGGGCAGGCGCGTCCGGGAAAGTACAACGGCCTTACAGTAGATCGGTATCATGTTGAAGTATAAAAATTTCACGTTTCGTCCGTCTGATGAGTAAGGTAGCCGGTTCCCGCTTTTTAAAGGATGTACGCATCTTCAAGCCAGCAGATGTTGTAGATGTCCATGGGCAGCGGTATAGACATCTGGTGGATCACCTGCTCGGTTGACAATTTTGCACATAAAAAATGTACATATAAATTGCAAACATAAAAAAAGGAACACTAAAAGGAAAATAAAAATATTAATATTTGTGAAACAAATATACTTGTGTGTGGCGTATACGGCGATCATTGTGGATATTTTTAATTTTGTACTTTTGAACATCCTGCTATTAATGACATTATACATGAACTTCGAATAAATCGGAAAATATCGAAAAAAAAAAGTAGATTTGTTCTAGGCTTGCAAATAATAGACTAAAGATGTAGTATTATAAGCGTTAAGAATGTCCAAAAAGCAGACGTTATTGACATTGTCAAAATAACATATACCCAAACGTAGATAAAATTTTTAGTGAGTGAATATAACATACAAAAATGCTAAATCCATATATGAGACTTCCCATTTTTCCATTAAGATTATGGTCGAAAATATATAAGCGATGGTTTGTCATTATTTTTCATATTATTTTCACTTTAATTAATAACATTTTATAATCTAAATAGGAAGCTAAAATCTTACTTATCTAAAACTTGAAATAAATCGTAAATACCAGGCCAGTAACGACGCTTAAGTACAGTATTCTTTAAGATAAACTTTTACGTACCAAATGTATACACAACTTTACAGTTTTAACAAATTTCTTTAATAGAAAATATGTTTTTGAAGTATTTTTACGAATCAACATTTTTGTCTATGCAAAAATCAATCTTTCTAGGAGTTCGGATGATACTGTGCTATACGATTGCGGGCCAGTAATAGACGACCGTGGTATATGCGCAATTGAACCCTGTGATTCGGATATGTGCTACCCTTCACCACGTGTTGTCATAATTGGCGCCGGAATGGCAGGGCTTTCTGCTGCTGCGAGACTGTCACAGAGAGGCATAGATAATTTTGTACTTCTGGAAGCTTACGAAAGGTTCAAAATTTATGAAAAATTAACTGACTTCAAAACTAGTATCGTGGCATTTTAATTTGCTATTTCTTACAGACCAGGGGGAAGGATCCATTCGTGTTGGCTGGGTGATATTGTGGCAGAACTCGGTGCTCATTGGAAACCTGATAATTATTTCACTCATCCAGTCCACGCGTTAGCAGCTGCGGAAAATCCACCACGCCCTGGAGTACCTGGGGCAGTTCACACACGGGGACTCTTTAATAGAGTTGTGACTGGAAAAATGGCATTTCCCCCTACCGTTACCGCTTATTATAAATTTAGACAAATAGAAGAAGAAGCGGCGCATTTATACTGTCTGGGTGGAAATAAACAACACGGCTCCTTGATTAATTTTATGAGCCTCAGAATTCAGCAAGAACTGCACGATTACCCTCATGAACAGCAGCACGATGCAGCACGAAT